>CM061542.1:256128584-256750251 GCA_030864215.1 Capsicum pubescens
ACATGTGTATATAATGAATCTGCACATTTTTGCAAATACATGTATTGAATTCAACATATACGAACAATGTGCAGGAATATTTTTTTTATCCGGTATTTCATATTCTATTGAAAATTGAAGAACACATAATATGTGAGCCAATATTGTTAAAACATTTTATGTACATTAAAACTAGTAATTGCATTACACAGCTAACAGTATCTAATACATAGATGTGTATATGAACAACACATAATAAATGATGAATATAAATAAGACATTTTAATAAACAGTTAACGATATGTATGAGTCATGTATTTGTTTAAAATATACATAGGTAATGTTCATAACCTTAAACAGATGGTAATATATGTATATATATTTACTATAAAAATGTTATATGTATATGTACATAACAATACACAACATAACAAACTAATATAATATTTATGTATATGTTCTTCACATGTAGAACATGTGTATATGAACTACAAATATCCATGTTTTCAAACTCTAACACATTCTTTGTAAGTGTAATATGAATAAGATGCCAATATATGTATGTATGTATGTATGAAAATTTTTAAAAGGTAATATTCAAATTAAAAATACCTCATCATTCCAGCATGAATTTTTCTGCGACATCAAGTAAAATCAATTTTTAGAACAAGCATGAGCAACAACAAAATCATATTGCTGAACTCCAAGGGAATATGCTTTTGCTTTGTAGTGTTAATTATTCATTTTCTTATAAAAAGTTGAATAATTGTATTAAGATAAATGTGTAAATTGTACATGCATATTCATGAAACAAAATAATATTTGTATTGTTAGAACTCACTTTTTGAAATGAAACTTCAACAGACCCTCAAGAACCCATTTCTTGTACTCTTCAATGATAGAACTTGGCATATCATCAGATATTTCATAACCTTCAAATGCAAATGTCTGTTTGAATTATGTGTTTTCATCCTCTAGGGCCTTTGAATCAGATGCAAAGTCAGTCGTGTATGGTGACTTAAAAATTCTGGACCTAGTCCTGGTTCATTTAGCAGGGATTTTTGCAGCTAGATGAGCCGCAACAACTGAATCAGGATAATTTGATGAAATCTGGCTATCAGATAGGGAATGCAAGTTAACAGTTTCATCCATCGATTTAACAACTTCAAGCGGAATATCATCTACCAGTGCTGCCAAACCTTGCATTATAGCATCTATCTCCAATTGAGCAGATTCTGAAATGGTACTCAAGTATTCATCCTATATATATAATTAAATGTCTATAATTTAAGTTTTCTTTAAACATGTTTGTAAAGAAAAAAAAATGACTATAAAAGTTGACACTACAATTATGAAAAAAATTCACTTTATGTATTTACCGAATGATCTTCATGGATATTCTCAGTCATAGGGTTTTGTACTTTAGAGTAATCCGAATTCTGATTTACAACTGCATCGACAAGAGCATTCAATGTGGCAGTTCCAATATCCTCCAATTCCTGATTCACCATTTCTTCGACCTGCGCATCTAATGTGGAAGTTCCAACATCCAAACTAAATCCTTCAAAATCCTGTTATATATTAAAAAACATATACAAAATTAAATAAGTGTATTTTTACGAAATAATAACTTTTATACTATGAGATATATTCGACCTCAAAAGATTTTTGTACATTTTATCATGAGCAGATTCTGGGTGCAATGATTTATTACTGTGGCCGAGAAGTAAAAATATTTTAAATGTGTATCGAATGGCTATGATGATGTTTCATTTTTTGAGGCGTTAACTATGTATATTATAAACATATACGTATAACAAATGACATATACAAACTAATAACAAATATAACTATCGAGAACATCAGTCAACATACACAAGAAATTAACATAGTTTTATTTTAATTTTTTCTTTAATACAAAAATATGAAACTAACTATGTGAAACTAACTTTTTGTAAAAAATACCTTTTTTTGATTTTATTCCTCTGTTAGAAAAAATTCTATATTAGCCTGCTCTTTTGGTGGAACATGTTCCTGTTGTAAACATTCCACATCATGATCTTGTTGATGTTGTAGGTGTTGTTTGAAAAAATACAATAAATAAATCATTATTGTTAAATAAGTTATAAAAATGTACAACACGGTACTGTATGTTGTTAATTATACACAAAATATTTATGTTATTTATAAAACAGTTATGTATATTAAAAATATATATAACTTTATTATTTAACTTGTCTAATGTACAAAACATAGATAAAATGTATTTGAATATATACATGACTATGTGTTTGTAGATTTAATATCAATATCTCACTTGAAAAAAAGTCATTTTATAAAAAATACCTTTTTTTCTTTATCTTTCAAACTAGTGACGATATCCATCTCTTCAAAATTGTCTATTGATGGAACACCCCCAGTTGTAAACTGTAACACCCCGTAATTTTTTTCATACACTTATCGCGATTATATGGAGTCCTAAAGGCTTGCATATGGGTTAAATTAAGTTTATGGTGTTCGGAAGTATCCCGTCAATAGTTGTATGTATAGGTATTGGAATAAGCTTTCCAATGATATAAAGTTTTCCCAAAACAGAGGAGTATTTCATATAAGCGAGCACATTCGAAATTTCAAAATGGTGGCCGGGAAGCCTGTGAACAGTAAATCTGCAGGAAAATTACTGCAGCTAGGCAATTTTTTTTTGGATCAACTTTAGACGATCATAACTCCTTGTACAAAAAGAACTGTGTGAGCTGCTATATATCGACGAAAATCTCCGAGAGTCTTATTTCCGATGAAATTGGTTTCATCTAAATCCAATGTCTGAGTAAGGATCTATACCCGTTTTACTACAGCCTATCAAAAAAAAAACAGAATTTTAGGACAGATTTTTGGGTTAACTTTAAACGACCATAACTCCTTGTACAGGAAGAACTGGGTGGTATACTTTATATGAAAATGAAAGCCCTTTTAATTATATTTCCAATGAAATTGGTTTCACCCAAATCCGATACCGGAGAAAAGAGTTATGATCGATTTACTTCAGCCTGTCAAAACTGTCCACTGGGGACAGATTCGGATTTATTTAAATTTTTAGGGCAAAATGGTCATTTTCTATTACCTCTTGGACGAAAATTGGTCTTTATAAACATACACTTAGCCTCATATATATCATATATCATTCAATTACTAAGATAAGGTGAAACTCTAGCCTAATTTCAACTTCAAATATTTTGTGATTCAACCGTAGAAAATTCGAATTGGTTCCGTAGTTGTGTTCACCATCTCGAAAGCTTCGAGAAGCACCCCATGGTTATGTAAGGAGGATTCTAAATACAAGAGTTCATTGTTAAGGTATGAATATTGTTTATTCTTGATTCTTATCCATGAATAAGTATTGATAAAGGATTATGAGTATTGTCTTGATGTTGGAAGATAACTAGAAACATAGTTATGAATTGTTTTGTATAAATTGTTAGTAGTAAATTATGAAAGTTGTTGTATTGGATTATGGAGGATGAATTGTGGTGATATATCATTATATTAGTGGTTATGTATGCCTAGTGATCATGTTGGTATTGGATGGTGATTAAGAGGGGAAATAAAGGCTAAGAGTGATGTTGAGGGATATTGCATGAAAATGCATGATATGTGAATGTAATAAGAGTATAAGAGGATGTATGTAGCACTCTTATTGATGAGTTAAAGGATTACTTCCTAGACATTATTTGATGAAGTTAATACCTAAATGGTAAGGTTTGGTTGCTAATACTAGTTTGCCACAAATGACTTATTGTAGATAAGTATTCGAAGAGTACGGGAAGTCAAGTTGGACTTGTATTGAAGTGGTTATATCAAGGTATGTAAGACATACTCTATCTAATCTTTGGCATGAATAATGACCCATGGCACTCTCAAGTAAGCTTCCAACATTGTCCTACGACACATGACACATAATAACATCATATGATCTTCGACACTACCAATTGAACTTGTTTTCACTTTTAAGATGTCCGGCTAGTCAAAAAAATATCCATATACTATTGTTGACTCCGAAATGGTTTAATGAGGTATCCATGATTCTCTACTTCATTTTCATGATATTGATTACCTATTTACATATTTTTCCTATTGAGGTATCACGGTTTCAAGTTCCATAAGGTGTGACCACAAAGTAACCAATCTCAAAGATTAATTGAAGTAAGAAATGGAATGTCTTTATTTTAAATTGTTGATATGATGTATTGTATTAGTACCACTGATCAGTTGGCCATTGTATTATAAAGATTATGTATATATGCTATTCCAGGGGTGGTCCCTGATGTATTGTATTAGTACCACTGATCAGTTGGCCATTGTATGACATATGTTATGTATTGATAAGGAATACGGGAAGTAATGATATGAAAGTAATGTGCAGGTATCCCATCAGCTCTTTTAAGTGTGGTCTACCCATACTGTTTATTCACTGGTATCTGGGTTCTATTGATCTTTTGTACCTCATCTTGATACTCACTGCCTTACATACTCAGTACATATTTCCGTACTGACGTCCCTCACGGGGGACCTGTATTCATGCCTGCAGGAACAGGTACTTCAGGTCGTACACCTCCGTAGTAAGAGCCAGGACATTTTGTTGATAGTGGTGAGCTCCAGTTGTTTCGGGGCGTCCCAAGTCGTTTCTATATGTATTTTTGGTATTTGTATAAAAGTCTTTTGTGGGCGGGAGTTTGTCCCGACCCTAACTCAGTTGTGTATCTATGTAGAGGCTTTTGTAGACATATTGTACAGCCATAGGAGTGTTTGGTTGATAGACGTGATGGCTCTGACGGCCAATTACTGTTTATATATATATATATATGCGTGTCTGCTGGGATGATACAGGTACTATTTTCTTCTATTTACAACGAAGTGCTGCCCAAATTTCTAATTTTCATAAGTAATGTAAATGTGAAAGTATAGGTTATGAACGGGTTCTCCCGGGCCTCCTCGGCTACGGGTGCCAATCCGCTCCAATGGGATTTAGGGCGTGACATAAACCCTCCAAGCTCATCATCCTTATGACATTAGGATTACATATGTATAAGAACAACATCAACATAGGAAAATAAAAAAATGCATAGTTATAAAAACATATCATTTTTGCATTGTCTGCATTTGTGGAAAAAAAATGCGTATGAACAATCTGTTCTTTTGATGGAACATCTTCCTTTTGTAAACATTCCACATCTTGATCTTGTTGATCCTGTTGTTGTTTTATGGAAAAAAAAAAGTGGAAAAAAAATTACAATGAATGAGGTCTTTTATGCCCAAATATTTGATAAAGATACAAAATGTAGAGTAACAAATATAATATTGGATTCATCCAACATAGATAATTAATTATGTGTGAATGAGTTAGAAATGTTGATAAGATGGGATTGTATGATGGGTACTATAGACCACAAACTTATGTATGTTATTAAAAATACATTACAGTGTTATGTATATATATATTAAATAATATACATAACTTAGATGTACAAGATAGAGATGACATATATTAGGATATATAAATGACTCTGTGTGTGTATTTTATGTATATTTAGATATATACATAAGTGAGTGTGTGTATTTTGTAACATCCATAACCGTATCGTATTAACATTTGAAGTTTGATTAATCGACAACCTGTTTATGTACAATTAAGTATTTTATGTAAGTGAACAATTTTGACGAAATTAAAATAAAAAATTCTATCAAGCATTTTTGATGTATATCAATATTATAGAAAATTGTGATGTATATCAAAAATGATAATGGCACGAATGTACTTCAATAGTTAAATACAAAAATCATTAATTGTGATAAGTAAAATCAGTTAAATTTACCTTTTCATGGGTGTGTTTGATGTGTTTCAGCATGCTCATAAGTTCTGCGTGCTGTTTATTTCTTTTGTAATTTAATTCTTCATGTTGTTTAACCATTACTTTGTGTATGAATATAAAATTTTTGTCAACCTGCAAATAAAAATACAATAAATTTGATGATGTTTCTACAATTTAATTGTACATAGTGTTTGCTATATGCAGAAACTTACATAAGACTGTAAGAAGAACTTCAACTCATTCCACTTTTGGTCAGAACTGTCCTGATGACCTGACTTGCCGAATGATGATGGAGTTAGCGTTGATACATCAAGACGCTCTGAATCAGAAGTCCATGATTGATCTATTGGCATACTTTTTCCTAAAATAGACGGTGGAGTTTTCTCGCTATCTTGCATAGGAACAGTTGTAGTATCAAATCGAACTGTCCTCATTTTCTTCGTAGGTTGCGATACTGATGCATGAGTATTCAGACCTGCCTTCATTAGGATTTCAGGTGGTGGAATAGTACAGAAATCTTCAAAACCTTGATGGTCCATGTCCGATTGAGTATGTATGTCGACAGGGTGTCTTTTACCACTACGATCTGGATAAGTATCATATGATAAGGCAGATTCATTATTATTTAATTCAACATTGTCGATCGTTGGTAAATCAAATTTTTGTACTTCTTTATGAGTTAGCCGTAAATTAGTGTACACAAATTGTTAAGTATAAAAAAATGGGTACATTAAGATTCACCAGAAAGTCAGCAGAGTGAAATACAAATTTTAACTCAAAATGTAGTACTAAATGTTTACCTTGCTGAACATACCGGCCATGAACTTCTCATACTTGACCTTAATCCCAACTACCTTCCAGTTAAAAATCTTTGGAATTACATTACCGACATGCTCAGTTATAGTACTGTCTACCTCAGAACAGCATTCATAAATCCAAACATTCAACACATGAGGCATTCCCCCAATAGAGTATAGCTGTTTTTGAACAAAAAAATCTTGTCTCTATGTTGCAATCATCTTTTGAAAAGAAGCCTTTCCCCATGAAAATTATTCATACCTGTCATTCTCCACCATCACAAAGTCCGATCGGCTAATAGTAGCATCACGTACTTGTGAAAATAAAAAGGTATGAATAAAGTATAGGATGGACATGTTCAAAGCATCGGTGTTGTTGTCGAAACTTTCCGCCTTGAATCACTGTACAAAAATACACTTTTTGACAGTATGTTTTGAACTTGAAAAATAATTCGTCATTAATACGGACTTAGACGAATGAGTATACAGGTGTTCCTTAATGTTTCCAGTACATTTAAGTCCAGATATTAAAGCAAACTCCAAAATAGTAAACTTCAGAATGGTTCCCTGCACGTAAACGTGAATTTCATCTGGATTTCCTTGCTCTAACTCAAGCATAAGTATACATTTGAAAATCTGACCCTAAAAATTACACTGGGGCATGTCCAAAAAGGACCCAAAGATTGTTTGAAGAAAAAGAATGTAAGATTCTTCACCAGCACAATTCTTTATATCTGAACCAAATACGCGGTTGCAATAACTATCAAAATGCAAAGAATGCGCAGGAATATTTTTTATTCGGTATTTAATACCCTATTGAAAATGAAGAACACATAATATGTGAGCCTATATGGTCAAAACATATACTGTACATAACAACTAGTCATTTCATTACACATCTAACAACATCTAACACATGAACAAATATATGGACATTACATAAAAAATCATGAATATAAACAAGGCATTTAATTACACATGACATGTATGTGTTATAAATATACATAGATACTATTCATAACCCTAAATACATGGTAACATATGTATATCTATTAAATATACATATGTTAGATGTATATAAACACAACAATACACAATAAAATAAAATAAAGATAACTCTTTTGTATATGAATTAGACATACATATGTAATATTTGATACCTCAAAAACAGTATACACAACAAAAAATAACTCATATATAAATATGATTTACATATACAAATATAAATATTCAATGCATCAAAACACAGTACTCAAAACACATATAATAGAATTTATGTATATGTTCAACAACATAAAAAAGAATAATGTATGTGTATAACACATACATACTTACTGATAATGTATATGTTCAACAACATAAAAAGAATAATGTATGTGTATAACACATACATACTTACTGATAGATACAAGAAGTAACCACATAGGTATATGAACTACAAAAATCAAGGTGTTCAAATCAATAGCATCAACAAAAATGTATATGCAGAATATATAGACAGAGTAATTTTGTATTTGCACATTCAATTTTCACACTTAACTTCATACATAATGTATGTGTATAACACATACATACTTACTAATAGATACAAGCAGTAACCACATATGTATATGAACTACAAAAATCAAGGTGTTCAAACCAATAGCATCAACAAAAATGTATATGCAAAATATATACACAAAGTAATTTTGTATTTGCACATCCAATTTTCACACTTAACTTCATAACTTCAATAAACAATCACAACAGTGAAATACCATTTTCAAAAAACACAATATACCAATAACAAAAAATATTATAAAAGATGAAATACCTTTTGTAAACGAGGCCGACCATTATTCTTTTTTTTCAATTTTCTTGATGATTCTCCTATTTCTTTTTTCGACCTTGAATTTGATGCTTTAATAATCTTTTTCATCCTGATGGGATCGTTAAGATTTTTTGATCTGTTTTCATCAAAATTAGGTTCCTCATTATCAAATGCTACGGGAACGACATCAACTAGTGAATTTGTTGTTTCGTTATTATCTAGCTGAGTTAATCTTAAACTAAAGGAAGGAGAATCCTCCATTAACAAAGTACTAAGTTGCTACTTTATTACTTCAAATAGAAGATTTTTTTAAAAAAGAAAAAAAAAATGCAGATGATTAAACTATAATTTGGTAAAGTAGAAATCCATAAAATTAGTAAATCAAAACAGTGAACGTAAAAAGAGAGTTTAGCCGTACTTTGGGGGAAGATTTGGTGAAAGTAAAAAAAGGGTTTGTATGTATATGTGATTTATGAGAGAGAAATTAAAAAAAAATGGTATAAATGTAATATGTTTGGGGGATATGGGATATTTTATAATAAATGAAACATAACATGTGGGTTTATGTAATTTTTAGATACTATATTAATTTTAAAATTTTAAATTTTTATTGTTAACAGCAGTGGACAACATGTTCAAATATGAAGTTATTGTTTCATATTACTCGTGTTTTCTTCATTCTAATTGTATCTATCAAGACAACCTGAACTTGTCTAGTCTTAATGCAACTTTTAGGTATATCTAAGTTATGTTCAGTGGGAGAGTTGATGCAGAGATACTCATTTCCTACCATATCTTCATTTCCTACCATATCTAAGTAATCCTTTGACACTATATTGTATGATTTTAATATCTCATTAGTTATTTTTGATGAAAGGGTTAGTGAATTCTTTTATTTAAACTCACTCACTAGTCACTACGAGGCAAATATTTGAGAAATAGATGTTGATATTATCTTTCAGAGTCATTTCTGCATTAAACAGTTATTATGTTAAATCAGCAAATGATGAATGAGCTATAAAACATCACTGATGAAGTGTTAAAAAGTGTTGTTTCCATAAGGCATAAGGCAGAAACTTTATCTTGTGTTTTTTATTCAATTCTAAAGTAAACTGTTATCTTTGGCTTAGAGTAAAGTCTACCAAATTTCACTTTAATATGGTATTATCAAATACAATACCGTACCTAACCGAAGTTTAATTTACCGATTACCAAATTACCAAATCGAAGTTTAATGGTATGTTATTTGGTATGTACTTTCATTTACCGAATATCGAATTACCGAATTCAAATTATGATAATACCAAATTGAATACTGAACACCGACCCCTAGTTGAAGCACTTGAATTTTTCTTTCAAATGTGAACTTGAAATATTTAGACTTTTTTTATAACCATTTGACATCAGATATCCATTGGTCTGACTTGGGCCCTATTGTAATATCAAAATTCATGAGATTATTATTTAGGGAAAATTACATCCTACCACAATTTAATTTATTATAACTATTTAAAATTTTAATTTTTTAAAATAATTATATAAATTCATGATTTTACTTAAAAACTCATATACATCACTGAAGAATGTGATATATTTGTATAAAATTAAGTAATTCAAAAAAATATGATATATTCATGTAAAATTAAGGGATAGATTTGGAAAAATGTGATGCATCCTTATAAAATTAAGTGATGTATATAAAAAAAGATGACGTATTCATATAGACTAAATAAATTATTTTTAGTAAATTTAAAAAACAAAAAAATTAGCTTCAAAATGATTAGAATTTATGTAACTTTTACTACTATGTACCGGTCCAAACAAAATGTGATGTCCACTTCAAAATCATCCATAATACATCCTAGTTATTTATGGGAAGAAATCTTTTGTTGAAGTTTCATTCAACAACTCTATGGCTTGGGAGTGTTGCTCCAGAATAGACCCTCCAATGTGGGATTTGGGTATGAGTGGGTTCTATTACGGATAGATCACTAGTAATCATCTTATCATATTTATTTAATATTTTTTATTTAGTTACATCTCATTTCATATTTTATGTAAATGTATTCGAGACAGTATATATCTAAAAAGTTGAGTAATATATTCAAAGATAGTATGTATCAGAAAAAAGTTAAGTTATGTAGTTGAAGACAGTATGTATCATAAATTAACTAATGTATCCTGAATCTGATATTACATACTATGTACCAGCAACGTAATGTATCGAAAAAAATATAATATATTCAAAATATTAATTTTTCGAGCAACATAATCTATCGGAAAACGTGTAGTATTCGAGATTTAGTTGTTTTTAAAATTTTGTGTAATATTAAAAGATATGGGATAGGGAGTAATTAGCTCCTATAGTAATGAGATTTATGTAGGTTTGGCTTCTTCAAGAACATTTTTCAATTGATGACCCTTGAAGTTTTTTTTCCATGGTATATAAGAAAAAAATTACACAAAATATCCATTAAATTAAATTTTTACATAGAAAATAGGAAAAGTCCTTTTGGCCACAATTTTTTTTTATCACAATTTGATCACAATAGAAAAAAATTATGTTCATACTATGAACTAATTAATTTTTGAATATTTTTACCCTTTTACTTAAAAGTTAAATAACTTTATCTATTTAAAAAAATATATATAATATTTTATTATTGTAATTAAATTTAAATCAAATTTTTATGATCATTTAGCATTATCCTAAAAAATAACCTATTTTTTGTTATTTACTTGAAATGACCAATCGACCATTATTATTTCAAAAAAGGGTCAATCAGCCTTTATCTCTTCAATGGAAGTGACCAGTCAATCATTTTCTTACTTTCCCAAATTATTTGTCAGCTATAGGGTGTGTTTGGTTCATGGAAAATATTTTCCTGATAAACAAGTTGATTTCTTACTTATTTTCTTATTTTGGGTTGGTGGATGGAAAATATTTTTCAAAAAATATTTTCTAATATTTGGTTGGTGAATGAACAAATATTTTTCAAAAAATAATATATTTTAGTGTTTAGCTAAAGCATAAAAATACATTTTAGAATTTAAAAGAAAAAAAAAAATTAAATCCTTTTTTGAAAAAGAGATTAATATGCGGGTGGGTGGGGATGTCAGAATAGGCAGTAGGGGTGGGGTAATAAAAAGTTTTAAATTTATTTTGTTAAAAAAAAATAAAAAAAATTGACAGGGGTAGGGATGGGAAGGTAGGGTTAATAGGAGTTGGGGGTCAGGTTAGGAGAGTGAGGGGAAGGAAAAAGAAAAAAATTGAAAATTTTTTAAAAATAAATTTTAATTTTTTTTTTTAGGTTGGGGGGTGGGGTGGGTGGGGGGAAGGAATGGAAAAGGGGGCTGGTAGGGGGGAGTAGGGGTGTGGGGTAAGAGAAAAGTTTGAATTTTTTAATAAAATGTAGATATTATTTTTTAAAGGGGGCAGGTAGCGGAGGGGTGGGGTGGCGTGGAGACAGGGGATGGACTAAGAAAAAAAATTGAAATACTTTTTAAAATAATTAAATTTTGGGGGTAAGGGTAGAGGTGGTGTCGGGTGATAGGGTATTGGAGGTGGGATAGATGATTTTGAGAACTGTATGAATATTTCAACTTTAAAGTGAAGTTGAAAGAGAATTTTAAAAGATATTTTTCTTACTTTTTGATGAGAAGTCATTTTTCTTAAATTTTAAAAAAAATAAATTAATTTAAAAAATATTTTTCAAAACATATAAGTCAACCAAACATAAGAAACTAAAAAATACTTTCTGATAAATATTTTCCTTCGTACCAAACACACTTAATTAAAAAAACCGTTGAAATACATATACACGCAATAAGTGATGGCGGACCCACACTGAAGGAGGGTGAAGAATGTGAATGCCAGGTTTTATAGCATCGATATTTTTTCCCATCTTCATCATTTCATTTTGTTCTCTTCTCAACCTTCAATAATAAATTATTTAATGAATATCTTCTTTTAATCTCAAAGTTATTTTATATTTTAAACGTCATGACTCGATATTATTTGTCCTTAATATTTCTACTTAGTGTCGAATAATGTTAAGTTATTCGTTTTCTTTTATTACGTGAAAATACATGATAGTCAAATAAATATTAATATCGATATAAGATATATATATATTATATTACTATTTATATAATATTGATAGATGATTATACACCATTTAACAACGTCGATATATTACATATCTAGTTAGACAATATCGATACACGTTTATTCATATACATTATATATTATTTATACAATATTGATACACACTTATACACCATTTGTACAGTATTGATATATTACATAAGTATTTATACAATATTGATATATTACATATATACTATACAACTATTTGTCCATCATGTGTGCATGATTATACATCATTTATATAATATCAATACACATTTATACATTATTTATACAAGATTGATACATTACATCAATACTACATAACTATTTATGCAATATCAATACATTACATATATACTGGATAACTATTTGTACATCATATATACATTTTATACACCTTTATACAATATTAATACATTAAAAAAGGTTGTACTAAAAGAGATTGAAAAAAAACAAAAAAGAATTTTAAAAAAGAATGCTTCTTTTTTTTCTTTTACAGTACTACCGATAAAAAAAGGAAAAAAGGTCTAATGTGTTGTAAATAAATATCCTGAAATATGCTAAAAACGAAAGAGGAGAGGAGAGAGATCTAGATAAGAAAAAACTTTGTTTCTTCTTCTTCTTCTTCTTCTTCTTGGTGTATTTAACAATGTAACATACCATGCCTTTTATAGGCAAGAGTAGGTGTAAAAAGTGTAGTATGTGAAAATACATTTACAAAAGATATGTACTCTCTACACGCTACAATACTATGTGTAATAGGTGTAGTATGTGAAGTATGAGTATTATGTGAACATCCACAAATAACTTATTTACAATACTCCCCCTTGGATGTTCATGTAAAAGAAAAATTTTAAAAGAAATAAGATGTATATAGCGGTTTGTAATACGCCTACCTCATTAAAAACCTTACCAGGAAAATCAGTGAGACAAAACCTTGGTGAAGGGAAAAAGAGTGCAGCGCGTATTTACTCACCCTGATAAAAATATCACTTAATATTTAGGAGACGACGCATCCCAATTTTGTGTCTCAACTTCTCAAAGGTTGATGTTGGCAATGCTTTAGTGAACATATCTGCTAGGTTATCGCTTGAACGAACTTGTTGAACATCTATTTCACCCCTCTTTTGAAAATCATGAGTAAAGAATAATTTTGACGAAATGTGTTTTGTTCTGTCTCCTTTGATGTATCCTCCTCTTAATTGAGTTATGCATGCGGTGTTGTCTTCATACAATATTGTTGGAATATTCTTCTTCAAAGTAAGGCCACATATTTCCTGAATGTGTTGAGTTATTGACCTCAACCAGACACATTCTCGACTTGCTTAATGAATGACTATATCTCTGCATGAATTGAAGATATAACAATCATGGTTTGTTTTGTTGAACGCCATGATATAGTTGTACCTCCACATATAAACAAATAACCTGTCTGAGATAGACCTTTATGTGGGTCAGACAAATATCCTGCATCTGTATAACCAATTAATTATGAATCAGACTCATTTGAATAAAATAGTCCCATATCAATAGTTCCTCGGAGGTATCTGAATATATGCTTAATACCATTCCAATGTCTTCGTATCGGGGAAGAACTAAATCTTGCTAATAAATTTATAGCAAAAGATATATCTGATCAAGAATTACTAGCAAGATACATTAATGCCTCAATTGCACTAAGATATGGTACCTCAGCACCAACAAATTCTTCATTATTTTCATGAGGTCGAAATGGATCTTTATTAATATCAAGTGATCTCACAACCATTGGGGTACTCAATAAATGTGCTTTATCCATATAAAATCTCTTCAAAATATTTTCAGTATATGTGGATTGATGGACAAATATTCCATTTGTAAAATGTTTAATTTGTAGACCAAGACAAAATTATCTTTTCGAGGTCTTTCATTTCAAATTCTTTTTTCAAACATTCTATTGTCTTTGGAAGCTCTTCAGAAGTTTCAATGATATTCAAATCATTAACATATATAGCTATTATGATAAATTCAGATCCAGACCTTTTAATAAAGACACAAGGATAGATTGGGTCATTTTTATACCCTTCTTTAAATAGGTATTCGCTAAGGCGATTATACCACATGCGCCCTGATTATTTTAATCCGTATAAAGATTTCTGAATCTTGATTGAACAATTTTCTCGAGAAGTTTTATACGCATTAGGAATTTTGAATCCTTCGAAAATTTTAATATAAATATCACTGTCTAATGAGCCATATAAGTAGGCTATGACAACGTCCAAAAGATGCATATCAAGTTTTTCAAGAACTGCCAAATTAATAAGATACCTGAAGGCGATTGCATTCACCACCAGAGAATATGTCTCCATATAATCAATGTCAAGTCTTTGAGAAAATCCTTGTGCCACAAGTCATGCTTTATATCTTACGACTTTATTTTTCTCATTTCATTTTTGCATAAAATCTATTTGTACCCCACTGGCTTTATACCTTCAGGTTTTGAACTATAGGTCCAAAAACTTTGCGTTTTTCAAGCGAAGCCAATTCAATTTTGATTACATCTTTCCATTTTGGCCAATCATTTTTCTATCTACATTCGTCGACAGATTTTAGTTCAAGATCTTCATCTTGTTGCATTATTTCATTAGCAATATTATAAGCAAAAATATTATCGACAATTATATCATTTCGATTCCATATTTTTCTCAATAAGACACAACTGACTGAGATCTCTTTATTTTCATTATTTTCAGGTACCTGAACCTTTTCTGAGGTTTCATCAATTGTTATGTCTTGCTGCTCTTCATGAGTAGCTTCCTTCATATTATGATTATTTTGATCATTTGCTCTTTTTTTTCGAGGATTTTTATCTTTAGAATCGATTGGTCTACCACGTTTTAAGTGTGGTTTAGACTCATTTGCATTACTCAATTGTCCTATCGGGACATCAACTCGAATAAAAGCATTAGAAGCTGGAATGTGAGATTTTGTAAATCTTGATAGGTCAGTAAATGCATCTGGCAGTTGATTTGCAATGTTTTGCAAATGAATTATCCTTTGAACTTCTAGTTCACATTTATTTGTACGAGGATCTAAGTGAGATAATAATAATGCATTCCAGTCTATCTTCCTTTCCAACTATTTATTTTCTCCCCCTAATATTGGATATATTATTTCATCAAAATGACAATCAGCAAATCTTGTCGTAAATAAATCTCCAGTTATAGGTTTCAAATATTTTATAATAGAAGAAGATTCATACCCAACATATATTTTCAATTTTCTTTGAGGACCCATTTTTGTGCGTTGTGGTGGAGCAATTGAAACATATACCGCACATTCAAAAACTCTTAGATGGGAAATATTTGGCTCTTGACCAAAAATTAATTGTAATGGGGAGAATTTATGATAACTTGTGGACCTTATCCGCACAAGAGCTGTTGCATGCAAAATAGCATGACCCCATATCGAAATGGGAAGTTTTGTTCTCATAAGCATTGGTCTAGCGATTAATTGGAGGCGTTTAATCAATGATTCTGCTAGACCATTTTGAGTATGAGCATGGGCAACCGGATGTTCAACTATTATTTCAGTTGATATACAATAATCATTAAAAGCTTAGGATGTAAATTCACCCGCATTATCAAGACGAATTATCTTTATTATATAATCTGGAAATTGTGCTCTTAACTTTATTATTTGAGCAAGTAATCTCTCAAATGCCAAATTACGAGTTGATAATAAACACACATGTGACCATCTTATAGATGCATCTATTAAAATCATATAATACTTAAATTGTCCACATAGAGGGTGAATAGGCCCACATATATCACCCTGTATACGTTTTAGAAATACAGGGGATTCAATTCCCACTTTCATTATTGATGGTCTAGTAATTATTTTTCCTTGAGAACATGCAACACAAGAGAATTCTTTAAATTGAAGAATATTCTAGTTCTTCAATGAGTGTCCATATGAATTCTCAATTATTTTGCGCATCATATTAGAATAGGGATGGCCCAACCGGTCATGCCAAATAATAAAACTATTTGAATCTGTAAACTTTTGATTTATTATGGCATGTGTTTCAACAGTGCTAATACTTGTGTAGTATAAGCTGGAAGAAAGAGCGGGTAATTTTTCAAGTATATATTTATTACCCGACATTATTGTAGTAATATAAAGATATTCAATTTTTCTATCATTTGTAGTCTCAATATGATAGCCATTTTGGCGAATGTCTTTGAAACTTAATAAGTTTCTTTGAGACTTAATACAATATAATGCTTCATCAATCATCAAATTTGTTCCTTCGGGAAGTAATGAGTTAGCTTTTTCGGAGCCTTCAATTAATCTTATACTACCATGTATAGTATTAACATTGGCTTCTTTCATCACCAAATAAGAGAAATATTTCTTATCTTTTAGAATAGTATGTGTGGTAGCACTATCTATAAGACATATATCATCGTAACTTATTTTGAATCCAATTGATGATTGGTAAATTTTCATATTCTTCAAATAAAAAAAACATATTATAAGAAATTTGAAAAACTAACATAAGAAATGTAGAAATTAGAAATAAATGGTACTTTAATAAAACAGGAAAATATAATTGCAAATAAAAGAAAATAATAATTTTCTTTATAATTTATTCTCAACTAAGGTGATCAGTTCTTCAATCAATGTCCTCATAGAAATCTTCACCTTTCAAATGGGTAATATCTGAGAGGCCCTTAAAGTCATCATCATTGTAAGCAAGATTTACCTCAACATCATCATATGTATTTGATGGGGCTGCTTCATCATCATCACCTCGAAAGGTCAAGTGTACTTCCACATTATTTTCTTTTTTTTAAGGAAAGCTTGATAAAGTTTGACAAAATGATCAGGCGTACGATAAACACGTGTCTAATGACCTTTCATACCACATCGGTGACAAATATTAACTTTACCCTTTGAAGGATTATTTTGAGAACCTTTATTATTCTCTTGTTTATTTCCACCATTATGACGATAATTATTTTGTCCTCTGCCACATCCTCATCCACGTCCACGACCATGGCCTCGACCATGACCGCGATAATAATTTTGTCTTATTTCAGGCTGATCATGTGTTTCTACAACATTCGCTTCAGGGAATGGGGCAAATCCAGTGGGATGAGCTTCATGATTTTTCATTAACTAAGTATTATTCTGCTCTGTCACAAGTAGGCATGTAATCAATTCTGAATATTTCTTAAATCCCTTTTCACGATATTGTTGTTGTAGCAATACATTAGAAGCATGAAAAGTGGAAAAAGTTTTCTCTAGTAAGTCCTCATCAGTGATGGTTTCTCCGCATAGTCTTAATATTGAACTTACTTTATGAATAGCAGAATTATACTCAACCACAGTTTTAAAATCTTGAAACCAAAGGTGTATTGATGATAGGCGAATTTACACGCCTATATCAATATAGTTTGCCCATATTTTAGCCTAGTTTTGAGAACAAAGTATATATTTCATGCACTTTTAGTCCTTTTTCCTGTAAATGAGCTAACGAACATGATTAGTAAAGTTTCAGGTATAAATAATGCAGAATTCAGCATTTTATGGCTTACTTGACGCAAAAGAAAGCTCACGAAGGAAGGGAAGGGAGTTTACACGCCTAAGGACCAAAACTGCTGCATGGAAAATCTGTCCCGGGCTAAAACAGCATTTCTGAAGACTTTGGGGATTTGCAGTAACTTAGTTGGATTTGGACAATAATACATTAACCTAGTACAATTGGGTTATGTATTTCATTAGTTTATTTGGATTATGATAATGTTACATTAACCTAGTACAATTGGGTTAAGTATTACATTAGCCTAGTAGGATTTGGTTAGATATTTTATTTATCTAATAGGATTAGGATATGGGTATTATAAATGCCCTATTTTGCTAGAGATTTTACAACTTCGAATTACAACTCTCATTCTACTTTTAACATCATCTTCTTACATCTTCTAATTCTTCCATTAATTCTATTTTTCTTCTTCTACTCTTCTATTCTTAAATTCCACAACAAGAGAATCGTTACTTTGCCTAGGAATTCACGCCTCACGCCTACCACCTAAGCTACACGAAATTACTCAATCTTGTGGTATAACAACAATGTCAATCGTGATCTCCTTCGTATTCATGGGTAACTAAACTTCTCTGTTGAGGTTATGGAAGCCGTATGAGATACTATCTATTGCTGTGAGTTTGTGAGTTCGCGACACGTATACTGCTTATATCATTATTCTCTTCATCTTAGTCTACATTCTTTGTGGTTGCAAACGCAAGAATACGCCAGTATAACATTTAACTTGTTCGAAAGAAAGGTTATTTGTCTGGAAAAGAGATAATGTCAAGGTAGTAGGGTCACCCCCTAAAATTCCCTACTAAAAAGCTACTGCCGTAACTGGACTAACCTCTTGGAGAATTCGTACCGTTAGACACACTTTAAGCTCGAAAGAGTTAAAGTGAAATAATCCTCGAATAGGTCGAAAGACGCCTGGATTTACCATCGAATACAATTCTCTATAAGCAGTTGCATGTCAGAATTCTACACACTCATAGCCAATAGAGACGTATACCTCAGAAGGTGGACATAACCCCAACGCCTCAATTCTCATTGTTTACAACTTACGTAACAATCTTTCTCTTTTACTTTGCTATTTTCAGCTTTTATTTAATTGTTTTGGTGACACATTACAATCCCCCCTTTTTACGAGACTTGCACCAAAAGTTTAGTAATCTTGCTTACTTGTTGGCCAAGCTATTCCCTGTGGGATCGACACCCAACCCAGGTTGGGTTCTATATTTGCTAACGACCGCTTTACACTCCTACGAGAGCTGTAGATTGAGCGTTATCATGTATCCAGTCATATTTAGTTTTTGGTAATACCGTCAATTTTAAGTGGTGATATCGGTCCTTCAGGTTGGTCTACAATTCGAGTAGGTCTTTCACAGTTAAATATTCAGTTTTTAATCCTTCGTGGAAGTGATGACGAAGAAAAATCATGGCTTTCGCCTTATCTTGACAAGTTGCGTTATTTTCTTGTTTGATAGTATCCCCAAGACCTCTAGCGTCAAGGTGAATTTCAGCATCAACGACCCATGATAAATAATTCTTTTCGGTAATGTCCAGTGCCACAAACTCAAGTTTTGATAAATTTGACATAGTGAAACTATCATAAAAAGATTATTAAGTTAGATATAATGCTATTTTCAAAATAAGATAACCATCTCAAATAAATTTAAATAGAATCATATATTGTTAATAGATTATTATCAAAAGGTTGTTTCCTTTAGCAATCTATATTTGTGTGTGTGTGTAGAGTCTGAAAACAAATAGTTACATAATAAATACGTACCTTATAAGGGATCTCGTGCTGATAACGTGTTGTAAATAAATATTCTGAAATATACTAAAAACGAAAGAGGAGAGGAGAGAGATCGATATAAGAAAAGGCTTTGTTTCTTCTTCTTCTTCTTGGTGTATTTAACAACGTCACATACCATGCCTTTTATAGACAAGAGTAGGTGTAAAAAGTGTAGTATGTGAAAATACATTTACAAAAGATATGTCTTCTCTACACGCTATAATACTATGTGTAATAGGTGTAGTATGTGAAGTATGAGTATTACGTGAACATCCACAAATAACTTATTTACAATATAATGGTCATTTTAAGTAATAATAATAAACAAAACCTTAACTATTTTTTATTGTGACCTATTTGATTCTTTGTATATAAATGAAATCCCCCCCCCCCCTCTTTTTTCCCTGAAACAACTCAATCAATAATCCCATTGTTGAGGCTTCTGTTAGTGGATAGCCATTCCTGGACCTCACACTCTCTTGAGGCCCAAATTATTTTGTCCCTCTTTGTACTTAGTAGATAGGAGAAATTTTACGAAAGTGATGATAGTGATCAGTACATCTAGATAATTGTAAAAAAAATACAATTCGATCCACTAAAACTCTCGTTATGTGTAACGTTCAAAAAAAATCGGACTACGAAGATCTATTGTTTGCAGCCTATAGAAGATTTAATTTCCTTGCATTATCAGTAGATGCAAAAATCTATCTCCCGAACTTGTAACACTTGTTCGGCCATGTTAGCAGTGGGAGAATGTAGCTTATTGACTATGGATTCATTTGAATTCATAATTGTCGATGTGGAACATAGAGATATACATAAAAAACTATTTAAATCTCAACTGAGTAATTTCAACTGCTCAAGGAGTTCAATATTAATAATCTTAAAAGGTGAACTCGTTGAATTTAAGTCATGAATCGTTCACTACAAGTAAGACATGACTAGAGTGGAGAAATTATCTATTTTAGTAACATGATTGGGCTTATATGCTTGGGAAATTTTCCATAGGTTTAGGTGAGGAAATTTGCCTTATTGGTGCAAGTTGTCTATGATGGGAAACTTTGGAGAGCTTCGTGGAAACTTGTGCATGATGTTGGCGTTGTTCTTTGATTTGAAGTAAAGTGGAGGAAAGAAGGAAAAATTATTGCAAAGAGTTAGCCATGACATAAAGAAAAGGTATTTCGTGAAATTAGTTGAGGTGTGCATAAGCTGATTCAAACACCACGACCATTTAAAAAAAGTATTTTGTAATAGACATATTCATAGAGTCATTTTATCAAGCCAACCAAGTATCTTCCTTTTAAAGAAAAAATGGCAAACTTATATCACTTAGAGTTAAAATCGTTTAAATATTGGTACAAGTGAATATGTTAAGATCTAAATATTCTATACATTCTACAAAATATACACACAAGGTGCCAAAAGGACCAACGAGGGTTGATTGTGATAGAGTAAAAAAAACTAATTCATCCTTAATCAGAGGTCTTGAATTTGAGTCTTCCTGTATACAGAATTACCTTTGTTAGGAAGCACTTTGCCCCCTAATGTGGTACTTTAAAATGCCAATTCTGATTTAGTTCGACTTCAATGTGGATAGCAGATGCTGGATACGAAACGGAAAAAGAAAAATGCCCAAAGAAAAAAGCAAAAAGGATCCGACTTATATCACTTAGAGTTAAAATCATTTAAATATTGGTACAAGTGAATATGTTAAGATCTAAATATTCAATACATTTTGTAAAATATACACACAAGGTGCCAAAAGAACCAACGAGGATTGATTGTGATAGAGTAAAAATTACTAATTCATCCTTAATCAGAGGTCTTGAATTCGATTCTCCCTGTATACAGAATTATCTTTGTTAGGAAGCACTTTGCCCCCTAAATGTGGGACTTCCAAATGCCAATTCTGATTTAGTTTGACTTCAATGTGAATAGCAGATACTGGGTACGAAACGGAAAAAGAAAAATGCCCAAAGAAAAAAGCAAAAAGGATCCAACTTATATCACTTAGAGTTAAAATTATTTAACTATTGGTACAAGTAAATATGTTAAGATCTAAATATTCAACACATTCAGTAAATATACACACAAGGTGCCAAAAGGACCGACGAGGATTGATTTTGATAGAGTAACAATTACTAATTCATCCTTAATCATAGCAGGTACAAAACGGTAAAAGAAAAATGTCCAAAAAAAAAAGCAATCATAGCAGGTACGAAACGGTAAAAGAAAAATGCCCAAAAAAAAGCAAAAGAGATCCAACATGCCGGATTCGAACCAGCGACCTAAGGATATCAGCAAAGACTACAGTCCTCCGCTCTACCAACTGAGCCAAGCTTGGTTGTTACTTTATAATCCAGTTGTTCTTATTGTACTCATAATCTTACAAGCAAAACATATCTTATATTTGTTTGTTATTTTGGTAAATTTAAGGCGCAAATAAATCTTTTTCATTTTTTCTCTGTCTAGATTCTATATTTCAACAGTTTACAATCTAATATTATTATAAAAAAATTTACATTGTTAGTGTGTGATTTAAATTCAACTTTCTTGTGACGGCTTGGTGATATGGCCGTGCATCCACCACAAAAATTGTATCGCTCATTTTTCGATTCTATTGTTAAGTAAGTAGAAATAGTTGCTATTCTAGAGATTTTAATATTTTCAAATAATTTTTATGATAATATACTAAAATTTCACATGTAAAATATCAAAACTTTACTACTATAACTACTTGTCAGTAGAGCCATCAAAATGGGCTTGGCCCTTGAGGCTGATCCAACCCAGCTCGTTATTTGGATTGGGTTGGGTTATGATATTTGAAACTGAGGCTTATAAGCCCAGCTCATTTAAAACTGAGGCTTATAAGCCCAGCTCAAGTCAGTCCGCTGACCCTTGAGTCTAGGCTGAGCCAGCCCGTGGGCTAAAAGACTATTGAATTAAAATTAAAAATCTATAACTATTATGTTGGAAAAAGTGATAACTAGGAATAGAAGTTACTGAATAAGTTTAATATCCTACATAATACTTAACTTATTAAGTGTTAAATCTTAATCGCCAAGTATAGATGTTTCATTTATTGTATTTATCCAATTCAAATTTAAAACTAAAAGAAAAGTGTTAGCAAAAAAAATTAAAAATATAAATAGTGATTAGTCAATAAATTCTAGCTAGTATCTTATACAACATTTTACTCATTTAGCATTAAATCGCTAAGACTAAAATTTCTAACCATAAATATAAAAATTTCAGCCATCATAAAATGTTCAAACATTTGTTGCAACTACTAGAAATCGATAACACAACATTACCCAAATTCAAAGTGATAATATTTTTAAGTAAATTTTAAATAATATTAATTTTTGATATATAACGTTCTGATATTGTTTAACTTATTAAATTTGCATATGAATTTTTATGAAGGTGATGTTAATTAAAATAATTTAATCAACGAATTCAAATATGCTTGACGATGTATTAGTATTGAAAATAATACAAATCATCGTAAAATTATGTACTTTATATAATAATATGTTAGACATGTGAATGAATTATTCTATTAGTTCAAATATAGATTGAAAAAGAAAATCTAACAAAAAATTGATAAAAATGAAGGGCTAGCCCACCCCAACCCGTGACCCTTTTAGGGCTGGATTGAGCCATATATTTTAAGGACCTTTAAAGTGAAGGGTCAGCCCGCCGTAGCCTATCAAATTCTTTGGCCCGTTAGGCTTGGGTTGGGTTGGGTTGGACTAGCCCATTTTGACAGCTCTACTAGTCAGTGATAAAGAGTAAAAAGTAATTTAATTGTGGAGTTCACATCAAATAGAAAAGGAATGAGTGATCATTTTATATGGTTTTGAATAATCTTCATCTCTTGAGATTGATTTTAAGATTTAGGTTCAAAATTTATTTATTTATAGAAAGATTACTTAAAACCACAATTTCAATTTATATTATCGTGCAATATCTCAAATCCCAAAACTAATTATAAATATCCCATTTTATAATTTTTCTCTTTATAATTCATATGCATAACTCTATCTTTCCATTTATACATTTTTTTGCCTTATAAAGTATCCATAATCAAGGAGTCACATTTACGAGGTAATCAAGTTTGAATACAAAACTGAAAACCTCCATCTCGGATCAAAAACCACGACTTTTGCCTCTCCTCCCTCAAAATTCACACTCCTTCAACCCTCAGATTCACTCAAAACCTCCTTCGATCTCCATTTTCTTCATTCTTTACACTCTATAATTTCTCAATTCTGTCTTTGCCCCGCCTGAGTTTTGAATCCTAAACCAATACTCTTAAAGTATCGATTTCCTTTATTTCTCTGCCTTTTCCCCTCTCATGTCTTCTTAGAGATGTCCAATCATATATAAACAACAAACACACAAATCTTATTTTATTATATACGTGGTAAGATGCACCAGAAAGTTTGGATCGATGCTGGTGATATCATTCTTATTGGAAGAAAAAAAAAGGAATAAACAAAAAAAGGAAGAAACAAAATGAGAAACAAAAAAAGGAATGTATATGTATGAAATTTGACATTGCCGAAAGTTTTTATGGCACATCATATACATATGTATGGAATTTGTTGTTACTTCATGCCATAGACATAACGTTCTTATGTATATGAGCTCATACACTTAAATTTGTTATGTATATGTGGTGAAAAAAATACTAATGAGTTGTTTATTTCAAAACATATACGTTATAAGTTATGTATATGTTATACATTAATAGTGTTATACATAGCACAGTTATGTATATCAACACATATACATAATTCAGTTATGTATATGTATTGAAACAAATACTTTTAGACTGTCGTATTTTCAGAACATATACATTACAGAGTTATATGTGTAGACATGTAATTTTGTCCCTCCAAAACAGTCAATTTTTAATCATTTACCTTACCTTATCATACACCCCTACCCATTTAATAATTTACCCCACAAGAATCTAAATAACAAGCACACAACAAAAATAACAATCCCTCTAACTAATTTTAACTCCTCACACCCATACCCTCACTCCCTAGCACGTACCCCCTAGGCCCCCCTCCCCCACTCACGTTTTTCACATACCCAGTGAACATAATACACACAACATAGAGATCACAAGAAGGGATTCTCACACTCTCATCTTCACACAACTACACACATAGTAGAAATTTCACATATCACAGCAACAAAATTCACTCACAATAAGATAACACTACACACATTTTCATATACTCACACACCGACACACACATAGAGTCGTTGTATCCATCCAGTCGATGGAAAACACACACCCGTCGCCGTTATCACTGAAATCGCCACCAGAAAAAAGAGCTACGAGTCATCGTTTGCCTATCATTCCAGCGAAATTCTCCGATTTGGGTCACTATTTCGGCAAAAATTGTTGTGTTGGGTCACTGTTCCAGCAAAAATTACCGTTTGATCATTATTTTTGGTGGAAAACTACCGAAAAACCGTACACAGTTCCGTTCTCCAGTAAGCCATGGGATTTGGTATTCAAGTTGTTGGTCGTTATTGAAGTCTCGATTCGAGGTTCACCAATGCGGATTCTCTCTTTTTCATTCGAGTACTGAATATCGAAAGGTCCATCTCTATAACTCTTACTCTTTATTTTATTTTAATTTAGTATATCGATGTTGTAATTATGTGTTGGGTGATTACAATTGTTTGATTTTGTTTATGTTATGATTATGTGCTTGACAATGTGATTTCGGTGGTATATGGAACGAATTTGAGTAATTTGATGGTGTGATTGATAAAAATGAAGTTGGGGGCAGGAATTGAAAGTCGATAAAAGTTTAATATTGGACTGCTGCATCTTTGATTGATTTGTTGATTTAAAAATAAACAGTAATTGTTAAACGCAATAGTATCATGATAGGTCAAAACGGATAGGCAAACAGTAGGCTCGGGTAGGCAAATTTAAAACTTGTGGATTGTGGAATGTTTGACATATTTGTTGAATGGTTTTGATCTTCTCGCATTGAAAAAATGTATTCATTTAGCTGGGGAATGTCCCGAGGTCATTTATATTTATTCACCAGCGAATTTCCCAAAGTATTTTATACCCCGAGGGAGTTGTACTCGAAGACGGTTCATGATCAAGGCCCGTGGCACCAGGTGGAACGTAGTTTAGGATTAGTGTAGGTTAGTGTAGGTTTACATTTCAATACCTTTTTTTGGGTTTGTAATAAATTAGACTGGACACTAATTTTGGTTTTTTTTTGTTTGATTATTTGTTGCGTGTTTATGCGTTTGTTAGTTTATACATCCATAGTGTTTATGCTAGCTGATATACTCTATAGAGCGACCGTGGTTGAACCACAGGAACGAGGGGTGCCTAAAACTTTCTCCGCGGTTAACAGAATTCCTTACCTGAAATCTCTGTCGCGGATTAGTTTTTAGAGTCAATCATTTTTTCGAGCTTATTTTTGAGTTGTATCAACTTAGTTTGACACTATAGGTGTATGGATATTTTATTTGTGTTATTATTTTATCATTGTTGGATACATACGTGCTCTTTGTTTACAGTCTTTCTTTTTGTGTTTTTGTTTTATATCTGGCATTATTTGCATAACCCGAGTCATTTCTTTCGCAACAAGTCCTGGAGTACACGTCGTGTACACAAACTCTAGTTAAGTCACCCTTATTTTAGGAGGGGGAGTCATCGGACGTATGGAGTGGGTGGAAAGCTGTCGTAGCCACTATCGACCATATGCTCCCCCAAACAGCCTTGTTAGTGGACCTCAGCCTAGGTCAACCTTTAGGTCATGCTTATCTGCATCATATTGAGACCTAGCGGGACCCACTCGTTCCTTTGTAGGAGACTCACTTCTAAAGAATCCTAACGTGCTAATTGTTGTATCTTTGAGGATAACAGGGTCATTTGACAGATTGATTTAGGGAAAGCATATGCTAGAATTAAAGGAGCGTGTGTTTAGGAAAGGAAAAAAAAAGAGTTCCATAGTTTTTTAGTGTTCTTTATGGCTTTTGTTGTTCACCATTTAAAAATTCAAAAATATTTTTTACCTTTTGCACTTATTTACTCAAAAAACAAAACATCAAAAAGATTTTGCTTTGTTTCCTTTAGCAAGAATTCATAATTCGGAAATTTCAAAAATATATTTTTTAATAAGAGCTTTTTATAAAGAAAATTTAAAAAGATGGTAGAAGTTTTGTACATTTCATATAATGAAAATATCAAAAAGATTTTTTTTCATAGTTATTGGTGTCAGTTTTATGTGAAGTGTCAAATTGAAAACTCAAAAAAGATTTTATTGCTGTTTTTCATCATCTGTCTTTGGTCGTGTCTCTCAAGTCAAGATTTAGTTTGTCATTTAATCCTAAATTGTCCAATCTGGACGAACTACGCACACCTAATTCTCCTCTTACGGGGGTGAGATACGTAGGCAGCCCTTCTAGGGTTTGGTAATCTTATATGAAAAATTCAAAAAGATTTTCTTCACTCTTCATTTAGAGTAGGTGTTTTATAGACATCTTTAAGAAAACTACAAAAATATTTTCCTTTGATAGTTTCAAGTTTCATTTTCGTATGAAATTCAAAATTGAAAATCCAAAAAAAAAAATCTTTGGTAATCATAGGTTTCATTTTGCATAGTGAGCTAAAAAGTTCAAAAAGATTTTCGTCAATTCTTTTAACAATTTATTTATTTTTCTTCTTAAAGTTTCAAGAAAAAAAAAAGAGTTCGATTGCCCATGTTGTGACAAAACTTCATGAACTACACACACCTGATTCTCCTCTCTCGAGAGCGAGATACGTAGGTGTCCTTCTTGGGTTCGGTGATTTTTTCCAAAGAAAAGTAAAAAAGAAATGGTTTTGAGAAAATGTTGAACTCTAACACGTTTGTTATCTCTTGTTCAGTTAGTTTAAGGTGGTTGGTTTGTGGCATTATGGCATTGTAGTTGGTCCTCCATATCACACCAAATTCAAGCAAGGGTTAGTTGTATCTAACGAGGATATAGAGAGTGACATTATAGATCAAACAAAGAATCAGGAAAATGAAAGTTTATAGCAAGATATTGACCTCACAAATACCTTGAGTTTTTTAACACAATTGCCATAATGACGGAAATGCATCGAGCTTAGATCAATAGGTTGCCTCCTTCTTCATTTCCCACTATTGACCCCGTAAATACCCTGAGTTTTCTAACACAATTGCAAGCTCCATTTCCTAATGTTGTTGATGCACCGCAACATGCCTCAGAATTCATTCCAAGCCAAAAGCATCACAATGCTTCCATCACTCATTCTCTAGTTTTTCAGTATAAATCTACCACATTGATAACACCACATACTGTCTGTGTTTTTATTGCTCAACCTTCTACTGAGGCTCCACTTTGGCTATCAATCCAACGGTTGTACTGCCCCAATCTGCTAGTGGACCCATGTTCAATACCCTTGATGATCATTGCTATACTCCGAAGCCCACATCAATGTTAATTGGATTGCCAAAATTTCTTAACAAAAAGTCAAGCGTACCAGAAGAGCCAGGGAAAATGATTGGTAAAATGAAGAGTGCGAAAAATGCTATGAAAAGTTCCCTAGGACCTGTGGATAAAGAAGATGTTTCATACAAAGACTGGGGCATGTCTTCTAATGTTAACCTTCCTCTAATCCTTGAGATGCCAAAATTTGAGGAGCAAGATGGGCATGAGGAATCCGTGAAACATTTGGGATAATATTACAATCAATTAAGGAAAACTGGAGGGAAGAAGAATTAAAAAAATGCAGGTGCTATTGTAGTTGGACACCGAGCACGTCCAAGAAGACCACATCGTTGTTACCCTCAGTGTCAAGCCTGAGTTCATACCTAAGATCTCTATAATCACTCCCAAAATCAATTATACTTTATTTCCTCACCTTCATATCTAGTATATTGCGCACAGTCATATGTCCAACTCCCTTCTTACTCACAATGGCGCACACCAACGCCTCAGAGTCACCCTCCAACTCCAGAAATATATCAAAGCCTTTCTAGGCTCGATGTTCGATCCAAGTCAAACAATGAGAAGAGGAAGAAGACTAGAGATAGTTTCACGCTAATTGGAGAATCATATACCAATTTGTTCCAAAGATTAGTACAATGGTGCATGATCACTCCTCTCCTTGGGCACATTCTTAATCTGTATTTAAGAAATTTTGATCCTAATGTACGATGTGCATATCATTATGATGTTTAGGGTCATAATATTGAAGATTGTCGGGATTTGAAAAGAGAAATTGAAAAGATGATTCAAGATAAATTATTTCTAGTGCAGAACATTGACAATGAGGAAAACTCTAGTCATGTTGATATGCAAACCAGTGGCTAAGATGTCAAGCTCAGCAATTGGGAAGTCACTCCTCTCCTTGCTAGGATGGATGTTTGGTAGTTTGTTTTATTTTCCTTTCTGTTATCCGAATTACTTCAGGGTTGTAGTTCGGAATCTATCTTGTTTCGTTTCTTTATTATCTTTGTTCAAACCCTTCTATCTTTCATTTTAACTAAATAGAGTGTTCCTTTTTTCCTTTGTGTTTTAAATATGTGTTATTTGTTTATTTTCTTTACATAGTACATTTTATGGTGATTCTAGTGATATGACATGCTGGCGAAATTTCCAGCTAGATCTTAAAATCCAATTTGAGCATGAACTTTGAATCAGAGGGCTAAGGTTTGAAAAAGCATTTGACAAATAGGTAGTGTGTTAAGATATTTGGTGACCATGTTGAAGCTTTCTTCAAAACTAAGGCAATTATTTTGAGAATCACAAGAAAAACTTGGTCATCAATTGAAAAGCATGGCTCATTTAGGTCAAATAGTGGATGCGTGATTCATATATCAAGAGAAACAAAAGATAATCAGCTCCACGAAAGTATAAATCATTCGATGTGACAAAGGTGGAGTTGTATGCCAGACCAGCACAAAAGAAGTAGTGACGCACATACTTAGTTAAAGTTAGTGCTATAAAAAAGGTCATGAATGATCTTCATCTCTCACTTCATACTGTATGGTGTGTACTTCATTGTAAAGGATTGATATGACGAAGGCATTTTTTCTTCTACCCAAACATTGTGTCATCCTTTGTTTATCCCGTTTGAGTTTTAGTTTATTTTCTTTCATACCCCTCTTTTGGAATCAAAATAAAGTCAGCAAAGTTCAAAAGAAAGTTCTCGAGTAAAGAATAGAATAAAAAAAAAAATGTGTCAAAAGAAAGAAAAGAAGAATGTCAAGAAAATAGAGTCAGAAAAAGTCCCAAAAAGAAAAAGAGTCAATAAAAGAGAAAAAAAAGAAAAGAAATCAGAATCAAGCAAAAAAAATAAGTTGTCGGAACTACGTGTGACCTGATTCTCCTCTCTCGGGAGTGAGATACGTAGGTTGCCCTACTCGGGGCTCGGTCCAACCAAATAAACAATTTAGAGTCACCCAACCAAAAGCAACTGGGGCATGAGTTAATCCCCATTGTTTGAGTCAATTCTAAAAGTTTTAAGTCCTACACCACTTCAAGTATCATTTGAGCCTCATGGCATCCTTTCTTTCTAACCCTATCTAAAAGCCAAGTTACAACCAAAGAAAGACCTTCAGATCAATCTTTGAGAATTATAAGGCTGAGCATGCAATGCATACGATGATGCATTTTTGGAACTACTTGTCTTCCTTGACAAAAAGAATCAGGAGAGAAATAAAAATGAGAGAGTGTTATTGGTGAAAATCCTTTCGGGCACCGTAAGATAATGGTCAGTTGAGAGAAATAAAATGAGAGAGCCTTATTGGTGAAAACCCTTGCGGGTACAATAAGGCGATGGTGAGCTAAGAGAAATGAAAATGACAGAGTCTCATTACTGAAAACTCTCACGGACACCATAGGGAAATGGTGAGCTGAGAGAAAGAAAATGAGAGAGGCTTGTTGGTGAAAATCCTTCAAGGAGCCACTAGCCGAATAAGGTCTCCGAATGCAATTGGCCCAAGGAAGTAACTTAGTTTCAGGGCCACTAACTCAAGAACAATTAGTAGAAAGTTTGGATGGAAAGATCAGGCAGCTTAATCCAAAATGCATGGCATAATCGTTAGAGTTGACTGTCATTTTTAGATAAATTTTTCATTGTTTATTTCAATGGGGACATTCATTGTCTTTACTTTATTTTCTATATCTTTACTTTTGTTCTCTTAAGTCAGTTATCCAAATAAAAAAATCATTGTCATTTTTGTCGTGTCTTTGAGTCAAGTCCATGACAAAACAAGTGAGAAAAGATTTCAAATTTGGCTATCAACTTCTTCAATTGCACAAAGCAAGACAAAAAGGTCAGCACATTAAAGAGACATGATTGTGAGCTGAAATAAGACATGCAAAAAATTTTGTCAACAGATAAGTCTGGGAACTCATGAAAAGTACCAAGGTTCAAAGGGTTTATCTGAGTAGCATGACAAAGCAAAGATATTGTGCTTGTTTCAGAGTCACTCTTAATAATCTGAGTTTGGGTCAATGATTCAGCAAGTCAATGATATATGTTAATGGTTGGAAGCAAGGTTAAATGTGACGAGGGCAAGAGCGATTGCCACAAACCAGACACCATGTTTTTAAACTCATAAGTTTTCTTTGTATGAAACAGGAAAAATGTTACCTTCAAATCAAGGACTTCGGAGCATAAATATCAAGGGATGCAATGCCTCACTTCTACAAATGCAGGAAGCAATGTTGCTGCACAAGTTCGATAATCAAATCACGGTAAAAATTCATCATCCTATATCCTTCGGAGACACACTTCCTTGTCCAAGTAATTCAAGTTTATTTATTAGGAGATGCACTTTCTAAATTGAACCTTCACTCCTAGAAGCCGCACTTTCTAGTTGAGTCTTTTCATTTAATTTTTAGGAGACGTATTTCCTTGTTTGGGTAATTTAAGCGACATTTTTAGGGAGATGTGTTTTCTTATTTGGGTAATTCAAGTGGCATTTGTAATGAGACGCATTTTCTTGTTTGGGTAATTCAAGCGACATTGTAAGGAGACGCATTTCCTTGTTTGGGTAATTCAAACGACATTTGTAAGGAGACGTATTTCCTTATCTGGGCAATTCAAGTAATATTTGTAAGGAAACGACTTCCTAGATTGGGTAATTTGAGTTTTACTTGTTAGGTGATACACTTCCTAACCTAAGTCTTGACTTCTAGAAAATTCATTTTCTAGTCGAGTCATCCCACTTGGCCCTTAAGAGACACACTTCCTTGGTGGGTATTCAAGTTTCGCTTGTTAGTTGGTTCACTTCCTAACTTAAGCCTTTACTCCTAGAAAATGTACTTTCTAGTTGAGTATTTAACCCTTAGGAGACGCACTTTCTTGTCAGGGTAATTCAAGTTTCGCTTGTTAGAAGGCGCACTTCCTAATTTAAGTCTTTACTCCTAGAAATACTTTCTAGTTAAGTAGTTAACCCTTAGGAGACACATTTTTTTGTTAGGTTAGTTCAACTTTGGATAGCTAGATGACATACTTCCTAACTTAAGCCTTTACTTTTAGAAGATGCACTTTCTGGACGAGTCCTTCCATGCAACCCCTAAGAGATGCACCTCCTTATCTGAGTAGGTGATGCACTTTCTAAATTAAACCTTCACTCCTAGAAACTGCATTTTCTAGTAGAGCCATTGCACTTAACCCTTAGGATATGCACTTCCTTGTTAGCTTTCATTTGTCAGGTGGCACACTTCCTAACTTAAAAATTTATCTCCAGAATACGCACTTTCTAGTCAGAATTCCTCACTTTAATTCTTAGGAGACACACTTCGTAGTCTTGGTCATTTAATTTTACTCTCAAGAGATGCATTTTTTGGTCAGAGTCTTGATTCATCATTGCAACATGCAAGTAGTTATGATTGGATTTGACATTTGCAAAAGTTTTCTGATGATAAACTGGGGCATAAATTTAATTCATGTTATTGAAAGCATCATTTAGGATCCTCTTGAAAAATGAGACTTTATTTTTGAAAAGTGAGATTTCTATCATAACCTTTATTTGGGATAATTTTCTTTTTAGTTTTGATGTGATTTCAGGAGCCCCCCTGAAGAACAGGGCGAATAAATAAAAAGTCAAGCAACATGGTGAAGAAGTTGAAAGTCAAGCAACAAGGTGAAGAAGTTTAAAGTCAAGCAATAAGGTGAATAAGTTGAAAGTTAAGCGACAAGACGAAGAAATTGAAAGTCAAGAAACAAGTTGAAGAAATTGCAAGTCAGGAGCCCGACTGAAGAATAGGGTGATGAAATAGCAAGTCAAGAGTCAAGGAAAACTACATAGATAGGACTTTTGTAATTTCATTTATGTTTTTAATTTGTAATTTTTATTTTTGATGTAATGACGGAGCCACATACCGAAATCTCGACGGGACCTCACTTGACTCGCCAACTCAATTGTCCTTCTTACTTCTGTTTCTTCCTTTGAATAATGGTGGGGTCAAAATTCTATCTCGTTGTCTACTTCTTTGTATGAAAATACTTTGTGTTTACATCCAAAGACGGGGATAATGTAGACACGTAATTTTATTCCTCCAAAACAGTCAACTTTTAATCATTTACCTTACCTTATCATATACCCTCACCCATTTAATAATTTACCCCATATGAATCTAAATAACAAACTCACAACAAAAATAACAACCCCTCTAACTAATTTTGACACCTCACATACATACCCTCACTCCCTAGCACGTACCCCCTAGGCCCCCTCCCCCACTCACCTTTTCCACACACCTAGTGAACATATATACACACAACACACAACTCACAAGGGGGGATTCTCACACTCTCATCTTCACACAACCTCACACACAATATAAAATTCACACATCACAACAACAAAATTCACTCATAATAAGATAACACTACACACACTATCATATTCTCACACACCGACACACAGTTTCACATACACATAGAGTCACCGTATACACCCAGTCGACGAAAAATGTACACCTATCACCATTACACCGGAATCGCCACCAAAAAAAGAGGCTACGAGTCTTCACAGCAAAATTCTCCAATTTGGGTCACTATTCCGGCAAAAATTATCGTTCGATCACTGTTCTAGTGGAAAGCTACTGGTAAACCGTACACAGTCCCGTCCTCCAGTAAGCCATGGGATTTGGTATTCGAGTTGTTGGTCGTTATTGAAGTCTCGATTCAAGGTTCGCCAGCGCAGATTCCTTCTTTTTCATTCGAGTACTGAATATCAAAAATTCCATATCTACAACTCTTGCTCTTTATTTTATTTTAATTTAGTAAATCGATGTTGTTATTATATGTTGGGTGATTATGATTGTTTGATTTTGTTGATGTTATGATTATGTGCTTGACGATGTAATTTCGGTGGTATGTGGAATGAATTTGAGTAATTTTGATGGTGATATTGATAAAAATAAAGTTGGGGTGGGAATTGAAAGTCGATAAAGTTGAATATTGGCTTGTTGTATCTTTGATTGATTTGTTGATTTAAAAATGAACAGTAATTGTTAAATGCAATAGTATCATGATAGGCCGAAACGGCTAGGCAAACAGTAGGCTCAGGTAGGAAAATTTAGAACTTGTGGATTGTGAAATGTTTGGCATATTTATTGAATGTTTTTTATCTTCTAGCATTGAAAAAATGTATTCATTTAGCCGGAAAATTCCCCGAGGTCATTTATATTTATTCACCAGGGAATTCCCCGAAGTATTTTGTACCCCGAGGGAGTTGTACTCAAAGACGGAACGTGATCAAGGCCTGTGGCATCGGGTGGAACGCCATTTCGAATTAGTGTAGGTTAGCGTAGGTTTACATTTCAGTACCTTTTTATTTTGGGTCTGTAATAAATTGGACTGGACACTAATTTTGGTTTTGTTTGTTTGATTATTTGTTATGTGTTTATGTGTTTGTTGGTTTATACATTCATAGTGTCATGCTAGCCGATATACTCTGCAGAGCGACCATGGTTGAACCACGAAATCGAGGGGTGCTTAAAACCTTCCCCTCGGTCAACAGAATTTCTTAGCCGGAATCTCTGTTCGTGGATTAGTTTTAGAGTCAAATCGTTTTTTAAAAAGGATTTCCAGAGGTGACTTGGCACACCCGATCTATGCCAAGTGGCGACTCTGAGTTTTGAATGTAAACAATCCTTTTCGAAATAAATTTTTTTCTTTTGTTACTTTAATAATAAAACCCTTTTCGAACTTAAAATTAATCTTTTTAGTAAAAAAGGAGGTTTGACAATATGTATATGTTATGCATTAACTGTCTTATATGTACTATAGTTATGTATGTGGCTCTGTCAGACAAGCTGACGTGTGTTTATTTCAGCCTACATGCATCGAATTGTTATGTATATGAAAGAATATTAAGCATTGTTTTATGTTTTAATGTTTTGAAATTTTTTGTTTAAGTTATGTTGCATATTATTCTAATATTGGTTTGCGATGTATATTATTACAAGGGGTGCAATTCGGATGCGATTGTCAAAATCAATCTGAAACTCCTCAATCTCTAATTCTGATCGCTGAAATTGTTTTGGTGTTTCAAAATTTTGAAATTGAAAAGTTGTTACTAAATTTAAGGGATTCATTAATCACAATTCCATAAATATGGAGATAATTGTGTTATATATTTAGTGCAGATATTTTATTTTCTTAAGTATAGTTAAATTAGTTAGTTCAAATTCATAAGTAGTAATGTATAAGTATAACTAAAATCATGGAGATAAAAAATTTAATTGAGAAAAAAAGAAGAAAAGATAATTATGTTTCAAAATGATGGAATTTATGTTATTTATCCTTGGCCAATACATAAATAAAACCTTTAACTTGACACCAAATTATAACTATGTCATTTAACTTTGTCAGTGCACAAGTAGGCCCTTTAACTATATAAGGGATGAACAAAAAAACACTCTAATTCTGCAACTTACATTCGTGAAACTCAATCGCTCCTACATGGATTAGTAATCAACTCAGATGTTTCCACCTAATAAAAAAGACACATTATAACTATGACCTTTAACTTTGTCAGTGTACAAGTAGGCCCTTTAACTATACAAAAAATGAATAAAAAAATACTTCAATTCTAACTCTGACGCGCATGATTTTGAGTGTATACACGCATTTTGCCAGGTAGGATTCAAATATTTTTTTATTCAGCTTTTGTATAGTTAAATGGCCTACTTGTGCACTAATAAAGTTAAAGGTCATGGTTATAATTTGATGTCAAGTTAAAGGTTTTGTTTATGTATTATGCCTTTATCCTTTATTTATATGGTAGGAGGGTAGTACTCGTCGGGTGAATCTCAAAAATAGACCTAAATTGGAGTGACTTTCAAATTTTAGCCCCAAATAAAAAAGTTTTCTTAAAATAGCCTTTACCTATTAACTAATATTTTTTTGAACTAAATTGCCCCTGATCAGTGGAGTAAATTACATAAATGATCCTCATAATGGATAACAACTCCATATTTATATCTTTTAACTTTTTTTTTTCTCTTTTTAGTTTTACTTTGATTTTTATTTTTTATTATCTTTTTTTTAATTTTCTCAACCCTTACTTTTTTTCTTTTTTCCTTTTTTCCTATCAACTTCTTTTTTTTTCTTTTTTCTTTTATAGTATTTTTATTTTATATTTTTTTTTTCCTCTTTTTTTGTTCTTTTTAGTTTTTTTCCAACCCTTACTTTTTTTTCTTTATACCTTTCAACGTCTACTTTTATTAAAAAAACTTTTTTTTTCTTTGATTTTTTTGCTTTTTAAAATTTTCTCGACCTCTATTTTTATTTAATCTTTATTTTATTTTTATCAACCTTTATTGTTTTTCCTATTCTCTCTCAACTTCTACATTTTCTTTGATTTTTATTTTTTTAATATTTTTTTTCATTTTCTTCTTTTTCCAAAAGTTTTGTTATTTTTGTTCTTTTCTTCGATTTCTTCCATTCAAGTTACATCTGGTGAGCAAGAGTTGACACTATCACATTATAAAGGAAAGACTTACGACTTTTAAATAATAAGGTACGTTTCATGGGCAAGAGTTGACACTACTACATTGTAGAGGCAAGACTTATGACTTTCAAACAACAAGTTATGTTTCATGGGCAAGAGTCGACACTACCACATTGTAGTTTAATATATGAGATGTTTTATAACTCTTACCTTAGAGGAAAGACTTAGCTCAGGGACTTTCAAACAACAAATTATACCCCACGGGCAAGAGTTGACTCTACAACGTTATGTTTTCATTTATGAGATGTTCTACAACTATTGTCTTAGAGGAAAAACTTAGCTCAAGGACTTTCAAACAACAAATTATGCCCCACGGGCAAGAGTTGACTCTACCACATTATGTTTTCATTTATGAGATATTCTACAACTCTTGCCTTAGAGGAAAGACTTGTCTCAAGGACTTTCAAACTACAAATTATGCCCCACGGGCAAGAGTTAACTCTACCACGTTATATTTTCATTTATGAGATGTTCTACAACTATTGTCTTAGAGGCAATACTTGGCTCAAGGACTTTCAAACTACAAATTATGTCTTACGGGTAAGAGTTGACTTTACCACGTTATGTTTTCATTTATGAGATGTTCTACAATTATTGTCTTAGAGGCAAGACTTAATTAGCTCAAGGACTTTCAAACTACAAATTATGCCTCATGAGCAAGAGTTGACTCTACCACGTTATGTTTTCATTTATGAGATATTCTACTACTATTGCCTTAGAGACAAAACCTAGCTCAAGGACTTTTAAACTACAAATTATGTCCCACGGGCAAGAGTTGACACTACCACGTTATGTTTTCATTTATGAGATGTTCTACAACTATTGCCTTAGAGGCAAGACTTAATTAGCTCAAGGACTTTCAAACTACAAATTATGCCCCACGGGCAAAAGTTGACACTACCACGTTATGTTTTCATTTATGAGATGTTCTACAACTATTGACTTAGAGGCAAGACTTAACTCAAGGACTTTCAAACTACAAATTATGCCCCACGGGCAAGAGTTGACACTACCACGTTATGTCTTCATTTATGAGATATTCTACAACTCTTTGCTTAGAGGCAAGACTTAGCTCAAAGACTTTTAAACTACAAATTATGCCCCATGGGCAAGAGTTGACACTACCACATTATGTCTTCATTTATGAAATATTCTACAACTCTTGTCTTAGAGGCAAGACTTAGCTCAAGGACTTTCAAATAATAAATTATGGTCCACGGGCAAAAGTTGACACTACCACATTATGTCTTTATGTATGAGATATTCTACAACTCTCGCCTTAGAGACACGACTTATCTCAAGAATTTTCAAAGAACTTCGTAACAATAATTCATGCCCTTAAATTTGCTTTGATGTCAAAAAAAGAAGATACCTTTGCGGATTATCTAATTTTTTATTTATTAGCAAAATATAATAAAAGTTGAGAAAAAAGAAAAAAACGATCAAATAAAAAAAAGATTGAGAAAAAAAGGAAAAAAAATAAAGATGTAGAAAAAAATGAAGAATTAAAAAATTTGAGAAAAATAAAAATGAGAGGAAAAACAAAAATAAAGTTTGAGAAAAACGAGGAAAAAAAAGAGAACTGAAATAAAAAAGCGATCAAACAAAATAGAAAAATATATAAAAAAAGAGTGAGAAAAAAAAGGCAAAAAAAAATAAAGATTAAGAAAAAGCGAAGAATTTAAAAATTTGAGAAAATAAAAAATGAGAGGAAAAAATAAAAATAAAGTTTGAGAAAAATTAGGGAAAAAAAAAACTGATAAAAAACAAAAATAAAAGAAAAATAAAGGTTAAAGACAAATGAATTACAAAAAGGAAAAAAAAATAGATAATGCTTGAGAAAAAAGAAAAAAGAGAAAAAAAAATAAAGGTTGAGACAAATTAATTAAAAAATGAAAATAAAATTAATGGAAAAAATAAAAAGTGAAAATAATAAAAAATAGAATAATAAAATTAAAGGAAAAAAAGTGAAAATAATAAAAAATAGAATAATAAAATTAAAGGAAAAAAATAAAAAGTGAAAATAATAAAAGAGAAAATTTGAGAGAAAATAAGTATGGAAAGTTTAAAAAATATATTTGAAGTATAGAGGGGCAAAAATGATACTTGTACTATACTTAAAAAGTAATGAATGTTATTTTTTAAAGACATTTTTTATTGGGATTAAATATCTAAAATCACCCATATTTGAATCTATGACATGCAATTCCCTGGTACTCGTCTCCATTCATGCTTTTCAATGTTGAGCCTCATGCGCAATTCTTGATTTCAATGCATTCCCTGGTACTCGTCTCCATTCATGTTTTTCAATGTTGAGCCTCATGCGCAATTCTTGATTTCAATGCATTCCGTGGTACTCGTCTCCATTCATGTTTTTCAATGTTGAGCCTCATGCGCAATTCTTGATTTCAAATATTGGGCTTAAAAAACATAACTAGCCACTTTTATATAAAAATAAGAGAATTGATAGGAATGGCCTGTTGGGCCCAACATTCCACCAAAACAGCCCTCAAATTCATATCTCGATATGTACATATCGTATATATAATTTCTATATACATCATCTACATATTTTGTACAATAGTTATAAAATTTCTATACAATTCCTATATTATATTATATTATTATACTTTTTATTTATATATAAGAGACAATAAATTTTTTGGTCGTCCTCACAACCAAAGATTTTTGTATTCTTGACGAATCATCTTGCTATACATGGATAACCATTGACTTTTTTCATTTTTCAATTTTACATTCACTCCTTTTTATTATATTCATTTAACGTGGCATCAATAATTGGTGTAGTCGACATTGTATTATTTTTCTCTATTTTATTTTATGTGACGTAATTTTTTTAATCCTCTTAAAAAAAATCACCTTACTATTTAATTAATAATAATCTAATGTTAACATTTTCTTTCTACACCTAATGATATGATTTACAACCACATAAAATGAAACGAAGAGAGTAGTAATTTTTGTGGGCCTTTTCTTTTTCTTACTTTATTCAGTTTATTAATTTTCTTGGATTAGTTTATTTTAAGATTTTAATTTATAATTAATTTTAAATATTTAATAATATTTGGATAAATGTTAAAAAAAAGTGTTTCTAAACACTTGTTAGTAAGTCAAAAAACTATAAATTAAAAATGTTTTACTACTATATATAAGGGAGGATTTTTAATTTTGATAATTTTCACTTGAATTTTTTTTTTTTGGATTTATTTTACCCCTAAATGAAGGTTTAATGACATTATAAGTTCTCATTCATTTGGATAAATTTGAATTAATTATATGAACTCTTTTAAAAGTTATACAAAAAGTGATGAGTCATGAAATAAGTGATAGTGTTGTAAACTTATTTATTCAGTCAAATTAAAAATTTAACTAAAAATTTGTTGTCTTCTTTTAAATGAAAGTAATAATAAGGGAGAACTCTTAACGGTTTTTACTCTTCCCTAAGAACATTTTTTTAAATCCTTTTTACCTTTAATTGAAGCTTTAATACCTTTGAATAATTTTACCCATTGAAGAAAAAACTACAAAATTTATTTTGTTGAATTAAATTTGTAACTATTTAATTTATGATATATTTATTTATAAATTAACTTTGTTTTTATGATAATACAATAATTTGTAGTATAAAATATGTTTTAGATTAATGAAATACTGTACCTTTTTTAGAAAAATATTTTAGCCACAATTAATGAGTTTAATTAAGAAAAAATAATGAAGTTAATTCAACGTAAGACAAAAATCAATTTAGACCGTTAAAGACTTTAATTTTAAATTTTTTTAGTAAAATAAAAAAGGAGAAGAGCTTTAGTTCATGCATTTGTTTAAAAAATAAAAGAAAGTTGAAATATATAAAAAATATTATTTTTTAACTTACAAATTTTTTTACTTCCTCTATTTTAATTTATTTGGCTAATTTTGATTTAGCACAAATTTTAAAACTTAACAAAGATTTTTTAATTTATGGTCTTAAACTTAAGATATGTGGAAAGAACCAAAATATTCTTTAATCTTGTAGCCCTACACGATTCCCAAAAAGGAAAAGAGATTTTTTTAAGTGAACTTAAAAAAACTTGGACGAAAAAAATTAAAATAGATATGTGATTTAGTATTTTAAAAATATTAAAGATTATCTAACTACTTTTAACTAACATAATGTTACCAAAACAGACGAAAAGTAGAGGAAAAAAAAAACAAAAAATTGTTACAAACATAAATGTTAATGTAGTTTGGGTCCGAGCTTAGCACGGGCCAAATGAGACTAGTAGTATATAAGAGAGGATTTTGAGATTTTGGTAGTCTTCACAAGGGGTTTTTTGGTATTTTAAGTTTTTGGTAAAATAAAATTATTACACATGGCAAATAATAGTGTCTTTTTTATTACATATTTCTATTTTCACCCTCATTCTTTTTATTAAGACCATTCCATTTGGATTTTTATAATTGGTTTCTTCTTGTCACTTGTTAAATTACTATTTTGAGAAAGTACCCTATTTCACCCTTGAACTATACCCAAAACGCGGCTGAGACACACCTCAACTTAACGGGGGTCCTATCACCCCCTGAACTAATTAAAAGTATAATTTTGACACCCTTAGTGCCTACGTGGCACACACGTGTGCCTAAGTGGACCCTTCAGTGTGTTATGCCATGTATGTGTCACGTATGTGCCATGTAGGCACTAAGGGTGTCAAAATTATACTTTTAATTAGTTCGGGGGTGATAGAACCCCTTTTAAGTTGAGGTGTGTCTCAGCCGTTTTGGGTATAGTTCAAGGGTGAAATAGAGCATTTTCTCTACTATTTAATTAAAACTTCCTTCATTTTAAATCAACAATCACTTTCACTCAAAAAAAAAAAAATCAAATAAACTTTTAATACAAAATTAAAGTTTGCAATGATTTTCAACTACAATCCCATATCATAAATATATTCTTTTTGATATTATAATATAATATATAATATATAATATCTTGTATTTTTTGTTTCTCGCAGTGGACATGAAAAAGTATAAAATAATAATTAAAATGGGAAGAATAGGCTACTCTTGTAAGGAGTGTGTAAAAAATAAACATAACAAGTAAATTGACTGAATTGAGCAATTATTAATATAGTTTAATCATAATTTAATGTCTTTATAAATCCTTATTAAGTTAATTTATATAATAAATATCAAAATAAATTTATTTTTAGCTATAACTAAGAAAATAAATACTCGCAAATTTTACAAAATATCAAAATTCTTTTTCTATTTGTGATCTTCATCGAAGAGTAATTATTAAATATTTTAAATCATGCCAATATAATTACTTGTAATCATAATAATTTTATTTAAAATTACCCAATTATATGATTAACAACTCTAGTAATTATGAAAACTTATCAACAAGACTTTTTAACAGATCATTATATATATTGATTGTAAAGTAAGAAAAATATATAATATAAATTATATCTCTAACTTAAAATTATTAATTTTATATTTTGAGTTTGGACTCGAGCTTACATATTTGAAGATACTTGGAAAACAGTTAGAAGAAATGATAAACTTTTTTACTCTTTTCTCTCATCTTTTTTATTTGTTTTCTTTACATTTCTTATTAAAATTGTTACATGTCAATTCTTATTTTGTACATGATCAAATTTTTTAAAACATATTTTCCATCTCTAAAAAAAAATTTAAAATGAGAAAAATATCTTTTCTAATGAAAATAAGAAAAACAAGTTCTACACTGTTACTTCAAATTGATTGTGTCCTCCCACCCACCAACACCCCCACCCCCATCTCTCCTCTCCACCCCACACTCCACAGCCATACCTCACCTATATAATATAAATTATATTTCTAACTTAAAATTATTAATTTTATACTGTGAGTTTGGACCCACACTCCACACTCATACCTCACCTCCATCTCATGTAATATTTGTCTGAATTACATACAACATTCAAAATAATTTTTTTTACCTAAGTATCTAACACACACAAAAAAAAAAAAAAACATGTATCGCCAAAAGAACATTTTTTAATATAACATTTTCCTTGGTACCAAATTACACACTTAGGGTCGTTTGGTATGAGGGATAAGAATAGATAGTCTCGGGATAACTTATCCCAGGATTAGTAATTAGTACTGAGAGAATAATAAATTTTGATGGTCCTCACAAGGCTACTTTAGTAATTTCAAATAATTTGTTAATCCATTAAAATTATGAATGTAATTGATATAGATAAAACTACTTTATTTCTTTGTTTCCCAAATGGACTTTGTATGTGGAGAGTCATAATATAAGAAATCATCATTGAGTTTTTCTTGAATTTTTAATTGTTTAACTAATTTTTTTTTTAAATATAAAATCAATATCTATAATATATAATATATTAAAAGTGTGAAGGGCCTTAAAAATGCCGTTTGAACTTTTTGTCCTTCATTAAAAGTCTTTACTTTAGACAAAATCGTCTTTTCACTATTTTTCCTAAAATTTAAGAGTTGAAAATTAATTAAACATATTTATGGTAAATATTTTCTTATTAGAAATCATCAAAATTAATGACAACTAATATTATTTTCATTAGTTTAAAAATTCTAAATCAAATAAATTCGCTGTAGACAAAACCGTCTTTTTACCTTTCTTCTATTATTTTAGTAATACTAAATTTCAAGAAAAAAAAAACGTTCTCACAAAAATAGAATTCCTTTTACACCATCTAAATACAACAAACCATTCCTAACTAAAAGAGGGCAACACAAAACCCCAAATCTAATATCCAAAAAACCAAGAAATTAATTTTTTAAAAAAATTACTCCTTAGCTTCTCCCATCGTGAAACCAAAAAAATAAAAATTTCAAAAAAACAAAAAATAAATCTAAAAAAATTTAACCCCTTAGCTTCTTCCATCGTGAAACCAAAAAAAATAACCCAAAACTTCAAGTCTAATATCCAAAAAATCAAAAATCTATATTTATAATCTATAATATATTAAAATCCAACGCTAAATTTTATACTATATACTAAAGTTTACGTGAAAAGAGATATGTGCTCAGACGTGTGTTTGTGTGTGAATCAATGGATAACCTAATACTACTAGATTTGATCTCATATATCTATTTTATAGGATAAATTTGTAAAAGAATTATATTATGTATTTTGATGCTGATAAGTTTACTTGATTTCTTTTTTACTTCTACGATTAAATAATAACAGTTATGTAATTGTGCAATCCAGATTGAAGAGCTAAAGGGATGAGGCAAGTTTTATGTCATAGATCATCAAAATTCGTTCTTGGATATTTACACAAACAAAGTAATTTTGATGATTTCTCCATCTATAGTCTCTAGAATCAAACACTTCTACTTTTCGTATTCGATCTTCTTGCTACGTAAGCTTTTATCTTTCACTTCTAACTTTATATTGAACTTATTCGGTCTAATTTTTTTTTATTTTATGTTATTCTTTTATGTTTAGGGAAGGAGTTATTTCAGTACACATGCACGGTAATGAAGAGTCAGGATAATTATACTATAGAGTGGTTGTTAGACTAACTATGTTGTATGGAATGAAATGTTGGTCTATTAAGAACTCTCACATTTGGAAAATGAAAATTAAGGAGATGAGAATGTTAAGGTGGATGTGTGTCCCTACAAGGAGAGACACGATAGTAATGATGAGAATCGGGACAACACAGAAGTGGATTCCGCAGTGGACAAGATAAGTAAAGCAAGATTTAGATGGCTTGGATATATGAGGAGGCATATAAATGACTCACTAAATAGGTATAAGCAATTGACAATGGCGAGCGTCAGTGTAACACCCCGTAAATTTTTTTCGTACACTTATCGCGATTATATGGAGTCCTAAAGGCTTGTGTATGGGTTAAATTAAGTTTATGGTGTTCGAAAGTATCCCGTCAATAGTTTTATGTGTAGGTATTGAAATAAGCTTTCCAACGATATAAAGTTTGCCCAAAACAGAGGAGAATTTCATATAAGCGAGCACATTCGAAATCTCAAAACGGTGGCCGGGAAGCCTGTGAACAGTAAATCTGCAGGAAAATTACTGCAGCTAGAAAAAAAAATTTGGATCAACTTTAGACGATCATAACTCCTTGTACAAAAAGAACTGTGTGAGATGCTATATATCGACGAAAATCTCCGAGAGTCTTCTTTCCTATGAAATTGGTTTCATCCAAATCCAATGTCTGAGTAAGGAGCTATACCCGTTTTACTACAGCCTATCAAAAAAAAATAGAATTTTGGGACAGATTTTTGGGTCAACTTTAAACGACCATAACTCTTTGTACAGGAATAAATGGGTGGTATACTTTATATGAAAATGAAATCCCTTTGAATTATCTTTCCAATGCAATTGGTTTCACCCAAATCCGATACCGGAGCAAAGAGTTATGATCGATTTACTTGAGCCTGTCAAAACTGTCCACTGGGGACAGATTCGGATTTATTTAAATTTTTAGGGCAAAATGGTCATTTTCTATTACCTCTTGGACGAAAAGTTGGTCTTTATAAACATACACTTAGCCTCATATATATCATATATCATCCAATTATTAAGAGAAGGTGAAACCCTAGCCTAATTTCAACTTCAAATATTTTGTGATTCAACCGTAGAAAATTCGAATTGGTTCCGTAGTTGTGTTCACCATCTCGAAAGCTTCGAGAAGCACCCCATGGTTATGTAAGGAGGATTCTAAATACAAGAGTTCATTGTTAAGGTATGAATATTATTTATTCTTGATTCTTATCCATGAATAAGTATTGATAAGGGATTATGAGTATTGTCTTGATGTTGAAAGATAACAAGAAACATAGTTATAAATTGTTTTGTATAAATTGTTAGTAGTAAATTATGGAAGTTGTTGTATTGGATTATGGAGGATGAATTGTGGTGATATATCACTATATTAGTGGTTATGTATGCCTAGTGATCATGTTGGTATTGGATGGTGATTAAGAGGGGAAATAAAGGCTAAGAGTGATGTTGAGGGATATTGCATGAAAATGCATGATATGTGAATGTAATAAGAGTATAAGAGGATGTATGTAGCACTCTTATTGATGAGTTAAAGGATTACTTCCTAGACATTATTTGGTGAAGTTAATACCTAAATGGTAAGGTTTGGTTGCTAATACTAGTTTGCCACAAATGACTTATTGTAGATAAGTGTTCGAAGAGTACGGGAAGTCAAGTTGGACTTGTATTGAAGTGGTTATATCAAGGTATGTAAGAAATACTCTATCTAATCTTTGGCATGAATAATGACCCATGGCACTCTCAAGTAAGCTTCCAACATTGTCCTACGACACATGACACATAATAACATCATATGATCTTCGACACTACCAATTGAACTTGTTTTCACTTTTAAGATGTCCGGCTAGTCAAAAAAATGTCCATATACTATTGTTGACTCTGAAATGGTTTAATGAGGTATCCATGATTCTCTACTTCATTTTCATGATATTGATTACCTATTTACATGATTTTCCTATTGAGGTATCATGGTTTCAAGTTCCATAAGGTGTGACCACAAAGTAACCAATCTCAAAGATTAATTGAAGTAAGAAATGGAATGTCTTTATTTTAAATTGATGATATGACGTATTGTATTAGTACCACTGATCAGTTGGCCATTGTATTATAAAGATTATGTATATATGCTATTCCAGGGGTGGTCCCTGATGTATTGTATTAGTACCACTGATCAGTTGGCCATTGTATGACATATGTTATGTATTGGTAAGGAATACGGGAAGTAATGATATGAAAGTAATGTGCAGGTATCCCATCAGCTCTTTTAAGTGTGGTCTACTCATACTGTTTATTCACTGGTATCTGGGTTTTGTTGATCTTTTGTATCTCATCTTGATACTCACTGCCTTACATACTCAGTACATATTTTCGTACTGACGTCCCTCACGGGGGACCTGTATTCATGCCTGCAGAAACAGGTACTTCAGGTCGTACACCTCCACAGTAAGAGCCAGGACATTCTGTTGATAGTGGTGAGCTCCAGTTGTTTCGGGGCATCCCAAGTCGTTTCTATATGTATTTTTGGTATTTGTATAAAAGTCTTTTGTGGGCGGGAGTTTGTCCCGACCCTAACTCAGTTGTGTATCTATGTAGAGGCTTTTGTAGACATATTGTACAGCCATAGGAGTGTTTGGTTGATAGACATGATGGCTCTGACAGCCAATTACTGTTTATATATATATATATGCGTGTCTGCTGGGCTGATACAGGTACTGTTTTCTTCTATTTACAACGAAGTGCTGCCCAAATTTCTAATTTTCATAAGTAATGTAAATGTGAAAGTATAGGTTATGAACGGGTTCTCCCGGGCCTCCTCGGCTACGGGTGCCAGTCCGCTCCAATGGGATTTGGGGCGTGACAGAAGTGGTATCAGAGAAGTTCGTCCTAGTGAGTCTACAAAGCCGTGTCTACGTAGAATCTCGTTTATCGGTGTGTTGTGCACCACATCTATAAACAGGAGGCTATTGGACATTTAGGGATTGTTTCTATTCTCTATTTCTTAGATCGTGCAATAGAGCTCATATTAGAGATAAAGTCATAATCGATCGCTTAATCCAATTGTTTTTTTTATTTATTATTGTAACGATGCCGGTTACAAAGATAAAGAATAAGTGGAAGCGAGTAGATTTAGTGGCCGGAGAAGGTACTAGTAAGTCACCACCGGCACAAGCTGAACAAAGTGAGTCTCAAGCTGAGCATATATCAGGAGCTTCTTCTCCTCCGGAAGGGCCATCTATTAATGCTGTTGATCGAGATTTGAGGGATGCAGTACAACTTCTGACGCGTATAGTTACCGGTCAAGTTCAAGGGCAAGCTATTCCTACCACGGGTTCTAGTGGTACGGATAGAGCAGCTAGCCTTCAGACACAGGATTTTCTGAAATTGGATCCTCCTACTTTTACCGGATCAGATATTAACAAAGACCCGCAAGACTTTGTCGATCAAATCCAAAGGGCTCTAGATGTTATGCATATATCCGGTAAAGTGATGGTTGAGCTAGCAGCATATAGACTGAAAGGAGAGGCTATATTGTGGTACGAGGATTGGAAACGATCTAGGGGTATTGATGCACCTCCAACTACGTGGGGAGAGTTCAAAGATGCATTTATTGATCATTATCTTCCATTTGAGACTCGTCAGTCCCGTGCAGATCAATTCTTAAATCTTTGTCAGGGTAATATGGGTGTAAGGGAGTATAGTCTTCGATTTAACTCCTTGTCTCGATATGCTTCTAATGTGGTAGCTACTATGGATGACAGAGTTCATCACTATATGGATAGATTGCAACCATACTTGGTTAGAGATTGTACCATTGCTGCTTTGAACAAGGACATGGATATAGCGAGGATACAAGCTTTCGCTCAGAAAATGGAAGATCAGAGGCAAAGAAGAAGAACCCTGGAATCAGAAAAAGGATATTCTAAGCGGGCCAGAGCTATAGGGCAGTTTATGGCATCTCAGGGAGGTTTTAGGCCTTTGTTCACTCATAGATTGCCTAGCCCGTTATTTTCTTATCCTGCAATTAGTGCTCCACCGCAAATTCAAAGGTTCAGAGGTAATCAGTTTGGGCAAAGCAGTGAAAATCAGAGTTCGCGAACAGTGGAGTTTGGTATTGATATGTTGCCAGACACACAACCAATCTCAATTCCTCCTTATAGAATGGCACCAGCAGAGTTGCGAGAATTGAAAGAGAAACTGAAAGACTTGCTAGAGAAGGGATTCATCAGGCCTAGTATGTCCCCTTGGGGAGCACCAGTATTGTTTGTGTGTAAGAAAGATGGTTCGCTGAGGATGTGTATTGACTATCGGCAATTGAATAAGGTGACTATCAAGAATAAATACCCTCTTCCCCGAATTGATGATTTATTTGACCAGTTGCAGGGTGCCTAGTGTTTTTCCATGATTGACTTGAGATCAGGCTATCATCAAGTGAGAGTCAAGGATAAAGATATACCCAAGACAGCTTTCCGAACACGGTATGGTCATTATGAATTCCTGGTTATGTCATTCGGGCTGACGAATGCACCTGCAGTTTTTATGGATCTGATGAATAGGCTGTTTAAGCCGTTTTTAGATGTGTTCGTGATAGTTTTCATAGATGATATTCTGGTCTACTCAAGATCAGAAGAGGATCATGTTAATCACTTAAGGCAGGCGTTGCAGATTCTTCGTGATCGTAAGTTGTATGCGAAGTTTTCTAAATGTGAGTTTTGGCTCAAGTCAGTGGCATTTTTGGGCCATATTGTATCCAGTGAAGGCATAAAAGTTGACACTCAGAAGATTGAGGCTGTGAAGAATTGGCCAAGACCCATGACGCCTACGGAGATTCGTAGTTTCCTCGGGTTGGCAGGTTATTATAGAAGGTTTGTTGAAGGTTTTTCTTCTATTTCTGCACCCTTGACTAAGTTGATGCATAAAGCCTCCAAGTTTCAATGGAATGATGCCTGTGAAAAGAGTTTCCAAGATCTGAAGAGCAAGTTGACTTCTACATCGGTATTGGTACTTCCTGAAGGCACAGAAGGGTATGCAGTGTACTGTGATGCTTCGAGAATTGGCTTAGGATGCGTATTAATGCAACATGGTAGAGTAATAGCCTATGGCTCTAGACAGTTGCGACCATATGAGAGGAATTATCCCACGCATGATCTTGAGCTAGCTGCAGTTGTATTTGCTTTGAAGATATGGCGCCACTACTTATATGGGGTTCATGTTGACATATATACCGATCATAAGAGCCTGCAATATATCTTCAGTCAGAAAGATCTAAACTTGAGGCAGCGGAGATGGCTTGAATTGTTGAAAGATTACGATGTTGATATCTTGTATCATCCAGGGAAAGCGAATGTGGTAGAGGATGCACTGAGTCGTAAGTCTAAAATGGCATCTATAGAAAAGCAGGGGATGATTAAGGATCTTCACCAACTAGCTAATTTGGGAGTTCGACTTCTCGAAACTCCAGATGAAGAGGTTATTATACGTAATGCAGCGGAATCTTCATTGATAGCTGAAGTGAATGAGAAGCAGTATGCAGATCCACTTTTATTGCAGCTTAAGGAGGATGTACAGAGTGGCACGACAAAGGCATTTGAGCTTACGCGAGAAGGAGTGCTTCAGTGTCAGAATCGTTTATGTGTACCTGATGTAGTTGAGCTAAGAAAGAGAATTATGACAGAAGCACACTGTTCAAGGTATTCCATCCATCTAGGGTCGACTAAGATGTATCAAGATTTGAAAGCAATATATTGGTGGAATGACATGAAGAAGAATATTTCTGAATTTGTAGCTGAATGTCCGAATTGTCAAAGAGTCAAAGTAGAACACCAGAAACCCGGTGGTTACATGCAATGTATAGATCTTCCAGTCTGGAAGTGGGACAAGATCAATATGGATTTCATCACGGGTTTGCCTCGTACATTTTGGAAGTTTGATTCCATATGGGTGATCATTGATAGGCTTACCAAATCCGCGCATTTCTTACCAGTTAAGACAACTTATACGGTGGAAGAGTATGCGAAGTTGTATATTAAGGAGATCGTTCGGTTACATGGAGTTCCAATTTCCATTATATCCGATCGAGGAGCCCAATTTACCGCGAATTTCTGGAAGTCTTTTCAAAGGAGTTTGGGGACACAAGTAAATCTAAGTACGGCTTTTCATCCTCAAACGGACGAACAAGCGGAACGTACCATCCAGACACTTGAAGATATGCTACGAGCATGTGTATTAGATTTCAAAGGCAACTAGGATGATCACCTACCTCTTATCGAGTTTGCCTACAATAATAGCTATCATTCAAGTATGAAAATGGCACCATATGAAGCATTGTATGGAAGAAAGTGTAGATTGCCAATAGGATGGTTTGAAGCAGGTGATGCGGTCTTGTTTGGACCGGATCTTGTTTATCAAGAAATGGAGAAGGTTAAAGTGATCCAACAACGGCTTGAAACAGCTCAAAGTCAACACAAATCTTATGCGGATGTTAGAAGAAGAGGACTTGAGTTTTCTATCGACGATTGGGTATTCTTGAAAGTATAACCAATGAAAGGAGTGATGAGGTTTGGCAAGAAAGGAAAGTTAAGTCCACGATACATAGGTACGTACAAGATCATTCAAAGATTTGGACAAGTTGCTTATGAGTTAGAGCTACCTCAAGAGCTCTCAGCAGTTTATCCCATATTTCATGTTTCGATGCTTTGAAAGTACATCGGAGATCCATCGAACATCACTACTACGGAATATGTACAAGTTACAGAAGATCTCACTTTTGAAGAAATGCCTATTGCTATTCTTGATCGCCAAATTAAAAAGATAAGGAATAAAGAGATAGCATCGGTAAAAGTACTTTGGAGGAATCAACAAGTTGAGGAGATCACATGGGAAGCCGAGGAAGCGATGAAGATTAAGTACCCTTACCTATTCAACGATGAGGAGGAAGTTCATGAGACGGAAGAAGAACAATAAAAGGTAAATGTTTATTTTTATGCAAGTATGTTATGATGATGAATATGTTAATTGTAAGCTTGGACATGTCTTAATTGAGTAACTATGCTAACATTAGAGGACGAATGTTCTTAAGGGGGGGAGAATGTAACACCCCGTAAAAAAATTTCGTACACTTATCGCGATTATATGGAGTCCTAAAGGCTTGCGTATGGGTTAAATTAAGTTTATGGTGTTCGGAAGTATCCCGTCAATAGTTGTATGTGTAGGTATTGGAATAAGCTTTCCAACGATATAAAGTTTGCCCAAAACAGAGGAGAATTTTATATAAGCGAGCACATTCGAAATTTTAAAACGGTGGCCGGGAAGCCTGTGAACAGTAAATCTGCAGGAAAATTACTGCAGCTAGACAATTTTTTTTGGATCAACTTTAGACAATCATAACTCTTTGTACAAAAATAACTGTGTGAGCTTCTATATATCGACGAAACTCTCCGAGAGTCTTCTTTCCTATGAAATTGGTTTCATACAAATCCAATGTCTTAATAAGGATCTATACCCGTTTTACTACAGCCTATCAAAAAAAAATAGAATTTTGGGACAGATTTTTGGGTCAACTTTAAACGACCATAACTCCTTGTACAGGAAGAACTGGGTGGTATACTTTATATGAAAATGAAATCCCTTTGAATTATCTTTCCAATTCAATTGGTTTCACCCAAATCCGATACCGGAGCAAAGAGTTATGATCAATTTACTTCAGCCTGTCTAAACTGTCCACTGGGGACAGATTCGGATTTATTTAAATTTTTAGGGCAAAATGGTCATTTTCTATTACCTCTTGGACGAAAAGTTGGTCTTTATAAACATACACTTAGCCTCATATATATCATATATCATCCAATTATGAAGAGAAGGTGAAACCCTAGCCTAATTTCAACTTCAAATATTTTGTGATTCAACCGTAGAAAATTCGAATTGGTTCCGTAGTTGTGTTCACCATCTCGAAAGCTTCGAGAAGCACCCCATGGTTATGTAAGGAGGATTGTAAATACAAGAGTTCATTGTTAAGGTATGAATATTATTTATTCTTGATTCTTATCCATGAATAAGTATTGATAGGGGATTATGAGTATTGTCTTGATGTTGAAAGATAACTAGAAACATAGTTATGAATTGTTTTGTATAAATTGTTAGTAGTAAATTATGGAAGTTGTTGTATTGTATTATGGAGGATGAATTGTGGTGATATATCACTATATTAGTGGTTATGTATGCCTAGTGATCATGTTGGTATTGGATGGTGATTAAGAGGGGAAATAAAGGCTAAGAGTGATGTTGAGGGATATTGCATGAAAATGCATGATATGTGAATGTAATAAGAGTATAAGAGGATGTATGTAGCACTCTTATTGATGAGTTAAAGGATTACTTCCTAGACATTATTTGGTGAAGTTAATACCTAAATGGTAAGGTTTGGTTGCTAATACTAGTTTGCCACAAATGACTTATTGTAGATAAGTGTTCGAAGAGTACGGGAAGTCAAGTTGGACTTGTATTGAAGTGGTTATATCAAGGTATGTAAGAAATACTCTATCTAATCTTTGGCATGAATAATGACCCATGGCACTCTCAAGTAAGCTTCCAACATTGTCCTACGACACATGACACATAATAACATCATATGATCTTCGACACTACCAATTGAACTTGTTTTCACTTTTAAGATGTCCGGCTAGTCAAAAAAATGTCCATATACTATTGTTGACTCTGAAATGGTTTAATGAGGTATCCATGATTCTCTACTTCATTTTCATGATATTGATTACCTATTTATATGTTTTTCCTATTGAGTTATCATGGTTTCAAGTTCCATAAGGTCTGACCACAAAGTAACCAATCTCAAAGATTAATTGAAGTAAGAAATGGAATGTCTTTATTTTAAATTGATGATATGATGTATTGAATTAGTACCACTAATCAGTTGGCCATTTATTATAAAGATTATGTATATATTCTATTCCAGGGGTGGTCCCTGATGTATTGTATTAGTACCATTGATCAGTTGGCCATTGTATGACATATGTTATGTATTGGTAAGAAATACGGGAAGTAATGATATGAAAGTAATGTGCAGGTATCCCATCAGCTCTTTTAAGTGTGGTCTACTCATACTGTTTATTCACTGGTATCTGGGTTCTATTGATCTTTTGTATCTCATCTTGATACTCACTGCCTTACATACTAAGTACATATTTCCGTACTGACGTCCCTCACGGGGGACCTGTATTCATGCCTGCAGGAACAGGTACTTCAGGTCGTACACCTCCGCAGTAAGAGCCAGGACATTCTGTTGATAGTGGTGAGCTCCAGTTGTTTCGGGGCATCCCAAGTCGTTTCTATATGTATTTTTGGTATTTGTATAAAAGTCTTTTGTGGGCGGGAGTTTGTCCTGACCCTAACTCAGTTGTGTATCTATGTAGAGGCTTTTGTAGACATATTGTACAGCCATAGGAGTGTTTGGTTGATAGACGTGATGGCTCTGACGGCCAATTACTGTTTATATATATATATGCGTGTCTGCTGGGCTGATACAGGTACTGTTTTCTTCTATTTACAACGAAGTGCTGCCCAAATTTCTAATTATCATAAGTAATGTAAATGTGAAAGTATAGGTTATGAACGGGTTCTCCCGGGCCTCCTCGGCTACGGGTGTCAGTCCGCTCCAATGGGATTTGGGGCATGACAGAAGTGGTATCAGAGAAGATCGTCCTAGTGAGTCTACAAAGCCGTGTCTACGTAGAATCTCGTTTATCGGTGTGTTGTGCACCACATCTATAAACAGGAGGCTATTGGACATTTAGGGATTGTTTTCATTCTCCATTTCTTAGATCGTGCAATAGAGCCCATATTAGAGATAAAGTCATAATCGATCGCTTAATCCAATTGTTTTTTTTTATTTATTATTGTAACGATGCCGGTTACAAGGAGAAAGAATAAGTGGAAGCGAGTAGATGTAGTGGCCGGAGAAGGTACTAGTAAGTCACCACCGGCACAAGCTGCACAAAGTGAGTCTCAAGCTGAGCATATATTAGGAGCTTCTTCTCCTCCGGAAGGGCCATCTATTAATGCTGTTGATCAAGATTTGAGGGATGCAGTACAACTTCTGACGCGTATAGTTGCCGGTCAAGTTCAAGGGCAAGCTATTCCTACCACGGGTTCTAGTGGTACGGATAGAGCAGCTAGCCTTCGGACACAGGATTTTCTGAAATTTGATCCTCCTACTTTTACCGGATCAGATATTAACGAAGACCCACAGGACTTTGTCGATCAAACCCAAAGGGCTCTAGATATTATGCACATATCTGGTAAAGAGATGGTTGAGCTAGCAGCATATAGACTGAAAGGAGAGGCTATATTGTGGTACGAGGATTGGAAATGATCTAGGGGTATTGATGCACCTCCAACTACGTGGGGAGAGTTCAAAGATGCATTTATTGATCATTATTTTCCATTTTAGACTCGTCAGGCCCGTGCAGATCAATTCTTAAATCTTCATCAGGGTAATATGAGTGTAAGGGAGTATTTTCTTCGATTTAACTCTTTGTCTCGATATGCTTCTAATGTGGTAGCTACTATGGATGACAGAGTTCATCACTATGTGGATAGATTGGAACCATACTTGGTTAGAGATTGTACCATTGCTGCTTTGAACAAGGACATGGATATAGCGAGGATACAAGCTTTCGCTCAGAAAATGGAAGATCAGAGGCAAAGAAGAAGAACCTAGGAATCAGAAAAAGGATATTCTAAGTGGGCCAGAGCAATAGGGAAGTTTATGGCATATCAGGGAGGTTTTATGCCTTCGTTCTCTCATAGATTGCCTAGCCCGTTATCTTCTTATCCTGCAATTAGTGTTCCACCGCAAATTCAAAGGTTCAGAGGTAATCAGTTCGGGCAAAGCAGTGAAAATCAGAGTTCGCGAACAGTGGAGTTTGGTATTGATATGTTGCCAGACACACAACCAATCTCAATTCCTCCTTATAGAATGGCACCAGCAGAGTTGCGAGAATTAAAAGAGCAACTGAAAGACTAGCTAGAGAAGGGATTCATCAGGCCTAGTATGTCCCTTGGGGAGCACCAGTATTGTTTGTGCGTAAGAAAGATGGTTCGCTGAAGATATGTATTGACTATCGGCAATTGAATAAGGTGACTATCAAGAATAAATACCCTCTTCCCCGAATTGATGATTTATTTGACCAGTTGCAGGGTGCCCAGTGTTTTTCCAAGATTGACTTGAGATCAGGCTATCATCAAGTGAGAGTCAAGGATAAAGATATACCCAAGACAGCTTTCCGAACACGGTATGGTCATTATGAATTCCTGGTTATGTCATTCGGGCTGACAAATGCACCTGCAGTTTTTATAGATCTGATGAATAGGCTGTTTAAGCCATTTTTAGATGTGTTCGTGATAGTTTTCATAGATGATATTCTGGTCTACTCTAGATCAGAACAGGATCATGTTAATCACTTAAGGCAGGCGTTGCAGATTCTTCGTGATCGTAAGCTGTATGCGAAGTTTTCTAAATGTGAGTTTTGGCTCAAGTCAGTGGCATTTTTGGGCCATATTGTATCCAGTGAAGGCATAAAAGTTGACACTCAGAAGATTGAGGCTGTGAAGAATTGGCCAAGACCCATGACACCTACGGAGATTCGTAGTTTCCTCGGGTTGGCAGGTTATTATAGAAGGTTTGTTGAAGGTTTTTCTTCTATTTCTGCACCCTTGACTAAGTTGATGCATAAAGCCTCCAAGTTTCAATGGAATGATGCCTGTGAAAAGAGTTTCCAAGATCTGAAGAGCAAGTTGACTTCTACACCGGTATTGGTACTTCCTGAAGGCACAGAAGGGTATGCAGTGTACTGTGATGCTTCAAGAATTGGCTTAGGATGCGTATTAATGCAACATGGTAGAGTAATAGCCTATGGCTATAGACAGTTGCGACCACATGAGAGAAATTATCCCACGCATGATCTTGAGCTAGCTGCAGTTGTATTTGCTTTGAAGATATGGCGTCACTACTTATATGGGGTTCATGTTGACATATATACCAATCATAAGAGCCTACAATATATCTTCAGTCAGAAAGATCTAAACTTGAGGCAGCGGAGATGGCTTGAATTGTTGAAAGATTACGATGTTGATATCTTGTATCATCCAGGGAAAGCGAATGTGGTAGCGGATGCACTGAGTCGTAAGTCTAAAATGGCATCTATAGAAAAGTGGGGGATGATTAAGCATCTTCACCAACTAGCTAATTTGGGAGTTCGACTTCTCGAAACTCCAGATGAAGAGGTTATTATACGTAATGCAGCGGAATCTTCATTGATAGCTGAAGTGAATGAGAAGCAGTATGCAGATCCACTTTATTGCAGCTTAAGGAGGATGTGCAGAGTGGCACGACAAAGGCATTTGAACTTACGCGAGAAGGAGTGCTTCAGTGTCAGAATCGTTTATGTGTACCTGATGTAGTTGAGCTAAGAAAGAGAATTATGACAGAAGCACATTGTTCAAGGTATTCCATCCATCCAGGGTCGACTAAGATGTATCAAGATTTGAAAGCAATATATTGGTGGAATGACATGAAGAAGAATATTGCCGAATTTGTAGCTGAATGTCCGAATTGTCAAAGAGTCAAAGTAGAACACCAGAAACCCGGTGGTTACATGCAATGTATAGATCTTCCAGTCTGGAAGTGGGACAAGATCAATATGGATTTCATCACGGGTTTGCCTCGTACATTTCGGAAGTTTGATTCCATATGGGTGATCATTGATAGGCTTACCAAATCCGCGCATTTCTTACCAGTTAAGACAACTTATACGGCGGAAGAGTATGCGAAGTTGTATATTAAGGAGATCGTTCGGTTACATGGAGTTCCAATTTCCATTATTTCCGATCGAGGAGCCCAATTTACCGCGAATTTCTGGAAGTCTTTTCAAAGGAGTTTGGGGACACAGGTAAATCTAAGTACGGATTTTCATCCTCAAACGGACGGACAAGCGGAATGTACCATCCAGACAATTGAAGATATGCTACGAGCATGTGTATTAGATTTCAAAGGCAACTGGGATGATTACCTACCTCTTATCGAGTTTTCCTACAATAATAGCTATCATTCAAGTATCAAAATGGCACCATATGAAGCATTGTATGGAAGAAAGTGTAGATTGCCAATAGGATGGTTTGAAGCAGGTGATGCGGTCTTGTTTGGACCGGATCTTGTTTATCAAGAAATGGAGAAGGTTAAAGTGATCCAACAACGGCTTGAAACAGCTCAAAGTCAACACAAATCTTATGCGGATGTTAGAAGAAGAGGACTTGAGTTTTTTATCGATGATTGGGTATTCTTGAAAGTATAACCAATGAAAGGAGTGATGAGGTTTGGCAAGAAAGGAAAGTTAAGTCCACGATACATAGGTCCGTACAAGATCATTCAAAGATTTGGACAAGTTGCTTATGTGTTAGATCTACCTCAAGAGCTCTCAGCAGTTCATCCCATATTTCATGTTTCGATGCTTCGCAAGTACATCGGAGATCCATCGCACATCACTACTATGGAATATGTACAAGTTACAGAAGATGTCACTTTTGAAGAAATGCCTATTGCTATTCTTGATCGCCAAATTAAAAAGATAAGGAATAAAGAGATAGCATCGGTAAAAGTACTTTGGAGGAATCAACAAGTTGAGGAGATCACATGGGAAGCCGAGGAAGCGATGAAGATTAAGTACCCTTACCTATTCAACGATGAGGAGGAAGTTCATGAGACGAAAGAAGAACAATAACAGGTAAGTGTTTATTTTTATGCAAGTGTGTTATGATGATGAATATGTTAATTGTAAGCTTGGACATGTCTTAATTGAGTAACTATGCTAACATTAGAGGACGAATGTTCTTAAGGGGGGGAGAATGTAACACCCCGTAAATTTTTTCCGTACACTTATCGCGATTATATGAAGTCCTAAAGGCTTGCGTATGGGTTAAATTAAGTTTATGGTGTTCGGAAGTATCCCGTCAATAGTTGTATGCGTAGGTATTGGAATAAGCTTTCCAACGATATAAAGTTTGCCCAAAACAGAGGAGAATTTCATATAAGCGAGTACATTCAAAATTTTGTTCTCTCATAGATTGCCTAGCCCATTATCTTCTTATCCTGCAATTAGTGCTCCACCGCAAATTCAAAGGTTCAGAGGTAATCAGTTTGGGCAAAGCAGTGAAAATCAGAGTTCGCGAACAGTGGAGTTTGGTATTGATATGTTGCCAGACACTCAACCAATCTTAATTCCTCCTTATAGAATGGCACCAGCAGAGTTGCGAGAATTGAAAGAGCAACTGAAATACTTGCTAGAGAAGGGATTCATCAGGCCTAGTATGTCCCCTTGGGGAGCACCAGTATTGTTTGTGCGTAAGAAAGATGGATTGCTGAGGATGTGTATTGACTATCGGTAATTGAATAAGGTGACTATCAAGAATAAATACCCTCTTCCCCGAATTGATGATTTATTTGACCAGTTGCAGGGTGCCCAGTGTTTTTCCAAGATTGACTTGAGATCAGGCTATCATCAAGTGAGTGTCAAGGATAAAGATATACCCAAGACAGCTTTCCGAACACGGTATGGTCATTATGAATTCCTGGTTATGTCATTCGGGCTGACAAATGCACCCGCAGTTTTTATGGATCTCATAAATAGGTTGTTTAAGCCGTTTTTAGATGTGTTCGTGATAGTTTTCATAGATGATATTCTGGTCTACTCTAGATCAGAACAGGATCATGTTAATCACTTAAGGCAGGCGTTGCAGATTCTTCGTGATCGTAAGCTGTATGCGAAGTTTTCTAAATGTGAGTTTTAGCTCAAGTCAATGGCATTTTTTGGCCATATTGTATCCCGTGAAGGCATAAAAGTTGACACTCAGAAGATTAAGGATGTGAAGAATTGGCCAAGACCCATGACGCCTACGGAGATTCGTAGTTTCCTCGGGTTGGCAGGTTATTATAGAAGGTTTGTTGAAGGTTTTTCTTCTATTTCTGCACCCTTGACTAAGTTGACACATAAAGACTCCAAGTTTCAATGGAATGATGCCTGTGAAAAGTCTTTTCTATATGTATTTTTGGTATTTGTATAAAAGTCTTTTGTGGGTGGGAGTTTGTCCCGACCCTAACTCAGTTGTGTATCTATGTAGAGGCTTTTGTAGACATATTGTATAGCCATAGGAGTGTTTGGTTGATAGACGTGATGGCTCTGACGGCCAATTACTGTTTATATATATATATATATATGTGTCTGCTGGGCTGATACAGGTACTGTTTTCTTCTATTTACAACGAAGTGCTGCCCAAATTTCTAATTTTCAGAAGTAATGTAAATGTGAAAGTATAGGTTATGAACGGGTTCTCCCGGGCCTCCTCGGCTATGGGTGCCAGTCCGCTCCAATGGGATTTGGGGCGTGGCTAGTCAGGAAAGTGATTAGATACGACTTGATTCATCTTGACTTTATCTAGGATATGACCTTTAGATAAGAGAGTTTGTTCTCTCCCTTCCCTATGAGCTAGCCACGGTGTCCGCTAGCCTGTTGAGGTCTCTTACGATAGAAAATACTCTATCACTACTAAAAATTGGCCAAAAAGCGATGCAAAAAAAGTGACGCACTGTGTCGCTTTAAAAAACGACGAGAAAAGCGACGTTGGCCGTCGCATTTTTAGTTAAATTTTATTTTTTATTTATTTTTTATGAAAAGCGACGGCCAACGTCTTAATATTCATCGCTTTTATTCACGGATTTTTGTGCCAAGTAATTAAAAAATAATTTATAATTTTTTTAATAAAAGCGACGAACAGCGTCGTAAGTTATTAAAAAATAATTATTATTATTTTTTTAAAAAGCGACGCAGTCCGTCGATTTTTAAATTTGATTTTTATTTTTGTTTATTTTTATTAAAAGCGATGGAAAACGTCGCTATAATTGTTAATATTAATTTTAGAAAAGCGACGCTATCCGTCTCAATTCGTAATTATTTAAGTTTTTCTTTATTTTTTCTAAAAAACGACGGCGAGCGTAGCTTTTTTTTTAAATTAAATATAAATTAATTTTTGAAAAAGCGACGTTGGTTGTTGATATTTAATATTTTTATTTAATAATAGATAAATAATTTTAATATTTTAAAAAATTAAATTAAATAAATAGATTTTTAAAAAGCGACGGCCAACGTCGAAATTGGCCGTCGAAATAAAGTCAACTTTTTAGTCCACCATATTAGGGCAAAAGACTCATTCTTTTCTTTTTCTCTCTCTCTCTTCCTTTCTTTCTCTCCCGTGTTGTTTTTCCTTTTCTCTCTTCCTTCCTTTCTCTCTTCCTTCGCTATCAGTTACACTTCGAGGTCGTCATCTATGAGATCGCTATCAGTGATATTCACACTTTGAGGTAACTTTTCACTGGTCGCTAATATTTTTTTCTGTTATGAAGAATTTTAAATTTCAAAACTTGTTTTAGAATTATCAGGTGTTTTTGTTATTTTTTTGCTTAATTTACTTTGAATTTGATTTTTTTGTGAGTTAAATGGTAAAAATATGCGTAAAGTATTCGGATTTTTTTTATTTTTATAGCTGAATTAAAAAGAAAGGATTGGGCTTTAACCTCCATCCAGTAGGTATGAGAGGCGTATGAATTGGGATTGCAGCCTAGTGTTAGGGGCCTTAGTTTTGCTAAGAGAGAATATTTGGGCATCCCTAAAACTGAAATGATTCGAGACAAACTTAAGATAAAATAGAAATTTTTTTTAAATCTTTTAACAAGACGATCAATTAAAATAAAAAGGACGAAATAAGTGAGCAGTAATTTTGAACACGGAGGGGGAGTATAGACATGTTTCCACATAATTCTGTTTTAAAAAATCTAAATTGAAAGAGACCATCAACAGCAAAACTTAGAGAGGTGTTTCTTTATTGAAGCTAGTGCACTTCCAGTTGTTGTCCCTTTAAAGCCCTTTTCCTCAAACTCTCTGCTTCAGCTGATACATAACACACAGGCATTTGAACTGTTGAGTATATATACTGTGAAAAAAGGGGGCGAACAATACTTCAAGATTCTGAGTTTTGTATACACCCTTTGGGTTTTTGTTTCTTTTTTTGCAAGTAGGAGCTAAGATGGTTGAGGAAATTTGTTTCTTTGAAAAGGTTTGTGCTTTTAACTTTTTCATTCTTGTTCTTCATTATAAACATCTGTGTGTTCTTTTTCTTTTCTATAGCTCTTTTTGAGTATGTTAAGCTGAGATCCAGCTAAAAAATTATTCTTTGGAATTGGGTAATTTACATTCTTGTTTGAGCTGGAAATGTAGATCCCCCTCTTCTTGTTGGGTTATTTGTTGGTGCTACAGTGTGTGTTTTGGTAGGTTCGAACTTAAAGTTATTTTGGAGTATATTCTTGCTGACAAAAAAACATTTAGGGATGAGATTACACTCCAGACCCCATCACATCTTATGTGATTACACTGTGTATGTTGTTGGTGGTATTGTTTCAATTGATCTTGCTAGATTATGTTGAAAAATAGTTTAAGATTTAATTTTTGGGATTAATATTTCCATTATGAATAGGTCGGGTTGCTATTTCTTCGAAAAAAGGTTGGTTGCTATTTTTTGACGATCGCTTGCCTCTTTCTCTTCAAATTAGGCCAAACAAAGATAAATTTATTCTCTCTATTTTCATATAGTGAAGACTTTATATATGATGTAATGGTGAGATTATTTGCTGTAAAAGGCTTATAAAGCCATAGATTTTGTGATGACTATATGGTGTGAGAGGGACATGCGACGCCTCTACTTATTAGCTTTATTAAATCTATTGAATTATTTGACTTATATTGCAATTGAGAATGTGAACTAGTGTTGCTACTTGAAATGTGAGGTTAATGAGTTGAAAATGCCAAGTGTAGTTGGTTCAAATTGTGACTTTGTGACTTAAAAATGGTTAAGTGTAGCTACTTGAAATGTGAATTTAATGAGTTAAAAATGCTTAAGTATAGTTACTTGAAATTGTGAACTTGTGACTTGAAAATGCTTAAGTGTAGCTGCTTGAAATGTGAAGCTAATAACTTGAAAATGCTCAAGTGTAGTTACTTGAAATTGTGACCTTGTGATTTGAAAATGCATAAGTTTAGTTACTTGAAATTGTGACTTAAATATGGTTAAGTGTAACTACTTGAAATGTGAAGTTAATGAGTTGAAAATGCTCAAGTGTAGTTACTTGAAATTGTGATCTTGTGACTTAAAAATGGTTAAGTGTAGCTACTTGAAATGTGAAGTTAATGAGTTGAAAATGCTCAAGTGTAGTTACTACAAATTGTGAACTTGTGACTTGAAAATGCTTAAGTGTTGCTACTTGAAATGTGAAGTTAATGAGTTGAAAATATTTAAGTGTAGTTACTTCAAATTGTGAACTTGTGACTTGAAAATGCTTAAGTGGTGCTACTTGAAATGTGAAGTTAATGAGTTGAAAATGCTTAAGTGTAGTTACTTGAAATTGTGAATAGTGACTTGAAAATGCCTAAGTGTAGCTACTTGAAATGTGAGTTAATGAGTTGAAAATGCTCAATTGTAGTTACTACAAATTATGAACTTGTGACTTGAAAATGCTTAAGTGTAGCTACCTGAAATGTGAAGTTAATGACTTGAAAATGCTCATGTGTAGTTACTACAAATTGTGAACTTGTGACTTGAAAATGCTTAAGTGTTGCAACTTGAAATGTGCAGTCAATGATGCTCATGTGTAGTTACTACAAATTGTGAACTTGTGACTTAAAAATGCTTAAGTGTTGCTACTTAAAATGTGAAGTTAATGAGTTGAAAATGCTTAAGTGTAGTTACTTCAAATTGTGAATTGTGACTTGAAAATACTTAAGTGCAGTTACTTCAAATTGTGAACTTGTGACTTGAAAATGCTTAAGTGTTGTTACTTGAAATGTGAAGTTAATGAGTTGAAAATGCTTAAGTGTAGTTACTTGAAATTGTGAATTGTGACTTAAAAATGTTGAAGTGTAGCTACTTGAAATGTGAAGTTAATGACTTGAACATGCTCAATTGTAGTTACTACAAGTTGTGGACTTGTGACTTGAAAATGCTTAAGTGTTGCTACTTGAAATGTGAAGTTAATGACTTGAACATGCTCAATTGTAGTTACTACAAATTGTGAACTTGTGATTTGAAAATGCTTAAGTGTTGCTACTTGAAATGTGAAGTTAATGACTTGAAAAAGCTTAAGGGTAGCTACTTGAAAGTGATTTAAGTGTATTCACTTGATATCTAAACTAATGACTTGATTTTTACATATTTTAATGTGAAGTTGCATATTATTGAATATCTATTTTTTTGTAAATGGATCATCATCTGTGGATGTATGATATGAATTATGAAAATGTTGGTGGTTTAAAACCCCAATATCTTGATGGCGTTAGAGGTTCTATCGAGCATGCGATGTCACTAGATCTATTTCAAAAAAATGGAGTGGTTAGGTGTCCTTGTAGTTCATGTAGGTGCTTGAAGTTTTTCAACCAGATAGAGTTATGAGTCATCTCTATCGTAATAGATTTAAGCCAAGATATTTTGTGTGGGTCGATCACGGAAAAAGAGATGGTTTGAATGGTATATTTTATAATTCATTGCCTGTGGATGAATATGGCATGCCTGTACACGATTGACATGCTAGGATTTTACATGCTAGAGTTCAACATAGGGTGAAACACGATATAGTGCAACACGAGAATAGGATTCATGAGATGGTCAATGATACTTTTGGTATTGGGGATGGGGTGAAACCCGAACAGAATTTAAAAGAAGATCCCAATGAAGAAGCAAGAGGTTTCTATCAATAATTAGAAGAGGCTAGTCACCCACTATGTGAAGGGAGTCTGTATTCTGCTTTATCTGTTGCAGTTAGATTACTGAGTATCAAATCTGATTGGAATGTTGCTCAATCTGCTTTGGACTCTATGGTTGGTCTTTTGGGTGAACTAGTAAATCCAGAGTTGAACATACCTCAAAAATTTTATCAAGCAAAGAAATTGGTTTCCAAGTTGGGATTGTCATATAATAAAATCCATTGTTGTATAAATGGTTGTATGTTGTTCTATAAGAATGATGCTGAATTAAAAAATTGTAAGTTTTGTGGACATGCTCGTTATAAGAGGACTCCCGGTGGAAAGATGGTTTCTATTAAGGCGATGCACTATTTACCTCTTATACCTAGGCTAAAGAGGTTGTATTCTTCGATGAGTTATGACCCACACATGAAATGGAACCATGAAAATAGAAGGCCACCAGGTGTCTTGTCTCATCCATCAGATGGAGAAGCTTGGAAGCACTTTGATAGAATTTATCCTGATTTTTCTAGTGAACCAAGAAATGTTAGATTGGGGTTGTGTGCAGATGGTTTCACACCATTCTCTAATTCTGGCATACCTTATTCTTGTTGGCCTGTATTTATTACTCCATACAATCTTCTACCTGAGATGTGCATGAAAAGTCCCTACATATTTCTAACTTGTATTATTTTGGGTCCCCGCAATCCAAAAAGTTTGATCGATGTATATCTTCAGCCATTGATAAATGAATTACTACAATTATGGTATGAAGGTGTAGTGACATATGATATATCAACTAAGCAGAATTTTGTTATGCGTGCCAATTTAATGTGGACTATTAGCGATTTTCCTGCATATGGGATGTTGTCTGGTTGGATGACTGCTGGAAAGTTAGCTTGCCCATATTGCATGGAAAATAGTAAAGCATTCACTTTAAAGTATGGTCGAAAAAATTCTTGGTTTGATTGTCATCGCCAGTTCTTACCAATGGACCACGAGTTTAGAAGGATGAAAAATGTGTTCAGAAAGAATAAGATTGAGAATGATCCTCCACCTCCAATACTGTCAAGACGTCAGATTTGGGAGAGAGTTTGTAATTTGCCTAAAGTTACAAATGGTCCACTTTCTAGACTTCCTGGCTATGGTGTTGAACATAATTGGACCAAACAAAGCATATTTTGGGAGTTTCCATATTGGGGGGACAATAAACTAAGACATAATCTTGATCCAATGCACATTGAAAAAAATTATTTTGATAATTTATCCAACACAGTCATGGATGTTAAGGGCAAGACAAAAGATAATTCAAAAACTAGAATGGATATAAAGAAGTATTACAAGAGAAAGGAATTGTGCTTGAAGGAAAAAAAATGGTAAATTGTTTAAGCCCAAGGCCAGTTTTTCATTCACATTAGATGAGAAACAGGAAATATATGAGTGGGTTAAGAATTTGAGAATGCCCGAGGGCTATGCTTCGAATTTAGGAAAACGAGCGGATATGGAAGAAGGAAAGTTGATTGGTATGAAAATCCATGATTTTCACGTTTTTATGGAAACCTTGATTCCTATCGCATTTAGCCACCTTCCTGAGAGGATATGGAAACCAATCACAAAGATAAGTTTGTTCTTCAAAGATTTGTGTTCGGGAAAGTTGTTGGAAAGTATCTTGGACAGAATGGAGCAAAATATTCCTGTCATCACTACTAAGTTGGAGAAGATCTTTTCATGTGGCTTTTTTTTATGTGATGGAGCATCTTCCAATTCACCTCGTAGAAGAGGCACGTCTTGAAGGCCCAATTCAAATGAGGTAGATGTATCCAGAAGAGAGGTAAAAAGAATTTAAACTAATGCCATCATTTTCTTAAAAAAAATTACTTTTATCTACCTAAGATAAAATTATATAGGAAAATTGGCGAGTGCAAACAAACTATTAAGCAAAGGGGAAAGATTAAAGGTTCGATTTGTGAAGCTTATCTTGCAAAAGAAACTGCTTATTTTTGTTCGTACTACTTTGGGGATTAAGTGCCATGTAAGAGAAATAGGTCCAATCGTAATGATGAAGGTGATGTTGATCCTATGTTTCCACCTATATCGATTTTTAACAATTCGGGTAAAGGATCTAAAAGTTATTGTATGCAAGCCCTCACTGGTATGGAAAGAAAACCTATTGTGACACATGTTTTGCTCAATTGTCCAGAGATTCAACCATATCTTGAGTAAGTGTTAATGATGTTATCGAATTATATTAATCTGTTAAGGACACTTCACCAATAAAAAAATCTTAATAATGTACACTTGACAGTTTATTCATTGGAAAATGGGGTAATGATGTCATATATACGAGGTTTTCCTATTGGCTACAAGAATATGTAAGTATGAAAGATCATATATGCATTTACTAAAATTCTATATAGGTCATTTAATAAAATTTATATTTTGATTTAACGATATGAAGGTTTTGGATGAACATAGTACCGTCGAACATTTTCCATTGGTGAGAGATATCATATTTGGTTCTGCAACTCAAATTCGAACAATGAATAAATATTGTGTGAATGTCTTCAAGTTTCAAACCGAGAAACTTTCTAAGTATAAGAAAACTAATAACAGTGGTGTGTGTGTTGAAGGTGATGTTGATGGTAATGGTCAAATCGTTGAATATTTTGGTGTCATCCAAGAGATATTAGAAGTCCAGTACCCTGGTTGGCCAAAAAAAATGATAATTCTATTTCTGTGCAAGTGGTTTAATCCATCACATAGAGGTACCAGGGTGAATCAACAGCATAATATAATTGAAGTTAAGCACACGAGGCAATATAATCGCTATGATCCCTTTATCATTGCACAAAATGCCAGGCAGGTATATTATGCTACATATACATTATGCAGAGATAAAGCCAATTGGTGGATGGTTATAAAGACTAAGCCTGTGGGGAGAATTGAGATTGAGAATGTGTCAGATGTGGCCTACCAGAACGAAGTCGCATTTGTTGATCAAATAATGGATGATGAGTTGGAAAACAATCTCGAACATTCTCAACGCATATTAGAAGAAGTTTCTGATGATGAGATCATTGACATCACAAATACTGTGGAAGAAATAAATGAGGGAAATGAATTATTCTGAGAGGATCAATGGGACCATGAAAATAAAACAACGGATGAGGAAGAATGGGAGAGTGATGAAAATGAAACAAGTGATGAGGAAGATTCAGAGAATGTAAGAACGGGGTTCTTGCTAATTTGATTGTTGATTAAGTTTATATTATTAATTGTTGTGTTTTGATAATAAGTATTCGTGATAAAAATGTTTGTTAGTTACTGGTCAGACTTGGAAATCAAGGCCGAAATAAATCAAGGCTGAAATATCACAGTTTAGTGGTTGTAAAAGAATATATACTTGTTTTACACTGTCAAGGAAAACTTGTGTTGTTTAAAGATATCTGGGAGCACAAGATTTGTACCACTATTTTCAGAGTCATGTTTCAGTAGTAGTAAGGGTTCAACAATTAATGGACTCCAGTAAGGGCCTTGGACTCTTTGGCATCTTACTCTACTGGTTTCACCTCGGTTTGAGTTAGATAATATCATTTATCTGCTCTTACCTATTTAATGTTAACTATTGAAAGTAGACAGCACTGAATACATTTCAGAACACTTAGCTTATTTTACTTGCTCCAAGAAAAACAAGTGTTGGGGATTTCAGACATTGGATTTGTGAAGCTTGTCATCATTCAGTGGTAGTTTACAATATTCATTCTAGGATATATGGATTATAGGGGCTTTACGGGATTTTTTTTGTTTATCAAAGGTATTGCCTTTTTTGGAACTCCGGTAGTTCTTTTAGATGGAAATGTGTTGGCACAAACTTATGGAATCAAGTTATTTACTAGTTTGCATTACTTGATAAGAGCTTTTTCTTTAACACCAGGTGCTTTCAGTATACTTCTACACCTCGAATGCCTCTTTTCACTTGACTCTACTGATTGGATTATAACATGGGATAATTGTAATCATTTTTTCTTTTCTATTCCTTCCCTCTGCCCAACCTATTTATAGGAGGAATTTCTGAAAGATATAATTCAGTTTTTTATGCTGAGTTTCCTGCCCAACCTATACTCGTCTCATTCCTCAAGGTGGCCTTGCTGAGTTTCCTGATGCTATTCTCAATGTCAAAGCCTTGACCCCTTTAACTAGTATAGGGAGGTGAGTTTTCTTGTCTTTGTTCTTATTAAGGGTAATTTCCCAAACCTGCAAGGGTACAGAATAATATATTCTATACTCCCTTGCAGAAAAATGAAAAAAAAAAATGAAAGAAATGGCCCCAATTGTTGTTATAGATCAATGAGATCTACCAAGTGCAAACTCTGTGATGGGGCATCCTTATTTCTTAGACTAGTCATTGTTTGATCATGTTACTCTAAATATGTCAATTATATGTCTAGCTCTATCTACCCTACATGCAGAAACGTGATCAACGTTCTTCTTGGTAGACATAGATCCTTAATACGAAAAAGAACTGACAAACTTTTGGAAAGGGTACATGTAAAACGTTCAAATATCACATCAGAGAATGAGAGAAAAGTAACTTGCCCCTATCTAAGGTAGTTTTATTTCTTAAACTCTATCTGTAGTTTCCTATTTATATACATCTATGTTTTGTGTTTGTCACCTATGTCAATATTGACCACATATGTCCTGTCACCTATATGCTCCACATATTGTAAGCTGAGTTATTTCTTAAGAAAACTCAAGCATAGCTTACACCTACACCTTCAGTAAATGTACTTTCACTTTGTTGTTTTCTTTTTTTGTTGTCTTTTTTTTGCTGGTTGGGGTTGTAGATTGTCTTCTCTTTTTTGCTGTCTGCATGCACTTTGTAACATGGAGGAGTAAATAGATCAATAACCTCAACTTCAGTTGACAAACCTGAAAAAAGGAATCATTCGCTTGTCTGCTACTTCAAAAAATCAGAATTTTTTGTTTATGTACTAGTCTTATAAGCAGCAGGTGAGTTTAATGTAATCTTTCCATACAGATGGCATTCGGTGATAACGGTGATCGGGTTGGTCTTGATAAGAATTCAAAGTCAACTGCTAAAAAGAAATCTAGGATGCCAATAAATCCTGATGATGTTCCTGGTCGACTTTCTTCACAGCCACAAATGCACACCTCTTTATCAGGGAGGTCTTATGTCCCATTTGGCACTGGTAATCCTGTAGATTATCATGGTCCCAGAAAGCAGCGACAGGTGTGCACTTCTTATGCTCCACATACTTTCAGGCCTCCTACAGATATAGGGACTTCGAGATTATCATCTGGTACTCCATCCCCTAGCGATTCATCCCTCCACCTTTCAGGATTGCGGTTGAGAGACAATTCTGACTCCGATGCGCAGACCTCTACTCCCGTATTTAGTGAACCTTGGGTACTGCCGAGAGTAGCATCTGCATCTGGATCTACACCTCTACCTCCACCTCCTCCTGTAGCAGATGATACCGATGCACATTTGGTTAGTCTAGTTCCTAGAGATAAGGACAGACTTGGTAGAGTCTTCATCGAGCCTAATGGATCTACGTAAGTTTATTTTTTAATTCATAAGATTATATTTTCATTAATAAAATATTCATACTTACATATTTATTTTGTTCTTTACAAGTGGCATCCTGCATCAAAAGAAGTTAATAAGGCAGTAAGAGAGAGAGTTAGGAGGTTTTTTTCACAACCTTGGCACAGTTGGCCAGAGATTTCAGAAGACCATAGAAAAGCAATGTTTGAAGAGTTCAAGGTATACTACATTTAATTATTATTAGTTAACTTTAATAGTAATATATATTGTATATATATATATATATATTTATCATATAACACTACTCAATTGATTTTCAGACAATGTGTACTTGGTTGGAAAAGCACAATAGAGCTATATCCACTATTTTTTAGAGGAATGTTGGTGCAAAGCTACGAAACTGGCTTGAACGTGTTAGGCGTACATGCAATGTTGCACAATGGCTTCTCAAAGAGGTATATGATGATTTATGTATTTATTGGGAATCTGCTAAATATAAGGCACTCAGTGAGCAAAATAAGAAATCTAGAGCTAGTTTAAAAGGTGGCTCATTGCATACCGGAAGGGCAAAGAGTGTCAGCGTCATAGTTCGAGAAATGGTAAGTAGTAACCTTATGTTTTTTAATTTATGTGTTTATATAAATTTCATTAAATATTACTTGATTACGTTTATTTACCTTGTGTTTGCAGACGAAGGAATTGGGTCGCGAACCAACTCAACTTGAGATCTTCAGACGAACACATCTTCTGAAAAATACAAATGAGTCAGACCCAGATGTGTGGGTTGAGCCTAGGGATAAAAATGTCAATGTAAGGCTTATGTTTATATTTTTACTCTGTTATACTATCTCTCCCTTATAATTTCTTATATTGTATCGCGTCTAAATTCAAGTTCTTTAGATATTTAACGAACCTTAACAATTGGAGCCAGCAGTCTGATTTGGTTGAAAAAAACAGTGATGTTGTCTCATATATAGTCTAGTAACTGTGTATAGCAAAAACTATAACTGGGTATTGGAAGATGCATACTTGGGATTGCTGCATGCAGACATAAATAAGTGAGATAGATTTTGACATGTCCGTTGGTTGTATATTTGCTGAACTTTTATATGGAAAGCCAATCTTACCTGGAAAGAACTATTCTGCTAATTTTTTGTTGAACTCTTCATTCTATCTTATTTTTCGTATTTAATAAGTTAGCAAAAATATTGAAATTTAAGTTATATTCCACCTTACTTAGTAATAATATAAATTACTAATGTATCTTTTTCAATATGCAGAATGAATATATACGCTACTTGTCTGAGCTTGGTTCAACCCAACCTACACAGGAGGAAGCAAATAAAATTTGGACGAAAAAGGTGGCGGGGGGGAAAAAGAAGGGAAAAACCTATGGGTTTGGTTCTCGAAATGAATTACGACGTCTTCGTACTGGATGGGCTGGAATTAGTTCCTCACGCCAGGCTGAGACGGTTAACGGTGTTCAACTTGCTGCTATGTCGCAACAGATTACTGATCATTCACGTGCCTTCGCACAGTCCATTGCTCAAAATGAAGTCATGAACAAGACTGTCGAGGATCTCAAGAAACAAGTGGTTAGCATGAGTCGTCGTCGTCACCGTTCTCCATCTCCCGATTCAAGTAGCAAAGAAGAAACAGAAAGTGATGAGTTTGTTGACACTGCTCCTTAGTGTTAGTTGGATTTGCTCCTAGACGTTTTTTAGACATTAATTCTTGAACTTAACTTTTAACCTTTGAATTAAGAAGCTTAAAGACTTAGTTTTGGATGTTTTTGAATTACTTGTTAAGTGTTTTTGAATATTGGATAAGTGTTTTGGATGTTGAAGTGTTGATGATTTGAATTACATGTTTTGATGTAGTTCATTGTATGATTAGTAATCTGTGTTGCATGATGTATATATCAAATTGTATTTATTTGACAGGTGGGATGCAGAAAAAGCTAATTTGTGCAGTCTAAAAAATACAGAAAAGCGACGGACAAGGTCTCTTTTGTCCGTCGCTTTTTTAAATAAATTTCCAGAAATGTGACGTCTTGCATCGCTTTTTTATTCATTATGAAGAACAAAAAGCGACGACAAACTTCGCTTTTTTATTCATTATGAAGAACAAAAAGCGACGACCAACATCGCTTTTTTAATAATTATGAAACACAAAAAGCGAGACCAACGTCGCTTTTTTAATAATTATGAAACACAAAAAGCGAGACCAACGTCGCTTTTTTAATAATTATGAAAAATAAAAAGCGACGACCAACGTCGCTTTTTCTAAAAAAAAACATTTTATTTTTTTCAAATTACGATGGACAACGTTAATATTTCTAAAATATATATATATATATTTCAATAAAACGACGGTGTCCATCGTTTTTTGTTCATCATGTTCTTCACCTGAAGAACTAAAACCGACGGACAGCGTCTCTTTTTGTAAAATAAGTAAAAAAAAAATAATTAAAAACCAACGTTGTCCATCATAATAAAAGCGACATAGGCCGTCGTTTTCAAAAAACCAACACCCCTTTTTGAGACGTAAAAAAAGCGACGCTTTGCCGTCGCTTTTAGCCAAAAAAGCGACGCTAGCCGTCGCTTTTTTGCATATTTTTTGTAGTATATCCGAATATATTAAGATTGGTATCACATTTTCATATTATTCGTATCATCTTTCACCAACTTCACTTGATTGATAATTATGTGTCAGGTTCGAAGTTATCATAATTAAAAAATTCTATAACTTCAAGTTGTTAATCTTTTAAAGAAAGTTCAACTGTGTTTAAAATTTAAAATTTATCATTACGAGATTAATTTTGTACCAAGTATTTTGGAATAAACATGTGATTCATATATTTGTAATCTATAATCTATATTTATAATCTCTCTCTCTCTCTCTCTCTCTCTCTCTATCTATCTATCTATCTATATATATATATATACTAAAAGTGTGAAGTACCTTAGAAATGTTGTTTGAACTTTCTTCCCTTCATTAAAAGTATTTGCTTGACAAAATCGTCTTTTCACTATTTTTTCTAATATTTAAGAGTTGAAAATTAATTAAATATATTTATGGTAAAAAAAATTCTTATTAGAAGTCATCAGAATTAATGACAACTAATATTTTATTAGTTTAAGAATTCTAGACAAATGCAAAAGTGATGACACTTGAAACTTCTGGTAATAAAATAAAATATATGTTTACATTATTATATTAAAATGTGAAGGATCTTTAAAAAGCGATTTGAACTTTTTACACTTCATTAAAAATCTCCACAATAGACAAAGTCATTTAATTTTAAATAATCAAACATTACACGTGCGATTTAACTAGTAGAAAGAAAATTACAAAGTGGGGAATTAAACCTTCACCAATAAAGCGAGAGTTAGGTTGACAATCAATTGAATTATTTAGATTCTCCTGTTGTTTAACTAACCAGTAAGTTTTTTAGCTAATTATATAAGATTATATTTATTTATGATGAACTGAGCATGGTTCTTAATATTTTCTAATTACCTTTTATAAATTGAATAAAAAATATTTATGGACAATTTTATCTTTCTTTTGAAATTATCAATAAAATATTTAAAATATTGAAAGCTGAAATTATTGATGAGGTTAAAAATAAAGTAGTTGTATCAATTAAGATCTTATTATTTTAAAATATTTTTTTGATTAATTGAGAATTAATATTCTTTGAATAAACTAAAAATAAAGAACTAATAGTTTTTTGAGGTTCATTTTTATGAAATTAGTTTTTTTTTCCCCTTAATTTAAAGCAAAACTAAGCTAATTTTACCACTCTCAATTCAATAAACAAAGCACATACAATTTATTATTATTTTTAAATTTTCAAACAAAGTTTAATTGTTCATAAATTTTTCATTGTTTGATTTTATCATTAATATTTTAAAATATTTTATTTATACATATTATTATATCTTCTAAATAAATGTAATTAAAACCACCCATACCACTCTCAAAATCATCCATCTCTCTCACTCCCCAACCCCAACCCCCGATTTTTTTCTTACCCTAACCCCAACCCCCAACCCCCAACTTACTCTCCCGACTCCTCCAACAGCTAAAAATTATTTTATTTTATTTTATTCTTTTAAATAAGAAAGCTTTTTGTTTTCTTAACATCACCCACCCCACCATGAAACCCCTCCCCGCTAAAAAGATTTTTTTAGAAAACTTTTTTCTAACCCCAAAATTTTTTAAAACTCTTTAGTTTATATTTTTTAAGAATCTTTTTTCATACCCCTTCCCCAACAAAACCTACATTCACCACCCCCTACCCTCCCCCCACCCACCTAGACCACCCCCTTCGTCCCCACCTATCCAAATTAACTCTGATTATTTTTATTTCTTTATCACTATTCATTTTTATTGTTTAGTATTAGAATATATATATATATATATATACTTTTAGGAAAATATTTTTTATTTGCGTCACGAATAAAAAAAATAAGTAAGAAAGAATTTATTTTCTTTAAAAATATTTTTTTATCAAAATTATATTTCTTCATACTGAACACACTCATAAAACCATTAAAAAAACTCAATGATAAAAGATAAGAATGATGGTGCACAAAATCTTAATTTTTTCCCCGATAAATAGAAAATATTATATAAAAATAATAGTAGTTTTGTAATAATAATATTTATCAAACCAAAAAAATAATAAAAAATCAACAGTACTATTTTGTAGAATCAAAAATATGTTTGTTTTATAACTTGAAATGATCAAGATCAAGAATCTAAAATGTATAAATAGATGAAAAGTACGGTATACAATAATTATATAAAATATTATTTGTGATGACACCATGAGCACCCATATATTATAATTTTCAATAGCTTAGTACACAATAAAGCATGTAATGCATCTATATACATTGTTCAAAAATAGCAGAAGATTGACTTTTACAAATTTAAGGAAAAACAGATGGATTAAATTGGTGTACTTTGAACATAAATGAAGAAAGATGAAGATGAAAATGACATATTCTTCTTGCAGATAAAAAAAATGTTAAATAAAAAATAAATTTTAAAAAACAAAGAATTAAAAATTGTAGTAAATAAATTCATGAATAAAGCTAATGATATGTATAAGAGTATATATAATAGAGCCTAAAGCTAGAATCTCATTCCATTCAAATTTCATTTAAATTCAAATTAAGATACTATCATATTAATTTGTTAAAAGAAAATTAGTTTGTCATTCTTCCTTATCTTTCCTTTTTTTCAAATGCAATACATAGTTATCTTATCTATATATTTGAATTGAGAGAAATCAGTGAGATAAAAATAATATTTTTTTAATTATTATTTTATATTTAATAAATAAATATATTTTATTTCATTTAAAAAGTATAAATTTAGGTATTACAAATCTCCACTCATGATTTTCTAGTTTTAAACTAATGAAAATATATTTTTTAAATCTGAAAACCTAATATTTTTCACATTCAAATAATTTTATAATAATAATAATAATATTTTCTCTTCAATAACGTATTATTATTATTGTTATAATAATAATAAAATAAAAAAAAACTACTACTACTGCAATGTTTTTTTTTCTAACTTTTAAAAACACTACTACATGTCTTCTACTATTACAACTATGATTATTATTGTTTATTGTTATCATTATTCATATTTTATATTTTATTTAATATTTAAATATATTTTATAATATTGAAAGGGATAAGATTATGATAATGTGTTTATTGTTGAGATTAAAAAAATATTTTTGGGGGGTTAAATATATCATCCTAAACGTAATATTATGAGTTCTACTATTATTTATTAATAGATTAGTATTATTATGAAATAGTTAAAGTTTATTTAGGACTATTCCACTATGATAGCTAGATTTAAGCTAATAAAAATCTTTTATTTTTCTTTTAAAGTGTTATTATTTTCAAATACACAAACTATCAATTTATAACAGATTAACTCCGTAATATAAAATATAAAAATTATTAACAAATTATAATCAAACAATCTAAAGCTAAACTTTGAGTAGCAAAAATTTATGCACAAGTATATTAATATAATTATGACCACCCATAAATATTGTATAATCAATAAACAAATATGATTGAAGAATTAAAGAATAACAAAAGATTTTAGAGAACAAAATAAAAGGTTTGATTGAAAAATCAGATTATATAGGAAAGAGTTATTTGAAATTTGACTTTATCTAGTATAAAGTTAGTACTCAATTCAAATTGTAGAAGAATCTATAACTAACAATTCAATTTCGATATTTAAAATTTAACATCATTCAATAAACTAATTTTTAGCTAACTTTATCTAAAAATTAATTTTAAAAATAAACTTTATCTTTAAATTAAATTGTATCCTCTTATAGTTTCAATTTAGAACTATAAAAAAGTGTGTCAAACTAAATAGTTTTTGGTGGACTGTATTCTTATCTATAAACTAATTTTAATAACTTTATATTTTTATAACTACAATTTGTAACTTACAAATCATAGGTAACTTTGTTCTACAAAAATGCAACGTGTGTGATAATGCTTGAGAAAAAATGGAAATGGAGAAATTACTTTTTTTTTCTTCTAATTTTCTATTTTTTCTTTTATAATTATTACTACTAAGTTTTTCTAAGAAATTAAGATTGTTACTACTACACTGCTAATGTTGCCACCGCCGCTGTTGCTGTATTATTATTATTATTATTATTATTATTATTATTATTATTATTATTATTTATTTTTAAAATAATTATATTTTTATATAATATTTAGATATATTTTATAACATTGAAAAGAATTAATTTATGAATAGTAAGAGTTTATTTAGAACTCTTTAATGTTAAGTTTCTAGTTTCAAGCTAATGGTAATCATTTTTTAAAAAGAAATCTAATATTTTCAAATTCAAATATCTTAATCTTTTAATTCAAAAAATGTATTACAATACTCTATTAATCTTGTTTTAAAATTGACAAGTGGCTTATTCTTATACTGCCACTTGGCTTCTTCTGGTGTTTCGTCATCTGCTTTATAATAGATATAGATACATATTCTATACAATAATGATACAATTTATAGAATAATTATACTGTTCTATACACATTTGATACAATAATTATACACTTTCTATGTAGATTCTATATAACAATTATACAATTTATATATGCATTTTATACAATCTTTAGTTGCTATAATTATTTAAATACATATTTTATACATTTTCTTTCCACATTCTATTCAGTATTTATACTTATTTTATGGCAATACATCTTTTATACAATAATGATACAATTTCTATATACATCCTATATAGTTTTGTACATATATCTTAAACAGGTACATATTTTATACAACATCATTTTATACAATTATATTTAATTATTATGTAAAAAGAATAATAATAAAGATCTTTTTTTAAAGCAAATTTTTAGCTCAAAATAAAATTGGAGAAAAAAAAAGAGAAAAAATCGAACAAAGGGCCTGAATGAATGATCATTAGCCCAAAATTAGAAATGACCAATTTGTGAAATTTGTTGGATCGACTGACCATAATATGTCTACTGGCCCAAACATGGGTCATTAGTTTTAAAAAGGGAAAAGGACAAAAATAACACCTAAAACTAAAATAATTTCACAAAACTATCACCTAAATTTAAAAATCTGGTAAATAGCCATTAAGGGATGGGCCCTTTCCGTTTTGGGTATATCCACGTAATCACTAACTTTCGGCACAACATAATTCGGCCTTTTCTGTTTTGGGTACTGGGTCCACTTTTCATCTTTAATGGCCCATGCTTTTTTTTGGCTCCTTTTTCCCTTTCTTTTTTAAAGATTCTACTTTTTTTTATTCTTTTTAAACAATTGAGTAATTGATTCTTCTTTTTTCAAATTATTTTGCATTCACCAATATTATTAAAATAACATACTATTTGTTTTGTTTACTTTTACTTATTTATACAATAAAATACAATACCATATACTTTTAATATAATACAATTGTTAAAGATATATATTTATATGTAATAACGATACAGTTTTTATATATATACATATTCGATATAATAATTATAACATTTTTATACACATTCTATATAATTTTTAACTACAATTATTATTTAAATACATATTTTATACGACTCTATATAGTTTTTACATGCATTCTAAAAATGCATCAATCTAGTATAAAAGAGTATCAATTGAGTATATGGACACTGAAAGTGTATCAATGTAGTATAAAAGTGTATTAATGTGGTATAAAAGAGTATCAATTGGGTATAGGGACTGCATGTGCTTGCATAGAATTTCCTTTCTCTTTTTTTTTTTTTAAAAGTGTATCAATATAGTATAAAAGTGTATAAATATGATATAAAAGTGTATCAATTGAGTATAGAGACTGCATGTGCCCAATTGGACCAAATGACTAAAAAAGAAAATTACTTTAGTCGATTGACTACAACATAGACACCTTTTCAATTATGGGTCATTTTTTTTTTTAAAATGGTCATCCCATGTCCTTTTCCCTTTTAAAAAAGGTCAACCCATATCCTTTTGCCTAAAAATAATTGCATATATATGATCATATTTAGTGAATTTCAATTATGAAATAGTATATAATATTCATTTGAAAAGTCATTTTTTATTACGTCAATATATGATGGTAAAAAAATTGGTTAGGTACAAAAACGATTTTGTTCTTTTTTTTAAGGTGCATCATCATCTACCATTTGAAATACATCCCCTATTTTAAGGTCCATAATTATCTTTCATATTACAATTATCCATTATTATGATATCATTTATATTATTATTTTACATATACTTGATTATATTGTCTATACTTTGTTTCATGTATATGTTTAATTATACCATGTATATGTAAATATATATTTAATTATATGGTGTATAATTTGTCACACACACACATAGAGTTGTAGTGTGTATAAGATTATTTCATGTATATATTTTATTATACCTTGTATAAATACATATTATATAACTATAAATATATATGTGAAATAGCTTACACATGTTATAATCAGTTATACATAGAATTATATAATATTTATTTGTCCTAGGTTTCATTAATTAAATATTTAAAATAAATTTATACACGGTATAAATATATATATGATAAAAATTATACATACTGTAATAAAAAAATATTTAGAATTAAATAATATTTAGATATACATGGTATAGTTAAATATATACATGAGAGAAAATTGCATACATTGTCGAGTTATGAGAATATTTTATCTATTTCAGATTATTTTAAATACTAGTTTAGGTGTACGCGTCTCGCGCATGTACCTCACTTTATTGAAATCAAACGTTACACTAAATAGTATATTTATTTAAATAATAAAGATGAATACAATAATTAAATTCAACATCTTTTGGAGAATATAACTAATTAAATCTAACCTTTACCAACAAAATTTATCAAAGCTGATCGACATTCATCTATCACCTGTAAACTGCAACAAAACAATACGATGATAGAGACATCAAAATATTATAATTAAATCTAACCTTTACACAAAAAATTTCTCAAAGTCATTTGACACTCATCTACCACCTGTAAACTATGACAAAATAATATGATAATAGAGATATCAAAATAATACAACTAAACTTAACATTTATAAAAAAAAAAAATCAAAATAGAGATATAAAAACAATACAATTAAACCTAATTTTTATCTAAAAAAATCCCTCAAAGTCGACTGACATCATCTACCACCTGTAAATTCATCTACGACCTGTTAAACTACAACAAAATAATACAATAGTGATCACAAAGCTTCAGTTTTGATGAAAATTATTTGAGCGAAAATTTTGACCCTAAAGAATGACTTGAATGAAAACAAAGAAGATATACACACACACACGTTGAATTCTATTATGTTGACAAAAACAGTGAAGAAGTTGAGGATTAGAAAATTAAGCATCCACCATTCTAGACATGCAACCGAATCAAGTTAGATTAGCATCAATCATATTTTCACAATAACTAAACCGATTTCTTCTCTAGTTTAACGTGCATCTCAATATTTATAAAAATATTTCCTTAATAGAGTCCTATTTTAGGAGTATGTTTCTATCCTATTTTAGGAGTATTTTTCTAATTGATCAGTACAAAGAAAAATATTAATTGATTTTCCTTACATACATTTTAGGAGTCTAGTTAATATAATATAAATAATTAAATAATAAATTAAAGAAAATAATAAAAAGACAGTTTTGTCTAAAGAAAAGTCTTTTAATGAAGGACAAAAAGTTCAAATCACTTTTCTAAGGGTCTTCACACACTTTTAATATACTAGTTTTTTGTACGTGCTCTGCACATGTATCTCACGTTAATTAATAAAATTATAAATATGTTATTGTCATATTTTATCCTATAATTAATACTATACATAAATTATGGTTATAGAGAATAATTTATAGATCATGTTTATGTGTTTCATCAAATTTAACTTGTTGAGTTGGATTACAACATCTAAAATTCTCTTTATTTAGGTAAATATTAAAAAGGAGTAATTAATACGTGTTGTAGTTCTAAATAATATAGTAGTATGTCTGGCTAATAAGAATATATTAAGAAAGAAAATTTGAGCATTTGAAATAATTAATAAATATATATCGATTGGTTAAGTAACACAGAAGAATACAAAAAGCATCTCACATATTAAAATGCAATATCAAACATTAGTAACGATGATTTGCATAAAACATACATGTTAAAAAGTTTACTTGGCGTTACTATTGCTTCACAACCACCTCTTTTAGGTCACTTAGATTTAATCCTCATGGAAGACACATATGTAAAAATAGAATATCACAATGACTTTTTGTTTATAAAATTTAAAGAATTAAATGTGTACATTCTACATATCCTGAATATATTATTTTGATTGTAATCTAAAACAAATTCTAACACTAAACAACAACAACAAAAAAAAGACAATGACATGATAACTTCTCATAAGCTTCATACAATACTTGTATAAGAAATATGACCAAAATTAAAAGATAAAAGTAATTTACTTTTCAATTTTTTTTTAATATATGTTTAATTTTAACAAATCACAAATAAAAAAACGTAAATGAAAAACCTCAGCCAAGAGAACACACCTATAGTAACTTTTGTCCCCAGTATAATCAAATTCACATGCCTCTCTTGTTGCTATGCAACATATTTATAAATCAAGTAACTGAAACATTATTAGTTACACAAAATTTTGGACTAACTAAAAAAATAAAAAATTATTATCATTATTAGTAAAGAAATACATTCTATGTATGAGTAGCAACATAAGCAATTTCAAACATCCTTGTATATCTACTTTAAGCAGAACAAATATGAAAGTAGAAGGAAAAAATGGATGATAATAAAAACAACAGATAGTAATTGATTATAAACTACAATCAAATAATATGACAATTAGATATCAATCTTTACAAATAAAAATTCTTAAAGTCGACCAACATCCATCTACCACCTGTAAGCTACAACAAAATGATAGAACAATAGAAATATTAAAAAAATACAATTAGACCTAAACTTTACGCAAAAAAATTCTCAAACCGACCGACATTCGTCTACTACTTGTAAACTACTATAAAACAATACTATAATAGAGATATCAAATTAATACAGTTAAATCTAACTCTTACATAAAAAAATTCTCCTCATAGTCGACCGACATTGATCTACCATTTGTAAACTACGACAATACAATACAATAATAGAGATATCAAAACAACAATTAAATTTAATATTTACACATTTTTTCTTCAGAGCCGACTGACATTTACCACATGTAAACTATGACATAATAGAGGTATCAAAACAATACAATTAAACCTAATCTTGACACAAAAATTTTCTCAAAGTCATCGACATTCATCTACCACCTGTATTAAGCAGAAAAAACAACAAACAACAAGAAATTCTGATAATAGAATTAAGTCTAATATTAACATAAAAAAATTCAAAGTCTTACGAAACATACAAAATAATAGGATAATAGATATATCAACATAATAAATAATATAATTAAACCTAAATTTTACAGAAAAAAATTCTCAAAGCCGACCAACATTCATCTACCACCTGTAAACTACAAAAAAATAATACTATAATAAAATATCAAAATAATATAATTTAATTTAAATCAAACTTTTAGACAAAAATTTCTCCAAAGTCAATCAACATTCATATATCACCGTAAACTACAACAAAATAATATAGTAATAGAGATATCAATACAATGTAATTAAACTAATCTTTACACAAAAATTGCCTCAAAACCGACCGACATGCATCTACCACCTGTATTAAGTATAAAAAATAATAAATAGTAAGATATTAAGATAATACGATTCAAACGAATCTTTACATAAAAAATTTCTCAAAGTCCGACAGAAAAAATTTATCTATAATATAAACTTGAAATTAATAAAAAAATAACCACCTTCAATGAAAACTAAGAAAGAAAAGTAAGTAATTGAATATCAAATTAACGAAAACAATTAAAAAATTTAGAGAACAAATAATTGTATGTATGCTAAAAATATTCATGTGACTGATGTAAAAAATGTATTAATTGGGAGAGAATTATTAGGAAGGATCCTCAATTTATAGAAGTTTAAAATTTTATAGAAATTCAAAACCTTTTTCCTTCAAAAAAAGGATTACCTAAATATGGAAGATTTTATTTGTTTATTAATTTTTGAAAAAAGTGAAAATTTCAAATATATTTAATAATTGTGGAGCAATTCTCACACGTCCTTTCTAATATCACTTTAATTTTGAATCTACTTTACCAAAATTGGATAGCTTCTTGCCAAAATATTTCAGGACTTATATTATAGAATTTCTTAATTTTTAAAATAAATTTTTCTCTTATCATATATTTTAAGATTCCTTAAATATTAACTCTCCTAATATTTTTTATCATATATTTTTTCTTACCAAATAATATAAGACTTTTTAATTTTTTTAAAATATTTTTTTCTTACCAAAATATTTTAGAACTTTTTAATTTTAAATATTATAAAAATAAATAATAATTGAAGAAAATAAGCGAAAAGACAATTTTGTCTATTACAGGGTCTTTTAATGAACGACAAAAAGTTTAAATCACTTTTCTAAGGGTATTCACACTTTTAATATATTATAGATTACAGATATAGATATAAATGTATTTTTAATATGTTAGAGAGAGAGATTTGAGTTTTTTTTACGTGGTATTTCCCTTTAGGATTGTAATCAATATTGTAAAGAATTCCTTAATTTAAGGTAAACTAATAATTTACTATAGCATTAATTAAGAATTTTAGTTATGTCTTTTGATTCTTAAAAGCCACTATATAGGTAAAAAACAACTTATATTTGTAATATTGTTAATGGAGTTAAGTCTTAAGACCCATCATATCATGTAATTTTCCCAAATAGGGTCCCACATCGTTTGTCTACAAAAAATAGACTTCTTATAAATTACTTAGTTTTTAGAGTTGAATTAAATTCAAGATTCGTTTCTTTATTATATGCCCTATTTTAAAAAATTTCACACATTAAATGTACAAAATATGAGGTGTGATGTTGAAGAGTCTCATATTAAACGAAAAAGAAATGTGTAATTTTTTTTATATGATTTTAAACAATTTTTTTCAAATTAACTTTGAATATTTAGTCAAGACTTATATGTACGTAAAAGAAATGTGTAATTTCTTTATGTGATCTTGAAGTTGAACCCAAAATATGTCTTTTACACACGGAGAGCTGTGTACATGGAACACAAGTCACAACAACCAAAATGGCCCCTACAAATGGTAACAGGCAAGTATGGACACTAGTGAAGGACAGAATTATGAAGAGACATTACAACACCTACGACTGCTTTTGTTTTTTTGCTTGTCCTCCTGTGATACACTTCTTTCACTACCATAAAATCTTTTGCATATTATAACCTCACATTTGTCTTTTCCATGAGGGTATTCTTGGTAATCAACACATGCATGGGTACTGTTTCTAAGACCTTAAGGACTCATTTGGTAGAGTGTATAAGATAATATTGAATATGTTGTATTAGTAATACTGAGATTAGTAGTGCAGAAATTAGTAATACTGAGATTAGTAGTGCAGAAATTAGTAATACTGAGATTATTTTTTATACGGTGTTTGGTTTGATGTATTAAAAATAATATGTATTGTTATATTTTAAAGAGAATATTGTTTGTTTACAAAAATACCCTCGATATATTATAACTTTGTGTATTTTTTTTACAAAAGTTTATTATTCTTTTTTTAAAATAAAAAAAGTTAACAATATAACTAATTATTTAATTTAGAATTTTAAGATTTAATCATTCACTTACAATTTTTTTTATTTTTTTTTCATTATTTGCTTGTTGTTCTCAGTTTGTGTTGTTTTTAAGTTGGAGAGAGTTACGTATAGCATTTGGATGAGACAATAAAATTATTATTAAAATAAAATTGTATTCTATAGAGTGTTAAAACTAAGTAGAAAAAATATTTTTATTTATGGATATCCTATTTACAAAATTAAACCTTGTATGCAATTTGTTTTCGAATTTTGACCAATAAATATTTTTTTGAGTTAATGGAGTAGTTTTTTTTATAACTAAAATTATTTGGAGGGATATTATTATTTTGATAAATTGAAAAGAAGTAACTCATATTGAATAAATTGAAAAAGATTTAGAAAAAAATTAAAGAAATTTGAGGATATTTTTGTAAATAATAATAAAATTTGTAAACTAATTTATTTGAATAAATTTATTAGTACAAATATAAAAAATAAAATTAAGAAAATAAAAAAATGTTTAAAAGAATTTAAGGGATATTTTTGTCTTTATACGTACTAATTCATGGTATTAAAATCCATGTATTACTGTATTACTAATACCACCGTATATGATGTATTAGTAATACACCCTAATATGTAGGATATATAACTAATACATGATATTAGTAATACATTAATTCAAAATCCTACCAAACATAATATTAATTATTACTTCACTTAATACATGAACTATTTCTTCTAATACGGCCTACCAAACGACCCTAAGTAACAAAGAAGGTCATGAAAATTCCAAGAGGATAAGAGAAGGACTGTCCAACAAAGGAAAAGGAATCATCCAAGAAAGAAAAAAAATTATCATAAAATCCAATTTGTGGGCTGCTATGCCAGTTGGAGTTACTTTGCTCACATGCGTGCCTGGTACTGTAGCAAATTCAAAGCAAACAAGAAAAACATTTCCTATTATTTTCAACAACATATCAGCTTAATTCGTAGTGTAATTCTACGAGTGACATTTGTGAAAATAAGAGGTTTTTAATGGACACTCTTACTCAAATAAAATATATGTCTAAATCAACATGAGAAAAGTACATTAGTAAATAGTAATACAGTCATATTGAAAACAATAATTATGCATGTATTGACAACTTGACATTGTAATCTTTTAGAATCTCAAATTACATGCACTTGTGATAACAAGTAATTCTTCATGTGGCACTTTTGATCCCTAACTTATTGATCAATGATGTTTAATATTTAATCTTCAGTTAATTAGAATGGGTAGTTTTCGGTCCTTCCAGATAGATATTATGTATATTTGACTATCCATTAACCTATGTTACCGCTGAATATGAAGAAACAATAAAAATTTAATATATTATAAGAGCAATTATATGATAAAACAATTAATAATTATTGTAATTAAATCCACAAGCAGAAGAATAAAAGCTGCACAATTCGACTAATTGGGAATATAATGTGCTTAGTCAGATACTCATAGGAACAAAATTCAAAATTTATGAATGATAACTGAGAAACAAGAAATACTATTAGCAACCCATTACAAATAAAGTAATAACATACCATATTCAATAAAATTGAAGTTTTTCTTCTTTCTTTTTTATCCAGTGTCCAGTACTCGCATTAGAGTCTGACTAATCTGGATTCGCACTGCGTAGGGCCCCATTCGGGGAAAAGCTCTCCCTACCAAGGATTTTTCCATACCCAGGGCTCGAATCCAAGACCTCTGATTAAGGGAGGAGCAACCCCATCCACTGCACCACATCCTTTTGTGGTTATAATAAAATTGAAGTTGATAGTATGAAAAATACTTCACATGATCCATATCCAAAACCTACCTCACTACATTTATCAACACCTTACAAAATCGATCAGTATTTAATTATCAGCATGTACACCATAGTGAATGCTACCTATAACAACCTCATTTAATGTCTTGACACTTGACTTGACCCCCCAACCTCCTCCCTGCCCTAACTTTTTTAAGAGATTATTAGTTCAAAAAATTAATATTCTAATTAGTGGAAAATAATTTACATATTCCACATGTTAATTGTAACTCTTACTCCTAAAAGAAGTGATTTGAGAATATCAAGAAACTTTTTGAACATCTGTCTGCTCCCTCTATTAATAGAAAAGGGACACTTCTATCGTTGTTTCAGTGACTATTTTTTAGAACTAGTAATTTAGAGCTAGGGATTGTAGAAGTGACCCCCACATCTGCATTTCCATCCAAGTGGCTTGTAATTTGAGTACCTGCTAGCTCCCACCGATGAAAGTGAAGACTCTACAGTTCTATGGTCCGTGGACCTAGCTTGGGTTCGAGCCTCATCACCACTTGGTTTGACTCCGTTGTGACTCGGTAGGCTCGGTACCTACAATAGTGGCACGGAATTTAGAATCAAGTAGCTGTATCATCCAACATGACTAATTTCCAAAGTAAACATTTAATTTGGAATTAAAAAAAAAAAACCTAAGAACTATGACAAACCATTTTAGAAAATAAAATTGAGATAATTAATTGAAAATTTCTAAGTACATGGCTGACCTGGACTGCCCTGCATGGATGGCATTGGTTACACTTATTATAACAACTTGGTGGCATTGAACCCAATCTTGATTTCCCTTCAACTAAAACATCCTGTAAAGTAAAAGTAAAAAATAAACCGAAAATCATATCTGACATATGCCAATCTAGAGCAATTCGGCAACTCAGTAACAATAATATATTCAATAAAATTCTGTTTGTGAGGATTTGGGAAGAATAAAATTTACGCAAATCCTAATTCTATCTCACGGAGGTAGAGAGACCATCTTCAGGATAAACAGCACAATTCAATTAGTAACTATTTTCAACTTGAATCACTTATCCACAAGTAAATTGAGTTATATATGTTGCATATAACGAAAACAGATACATAAACACATTAATTTTGAGCCAATTGACTCTAAATTTTGAATCCACCACTTTAATTACTTGGTGAATAACTTCATACTTATCCATGTACCTTATAATATTAATTACTACTTATACAAGTACTATATATACAAAAAGATTACAATAAAAGAAATTAAAGAGGTTTACCTTTGTAGAGTCTAGGGTCTCATGTTTATTAGGGTTTAAGGAATATGAATTAGGAGAGAGAAGTAGAAGAAGGAGAAATGCAATAATTATTTCTTTGATGGAGAAAATTAATGAGGAAATAAGTGAAGTCATAACAATAACTCCCATTGTTGCATCTTTCTTTATATATATCTTCACATAATAAAAGAATTAACCATCAAAAAGAAGCAAGAAGACAAAGAGTGAAATTTAAGAGGAAGAAAAAAGATGAAAAACCCTAATTGGCTCTAGAAGAAGAAAAAGAATGAGTAGGAAGAGAGAGAAATGAAGAATTATGTTGAAAGTTTTTGGCTTTAAAGAGAACAAATTAAGAGGTGGAGGAGTTGCAGAGTGAGGGCTCCATCACTTTGTAATTTTTTTACTCCCTTGATACTCTTTCTGTCATTTTTAATCTGTTTAAAAAATATAATCTTTTTACTATAATTAAAAATAATTTAATTTTTACTTTTTATTTCTAATAAAATAATTTGTAAATACATAAATATTTATAAATTATGTATATAAAAATTGTGAAATCAGCCGCTGTAACATAAAATAAAATGAGAAAGTATTTGAGGGAGGAAAAACACAAGAAGGGTGAGAAGAACAAGACAAGGAAAACGAGAGAAAGCAATAGGGAGATTTTGGTGGCAGAATAAAAGGAAGAATGAATTTTTGGGACCACCGTTTTAAATTTCCTTCTCTACCAACATAAATTTTTGTTGTATTATAATGCAATTTAAATGAAATAAATAATTTCTATAATAAGTGTACATTTATAAAGTATGAATTCATTATTAATGTAGTCAACACTCATTTTGGACCTCCGACTATTAATTCAAATTTACGTCGTGTGAGACACATTTAAAGAAGCAGCATTTTCAATAAAAAAAAATTCTTATAACCAAGATTCGAACAATAAAATTTTGATTAAGAGTGAGGAATATTTTCATCCCAATCATAATTTTCAGTGATAAAACCGATCAAAGTGGGTAGTCTAAACTCACAAGTCACAACTATAACAAGTGACTTATAACAACAACATACAATTTTCTATAGTGAAATTTAATTTTATAACAAAAATAGAGTAGAGAACATGTTAGAAGTGTAAAATTACTTAATTAACATAAGAAAAACATTATATTGTCAAAATATTATTTCCTCGGTCCCTTTCATGGGAAATTTTTTGTTTTTTAATCTGTCATAAAAATATACTCTCTCCATTTAAAAAAGAATGACCTACTTTGACTTGACATAAAGTTTAAGAAAATAAAGAAGACTTTTGAATCTTGTGGCCTTAAATTAAAGTTGTGTCAAATGTATCAAAATGCCCTTTAATCTTGTGGTTCTAAACATGTCACGTGGAAAGTTGAAATTAAAGTATTGCCAAAAAAAGAAAGGGATCATTCTTTTTTAAATGAACTAAAAAGGAAAGTAGGTCATACTTTTTGAAACGAAGGGAGTATCAATTTACTATAATTAGAAATGATTTAACTTTAAAATTCTCATTTATCCTTATTTAGTGTCAAGTTTAGGATCATATTTATGCATTATGACTATTTAAAAATTATATTAAATCATAAGTTTTAAATTATTATTTTTTTCTTAAATATCATGCTAAGTTAAATGATGCCGACGGAGAGAGTACCGTATATGATTAAATTCAAATAAATAAATGGAGTGGTAAAAAGACAATGTAATGAGACAGAGATACTTTGGTTTTCAGGTTTTGCGGAATCAGAATAAAAAAAAAAGGGATAGTCATGAATTAAGTTTGACTGATTTGATTGAACATATCAGAGGAAGATAATACTCCCTCCGTTTCGAAATAAGTAAATTATTGAGGTATTTATTGGTGTTTCAAAATAAGTGAATTATTATTTTTTTTTTCAAATTTACCCTTAAGATTTGACAATCAATTAACTTTTGAAAAAATATTACATGATCAATTTTTTTTTTTAGGAGTAAAAATGGAAAATTGTGTTAAATTTATGTTTTTAATATTTTTTTTATTAATCTGTGTATCAAAATCCAACAATTTATTTATTATGAATCGAAGGAAGTAGTTAATACTACTAGCTATCTAGTAGTACATAGTATGTCCTTTTTATAGTATTCTTTTCTTTTAACAGTATGGAAGCAGAGTCTTCTACTGTTCTACATATATATCAGTTGTACTAGCCATGACACATTATCAAAATACAGTACAATGCATTAAAATTTCCGCTATGTGCGGAATCTCGAAAAGAATTAGATCATAAGGATTTATTCAACGCAACCTTATCTTGTATTTCCGTCAGAAATTGATCAATATTATCGATTACTCTAAAATTCCCCATCACATTGACACATGATGCATGTTATTTACCCTTAACCCAGTGATTCAGAGTAATAATTGAATTTTGTGTTAAAAAATTCAAGGGCTCGTGAATTACTAAGAACAAATATTATATTATACACTTGTTAAAGAAAACACTTCAAAAGTAATACTCTATATGAAGACTATAAATTGCGAAGCAACGAAATAAAAAAGAAAAAAAAAATTAATCCTTTTTAGAATTTGTTTACTGTTTCCTGGCGTAATTGTCTAGTAATTGAGAGCTGGAGTTACAACTGTGAAAGTCATGTAGCTATATATTGTGATGAAAATCTGATCTCTCACAAGTGGGGGAAAGGAGCGTATATTTATATTATAATATATAGTCTAAACGCTAAGTAACTTCTTCTGTACTTCACGCTCTCATAATGGTCACTATCTGTATGTTTAAGTTGTGAAACCATCACCGTCTTCACGGCCAATTGACGATGTCATTCTCGAGTTCTATCATCGATATTTGGATCTGCTTAACGCAAGGTGGGTAGTCGATAAGTTGGATCAGCATAAACAAGTCCTGGTACGAGGCGATATAGTCTTTTACAATGTATGTTCTTTTCCTAATTATAAACTATCTAGCATAATACCTCAGGATTCTTGAATATCGTTTATTTAATATAGTTTTACTACTTTTTTTTGGCAGACGGAAAAGACGGTTTGTGTGGTGGTGACTAGTGTTGGTGGCTGTGTTTGATTGGTCTGACCGGGCGGGGGGGGGGGGGGGTGTGATATATGGACCATATGTACGTTGGTTAAATTTAGTGCTTGTTAAATGAAGAGGCATGTGCAAGAATCCAGTGCTCTATGGTCCCAACAAAGTACAACATGTTCTAAGGGCAGTAAATAAATGAAAGGTACAACAGTAAATGAAATTAGATTTTGAGTTGAGTTGAGTTGAGGTGACAATATAATACTGGGCGGGGGATAGGATGGGGTCCGGGGAGACCCGAGCACCATAATGGTAAGCTATTAAATGAGAAAAATGGGGTAAGGATTTAATAGAATATCATGATTTTATTTGCTTTATGATAGGTTATTTGGGTGGGGGAAGGGAGTGACGGTCTGTGGCGACTCAAGCATTTTAGTAGTCTTGAAGGTAAAATTATTTGGAGGCCTTAAATTTCAAAAGTAAAATCTTCAAAATCTGATTTTTAGCTTTTTGAGATGTGAAGTTTTTAGTAATTATTTTTCACTATTTATTTTTGTAAAAAAAATTCAAATGATGATATAGCTAGCTCATTTAATGTTTCTGAAAAATCGTTGTTCTTACACAATGTTTCTTGAATTTAATTTCAAAAACTTCTTTCACTAAGATAACTATTAGGCGAAATGATCTAATAAATTCATGTACTTGTATGTTTTTTGATATGGTGAACCCTCCTACTCATTCATTATCAACTGAACTCCTAAACTCAATAAGACTTAATATTTTGAACTTTTTTTTTATCTAGTTAGTGGTGTGTGTAATATAATCGCTTCACACTAAATTTCACGCTATTTTAAATGTCACGTCAAATTTCACGTAATTTTTAACTGTCACATACAAAATTAGATATTAAAAATAAATTTCATTAAATAAGCTACTTTTACAAATTGTAGAAATTTTTTAATAATATGTTCTTGATGTTTGCTCAGAATTGAGCATTAATTCGTTGTAAATAATTGAGATTTCTTTCCAATTAATTTAAATTTACAATTATAAATTCTTTGATAAATACACAAAAGTCATTTATTGTTCTTCAAATTTGAACTTCAAACTTTTTCAAGCTAATCAATGGAGTTCTTTAATTTTTTAATATCCACTATTACTATCACTTTCAATTCAAGTTCATATTTTGATTAAAAAAAACATGAAAATTTTTAAGTGTGAAAGTGATTTGCAAAATAAAAAAGTCAATCTCGAACGAAGGAAAGAGGCCAGGGGCCGAGCCTTTCGTCCAGGGGTTCATCTTAATCCAATATGAATCCTCTTCGATGAAAAATTATACTATTTTTATATGATTAAAAATATTTTTTATGTATATACAGGAGATGTTGAACCCCTTTCGACTAATTTTTATGTTTACTTCTGACCCCTCTTAATAAAAATTCTAGCTCCGCCACAGAAAGAAAAAATTGCTGAGAAGGAAGATAAATTGTTTTTTTTGGGAAGGAGTTAGGGGAGGGGGTGGGGGTGGGGGATGAAGAAGAAGATCAGTGATGCAGATGGGGCTGGAGAAGAGGTGGTGAATGATTAAGAAGTATAGGGGGTGGGATAGTGGAAAAAAAATGGTGGGATGGGCTGGTGTAGATGACCTGAGGTTGGGTTGGGTGAAGATGATGAATGGTACGAAGTGGAGAAGAAAAAAAAAGTGGACGGTGGGGGGTTGTAGGAGAAGGTGAGAAAAGAACATTTTTTATTGTTTTTGTTTATAATTTTTTTTATAATGTTAATATAAATATGGTGTTCCCTTGCTCCTAAACACATATATTCACGCACTATGTCCAATTCAGTCATCTCAATATCACATAAGCTCGGTCAATGGTCAGAAGGTTTAAAATATTAAGTTTTATTGAGTTTAAGGATTCAATTGACAAATGAACGAGGAGGGTCCACAACACAAAAACACACAAGTATGAAGATATTTTTTTTTTGATCAAAACAAGTATGAAGATCTATTAGATCATTTCGCCTAACCATTACAAAATTTGTTAACATTATTTTATTATTTAAAAAATATAGGCATTTGATTTTTTTTTTTTAATTTGATTGGATATGTCAATATTATTTCCTATTATTTTTTCTAACATTTTTAGTTTAGAAAATTAGTCTAAATTATCAATATCAGAGTATCGATTATATTTTAAGGAATATTCAAGATTAAGACAATAACTTTTTAAATTCACATCATTTGATGATCTCAAATAACTATTCATATATCCCGTAGTAATTATTCTGACATTGATGGTTTATTCACAAATATAAACGAAAAAAAACTTCTTTTTATATATAAAAAAAAACTAGATTGCCCGATTCCGTGCGAATGGGCTCGATTTTAATGGTAAAAAAAGTAGTATTAATAAGTGAAGTGGTAAGTCATGTCATGGTATCATTACATGGTACTAGGGGTGGGCATGGTATGGTATATATATCGAATACCATATCGAAATCGAAATTTTTTATACCGCGGTATGGATGTTATGGTATTTGGTAGGAGTTTTAAATTATTTTGGTATTTGGTACGGTATTTAATATTTATGCAATAAATATCGAAATACCGTATACCGCACCAAATTTTTTTAATAATATATAAAACCCATATATATTATATTTAAAATTATTAAATATATTTATATACGATCCATTAGCCAATTGAACACAGAACTACTAAAAAGTCTTGTTTTAGCCATGTGATTTAGTGAGGGCAGCCATCGCTATAAGGTATCTTGCTAATTTGAGCCTTGCTAATTACTAGTGAGGGAGACCCTTGCAAAGTAGTGAAGGACTCCGACACTCAACCATCACTATTTTGATCTCACAATTTTTCAAAAAAATATAATATAGTGAGGGACGTCTCTTGCTATATTTAAAAACATATATAATATTAATTTATTATTTAGTGAGAGGCGTCCCTTGCTATATTAAAAATATATATACTATTAATTTATTATTTAGTAAGGGACGACCCTTGGTACATAAAAATTAATACAAATTATAAATTTAAATATATTGAGAGGCATCCCTCGCTAAGTTAAATAAAAAATTAATTTAATATTTGAATATTTTGAGGAATATAGCTTCAGAAGTCCCTTGCCAATCTAGTGTTATTATTAGTTTTTTACTGCACTAAAACTAAATATTTAAATAGAAAATCAACATACAACCAATATTAGCCAGCAAAACAATAAGAAAAACATTTCCGAAATAATTCAAACATTAAAATTAAGCAACCAAACTTCGTACATATTCATCCAACTTAAACAATGTGCAAACAAGTATCGAAAAGTGTGCAAAGAATCACCAAACAAATTCTTTCAAACACTCCAAACTAACAAAATTCAAACCTAAAACAACAATGCCACCTAATACTCAATTCCATCCTCTCCACCATCATCATCAAGGTATTTACGTGAGCTTTGAATTCTTTGACGTCTAACTCAAGTGTCGCCCTACGCCACTCCTCCATCCTTCTTTTTTGTTCCTCCTCATACTTCCTAGCAAGCTCCCGAACTTCATGTCGCATCTCCTCAAATTGCTCATATGATGGCAGAACTCCCTATACCTTGCAATCCAGACTAAAGACGTTAAAAGTTCTTCTCAGAGCAAAGGTCATATGCCCTTCCTTACACACACCCCAACTAAATCCAGCCAGCCAGAGAGAGTTTCTTCCCCTGATGGCATGATTGAATTGCCTTGATCATCTGCCGGTCGACTCCTTTTGATCTCTTCAATTGCTTGAAAGTATTGATTCTATATTAAAAGTAAAATTAGTATATAATAAATGATATAAAATAAATTTTAAGTAAGATATGAACTTACGTAAGTATTCTCTGCCCGTGTTTCAACTTAGACTTCTTTTCCATCTCTAATTTTCATATGGGTCTTCTTCCATACCTAATTCACGAGTGGATGGTCTATCAAGAGATGCTTCCTGCAAATGAAATAAACATAGTGAACCACAATTGCATAAAAAATTTACTACCATCTAAAATGTATAAATAATTACCATAATCTTCATCCAAAAGGTCTAAAAGGAAAGCCCAAAAAAAGTGACATTGAGTCCCTGGTTGTTTTAATTACAGATGAGATGAGTGATGTATCAGATGCTGATTGCAAAACAAGTGTATCTTCGTCTGAAAAGGTCTAAAAGAAGTTCCCGAAAGAGTGACATTGGGTCCCTAGACATTCCAACTCCTGATAAGATGAATGATGCATCTGATGTTGGTTGTGAAACAAGCAATGAAAAAAAACTTGTGGAGAATGAAGATAACATGACCACAGAAGCCGAGTCCAAGACGTTAGAAGTTGCCTTAGAGAGATTCCAGTGAACTCACAAAGTTTTCATAACGAAGGAAGCTAAAATATAAAGATGATAAAGTTTTGTTTGGGAAGAAGACAGTAATCATTATTCATTACTTGTTTAAATTTGAAAGTGTTGTATCATTATTGAATCTCATAGCTCCTCTTAACATCAACATATTAAGCATCAACTATCTTAAGGAAAACACATTTTAAGCAACTGATTTAGAAGATAAGTCCTTATAATTTGTTTTGCCAATGTAAGTTTATAGAAAGAAAATAGGAGATAGAATTATTTCACATATTGGATGCATCAGAGTTGACATTGCTCGCAAGAGACACTTTTTTAATATGAAACACTTATCTCATATTCCATCAAGGACGTGGAAAGCTAGCTACAATTTTGAACTGCGTAATCACATTTTTTCCTATAAGCTTGTTTTGACTATTAGTTTACATTCTTAATTTCAATATGCAACATTTTATAACACTTAATGATATGATTTTAGAACAATTTTGCTGCAGCACTCAGTTTAGACAGGGTTGCAGCATCTCAGGCTCATCTGTTCAAGTTAGCCAACGAGGGCGGCTCAAGCCCAGAGCTTAAAAAGTTATTTTAACTATCACCACCAATATCTTGTTATGTCTAGTTCATTATGATATCTGTGTGTTTACTTTAGGATTAACTATTAAGCATTAATGTCTTTCTGTTTGTCTTTATCAAATTTATTGTGTTTGCTATTTAATCTTACAAAGAAGATACCAACTTTTATTGTTTTAATAAGTTATCAGTAAAACATTTCTTGTTGTATTACAAGTGTGAATGTTCCCAATTTCAGAATATTCTTTTTCTGTCTCCTTTATGATAAAGAAGGTATCTTTCCAAATAAAAATAAAATATTCTATTTTTGCTTATAAAATAATCTAACTTCAGCAATCAAGAACAAATAGATGACTACCTCTTTTATTAGTTGAAAACCAACAGTTATGTCAAGGCTAACTAAGCTTCTTCACACTCATGAGGGTGTTGATGACTATCTGCAAGTATAACTATTATTCAAAGCAATGGATCTCACCCTTTTTGCTCTCTTAATGACTCAAACCACATCTTAGGGCTGGAGGTAGAGGGTACTTACCATCCGCACAACCCGTCCTGTCAGAGATACTTCAGAATGTACTTGACTATAATAATACTTCCAATACTATTATTTTAACTTAGCTATAGCTATTCAACACTGCAACAGTGTACTATTATCTAATTCCTAGCATATTCTTTCGCCTAATGGTAACAAAACATTAAGTAAGAATGTTGGCACAACATCATGATATTAAGTTAAACCATCTTTCAGGTTGGAAGGACCTATTTGTGCCCGGAATGGAAGCAAGAGCTGATCACATTCTCTGAATTTCTTGAGAGAATTCGGTCTAATGATGCTACCTCTGTGGAAACTATGTACTTAGCCCAGCATCAATTATTTGATCTGGTAATTTTTTCCTTTCTATTAATTGCAACTGGGCCTGTTAAGTTACCTAGGTAAATTAGGAGTAGGCTTAAAGGATCAAAATGAGAGAGTAGTTGTGGAGCTTTTCATGTTGTGTTGGTAACAACAAGCTTTCTTGTTCTTCCTCAAAAGAGATAGTTTCAATCCCATAAGAACCCGATGCACTAAAATAATTGTTGCAGGTGGTTTTCAGAGAGCAAAATTCTCCAACAACTATGTGCTGAGTTAGTAGAAACAAATTCTGACTTTTAGTTTTAAAGCAGAAGTCTATGAGAGAAAATACTAGCTAAAATCCATGACATTTTGGCTTTTAAAAATCTTTGTAAGTTCAAAGCTAAACTTGTACTTGTTTCAATCAGATGTGAACACCAAATATGTTCAACTTGTACTTGGCAACACCACAGTCACAATGACCACCAATTATATACAGAAAACAAACAATAACACTAAAAATAAAGTTCAAATTATGTCTTGCTCAAAACAGAGGAAGTTGCCCATATTTGCCCCTTAACTATCCTGATGTACAACCTATACATTATCACAGGATACATCATGTCACAAACAGGACATGGAATACACGATACTAGATACAATAGAATATGAAAAGATGCGGAAAAATCTAAAAAATATTAGATTGACGACAAAGAATAAGCATATCTACCGTCACTAAAAATACCCAAAACAAAAATTGGGTAAAATATATTTCCAAACAAAAAGACACATAATTACTCAATCAAAACAAGGTGAAAAGTACCGTTAATGTGAAAAAGAGTCTCAATTAGTAAGGAGAGGTTATCGAAATCTAACCCAACGACCAACACGGTGACTCGGAGCTTCTGCCTAGTCCAACCAACGCCCAAATTAGAATGTAGGGTTTACATATGAAATTATAATTTAACTCAAACTCTGTTGTGAAAAGTATTTTTAAAAAAAATGGTGGGAAATAATGGGAGAAAGAGGGGGAACCAAATACTAACAATTTTAATTTTTAGTAAATTGATTTACTTTAATTAGGGGAAAATGGTGGAAAATAATGTTGGGAAGGAGTTGGAAGAACAAGTTAAGCCATATTTTTTTTATTTGGAGAATTAATTTAACCCCAACCCATGTCATTTTAAGCCACGTTTTTTTTTTTTGGTTTGTTTGGAGGGTTAATTTAATTCAAATCCTTGCCATTTTAATTTTTATTAAAATATGAGCCATTTTATATATTGGAAACAACCTCTCTACTTCTTCGGAGGTAGTGGTATGGACTACGTACATTCTACCTTCCCCAGATCCCACTACGTGGGATTATACTGGGTTTGTTGTTGTTGTTGATGATGATGATGATGATGATGGGCCATTTTATATATTGATTCACCCATAATCCTTACACACCTACTTGATATATAATTATTTCTATATTTAGGTGGTTTCGACGTGTCTGCTTCAGCTATTTGCTTCAATCGTGATTTTACTATATCACTCCTAATTAATTATTATAAGTTATTTATATATTAAGAATTAATAATATATAATAAAAAGGTAAAATAAATATTTATGACGACATCGGTTGAAGCAGCTAGCTTCGACGCGTTTGCTTCAGCTGCCTGCTTCAACCATGATTTTATTATATCACCCTAATTAATTATTATAAGTCATTTAAATATATTAAAAATTAATAATATTTAATAAAAAAGTAAAATAGATATTTATGACGTGTCTGCTTCAACTGCTTCAACCGTAATTTTATCATATAACCTCTTATTAATTATTATAAGTCATGTAATATTAAAAAATTAATAATATTTAATAAAAAAAGATAAAATAGACATAAAAGAATTAATTAACTCTTGATGTTTTAAATTAACATGACATCTTATGACATGTCTGATTCAGCTGCTTCAACAGTAACTTTACTAAATATCAACCCTAATTAATTATTATTAGTCATCTAAATATTAAAAAATTAATCATATTTAATAAAAAATATAAAATAGATATAAAGTGATAATTAACTCTTGATGTTTTAAATAAACTTGACGCCTTATATGAAACACACTTTTATCTTTTTAGAAGTATTTTCTTATAGTAATTTTGTTATATCACTTCTAGTTGGTTGTTGTAAGTCATTTAAGACATGTATGCTTTGTTGTTTCAATCATGATTTTACTATATCACCATAATTAATTATTATGATCATCTAAGCATTGTGACACTTATTGAAATAGAAGAAAAAATATAATTAACTATAATGCTACAACAGTTTGGGCAAGGAGAGTAACGTATATTATTTGAAAATTACATAAAAAGTATTATACATTACAATAGTTAACAACTTAAAATATCCCCCCAAAAAATAATTTTTTATATATTTTAAAAAAGTACGTAAAAAATACTATAAATCATAATAATTAACAACTTAAAAATTTAAAAGATATAAAATATTTGATTGACTCTTGAAATTATATCAATGTCACTTAAATTGAAATAGAAGAAAAGTATTATAAATCACATTAATTAAAAACTTAAATTATTTTTAAAATATAATTGATTATCAATGCCACAAAAATTTGGACAAGGAGGGTAACGCATATTATTTGAAAATTACATAAAAAATATTAAGCCGATACTTCATTTTTTAAAAAAATTTTTGATTGTAAATCAACCACAGTTACTAAAAATTTTGCTAAATAAATATAAAAATGGAGAGTTGAGATATAAAACTCGTGAACATCCTTAAATGTGAGTTGCAAATTAATGATTAAGTAAATTCATGTAAAAATAAATAAATTACATTGTTGAGTTAGAGTTATTGAAAAGACGAATTTTGTAATTTATTTTACCGATAAAATATTGATTTCTTGAAAACATTTGTGGATTACGATACACCACTCAAAGTATATTAGGATAATATGTATTATGAGGGGTATTTATTTAATTTTTTTTAATCTTTTGGATAATACTTTAGTTTAATCCTTTGACCTTATATTTATTTTTTTGTGAGAATATGAGTTCTTGAAAAAAGGTTTGGATTAGAATACTTCCTGGCCAAAGTAAATTAGGATAATACTATTTTACGGTGTTCTTTGACAAATTTATCTTAATTTAACTTAAATATTTAGAGTATAAAAGTCCTTCAATATTTAAAGTATATTTTAGTCAACCAACATTTATATTCATGTTTTTATAATAGTATAGATATGTTGATAAATCAATAATAATTCTTATAAATATTATTAATACACTAATACTAATTAGTATAGTTGTCAAAATATATATTAATACATTATTTTCTAATATTACTTAATGACATCGCTAATACTTATAGTTAGTATAATTGTCAATGTATAACTTACCAGTCAATAATATTTCTAAAAAATCATTAATAAATTTTACTTAGTTTAACTATCGTATAAGTTAATCAATCAATATTATTTTAATAAAGATATTAAAGATACTCTTTTATTTTGTTGTAGTTATTGATATATAGATTAATCAATCAATAATATCTCGTAGTATATCTCTACTTAGTGTAGTCATCAAATTATATGACGATCAGTCAATAACATTACATAAGAATATCAATAGTTCACTTCTATTTATACAATATCAACTATAAGCTAATCCATTACTTATAGTATTACTTATACCACTAATAGATCATTTTTTTCCATTATCAAATTAATTATAAATTAATATAATTCATCAACTTTTATTAAGAATACCACTAAAACATTTCTACTTATTCTAATTACCACTAAAACGTATATATATATATATATATATATATATATATATATATATATATATATATATATATATATATGCTTTTGGTTATGTGTAGAAAAATAATGTAATTTAATAGTATGAAAAGAAAAAAAAGTTTTAAAGCAATTATTGAGTGATCAAATAATTGATATCATTGCTATTGTTTTTTTTTCTTTCTGTAAATCTATAATATGGTTATTTATTAAATACTCAATTTTACATATTTAATTTAGTGAGAAACTTTCCTCACTACAATAAAAAAAAATCACAAAATAATTATGTGTATCTTATGGAGGACTCTGTTGGATAACTTATATTTCATTTTTTTTTTATTAATGCATTGTCACCAACTAAAAAAATATTAAAAATTATATTTAAATTTTCTTTGAAATATGAATTTATTTGTTATTATTTAGTGAGGGAAATCCCTCGCTATAATAAATTTAATATTAGTTTTTTATTATCATCATATTTTAGTGAGGGATGTCCCTCTTCGTCTTTGAAAAAAAATAAAAATAAAAATATTAAAAATTATATTTAAATTTTCTTTGAAATATGAATTTATTTGTTATTATTTAGTGAGAAAAATCCCTCGCTATAACAAATTTAATATTAGTTTTTTATTATCATCATATTTTAGTGAGGGACGTCCTCTTCGCCTTTTAAAAAGATGAAAATGAAAATTTTAAAAATTATATTTAAATTTTCTTTGAAATATGAATGTTTTTGTTATTATTTAGCGAGGGAAATCCTTCGCTATAACAAATTTAATATTAGTTTTTTATCATCATCATATTTTAGTGAGGGACGTCCCTCTTCGCCTTTTAAAAAAGATGAAAATAAAAATATTAAAAATTATATTTAAATTTTTTTTGAAATATGAATGTATTTGTTATTATTTAGCGAGGGAAATCCCTCGCTATAACAAATTTAATATTAGTTTTTTATTATCATCAAATTTTAGTGAGGGATGTCCCTTTCCTTCTTTAAAAAAAAATAATAATTAAAATATTTGATTTGTATGAGGGACAACATCGCAAAGTCCCTCACAATTTCAACATACAATTTGTCCCTCGCTAACCTTGGTTGCTAATAGCCAAGTTTTATTCAGAAATAAATTTTTTGGGATGCTTATTATTTAGGAGTATTATGCTTAAGTTTAGGTAATGTTGTTCAGAGTTTGCATCTTGGACTATTCAATCGTGATTGAAATGTTCTTTTTGTGTAATTAATTAACAAAGATAGTTGTTAGTCTTATATGATTGAGACGTTTTTAAAGTTTAAAGTTATAGGATTTTTATATGAATATATGTAAGTCAAAATCAAATAAAGTATGGTTACCGAATTACCATACCGTAAAATACCAAAATTGAATTTAAAAATACCGAACCATACCGAACTAATTTGGTATGGTAATGGTATTGTTTTTGTAGATACCGAAAACCAAAGTTACCATACCGAAGTTTAAAATACCGTACCGAACTATACCATGCCCACCCCTACATGGTACAATGTTTTGCTTCATACTATGCGGAAGATTACATTGTACAGATTCTAAAAATATTACATTGATATAATATTTATTGGTACAAAAAGTGTCAAAGCTGAAAATATGAATTCATATAGTTGTTGGCAGCAGAATTACATCCGTGCATTAACCGAAAAAATGAAAGAAAAGTATTAATAATGATATGTTACTTAAGAAGTCTCATACACTCTTTAACAAAAAATTAACAATTCTACATAGTCCTATAGGCAGTATCACTGTCATCCTCAATCAAAGATGTCATTATCCTGTCAACCATGTGTTAAGACTGTGTTCTAGCAAATAATCTTGCAACTTCTCTATGTTTTTTCCTCCATTAATTAAAAAAATAGCCACATCCACTATCTTCTTAATCAAAATCTAGGAACTATAAAGTATAAAGCATCAAGCTTTATTCAATTCTCAAATCCAAAGCTATAATTACTTTGCCTTGATTGTTACTATTAAGTGTTGTACCACTTTGGTTGAGATCATTTTCTTCTAGGCATGTGCCCACTCTTGCTTTATGATATCACTGTATATAACTTTTACAGTACTTGTTGTCTATATATGCATTTCCCAAACTAATAAAAGTTCTGAAGCTACATCAAAACTTGACAAATAAGACATACAACATATCCTTTACGATTTGAATCCTAGACTTCTCTCATCGTTTAATAGGCATGAAATATCTCATGTCATTTGCAAAGTGATCAAACAGAGGGTTTATGAAAATCCATTGCACTTACAAAAGAGAGTAGCTCAAGAGAGTGATCTCTTTATACATATCGAAGAAAGAGAGAGAGAGTTGTTGCGACACTAAGTCTTACATGGCACCAGCCTACATTGTATATTCAATAGTCGCAGTTGTTGGGGTCAATATGAAAAGTGCGAATGAAAAATAGAGGGAATCAAGTGGAGGGAAAAATTGAGAAAACACTAATATGGAAAGTGTACTCTAAAATTGAAAAGTCTACTAATTCTCCTACATTGGTGGGAGAATGTGACTTTTAAGTGTTTATATTAAGAAAAACTTCCTCCACATGGTAAGTGAGACAAGAACCAAGATGTGCCTCGCGCCGTCGTCGTCGTAGCTCGCTCGACTTCGGATTTGAATTTGAAAAATGATCGATCGATGAGATCTATCTTTTTAGACAAAATTTATTTGACAGAAATTTAATTCGAAAAAACAAAGGGAAAACGCAACAGAAACAAAAACTTTAGTGTGTTTTTAATCCTCCATTAACGTGCATGCATGCAGTAACACTATTTCAAAATTCAAAATGCAGTGTAGAATGCGAAAAGTTGTCTTGGAATGGATGCAACCCTTCGACGAAAAGACACGCTGATTTGTGAAATGGTATGCCCGTTTGGATAGTTGTGACTGTTCGTAAAAGACACTCTTTGGAATGAATAAACATGATTTTTCAGAAGGGATACACTTTTTCAGTGAACCATTGCTACTTTTCGGAAGAGGCACCTGATGGCTATATAAACCTGCTTTTATCCACAGATTTAGATAAGAAAATTTTCTGAATATACAAACACTTCTTGTCTTCAAAAACATTCCGTGTGATCATCTAATCGTTGAGTGAGTTCATAGAGATTCCAATTGTTTGAGGTACCGCTACAGTTGATTTATTTGGCCATTTTATCCTGGGAGGAAAATTCTGCAACCTCGGGTACTCGAGGGGAATTATTTCCTTAAGGACACTCCGTGAATTCGGAGGACTTGGCCATTTCTGTTTCATCTTATTTTTCTGAAAAAACATACTTCTTAGAAAGATCACTTTGATCTTGTGTTGAGGGTGTTGTTGTACTTCATAGTGTTCTTGTTTTATACTTGAACTAGTGTTGAAGTTATTCTGTTGAATTACAGATTCTGTGTACCCAAAAACATTGAAAAAATAACAATCTTAAGGAAATAATTCAGAATCTGTATTGCTTGGTTTCTGGAGATTAAAGCTTTAAGCTTTCTACTCCGTTTGAACTTAACTATTGATTTGAAGAAATAAAATCTTCATCACAATTTAAAGATCACTCGGTTGACGATTGGAAGTCATAAAAACTTCATCGTTAAACTAGAAACAAGAGGTGCTTTAAAGTTGTTGCAACTTTATTAACAATATTTTGATATACTAAAGTTTTTGTCTTATTGTGATAAGAAAATGACTTCAGACGGTCAAGTGCATGATACTGCAACGACCGTGGCAGCAACTAATGTTGCCATAACGAGTCGTACGAATGCTCCGCCAGCAATGGCACCAGCGAAGAAACCTGAAAAATTTACAGGTATTGACTTCAAAAGGTGGTAGCAGAAAATGTTCTTCTACCTTACAACTCTTTGTCTTTAAAGGTTCACATTTTAAAAAGCTCCAAAGGTGCCCGAAGGAACCTCTGACCAAGAGCGATTTGTCATTATGGAGGCTTGGAAACACTCAGATTTCCTATGCAGGAATTACATTCTGAATGGCCTCCAAGATGAACTATACAATGTGTATAGTGGAATGAAAACGACAAAAGAGTTGTGGGGGGCGCTGGAAAGAAAGTATAAGACTGAGGATGCGGGAACCAAAAAGTTCTTCGTTGCAAGATTCCTAGAGTTTAAAATGATTGATAGCAAGTCTGTTGTATCGCAAGTCCAGGAACTGTAACCAATCATCCATGATCTCCTCGAGGAAGGTATGATTTTGAGGAATACCTTAGTTGAATATATTAAGAATATTCTTAATGTTCACATGAACTTAATTGTAGGTTTGATCTTGAATGAGGCATTTCAAGTTGCGACAATTATTGAGAAGTTACCACCTATGTGGAAGGACTTCAAGAACTACTTGAAATACAAGCGAAAGGAGATGTCAATTGAAGATCTTATAATAAGACTGCTATTGAAGAAGATAATAAAGTCGCAAAAAGAAGGTCGAAGGGAAATTCTACAATAAGTGGAGCAAATATTGTAGAAGATGACCAAAACAACTCCAAAAAGCTGAAGAAAGCTGGACATTAAATCAATCAACCCAAGAAGAAATTTAAGGAAAAATTCTTTAACTGTGGCAAAATTGGCCACAAGTCTACGGATTGTTGTGCCCCAAATAAAGACAAGAAGAAGGACCAGGCAAATATGGCTGAGTCCAAGAAAGAAATGGAAAATTTGTGTGCCATGCTGTCCGAATGCAACTTGGTGGGAAATCCTCGAGAATGATGGTGCTAATAAGGAGTTATTTGCTACTTTTGCTCCGGGTCAAGGCGAGAAAAAAATATATATGGCCAACTCCGCAACTGCTAAAGTTGAAGGAAAGAGAAAAGTCTGCTTGAAAATGACATCAGACAAAGTGTTGACGTTGAACAATGTCCTATATATACCGGAGTTACGAAAGAACTTGATTTCTATATAACTTCTAGGCAAAAATAGATTCAAATGTGTATTTGTTTCCAAAAAAATTGTACTTAGTAAGAGAAGTGTATGGAGGGAAAGACTACCTCACTGAGGGCCTATTCAAAATGAATGTTGAAATTAATAAAAGTTCAGTTTCTTCTTACTTGCTTGAGTCTTATAATTTATGGCATGAACGATTAGGCCATGTTAATTACAAAATATTGCGAAAAATGATTAACTTAGAAGTTTTGTCAAACTTTGAGTGCAATAAATCAAAATGTCAAACGTGCGTGGAATCAAAGTATGCTAAGCATTCGTATAAGTCCGTTGAAAGAAATTCCAATCCCTTAGACTTAATCCATACTGACATTTGTGATATGAAGTCAACACCATCTCGTGGAGGGAAAAAGTATTTTATAAATTTTATTGACGATTGCAATAGATATTGTTATGTCTATTTGCTAAACAGTAAGGATGAAGCAATAATGCGTTTAGGCAATATAAAAAAAAAGTTGAAAATCAATTAGAGAAAAAGATCAAAACTGCAAGAAGTGATAGGGGCGGAGAATATGAATCTCCTTTTGAGCAAATATGTGTAGACAATGGAATTGTCCATCAAACTATGACCCTGTATTCACCCCAATCTAATGGAATTGAGGAAAGAAAAAACCAAACCTTAAAGGAAATGATGAATGCCTTACCTATAATTTTAGGGTTACCGCAAAACTTGTGGGGGAAGCTATCCTTACAACTAACCGAATACTCAATAGAATGCCCTATAGTAAGACACAATCAATTCCATATGAAAAATGAAAAGGAAGAAAACCCAACTCGAAATATTTCAAAGTGTGGGAGTGTCTAGTGAAGGTCCAAGTTCCTATGCCTAACAGGGTAAAGATAGTACCTAAGACGGTGGACTGCGTGTTTATAAGATATGCTAAAATTAGTAAAGCATGTCGATTTTTGATTCATAAATTCGAACATTCGGATATCAATGAAAATACGATAATTGAGTCAGATAATGCTGAATTCTTTAAACACATTTATTCGTATAAAACTAGACATGAACAGTCTAGTAGGGGGTCTAAATGACCTCGAGATGAACCAAGTGAGGATGTACATAATGATGAGAATCCAAGACGTAGTACACATCAAAGAACGTCAACTTCGTTTGGATCAGATTTTGTAACATTTCTCTTAGAAAATGAGCCACAAACATTTAAAGAAGTCATGGTGTCTTCAGATTCATCCTTTTGAAAAAAGACAGTCAATAATGAGATTGATTCAATCTTAAGCAACCATACGTGGGAGTTGGTTGATCTTCCTCCAGGAAATGAACCTTTAGGTTCTAAATCGATATTCAAAAGGAAAATGAAAACGGATGGTACGATTGACAAATACAAGGAAAGACTTATAGTAAAAGGCTTTAAACAAAAGAAAGGCCTTGATTACTTTGATACATACTCGCCTGTAACAATGATAACATTAATTCGATGTTAATTGTCTTGGCGGTGATATATGGTCTTGAAATCTATTAAATGGATGTGAGAACAATATTCCTAAATGGAGAATTGGAGGAAGAAATCTACTTGGAAAAGCCTGAGGGTTTTGTGGTTCCAGGAAAAGAAAATAAGGTATGTAAACTTGTTAAATCACTTTATGGACTAAAACAAGCACCTAAACAATGGCATCCGAAGTTTGACCAAACCATGTTAGCAAACGGGTTCAAGATTAATGAATGTGATAAATATGTTTACATTAAAGACACTCCAAATCACCAAGTCATTATTTTTTTGTATGTGGATGATATGTTGATCATCAGTAGAGACATTTTCGTTATTAATGCTACGAAATGAATGCTCGAGAGTAAATTTGATATGAAAGACTTTGGAGTTGCGGATGTGATCTTAGGAATAAGAATCCATAGAACTCCACAAGGGTTGGCATTGTCACAGTCTTATTACATCGAAAAGGTACTTGACAAATTCAAGTATTTGGAATTTGGTATTTCCAAGACTTTATTGGACGTGAGCTTTGTACTTTAAAAGAATGAGGATGAAAGTGACTCACAGTTGGAGTACACAAGAGTGCTGGGATGTTTAATGTATATCATGAACTGTACATAACTAGATATAGTATGTGCTATTAGTAAATTGAGTCGGTACACGAGTAATCCAGTAAAACTCATTGGATGGCAAAGAAAAGAGTTTTGGAGTATCTTAAATACACTCAAGACTATGCTTTGCATTATAATAAATATCTCACGGTACTTGAAGGATATAGTGATACAAATTATATCACCGGATCGAACGAAGTAAAATCCACGAGTGGATATATATTTACTACTGGTGGAGGAGCGGTCTCTTGGAAATCATCCAAATAGACATGTATTGCTCGCTCTACCATAGAATCTGAATTTATCGCATTGGACAAAGCCGGTGAAAAAGCAGAATGGATCTAGAATTTCTTGGAAGATATTCCTTATTGGTCCAAACCATTGGCACCAGTATGCATACACTGTGATAGACCAACGACAATAGGTAGGGCAGAGAACATGATGTACAAAGATAAATCTCATCACATAATATGGAGACATAATACCATTAGAGAACTTCTCTCTAGTGAAATTATCACTGTTGACTATGTAAAGTCTAAGGATAATGTATCGGATCCACTTACAAAAGGCCTGTCTAGAGAAGGAGTTGAAAGGACATCCAAAGGAATGAGTTTAAGGCCTAGGACAAGTCAGCATGGCGGTAACTCTATCTAGAAGACTGGAGATCCCAAGCGCTAGGTTCAAGGAGATCAAACAAAGTTTTGTCCGACAGGTTCAACATTGTCAATTTACCCAACCCATTCTCATGATGTAGACAATGTTTAGTAAACGAGGATAAGACTTATGGTGTGAAGTCTTTTAATGATTATCTAAATTTGACTGATTTGACCAAATGTTTTAATCTACAGGATTGAATGCTTAGAAATCACCTATGTGAGGGAGAAGTCGAAGCCTCTTCAAGGAGAATGTTACTAAAGGCCTGTTATCTAAGCTCTCATGAAACCGGGACGTGTTCATGGCTGAAACGAACAAAACTGTAAGAACCATAAATGGTAAAAGGCTGGTTGTGTGACATATATTGTCTAGGTGTACATTAAAGCTCGATGGTTCAAAGATATCAAATCTGCCGATTGACCGAGTGCATTTGAAGTTCAAAGAGAAATCCACTTATCTAAATGCAATCAGTCTTTGCTTGATGATCACATACTTGTCCTTAAAGTCTTACGAAAAAGTAGCCATTGGATTCATGTTAGGTATTGTTGGGTTCAATATGAAAAGTGTGAATGGAAAATGGAGGGAATCAAGTGGAGGAAAAAATTGAGAAAACACTAATATGGAAAGTGTACTCTAAAATTGGAAAGTATACTAATTCTCCCACATTGGTGGGAGAATGTGAATTTTAAGTTTTTATATTAAGAAACACTTACTCCACATGGTAAGTGAGGTAAGAACCAAGATGTGCCTCCACCGTCGTTGTCATCGCTTGCTCGACTCAACTTCGGATTTGGATTTGTCAAATGATCGATCGATGAGATCTATCCTTTTAGAAAAAAATTATTTGACAGAATTTTAATCTGAAAAATCAAAGAGAAAAACGCAACAAAAATAGAAACTTTTGTGTGTTTTTAATCCTTCATTAACGTGCATGCATGCAGTAACACTGTTTCAAAATTTATAATGCAGTGTAGAATTCGAAATGCTGTCTCAGAAGGGATGCAACCCTTCGACGAAAAGACACACTAATTCGTGAAATGGTATGACCGTTTGGATAGTTGTGACTGTTCGAAAAAGATACACTCTTTGGAGTGAACAAACGTGATTTTTCAGAAGGGATACACTTTTTCAGTGAACCATTTCCACCTTTTGGAAGAGGCACCAGATGACTATATAAACCTGCTTTTATCCACAGGTTTAGATAAGAAAATTTTCTGAATATACAAACACTTCTTGTCTTCAAAAACATTCCGTGAGATCATCTAATCGTTGAGTGAGTTCAAAGAGATTTCAATTGTTTGAGGTACTGCTATTGTTAGTTTGTTTGACCATTTTATCCTGGGAGAAAAATTCCGCAACCTCGGGTACTTGAGAAGAATTTTTTCCTTAAGGAAACTCCGTGAATTCGGAGGACTTGGCCATTTCTGTTTCATCTTATTTTTCTGGAAAAACACACTTCTTAAAAAGATCACTTTGATCTTGTGTTGAGGGTGTTGTTGTACTTCATAGTGTTCTTGTTTTATACTTGAACTAGTGTTGAAGTTATTCTGTCGAATTACAGATTCTGTGTACCCAAAAACATTGAAAAAATAACAACAATTCTAAGAAATTGGAGAATCTAGAATGACATACCAAATAGTTATAATTCAAAATTAACCAAGAAGAAACAACAAAATATATGACAGTATTTTTATATTACATAGATCATTAAATATTTTTTAATGCTTTGTCAAGCTAGTGATTTCCTCAAGTGGATAGTCAATTAAATACTTAACTCGCTTGACCTCGAGATAATATAATGCATTCTCAAAACTATGCAGTCTATAAAACAACATTTTAACAAATATCGCTGATCAACTTCAGAGTGAGTCCATTTTAAACAATATTTTTACTCACAAATTTCACCTAAGGAAAAAAAACACCAAGCAACATTATAGAATTAAAGTAAAAAAGGTAAATACTGGCTCAATAGGATCCATTCGAACCAAGACTATAGCAGTCTATGAAGTAGCACAACAATAGGAAAAATGAGTAGAATTCCTTGGTCATGTTTCCAGATTAATGAGGCATACTTCAGGATACCAACTCGCAAAGCAGTGTTTTTTAAATACATAAATTCATCTTAAGTTATTACTGCTCTCCCAAAAGGCAAATCAATAGGAGATCAAAAGCTCTCCACATAGCAGCTTGGAAATATACATGAAATGTTATGCCACAAAATTAGTGTCATTCTCACGTAATACAAATGCATATAAGATTTTGAGTACTGAAGTTGCAACTAGAAGATTGTCCTCTGCGTAACGGGAAAAGAATTTTTAGCTTCACTAATGACATAAAGAGATTTCTTGCAAAAACATTTAGTCTATGATAGCAGTAGATTGATGAGAGTTGATGTGGCTGCCACGTATAAGATAGATGGTTGATATTGTTTGCTAAATTGTACTATTTTACCATTCAACATGGATATCCCAATATGTCTGATACAAATGATTGGATGTTATTGAAACTGAGTAAGAAATTTTTTTCCTTCGTCTTCGCTAAGAGCTTCTTCCCATAAAGTAAATGTGTAAGCTTGTTTGTTGTGTACCAAAACATAATTAATATGTTGTATATTTTTATATTGTGAAGCAATAAGAATGGTGAAAAAACTGGCAAATATACTTACTTGATGTCAATGATAATAAGTTCTTGCAGTCTTTTCTGAATGCTTGTAACATATCTTGGTGGAAAGCAGTTGACAACTATTGCTAGTACATCTGTTGAGGGGGAAAATACATGTTAGCTTGTGATGAAGCATATATTTAGTGGTAGTGTGAAATGATCATACTATATTCTGCAGTCTTAAGTTGTTCTTTGACAACTCGGGAGGCTTGTTTATTGATATCCTGACCATTCTAGGTGGTGGTAACTCATTTTCGTTTGAGTCATCTCTATCAACTGGATCAACTGTGATCTTTTTATCAATAATTCATTCAAATGCATGAATAGTTTTTTCATATCTCAAAATTGATTGTTGTACGCATGTACTCATTATCAAATACGTGTGAAACAGTTGGAACATATCTTGATAAGGAGGGATGTCGTCACTGTAGAAAATTACTTTTACTTGATTGTCCTGTAGGTAATTTTATGGGTAATAATATGAGAGGAATGTAAGCAGTTGATTTGGTTTCCAGAATAGGAAGTTACCTGTTCATCTTTGATACAAGATCAAACCAACAACACCAAGAGCTACAAGTAGGTTCGGATTTCAGTCCAACAACACAAGAATAACAAGTTCCATTTTCAGTTTTCAGCACACAACAAGAGAGCAAATAGATGAACAAGAATGCTAGTGAATCGAAAGTAGCCCCACACGGCTTCACTAGTCTTTAAAGATAACAAAATTAACAACAACAACAACAACAAGATAAAGAAAAGATAGATAACTTGACATATAACATTCAAGATACTAAGAACCCTAACATCAAGAGAGGACCCTAAGTCTAGAGAATGTAAACACCAAGTTCTTACAAGGACCAAGAGGCACTCAAAGACCCCAAAACCCTTGTTTCTAGCCAAAGATACAACACAAGTATTCCTCTACTTGTGAGATGTTGGAGGCGGCTCCAAGAGTGGAAGAGAGAGAGAAATTGTTGTGATATTTTAGGTTACAAAATCAGATTTCAAAAAACTATCTAATAACTCTCTCACATCTTCTATTTATACTACAAAAGGAAAGGGGTAAAATGACTCATCCGCCCTTGCTTCTTGTGCCAACCTTGGAGAGTAGTTTACTACACATTAGGACCCCTCTTCACACATAAAAACGTTTAAGTCCTTGGTTGGTTCAATCACCAACTCACACACGGCCATTTGCATGAACAAAGCTTGGAGTTTTTGTAATTCCCGAGCTTGGCTTCGTGTGAAAGGCCGTGTGGCTGTCCTAACCGTATCATCCTCTCCATCTTGAGAGGAATTTGGCCTCAAATTCAGCATTTGGTCATCTTCAACCGCATCCACGAGGGAGAGATCACCAACGTTGAAAGTGTTGTGCACTTGATATTCCGGTGGAAGGTCAATCTTGTAGGCATTGTCATTGATCCTCTCAAGTACTTGGAAAGGACCATCACCCCTTGGCAGCAATTTGGACTTCCTATGAGCTGGAAACCGGTCTTTTCGAAGATGCACCCACACCCAATCTCCGGGTTCAAGCACAAGCCTTCTTCTCCCTTTGTTTGCCCTTTTGGCAATCTCTTGATTCTTCTTTTCAAGCTTGATCCGCACCGTCTCATGCATTTTCTTCATTGCCTCGGCTCTTTTGCTTCCATCTAAGCTGGTCATGAGATCACTAGACAAAGGAGTGAGATCTAAAGGGGTAAGGGGATTCAGGCCGTAAACACATTCAAAGGGAGTCATTCCCGTGCTCGAATGTATTACCCGGTTGTAGGCAAATTCCACTAAGGGTAGGTGATCTTCCCATGAAGTCAGTTTACCTTTAACCATAGAACGTAGCATAGACCCTAAGGTTCTATTTACTACCTCCGTTTGGCCATCGGTTTGTGGGTGGCAAGACGTGGAGAAAAGTAACTTCGTTCCAAGCCTACCCCACATGGACTTCCAAAAGAGACTTAGGAACTTGGAGTCCCTATCGCTCACAATAGTCCTCGGTACCCCGTGAAGCTTGACAACATGTTCAACAAATAATGAAGCTACACTACTAGCATCCTCGGTTTTAGTACATGGAATAAAATGAGCCATTTTAGAGAATCTATCAACAATAACAAAAATGCTATCTCGGCCCTTTCTAGTCCTTGGCAGCCCCAAAACAAAATCCATCGAGATGTCCAACCAAGGCCTAAGGGGAGTAGGGAGTGGGGTGTATAATCCTTGGGGTAAGAGACGAGATTTCGCACTCCGGCAGGCCACGCATTGACTACAAATTTTAGTGACGTCTTTGCGCATTTTGGGCCAATAGAAGTTCTCCTCTAAGATTCCGAGGGTCTTGTCTATCCCAAAGTGACCCATGAGGCCTCCGTCATGGGCCTCCCTTACAAATAATTCCCTCCAAGAACTAGAAGGAACACACAACCTCCTCCCTTTGAACAAATACCCATCGAACCGAGAGTAGGAGGAATGGTTATTCTCCTTGAGCCAACGGTCCCTTCCCCACTCTTCGCATTCCCTAAAAATAGGAGCAAAGGTAGGATCCTCGGGATACAACAACCGCAAGCTCTCAAAACCCATCAATTTCGAAGACAAGGTAGCAACAAGCACATGCTTCCTAGACAAGGCATCGGCAACAACATTTTCCTTTCCCCTTTTGTAATGAATTACATAAGGGAAAGTCTCGATGAACTCAATCCACTTAGCATGACGCCTATTCAACTTGTCTTGGCTCTTAAGGTGTTTCAACGACTCATGATCCGTTCGTATCACAAACTCCTTAGGCCACAAATAATGTTGCCAATTTCCCAAAGCTCTAACAAGGGCGTACAACTCCAAATCATAAGTTGAGTAATTAAGAGTTGCCCCTTTGAGCTTTTCACTGAAATAAGCAACGGGCTTACCTTCTTGCATCAAAACAGCCCCGATACCAACTTTACTAGCATCACACTCTATTTCAAACATCTTATCAAAATCGGGCAATTGCAATAAAGGCGCCGAGATGAGCGTAGCTTTCAAGGCCTCAAAAGCCCTAGCTTGCTCATCACCCCATTTAAAGGGTCCGTCCTTTCTAATTACCTCGGTCAAGGGGGCTGCTATGGAACTAAATCCTTTGACAAACCTCCTATAAAAGCTTGCCAACCCGTGGAAACTTCGGATTTCTCCAATAGTTTTAGGGGTCGGCCAACTTCGGATAGAGTCTATCTTGGAATCGTCCACTTCCACACCCCGTGAGCTCACGACAAAACCCAAGAATATAACTTTATCAACACCAAAAGAACACTTCTCCATGTTGGCATACAGCTTCTCCTTTCGGAGCACATCAAACACACATCTCAAATGCATTACATGATCATTAATAGATTTACTATACACCAACACATCATCAAAGTAAACCACCACAAACTTTCCAATATAAGGCTTCATTACATGATTCATTAGCCTCATAAATGTGCTAGGAGCATTGGTAAGGCCGAAGGGCATGACCAGCCACTCATATAGACCGAATTTGGTCTTGAATGCGGTCTTCCACTCATCACCGGGTTGCATGCGAATTTGGTGATAGCCTCTCCTAAGGTCTACTTTAGAAAACAAACAAGATCCGTGGAGCTCATCTAACATATCATCTAGTCTAGGAATTGGATGACGATACCTTATAGTGATTTTGTTGATGGCTCTACAATCGACGCACATGCGCCAAGTTCCGTCCTTCTTTGGTACCAAAAGCACCGGAACAGCACACGGACTCATGCTTTCCTTGATGTATCCCTTGTTGAGAAGCTCCTCAACTTGTCTCTCAAGCTCCTTAGTGTCCATGGGATTGCTCCTATAGGCCGGTTTGTTTGGAAGTTGTGAACCCGGCACCAAATCAATTTGGTGCTCAATTCCCCGAAGTGGGGGCAATCCTTGCGGAAGTTCTTGAGGAAATACATCTTCATACTCCTGCAACGCACAAGAAATCAAAGGGGAAATGGAAGAATTAGTGGGGTTAGTATTAAAACAATGGGCCAACAGTAACATCGGCTTGTTTTCATCATGGTCCACGAAGAGTTCTTTCCTCCTAGCCAACATCACTACGTTTTCCATCTCCTTTGTGGTTGGGACAGATTCGGATGGCCCTACTTCCTTACCTACGGCATCCCCCCCCTTTTCTCCTTTCCCGGTTTCCTTTCCCTTTCCTTTTAACTCTCTCATCTTTTGATGCCACTCATGTACTTGGGAGGGTGAAAGAGGGTGAAGTGTGACCTTTCGGCCATCCTTCTCAAGCGTATACCGGTTGGACCTCCCATCGTGTTTAGTAGACCTATCATATTGCCATGGTCTACCTAACAACAAGTGACATGCTTGCATTGGGATCACGTCACAAAGCACTTCATCGTGGTAGTTTCCTACCTTAAACCGAATCACACATTGCCTTGCGACCCTTAATTCACCACAATCGTTCAACCATTGTAGCTTGTAAGGACTAGTGTGTGGTGTAGTTGGCAGCTTCAAGAAATTTACCATAGCTTGGCTTGCAACATTCGTACAACTACCACTATCAATCACCAAGGTGCACACACTCCCCTTTACAAGACACTTAGTATGGAATAGATTTTCCCTTTGACTCGGGTCACCTATCGCCTTACTAATCATGACACGTCTAACCACAAAGTTAGGAACCACACACTCCCCTTCTTGTGGATAGGCATCTTCACTACCATCTAATTCATCATCATTCGGCCCATTTTCAGCTTCCTCTCCATCTTGAGGCTCGGCCTCATCCTCCCCCCCTTTCGGAAACCACCTCCTCACCAAGGTAGTACACTTTCCCTTCTCGTAGGATCACATTGCGCCGGTTCGGACATTCATTGGCCTTATGCCCCCAACCTTGGCACTTGAAGCATTGGAATCCCTTTGGGTTGGGATATTTGTGAGCCTCCGGTTTCGGAGGGAATTTAGGGACTGTTTTGGACTCGTAGTGGACTGTTTTGGACTCGGGCAGCTTCGTAGGGGCGGGTTGGTCCTTGTTTTTGGGCCAACCCGAGGGAGCTTGTACCCTTGCCTTGAAGGATGATCTCTCCTTAAGTTCCCTTTCAATCTCTAGGGCCGCTTGGAATATACCGTCGATGGTTTCAAACCGATGAAGGGTCAAATGAGTGGAAATCTCTTTGTTCAACCCACACTTGAACCGGATGATGTCATGACTGATTTGCTCCCCACGATGATCAAGTTTCAACATGAGTTGTTGGAACTCGTCAAAATAGGCCATCACACTCTTGCCCCCTTGCCGCAAGCCATATAACCTAGCAAGCAACTCATGACGATATCTCTCGGGAAGGTATCGTTGTCTCATCAAATACCTCAACCGAAACCAAGGTGGTGGCTGCCCATCGACTAATTCATTACCAAATCGTTTAACATACTCCCACCAAGTGTTAGCATAGCCCTCGAGGTGAGCTATAGCGTAGCAACTCTTCTTTTCGTCCGAGATGTCATTAACTTGGAAAACTTTGTCACAAGCCGATTCCCAAGTTAAGTAGGCCTCGGGATCACTTTCACCCTTAAAGATGGGTAGGCTCAACTTGATGGTGTTGATGCCTACGTCTCTCTCTTGGTGTCGGTTTCCCCTATCTCCATACCCCCAGTATCTCCTAGGTTCTCCTCGACCCCCTCTTAACTCCTCCTCCCTCATATAAGCATCATCAAAGGCTCCATCTCCTTCATACTCCCCTCTACCGTATCCTTCAAAGTGGGCTGGTCGGCCTTGGCCGTTTTGAGTCGGAGGATTTGGAATTTGCGGTCTTTGGGTTAATGGAGCTTGGAATGGAAGGTTCGGATTTAGTGGAGGTACTTGTCGTCCAAATCCCTCTTGTGGAATTGGAGGGGCTTGGAAATGTAGTGGTCTAGTGGAGTCTCGGTTTGGAGGAAAATAGGTAGTTTGACTTGCGGTATTTAGTGGAGCTTGGGGTGCATTTAGCATTTGGTGGACTGTTTCGGGGGTGATGGTTGCGGAGGAGGTCCTATCATGACCATTGGTAGATACGTGTAGAGGAGTAGAAGGACGAGAGTTCCTTTGACTCTCCACTTGTTCTAATCTCCCACTAATAGTCGACACTTCCCCCTTTATGGCTGCCAAGTCCCCTCTCACGGCCCCAAATTCAGAATTCAACCTTTCAAGTGTCCGGGTAACGGCCTCAAGAGTGACCCTCATAGAATCAAGGGCATTAGTATCCGCATTATGAGACGTAGCTCCTTCCATTGTCAAGATATTATCCGCTTTAGTTCACCACAAGTTCGTGTTCCACAAGTGTTGTATAATTGGCTAGTAACCGTGAAATTTTCAAGGTATGAGTGAGCTCTTATCCGGAATGGATTCTTGTTTGAAGACTCAAAAAATTCTTGCCGGACTAGAATCAAAAATCAGCAACTCATTCAAACGAATAAAAGCACTCAAATAATCGTTGACACGAACAAACGGTTCAAGGAACTAGTTGACAACCTAGTAGGAAGGTACTAGTTTGTTAATTAGTTCTAGGACCAATTAAGGGAAACCAAGGATCAACAATTTGCAACCAAAGAATATCCTAAGTTGAGCTTATAGTGACGTGGCAGCATGCAATGGTTCCACCCGTTCCTCTTATCTTTTTTTTTTGTTTTTGTTTTGTGTTAATATTCACACAACTTGTTATAGTTTGCAAAATGTTTTGGTGGGAAAAATAAAATCTTGTAGTCTTTCAACCTTTTCAAACTCAAGAAAGTGGTGTTTGGTTGACCAATCCCACAAAACAAGGCTCCTTGAATTAGGGAAAAGTGATTGACAAGACTAGAGGGTGAGGGGTGCAAGTCTTTCACAACAACTTTATAACTTGTCTTACAACTTGAGCACACAACAAGATGAACAAGATGAACAAGTTCAAAAAAAAATGAACACCTCAACAAACTTCATCAACTTCTTTAGCACATAACACATAACCACCGATTTTTCTTTTGCTCATCAACAACATACAACCTTCGGCCACTTCAAGTCACTACTCAATGTTCAAGTTTTCAAGCTCAACTTTCGGATCTAGACACCTTAGTGTTGGTGAGAAAGAAACCAACACTAGAAACTCACTAAACAAGCAAAATAACGCCTAGGTCTAGACATGCAACATCATTCTCGGTTTTCAACCTTTAATGGACAGATTTTTCAGAACTTCCCTTTGGTATTGCTTGTTTAGACCGTGAACTAGCCCAAGATGGGTTATGTTGGAACACAACCGGTCTTGCTTTGATACCAAATGATACAAGATCAAACCAACAACACCAAGAGCTACAAGTAGGTTCGGATTTCAGTCCAACAACACAAGAATAACAAGTTCCATTTTCAGTTTTCAGCACACAACAAGAGAGCAAATAGATGAACAAGAATGCTAGTGAATCGAAAGTAGCCCCACACGGCTTCACTAGTCTTTAAAGATAACAAAATTAACAACAACAACAACAACAAGATAAAGAAAAGATAGATAACTTGACATATAACATTCAAGATACTAAGAACCCTAACATCAAGAGAGGACCCTAAGTCTAGAGAATGTAAACACCAAGTTCTTACAAGGACCAAGAGGCACTCAAAGACCCCAAAACCCTTGTTTCTAGCCAAAGATACAACACAAGTATTCCTCTACTTGTGAGATGTTGGAGGCGGCTCCAAGAGTGGAAGAGAGAGAGAAATTGTTGTGATATTTTAGGTTACAAAATCAGATTTCAAAAAAACTATCTAATAACTCTCTCACATCTTCTATTTATACTACAAAAGGAAAGGGGTAAAATGACTCATCCGCCCTTGCTTCTTGTGCCAACCTTGGAGAGTAGTTTACTACACATTAGGACCCCTCTTCACACATAAAAACGTTTAAGTCCTTGGTTGGTTCAATCACCAACTCACACACGGCCATTTGCATGAACAAAGCTTGGAGTTTTTGTAATTCCCGAGCTTGGCTTCGTGTGAAAGGCCGTGTGGCTGTCCTAACCGTATCAATCTTGAAAGATCATGTTAATTTATTTTATCTTTCGTTTTCGACCTTCTCCTGGCCTGTAGATAACTCCAACTTGCACTTTACATATCTAGTCTGATATTTCAGGAGTGATTGCATGTATATTTAGCCTTTCTATCATTCTTTTATAGCCTATAAAATAATTAAAGATAATTAATATTGTAGACACCTAATTTTTGCCCACCACGACTAAGTTTAATTTCGAATTTCTTCGATTTTAAATAAAGTTACAACATTTACTTTATCTAGATAAAAACTTTTCAAAGTATTTATCTAGGTAATTGTGCCATTTTAAGTAACGATTATATATTTTTGTATCCCTATATACGAAATCGTATAAATTTGTTACTTCAATAATTATTTTATGGAAGATCGAATTTTAATCAAGGCTTAGCTTGAAAATTAATTCAAACAGTTAAAATCTTGATTTAATTATAATTACTCTAAAAAATAATTTATTTGGAAAAATATTTGTTTTATTTTATTGAATAAAGAAACTCAAAATTAAATCGGTTCATAATTCATTCTAAATTTTAATTTAATTTAGTTGATTTATTAAATTTGACCATTATTGAAATCAAATTGGCCACATTTGCAATCCAATTGGCCAACTAACATCTAATTTGGTTAAAATTTAAATAAAGTATGACTAATTTCTAATTTAACTTGGCTACTTTTTAAAGTGACCAAAATTTCAGCTTTTTTTTTTATTATTATTATTTTGGGTCTGCCCAGCAACCCATTCCAACCCTCCCCCTTCCTTAACCCAAATCATCAACCCCCTTTGTTTTTGAGAAAATTATCCCTATAGTATTATTAGATCTAAAATAACAAATTTTAGCAATACTTTTAGATAATTACATTAATAGTAATTTAGTTACAAGTTATAGCAACTTATTAAAAGATATATTATTTTAATTGTATTTTTAAAATTTATTTTTAATTTATATAATTTAAAATCAGTTCCATATTTATAGGGTTGTAATCAATATTCCTCTTAAATTGTGTATTGATAATTATGGTAAATATATATTATTTTATATTTAAAATATTGCACACTTTTATCAGATAACTTTATTGAAAAAAGATTACGTGTAAATCAAATTGATGTTTCGAAAAAGTATCTGAATCACCTCTCCATCTCCATTCAAATACTCTAACCTTCAAAACTTATTCTCTTTCTCCATTCTAATATTCAACCTTTCAAAACTTTATTGAAAATTATAATTCCATTAACTTACTCATATAATATTCATATTTTCCCCTTGAAAATACAAGATTGAAAAAAGTGAGTTTCATATAATATTCATATTCTTAATTGAAAAAAATGAGTTTAAGATAATATTCATCTTCTTTTCGAAAAACATAAAATTGATATATTTATTTTTTCATTCTCCATTGTGAATCATGTCTAAACCAAAATTCATTTCTACTCCTTCGCGTAGAAGTCCTAGAATAATCGAAAATAGTAGCCCATTCATCTTTCTAGACATTTGTTTGATTTAGGTTGTTTCACTCCTTCTCCTCTATCGAAGTGTAAAAATATAGTGAAAATTATCTTGTATATACTTATTAAACTGTTTTGTGTATGAATTCTGTATAAAATCAGTATGAAATAAGTATAATGATTGCAGAATTTGGTATAGAAATCGACTTTCACCAAATATTATACGTTATTATTTATTTTAGTGTATGAAATAAATATACAAACTTGTATTTTTTGAATTATTCCATGTATGAAACCTGTATAATATCAATATTACATTCAAGGTTTATAAAATAGTTTGTTACATGTTATATTTATATGGAATGAGTATAATGTGATTGTGATATTCAATTAAGAAAATATACTTCAGATTATAAATTGAATCAGTTTATAAAGTATTTTCTTACATGTCACATTTGTATGAAATAGATATATAAATTGATATTTATGAATTGCGATACTAAATTTAGGTGATAACAATTTATATACTCATTCCATACACTATGCGCTTTTCTCTTTGAATCAAGATTCTATCTCATCTACTTTTGTATTAAATTAAGATTTAATGAACACTGTCATCTTTCATACTGAAAAAAATAATCACGATTTGTAAAGAAAAATTGTAGTAAATATGATTGACACAAACTTAATTGATATCCAATTCATTCAACGGTGTGAAATACAAGACAAATGTTAAATTAGCATAACACCGAATAAAAAACTGCTTAAATACAAAAACTAAACTTTGTTCATACCAACAATCATAGAAAGACAACAATAATGAGCACAAAAAAATATTAAAAGACAATATTCATGTCTATGTATGCAACTCTTACTGCGCTTCAATCACAAGCAAATTGAGAAGATGGGTGTTAAAGTCTTATTAATCAAGTAGTGCTCCCCTGGAGACATATTGATCAAATGGAGACATATTAATCATGCTTGTCCATTAAAGAGTTTGTGACTGGAACAACTAAATGGTGTATAAAAAAAGACAGTGTATGAAGATGGAAACTCTTAATGGAAGCATTAAAATAGGAGAAAAGAAAAGCGGTTAGAGGGAATTTGGGGTGGATTGATATCAATAATTAAGGATAACTATATTTAAGGAAATATTATTGCATATTACTTGTATTAAATCTTTATTTTCCTTTTCAGTACTTACTTCTTTGTATTTTTTTAAAAAAGAAAAAAATCTTTTTATCTTTTATTTTTTTATAAGATTTGCTACAACTAGAAAAAATAAAAGTTATGCTATAAGTTGTAATTTCCTATCTAATAATTGTTATATACATTTTTTTCCCTTTGTTTTTCTCCTTTAAAAACTGGCTACCATCCCAATTCGAACATCAGTGCCCCAATAGCAATTCAAGTGACCCGACCCATTTTTGTTTCGTTCAACAATGAACAAACCCAACAAAAAAATCAACAGCAACAACATCGACGACCACAATCCAATCCCAGCAAAACCCGTCAAATGAACACAACCCGATCCGAACTCACGCGAAAAAATAATAGTGATAACAACCACCAAAATCAAATTCAAATTCCAAACTTTAAATTTTTAATTTCAAAATTTGTACTAGATTGTACAATTCCTCCTAAACCTTTTTCTTTTTTCAATTTAAAATTTAAAATTTATACTAGATTGGACAATTCCACCTCAACCTTGTCCTTTTTTCATTTAAAAATTTAAAATTTGTACTAGATTGTATAATTCCATCTCACTTTATCCTCCAACAAACCTTATCCTCAATTTCAAATTTCCAAATCACCTCTAAGTTCTTTATCCCACATTAGTGGATTCAAAGAATTGAATAACCATCCTTTCCTATAAATACTACCACTATTTTGGTAGAAAATCAAGTCTCAAAGAGTGAAAAAAAATACTTTCCTATAACACCTTTTCCTTTTAGGTTTGTTATCATTTTCTTCTTCATCTCTTTCTTCATAGTTTCGTAGCTGCATAGTTATAATTTTATTTGCTGGAATCGTTTGATGTAGACGGCCTTGAAGGCCATAGGATGTTATGATTTCAATATTATTACTATTTTTTATGTTCATGATGAAAAATAAGCTAACAATAGTTGGACGTATTTCTTTGACTTTCTTCTTTGATTATTATGATTAGATTAATAAAGTTTCGATCTTTACTTGATTAAAATACTTACTCATGCCTTGTTTAAATTCATTATTGATGGATATATTCGCTTTTAACATGTAAAGTTGTTTTCTTTAAAAAGAATAGTCGCTATTATTTGTTTCGCCTTAATAAATTAGATAGGTAAATTTCGATCTTTGTTTGATTAAAATATATTCTCATGCCTTATTTCAATTTGTTATTGATGGATATGTTCACTTTTAGCATGTAAAGTTGTTTTCTTTATACCAAAAAAGAATAGTCACTATTGTTTGCTTTGCCTTAATAAATTAGATGGATAAACTTTCGATATTTGCTTAATTATATACGTACTCATGCCTTATTTAAATTCGTTAATGGTGGATATGTTCGCTTTTAGCATGTAAAGTTATTTCCTTTATGTCGAAAAAGAATAGTCACTATTGTTAAGGGTCTGTGAAATTGTTTCTCAATTCGAAGTAGTGAGTTACTTTTACCTAGGGATTTGGTATTATTTTAGAAAGGCATATCATAGTGTGCTATGTTTGTGGCCTAGTGATTTTCAAAATCACCGCTTAAGGTTGATGTTGACAACGTTGACATACACGTGATAGTTGACTTAGTCACATGTAAAAATTAAAACTTAAAAGTGCTACTTTTAAGATCCAACTCCTTTGTCGATTCTTAATTCTTTTGATTAAAGAGTTATTTTTCTCCATGATTATATGTCATAGTTCTTTTGATATATGTTTGTGGTCATGATTTTCTCGTCTTCAAGGTCAAAACCGTCTTTAATTTTCCCTTCTTTAAATTAAAAATTTGTAGGGTTATAGATTTTTGTGAAAGGGAGTAAAGCTAAATTAGGAGTTGGCATAATTTGACATTTTTTCTTAGAATTAAAGTTTTACCATTTTTCTTATTCTATCTTTGAATATAATTTTTCAAATATGTTTAATATATGCAATTTGCTTCACTTCTCTTATTGGTTTACTTCTTAAAGTATTTTTATTCATTTAGACGTCCCATTGTTATTCACATGCTATAGTAAATTTTTATTCTAAGTTATAGATATGTTGATTGACTCCACTTTATATTGAAAAAGTGTTGTTGTATTAGTATGTCTTGTATTTCATATTTGAGGTGCTATGAATGATTTCCTTATCTCTTGCTCATTTTCCTTTTCTTTGTTTAATGAAAACATGTCTTTGACTTTATCATATCATAGTATTTGGTGCAAATATGTGTTAATCTATTAGTTCAAATTTTAATAAACTATGCTTGTGGTTTCATGTCTTCTTTTCAAGGGCTACTTGATTATATTGTGCTAGATTCAATTTTTGTAAGATTATTTAAGAGATGGGTTAATTTTTTTTTCGTTGGATAATTTGGTTTTCTTTGATATCATAGTTTACGATTTTTTTATGCTTGAGAATGCTATTTTTTCTATCTCATCATTTATCTATTAAGTGTAGAATTTTCGAACACATATTAATTCTCTTTTTAATCTTTTTATTTGCATGAATATGCTTTGGAGTTTAAATGGACTCATTTCCTCTTACATTTCGTAATGGGCCAATGAGGCCCACCTTTTCGAGTCAAGTCCAAAATTTAAGTCCAAAGTTGATTATATGGCGTACGGGTGCAAGAAGACGGAAGAAGAGGTAAAATGGGTCAGAACCCATTGATGAGGTCGCTAAGGGACTTGAAAAATCTCAATTTTTATTATTGCCTTATTTTTATTTATTCATTCATTTGGGACCTCAAAGCCAAAGTTGTTATCTAATACAGGTGAAGAAGATTTTGGACCCTAAAAGTGCAAAAAGATAGTTTAGGACAGGTTGTGGGCCAAAAGCCTGAATAATTAGATTAGGAAAGGTTATGGGCCAAAAACCCAAATATTTAGATTAGGATGGGTGAAAATGGGCCAAAATCCCAAATTAGTTTAGGACAGAGTTTATGGATTTGAGCCAAAATGTCTTAAGTCTTTTAGTATCCCCTTTCCCCTTCATATGTTAATTGTTTTAGTTTTCTTAAACTTAGTTTAAAATCCCCGCTAAGTCATCAAAATTTATTTTGCACAAATATTGAAAATAAATTTTTCCTTAATCGATTTCTTTTCAATAACCAATTTTCTTTTTTAAAGTTAGTCAAAAAAGTTGTTTTCAAATAGTCCGGATAACCGCAAGTTAGCGACTCTTGGTGCCTTAACAACCTTCAAGAGTATTAATAGGAACCACTTGCTAGAGATTTCTAAACTTAAAAGATTTTTTCTGTTTTGAATCTTTCAAATAATATTTTTAATTTTTCTTGATATTATCTAAAAAATCAAGTGGCGACTCTGTAATTTCTTAAATTGTTTTAAAATTTTCTGTAAAGTTTTGAAATAGTTTAAGAAGTCAAAAAATAATATTTTTCAATTCTTCGAATCGAAAAGGGGCAAAACAGAAATGGCGACTCCGCTAAAGATTTTAATTAGGTTCTAACCAAATATTTAAATTAGCTTCTTTGACTAACTATTGTAGTGTTTAAATAGTTTATGTGCCTATGTGTTTTATTTTTTGTGAAATTCAACTGTTGCTTTTCATAACATTCTTTCCATTTTAAATATATAAATTATTTGGGGTTTCATGGAAGTCCCGGTCCCTATTGTTCAATATCAAATCAAGTGTTGGGAATACGACAGTTTATTAGCACGTTAGGCATTCGATGGTTGTTCGTATTTCCAAATCCAAGTCTTTTGCTTAGGAACCTTGTCCACACCCATTCTAGACACTCAAGATAAAGAGAAACCAAAATTCTGTTTTTAGGCATGAGCCTAGGATGATTAAATACCCGAGAGAGTATTGGGTCCATTAGAAAACTTTTCCTACGTCTGTTGGCCACGAGCCAATTACAGATGAATCACATTTATGAGTTGAAGAAATATATGTTATTTAATCCAATCCATTATCCTTTGGGGGTAGGGGGAGAATTACTTTGTTTGCTTTCGTGTAAGGATGCCTCAACCACTGTAACACCCCGAAATATGAGTTCCCGGGATACCACATGGTGCTCCGAACTACAAGTAGTCCTGAGCTAACCCTGGTTGCTTTCTACTCAGTCGGGGTCTCAAAATAGGAGAATATGAACGAAAAATCATACTAATGTGGAAGTCTATCTGAAATAACTGGGTATGTCTGAAACATACTAATCTCAAAAGTCTTGGTAAAACAATACTGAAAACCTGAATACTTAAACAAAATCTGAATACTAAATCTAGTAGTCCGACAAGCCTTTACTAACTGAAACTAGAGAGCCACTGGGACAAACCCCTGCTCACTCAAACTATCTGAAATAAATTCGGAATCAACTACTAATAAATTGGAAGTATAAAATAATTAAGTCCCCAAACTATGAGGACTTACCAACTATAGAGATGTAGATGAGATGCTCGAAAATCACTCATGCTGCTGAGACTGAGAACTTAAACATACATTGTGAGACAATGTAGCACATAGAAATACATGTGGATTAGTACTTTAATGATGTACTGAGTATATGGGGGTGAATGCAATAAGTAAGCAATATCATCACAATTTATAAATTCATTCATGCTAAATGCAAAGGACTCACATAGGCTTGAGTAAATCTGAAATTTGAAGATCATAAATCACGAATAGTAAAGCACATAATATAAATCTTGTGAGCCATTATACTTAGTTCTGAAATTTGTATTCTGTTTTAATTCTCAAATCATATAGGCTAAGTGAAATCTGAAAACTCATTCTGCATGAAAAAATGCTTTATCTGAAGAAAATTCTTTCAAAGCTTTTCTTTACTAGTAGGAAAATACTCAAAATTATTTATTTACTTTTACTAGCAGGGAGATTCTTTTAATCGACATATACCATGTGAGCATTCATGGAGTCCAATGTTCTTGTCCCCCTAAGGAAGAATCCTCACGTTGGGGAGAGGAGTCATACTCTTGCCAGGGAGTATAACCTACTTTCCATGTGATCGATCATAAGCTAAATCTGTCATCCATATAGAAATAGAGAATAATCTCATAATTTGTACCTATGTTGGCTACGTAGTTCAGTGGAAGATAGGGCACGTTAATCCCACACTTCCCGTTCGGTGCTAAATACTACTCCCTTTTTAGTTTTTATGCTCATTCTATTGGAAATCCACTTTAAACTAGTATAATGGTTCATTATGAAACCAAAATTGCTTTTATCTGAGTAAATCTATAAATACAGCTGATCTAATTTCTGTAAAGTGGATTCCATAGCTAAACCGATGATCAAAAGATCAAAGCTTTTCCTGAAAACAGGAAATAATCTGCTCATAAGATGTTTAAAGCATCATCTTTGATGAAGTAATACTATTCAATCTTGGGATAGTACCCCATGCATAAATCTCACGTTAAAACATCAAATTACTCATGTTTGATAATGTAAACATTGAGAAATTAATTCAAAATCTGGAAATTTCTAAATTATGTATGAAAATATGAACATAATCATGTAATTCAACTTCTAAATCATTGGAAACATCATAAGCTTGTAAATAACAACGATGGGTATAAACCCTAACTTCAATTTCATGGAAAATCACATAAAATTCAGTAAATTTATAATTAAAATAAATTTTAGGCATAAGGATGAAAGGATTATCCTTGTTGAAGAGCCCCACATACCTTAATTCGTGATCTTTGATGAAAAGCTTGAATCTTGGATTTCTATTGATGCTTTGGAGATGAATTCTTAGAGTTCTTGTATTGGAAATACTTAATCTTGAATTTTCTTGGAGAATTAATGGAGGAATTTGGATTTCTTGGGGAGTAGGTTTGATGAGCTAGGCTTTTCTTTTGAGAGAAAAGTGATGAAATAAGCATAAAGTGCTTTGGTTTATGCTTAATGATGTGTTTTGGATGGAGTAGGGGCTGGGTAGTTTACCAAAATACCCTTTTTAAACTCCTAAACGGAACTGGAAAAATGACCAAAATTTCTGATTTACTGGGCCACCACGACGCGCCACTATCATGGTGGCTCACTAAAAAAGGACGATGGGAACTGGGCGTTCACTGCAATGCGCCACAATCGCAGTGCTCCTTGGATTGTTATTTTGGCCCTTGGCGCGACACGCCATCATCGCGTAGTCTCACTTAAAAATGACAAATGTGAAATGGGACATCACCACGACTCAGGGCTATCACGGAGGGACACTGAAATTTGACAATCACCATTTCAACTGTCTCCGCGATGCGCTAGGTGCCCAGGTGGCACACTGTCAACTTGAAAATGTCATAACTCCCTCACCGAGCGTCGGATTTGGGCGAATATTATATCGTTGGAAAACTTATTAAATTTTTCACATAATGGGAGGTCTAAATCTGGAAAATTATGCATGAAATAATTATTATCTATTTTAAAATCTATTCTTTAACATTCTAGGGACGCATTCAAGGTAAGAAAAGTATGGGGTATTACAATATTTCCCCTTTGGGAACATTCGTCCTCAAATGTTACAAATTTGACTAAGAATACTGAGGAATTTGGGGATATATGATAGAATGCACAACTAAAATAAACTAAATAACTGAATCTAAATCATTCTGAGTTTCTGAGTAATTCTGTGAGTGCATGAACTTACATGAGGACAACTATAGAGCTGAATCTATGATTAGAAAAGAATTGTATAAAGGAAGAGTATTACCCTTTGCTAAATCTGAGTTTGCGGAGAAGAGGTGAGGGTACTTGACTCACAAATATGCTTCTGCTTCCCAAGTAACGCCCTCAATTGACTGATTCCACCAAAGAAGTTTGACCAAGGTAACTTATTTGTTCCTTAGTCTACGGATCTGATGATCTAGATCTCAACTGGAATCTCTTCGTAAGAAAGGCTGTTTTGAATATCTGAGCTTTTTAAAGGAATTACAATAGTGGAGTCACCGATGCACTTCTTAAGCATAAAGATGTGGAATATAGGATGAACGATTGACAAGTCTATCGGCAAATCAAGCTCATAAGCTACTCTCCCAACACGACTCAGAATTCTATAAGGGCCAACATACCGGGGACTAAGCTTCCCCTTTTTTCCAAATCTCTTCACCCCTTTCATGGGTGAAATTTTCAAATACACTATATCACCAACCTCAAACTCGGGGTCCCTTCTTCTCACGCCTGCATATGATTTCTGACGAGTCTGGGTTGTTTATAATCTTTCTCTAATCAACTTAACTTTCTCCATAGCTTCAAATACTGCATCGGGCCCAAGCAAAATGACCTCACCCACTTCAAACCAACCTATGAGTGATCTATATCTCCTCCCATAGAGAGCCTTAAGCGAGGCCATCTGAATGCTAGAATGATAACTATTATTATAAGCGAATTCAATCAACGACAAATGCTCATCTCAACTACCTTTGAAATCATGAGCACATGTCCTCAACATATCTTCTAGAGTTTGGATAGTCCTCTCTGCTTGACCATCTTTCTGAGGGTGGAAAGCTGAACTAAGATGAACTTGGGTACCAAGACCCTTCTGAAAAGCTCTCAAAAACTGGGAAGTGAACTGAGTACCCCTATCTGAAATGATAGACAAGGGAACTCCATGTAGTCTGACTAACTCTCGAATATACAACTTAGCATTATCCTCAGTAGTATAGGAAATATGAACTGGCAAGAAATGCACTGACTTAGTCAATCTGTCTATAATAACCCATTTTGAATCATGCTGACGACGCGAATGGGATAAACTAATCACAAAATCTATATTCACCTCTTCCCACTTCCAAGTGGGGATACGAAACTCTTGCAATGTACCACTAGGTCTTTGGTGCTCTACCTTAACCTATTGAAAAGTTGCACACATTGCTACAAACTCTGCTATATTTTTCTTCATACCACTTTACCAATAGATTTTTCGCAGATCACGGTACATCTTGGTGGCTCCTGGATGAATAGAATAACGCGCACCATGCGCTTATGACATAATCCACTGTCTCAAGTCATCAACATATGGCACACACAGTCTACTTTGGTATCTCAACACACTATCTTCCCCTTGGGAGAAAACCTCCATCTTTTGGTCTTTAACCGACTTCTTTAGTTTTACCAAACTAGAATTCTTATCTTGCTTCTCCTTCACTTCTAAAACTAGGAAAGATTCAGAACTACTCTGAACCCAAATATTCCCTTCAGCTGAATCCACCAACCTAACACCCAATCTATCCAAATAATGTACTTCTCAAGATAACTCTTTCTTATCATTCTCCACATGAGCAACATTGCCCATACACAATCTACAAGGGCGTTTGCCACTACATTGGCCTTGCTCGGATGATACAACATACTCATACCATAATCTTTTAACAGTTCCAACCACCTTCTCTGATGCAGATTCAACTCCCTCTGAGTAAACATATACTACAAACTCTTGTGATCTGTGAACACATCAACATGCACTTTATACAAATAATGTCTCCAAATTTTCAAAGCAAACACAACAACAGCTAATTCAAGATCATGGGTTGGGTAATTCTTTCTTGAGGCTTAAGCTGTCTAGAGGCATATACTATGACCTTACCTCTCTGCATCAATACACAACCCAAACCAACTCTAAAGGCATCACAATAAATAACAAAATCATCTGTACCATCGGGTAATGCTAAGACTAGGGCTGAAGTGAGTCGAGTCTTCAACTCCTGAAAACTCTTCTCGCAGGAATCTGACCAGTGGAACTTAACTTTCTTTTGGGTCAGTCTAGACATAGGAGATGCAATAGATGAGAAAACTTCAATAAAATGACGTTAATAACCAGCTAGACCCAAGAAACTTCTAATGTCGGACGGAGAGATTTGTCTAGGTCAATTTCTTACGGCTTCTGTCTTTTTGGGATCCATTCTAATGCCATCGGCGGAAACAATATGATCGAGAAAGACTACTGATCTTAGCCAAAATTCACACTTATTGAATTTGGCGAACAATTTATGATCTCCAAGAGTTTGCAAGACAATTCTAAGATGATCTACATGATTATCCTCACTACGAGAGTACACAAGGATATCATCTATGAATACCATGAAAAACATGTCTAGATACTATTTGAACACTCTTTTTATGAGGTCCATGAAAGTTGTTGCGGCATTGGTTAGCCCAAAAGACATGACTAAAAATTCAAAAGGACCATAACTGGTTCTGAAAGCTGTCTTTAGAATATCACACTCCTTTACTTTATGCTGATGATAGCCGGATCTAAGGTCTATCTTTGAGGAATAACTGGCACCTTGGAGTTGATCGAATAAGTCATCAATTCCCGGAAGGGGATATTTGTTCTTGACTGTAACTTTATTCAATTGACAATAGTCAATGCATATACGCAAAGAACTATCTTACTTTTGCGCAAATAGGACGGGAGCGCCCCATGTAAAAACACTAGGCCTTATGAAACCTTTATCTAAAAGATCTTTGAGTTTCTCTTTCAACTCCTTAAGCTCTGCGGGAGCCATACGATAAGGTGGGATAGAAATAGGCTGAGTATCTAGGAGAAGGTTAATACCAAATTCTATTTTCTTATCGAGAGGTACCCCTGGGAGATATTCTGGAAAAACATCAACAAATTATTAACTACACTGACTGACTGAATTGTTGGACTCTCAGACTTTGTGTCTTTGGATTGAACTAGATGGTAAATGCAACCTTTGGATATCAACTTTATGGCTTTAAGATAAGATATGAAATGATTTTTGGGAGACACTAAATTACCTGACCACTCAAAGACTGGCTCATCTGGAAATTGAAACTTCACCACACGGGAGCGATAATCTGTAGATGCATAACAGGAATAAAGCCAATCCATGCCAAGAATAAGATCAAAATCAACCATATCTAACTTTATTAGGTCTACTAACATGAACTTATGAAGGACAGTGATAGGACACTTTTTGTAGATCTATTTAGCAACAACTGACTCACTTACTGGGGTAGAAACCAAAAGGGGCTCAGGGATCTTTTCAGAACTTATCTCAAAATTTACATCAACTAATGAGGTCACATAAGAGAAACTCAACCCAGGGTCTAACAACACATAAACATCAAGATGAATGACACAAAGTATACCAGTAATAATATTTAGCGAATCTTCCTGCTCTTGGCGGGGTGGTAAAGCATAAAACTAATTCTGGTGTTGACTGACACCGGTACTGGATAATGCACCCTGAGGAAGGGATGGGCGACCTAGAGAAGCTGGTGCACTATTAGACTGAGTCTGAGGACGAACATCTCTATTTCATTGCTTAGTATGTGGATAATCTCTAATACCGTAATCCAACTTACCACAACCAAAACAACCTTTCTGTCCAGCTAAACACTCACCAGGATGATTCTTACCACACCTAGCACACTGAGTATAGTTGGGCACACCACTCACACTATTATGAGATCTGTACATAGAAGTCTTACCCCACTGTTCCTTCCTGTTTCTGGGTGCAGGAGCACTGGCTGAAGAAGGTGCGGGCATAGATGACCGATTCTAAAACTACGAACGATTTCTTTCTCCAGACTTATTCTGACCATAATCACACTTCCCTATTCTAGCCTTCTTATTCACCCTCTCTCTTTTCTTTAACTTCTCAGCCTTAATCTGCTGAGCATGCATCATCAACCTAGTAAGATCTATGTCTCCAATGAGTATAGAAGTCCTACACTCCTTAACTTCCAACGCAGATACACTGGCCACAAACTTACTCATGCTTGACCTAGGGCCAGCCATCTGATCAGGGACATACTTAGACAACTGGTTGAACTTGAGGCAATACTCCTTCTCTGTCATTGAGCCTTGCCTCAGGTTCATGAACTCTTATATCTTAGCTTTCCTCATCTCACGTGGGAAGAACTTGTCTAAGAACGCATCCTGAAATATTTGCCAAGTCATGGGAGCTGCATTTTCCCCTCTACTTTTCTTCCACATCACCACCCAATCATATGCAACATCCTTCAACCTATAGGATGCTAATTTTATACTCTTCACTTCAGAAATATGCATAATTCGGGTGATCTTCTTCACCTCATTTAGATACAACTGTGGGCCCTCACCTGCCTTCGATTCTAAGAATTTTGGCGGGTTTATTCTCATAAAATCTCGAATTTTGGCTGCAGCTAAGTCCCCATCTTACTAAAGTAGGTCTGCAGCCTGACGGTTGCCCTAAACATTTGCTGTCGCAGCTTGGGATAGCACCTAAAATGCAGCTCGAAACTCTGCATATGACACATTCTCATTCAAAGGATCTGCGGGCTGAGGTGGCTGTTTATCATTTTTGCGTGCGTTAGCTCGACGAGGAGGTATTTTTTATCACATGAAAGAACGAGTTAGAAGAAGATAGAGACACTGAATTCATGATAGATCATGAAAGAAGAGATGATTTCCTAAAATGCTCTATAGTCTGTTGCTCATAGATGTGGCGCGCTTCACACCAATGATCAAGACTCTACGTAACTCATCTTGTCTGACTCCCTAGGACTCTCTAAACTTTAGGCGCTGATACCTAGTTTTTAACGCCTCAAACTCTGAGTTCCCGGGATGCCATACGCTGCTCCGAATTACAAGTAGTCCTGAGCTAACCCTGACTGCTTTCTACAGAGTCGGGGTCTCAAAATAGGAGAATATGAACGAAAAATCATACTAAATACGGAAGTCTATCTAAAATAGCTGGGTATGTCTAAAACATACTAATCTCAAAAGTTTTGGTAAAACAATACTGAAAGCCTAAATACTGAAATAAAATCTGAATACTAAATCTGGTAGTCCGACAAGCCTCTACTAACTGAAACTAGAGAGCCACTGGGACAAACTCTAGTTGACTTAAACTATCTGAAATAAATACTGAATCAACTACTAATAAACTAGAAGTTTGAAACAATTAAGTCCCCAAACTATGAGGACTTACCAACTGTAGAGATGTAGATGAGATGCTAGAAAATCACTCACGCTGTTGAGACTTAGAACCTGAACCTACATTATGAGATAATGTAACACATAGACGTATATGTGGATCAGTACTTTGATGATGTACTGAGTATATGAGGGTAAATGCAATAAGTAAGCAATATCATCACAATTTATAAAATCATGCATGCTAAATGTAAATGACTCACATAGGCTTGAGTAAATCTGAAATCTGAAGATCATAAATCACGAATAGTAAAGCACATAATATAAATCTTGTGAGCCATTACACTTAGTTCTGAAATCTGTATTCTGTTCTTATTCTCAAATCGTATAGGCTAAGTGAAATCTGAAAACTCATTCTGCATGAAAAAATGCTTTATTTGAAGGGAATTCTTTCAAAGCTTTTCTTTACTAGTAAGGAAATACTCAAAACTGCTTATTTACTTTTACTAGCAGAGAAGTTCTCTTAACCGACATAAATCATGTGAGTATTCATGGAGTCCAACGTTCTTGTCCCCCTAATAAGGAATCTTCACGTGGGGAGAGGAGTCATACTCTTCCCAGGGAGTATAACCTACTTTCCATGTGATCGATCACAAGCTAAATCTGTCATCCATATAGAAATAGAGAATAATCTCATAATTTGTACCTATGTTGGCTACGTAGTTATGTAGAAGATAGGACATGCTAATCCCACACTTCCCGCTCGGTGCTAAATACTACTCCCTTTTTAGTTTTTTATGCTCATTCTATTGGAAATCCACTTTAAACTAGTATAATAGTTCATTATAAAACCAAAAATACTTTTATCTGAGTAAATCTGTAAATACAGCTGATCTAAATTCTGTAAAGTGGATTCCATAGCTAAACCAATGATCAAAAGATCAAAGCTTTTTCTAAAAACTGGAAATAATCTGCTTATAAGATGTTTAAAGCATCATCTTTTATGAAGTAATACTATTCAATCTTGGGATAGTACCCCATGCATAAATCTCACGTTAAAACATCAAATTACTCATGTTTGATAATGTAAACAATGAGAAATTAATTCAAAATCTAGAAATTTCTGCATTATGTATGAAAATATGAACATAATCATGTGATTCAACTTCTAAATCATTAGAAACATCATATGCTTGTTAATAACAATGATAGGTCTAAACCCTAACTTTAATTTCATGGAAAATCACATAAAATTTAATAAATTTATAATTAAAATAAATTTTGGGCACAAGGATGAAAGAATTATCCTTGTAAGAACCCCACATATCTTAATTCATGATCTTTGATAAAAAGCTTGAATCTTTGATTCCTATTGATGCTTTGGAGATGAATTCTTAGAGTTCTTGCATTGGGAATCCTTAATCTTGAATTTTCTTGGAGAATTAATGGAGTAATTTGGATTTCTTGGGGAGTAAGTTTGATGAGCTAGGGTTTTCTTTCGAGAGAAAAGTAATAAAATAAGCATAAAGTGCTTTGGTGTATGCTTAATGATGTGTTTTGGACGGATTAGGGGCTGGGTAGTTTACCAAAATACCCTTTTTAAACTCCAAAATGAAACAAGAAAAATGACCAAATTTCTCGATTTACTGGGCCACCGCGATGCGCCACTATCGTGGTATCTCACTGGAAAAGGACAAACGGGAATTGGGCATTCACCGCGATACGCCACAATCGCGGTGCCCCCTTGGATTGAAATTTTGGCCCGTGGCGTGACTCACCATCATCGCGTAGTCTCACTGAAAAATGCCAAATATGAAATGGGACATCACCGCGATGCAGAGCTATCACGGAGGGCCACTAGAATTTGCTAATCGCCATTTTAACTGTCTGCACGATGCGCTAGGTGCCTAAGTAGCACACTGTTAACTTAAAAATGCCATAACTCCTTCACTGAGTGTCGGATTTGGGCAAATCTTATATCGTTGGAAAGGTTATTAAAGTTTCCACACAATGGGAGGTCTAAATCTATAAAATTCCATACGAAATAATTATTATCTATTTTGGAATCTATTCTTTAACATTCTAGGGATGAAATCAAGCTAAGAAAAGTATGGGGTAATACAACCACACACCAATTGAGAGAAGAATTAAAGTGAGTCTGATAAGAGGTTGATGATGCTAGGCGGTGTTTGATCGATTTGAACGATTACATGGTTTCCCAGATTAATAACATAGAATGAATGAACTATGAAAGTAGAGCACAATTATGCAGGAATCACTCGATTTTCAACAAATGATGCATATAGCAAGAGGTGGACAAAGATAAGAGCGCGAAGGTCGATGAAGAAATATCTGGGAGCTACTATCCCCTGCGCAGGATCTTGTTCTTTTTCTCATGTTGTTTTTCCTTTCCCTAAAGATTGTATTCCTTTGGTGCAACTTTTTTAAGCATTTATGCCTTTTTTATATACCAACAGAGGTTTTGAGGGATAATGGATTGGTTTTAAAAAGCTTATAGTTCCTTCAAATGCGTTAGGCCAACCCTTGGCTCAAAAGGGTCAACCAATTAGGATGCACATTTATTACAATATGGTTGTGTGATATAACTATTTTATGTGCTTATATATGTCATGTTAATTTGAATCAAAGGCGAATTGATCCAATCCTATTTTTTAAAGAGCACCTCTAAGTAGAAATATACTCCGCTATACAAAAGTCCGACCAAACATACTCCAAGTCTCCAAAATTTCTCAGAAAAGTCCGCAATGATTCTTACAATTTCCTAAATTCTCTCTACCATTTCAGGAAGGTTGGCTATGGAATTAGAAGAAGTCATTATAGGTAGGACCGAAAAGAGAAATAGAAATAGTTTGAACTACGTAGGGCCCGATTTCTCCTTTATGGCATACGTAGGCAGCCTCTCGGCTCGGCCCATATCTTCAAAAATTCTATTATTCCACATCCTTGAAAGAAGAAATAAGATTGGAAAAATAAGAGTTGAACCTTTCTGATAAATTTCACTTATTTAAATCAATGAGTAAAATTTTGTTCATTGAAATTCTTGAGCCATCATATCCCCATGGATCAATTCTTATGAGAGGAGGAACAACTTTATGTGTTTACTTCCTACGATCATCTTGAATTGTTTACTACTAACAAAATCTAACAAGTCAGCCTTTGAGTTATTTTTACTTTACAGGTAATAGAAACTACTTTGTGTTGACATAAAAAAGGCAAAATATCCCTACTTCACTAGATCAAGGGAAAAGTGTGATACCACCATGGAAGAATTCTCCAAGATAGCCGGAATTAAGGAAGATGAATCGATGAAAACGTTGTTGAACTGGACTTTCACTCCACTTATTACTCCCAACCAATAGGATAGATGGAAAATGAAATTTAATTTTTTCATAAAGTTGGAGCTAGTACGGAAGAGTCCCGACACTCACCCTTGTAAACTCATAATCTTCAAACAATATAAATTGGGTATAAACCCTAACTTCAATTTCATGAAAAATCACATAAAATTCAGTAATTTATAAGTTAAAACAAGTTTTGGGCACAAGGACGAAAGGATTGTCCTTGTTGAAACCCCACATACCTTAATTGATGATCTTGGATGAGAAAGTTTTAATCTTGAATTTTCTAGGATGAATTGAATGTAAAATCTTGAACTTTTGAATCTCTAATGGTGTTCTTGAAGCTTCTTCTTGAGATTGTTGGATTAGTGAACCAAATTCATGTTTTTTCTTGAAGGTACTATAATGAAAGCTTGAATTTCTTGAATGGGGATTAGGGTTTGTTCTTGAGGGAGGCTTGGAGAGAAATTATGAGTAAAGAGGCAAATAATGCTCCCTAAGGCTTTAATTATCTGTTATGGACGAGCTTGGGTGAAGTAAAAAACCTTTTTGCCCTTAAAAATGCAAAAACAGAACCTAGAAATTGGGTGCGTGTGATAGGGCGTGCGACGCACGCTAATCGCGCGATGCTTCCATCTCTTTCACGAAAATGGCCATAACTTTTAGCTCGGGTATCAAATTTTGGAGAAATTGGTATCGTTGGAAAGATAATTCAATTATCTACAATTTGGTGGGTCTTCAGCTTCTAAATTCAATATATATATAAAATGTTACACATGTTTGAAGTAGATCATTGTAGAATCAAATATCGAATTTTGGACGAATCAAAGGATCTTAGCTCAACTTGGCTCTAAATGATTTCTATGAACATTTTAAACCTCATGAGCATTCCACACACTAGTATAAAGATCATGAAACTTATATTCACATGAGAATCACTTGGATAATAACTTATACACGTAAGAACGACGGTTCATAGACTAGCCCTAAAATGCGGGGTATTACATTATCTCCCCCTTGGAAAACATTCGTCCTCGAATGTGGCTAATTAAGTTGAAACACTGAGGAATTTGAGCCTATAAGCTATTACGCACAGCTGAAATAAATTGAATAGCTGAATCTCAAACATAATGAGATACTGAACTGATCTACAAGTGCATGAATTCTTATGAACATAGCTATATGGCTAATTAGATAGAAACAAGAGAGTCAACTTATAAGTAACCATTTCTTTACGCTGGATCTGACTTCATGAGAAAAGATGAGAGGTTTTGTAACATGAAAAATAAATTGGGGTATTACAATACCTCTTTCCTTGGGATCGTTCGTCCCCGAATGATAGTGATTCGGTTGAAAGACTAGGAAAAGACTGAGATGATACACAAGATACATACAGACTGAATCATAATGGATGCTTACACCCAAATAGGGTATTTTCTCAACACTCTTCTAAGAAATTTCTAATGATATTAGGGAGTAAAGAACTTTGGGTATGATCTGAATAAAATATCTGAATAAGCAATTACAACATTGCTACCCCTCTATACCATAATACAAATCTGAGCCATGAATTCAACACTCCGAGCACTATCATAACTACTCACTCTAGGATAATTTTTTCTCATCACTTTAACAACTAAATTCAACCTCTTACATACCGACATGATGTTGAAGACTATCTTCATATCCACATCTACACCATTCAATTCTTCGGAAGACACATATAAGTTATTCTCAACTAACTAAATTATGCATATGACTTTACCTCAATATTCCCCACTCATGGACTTACATAAAAAAAACATACATTAATCTTTCCCAACATGATACAATTACTCCTTTCCATCTATACAATCATTCATCATCACTATCTTGATCTAAGGGAAGGTCACTGAATGGTTGGAATATCGGGATCCAAAACATGAAAGAATACTAAGCATAACTTAACACCTTACTGAGGCCTGAGTAATAGAGCATTCATGACATGGATTCATTAAAGAGATTTAATCTGAGGACGTACAAGTTGCTGATCATAAAGAATATCGCTTGAGTACTGAAACTGAACTTATTGTAAAACATGAGTACATGAGTCATGATCTGCATGTCCTGATTTTAGAATCCATAATTTCATGGAATATAATCTGTACTGCTGAGTGAACTGGATTGCTTATGCTAGGAGCTGGAAGTATACACGATTATTTTTCTATAAGGTGCATAAATATGAACTGTAGTCATGGAGCCGACATGTAAGGCATGATTAGATATTGGGATAACTGAAGATGCTAAAATCGGAGTGGGTTGAGCCTCATCCTCACTTCTTGATGTTCTATAACATTCTGGCATCACTACTAAAAATCTGAAAGGCTGACTTGATTACTCATTCTATCATCTCCCCCTTAGCTTTAAGCCACCACTCTAAGTCCGTGAACCAGTGTATAAGGTCTGATCTATACTGAAATCACTTTACTCTAGAGTCTGGGATACAATCAATACATATAAAACTAAACTTACCCTGAAATACGGTATCTTCATGTATAACATTCAATGTTAATACCTCCTTCTAAGATTTGACTCTTAGATTTCTATAGCCCCAAAAGTCATCATATAACAACATAAACATTCACCAACTTAGATTCTAACACTAAACATGGATATCATTAACCTCTAATAGATCATACTTCTTCCATCATAGTCTACTAATATTGCATCTCAAAACTTATATTTTTCCTCTAAACCATGAGAGACAAAATCATACTTAAAAAGGCTCAACACCTTTAATCATAATCATAACTCCTTAACTTAGCTATCAAAAACATCATTCATTATCTTACTAGTCTTTCTCCACTTAGCATCTCCACGGTACTACTAACTACACCACATGCAATGATCCTCGAAACAAATGCAGCCCCATAGCACCTTGGGCTTACTTCTACATCATACATGCAACATCAGACTCGATTTTGAATCAAATAAATTTAAGCTTTTATATACACTGTTCAAGCCTGCTAGATCACTTCCATACAACTAACATTCACAACACACCAATCATTATACCCACCTTGATCGCCATCTACTATTCAAAATTAGTGTCTAGTTCTAGCTATGATGAACCACAACTTCACACAATATTCTTACCTGCCAAACATCTGAAAACACTAGTCCGCTAAAACTTCATAACAATAATAATCGATCATAATCATATGTACTATCTTATTTACAATCCATCAACGCATCCTCGTTCTACACATCATTACTATTCACCCATCTATAGACCTAACTTCTTTCATAGCTCTATAAGTTTAAACTAAACTCCCTTTTTGTAACTTCAAGGAAGCCTAAATTAACAACACTCATCCACCAAGTACCTTCATCAATAACCTATACTTTTCTTGCACAACAAACACCGTCAGCAACTCTTTTCATACTTTAAGTAAACAACAATTCACCTTAACTAATAACTCCTCCTCTACCTTCTACTAAACTAACACATAAGAACATATCACTTCATTACTAACTCAATCTTATGCAAAAAGATTCGGCTATTCATATATTCAATAAATCGTCCTTACCACTTTTCTTATCACTACACCTCTAAACCCCCAGTTCTAACCAACACAAGAACAACAAGATGAACAACAATTTGCTAGTGAATAGAAATAGGCCTTACTCGGCTACACTAGACTTTGATTTTATGTTTTGAACGAGAAAATAAGATGAATAACAAATCAACTATGCTAGTGAATCAAAAGTGTCCCAAACGGCTTCACTAGACTTTGATTTTATATTTTGAACAAGAAAATAAGATGAATAACAAAACAACTATGCTAGTGAATCGAAAGATCCTCACACGGCTTCACTAGACTTTTAGTTTGAACTACACAATGATAACAAGATTACAAGAGATAGAAACTTAGCACAAAATATTTGATGATCTAAGAATAAACATCTTACTCTATCTTAACTGAACAACTCTTAAGAACGAGGACATAACTTTAAACTTGAGGGACTTATAACACATTAGAAGGCTTCTCTTAAGCCGCTTTTTGAAACTTTCAAAACTTCTTGCTAGCAAGTCTGAGAGCATTTTCAGGGGAGAAAATTAGAACTTGTCGATCATGTTACCTCAAGAACAGTACATAAATAGAGAAGTATAGATTATCATTGTGGATTCTGAGGAGGAATCTAAAAGCACATCTAACTTGGGTTTAGTGCACGATTTTTACAAACATGATAAAGCACTTAAATCTTCGGAACTCAAAAGCACTGATGGGATACTTACTAGACTTCTTATAACCCCCATAACTATCTGTGGAAAATTAAGCTTGACTATTTCTAGTACCTTGAAAATGAGGCAGATATGGCCTGAATAGAGTAAGATGGGAATCTGCATAAGCTTTTTAAAGGACCTTTTATGGCACGATCTTTGACTTAAAAGAATGGATACATTTCCTAAATGCCTTGTAGCCTCTCGAAGAAAAGTACAGATGCCTTCGTACCATTCTGCAAGACTCTAATAGACACATCTTTACAGACCCACTAGGACTCTTGAACTCTGTGCTTTGATACCAAGTTCGTAACGCCTCAAAAACGGGTCCCGAGACGTCACACGGTGCTTAGGGTCACAAGTGATCTCAAGATAACCCTTCTACTGACATACTTATAAGCAACTGAATAAAATAAATAAATTCGAACAAAATCAGAGAAAACATAAAACTTTTCTGAACTGGATCAATACAAATCTAAATTTATAAGCTTACAACTCTGCTGTTACAAACAAAATTAAAATTAAATATATTAATACTACTGACTGTCTATGAAGCCTCTACTAGTACTGATTATAGGTAGTTGGGTCATGACTCCCAACTATCCCAACTCAATACGACTGAATAAAGAAATTATAATACTCCTTGAACTGTATAACTAACTCATGCCCTTGAATTAAAAGGACTCATCACCTGCTGACTGGAAGCTGCGAACTGACTAAATATGGTATATGCACTGCAACTTGTACCTACATTATGAGACAATGTAGCACATAGACATATATGTGGATCAGTACTTTGAGGATGTACTGAGTATATGGGGGTGTATACAATAGTTAAACAATATCATCACTCTTTATAGAAATCATGCATGCTGATATAAATGACTCACATAGCTTGAATAAATCTGAAATATAAATCTCATAAATCATGAATCATGAAACATTTAGTGTAAATCTCGTGAGTCATTATACTTAGCTTCTAAAATCTGTATTCTCCTGTTATTCTCAAAACTTACAAACTGAAGAGATCTCAAAATAATAACTCTCAAAACTCATGCTTTTATCCTGAGGAGAATGTGAGACTTCTTTTGAAATTTGAGGACTTAAAAGACTTGAGATTATGGAATTTTGGGATGTTAGAACTTTGTAACTTTGGGATTAGGAGTTTCTTCTAACCGACATAAACCATGTGAGCTGACATGGAGTCCAATGTTTTACCCACATTGGGGAGAGCTGTTCTACCCTTGCCATCGGAATAGAACCTTAACTTTAGTTATCATTATCTCAGCCTTGGGCCCATAAATCTCAATCCTACGGTGGCACGTAGTTCTGGGGCATGAGACCTTGAAATCATACCCAACTCGATGCTAAATACTACTCCCATACTTAGGCTCAAAACTTTTAAGAAATCAACCTTAAAATTGCATAAGGGTTTATAATAAAAACCAATTACACTTCTCTTTACTATAAATCATGAACTATATGAATAATGTGGATTCCTTATCTTAGCTTAGGATCAAAAGATCAAATCTTGCTTATCAAAGCATGCTAAAATATAAGCTTCTTAAAATATCAAAACTTAATCTTAGGGATTAGCTCATGCTTCAAACTCATGTCAAAGCATCTCAAAATTCATGCTTGATAGCGTAAACATTCGTAAATCATATTAAAATCTGGAAATTTCAGCAATGCTCATAAAAATATAAACAAAATCATGAAATTTATCTTCAACAACTCTCAGAAACTCAAAATCTTGTAAATAGTGATAATGGGTATGAATCCCAATTTAGAACTCATATATAAACATTCAAAATCAAATAAAAACATCCAACTCAATATACTTCTTGAAAATACTTCAACACCATCAAAATAATAAGATCAAGAATCTCAATATCATACTTAAACTCACTTTCAAAAATCTAAAAAATTGCGTTACGTGCATAAATACATGAAAATAGTCATGCAATTCAATATTCAATCACTTGTAAACTCATAATCTTCAAACAATATAAATTAGGTATAAACCCTAACTTTAATTTCATGGAAAATCACATAAAATTCAGTAATTTATAAGTTAAAACAAGTTTTGGGCACAAGGACGAAAGAATTGTCGTTGTTGAAACCCCACATACCTTAATTGATGATCTTGGATGAGAAAGTTTGAATCTTGGATTTCCTAGGATGAATTGAATGTAAAATCTTGAACTTTTGAATCTCTAATGGTGTTTTTGAAGCTTCTTCTTGAGATTGTTGGATTAGTGAACCAAATTCATGGTTTTTCTTGAAGGTATTGTAATGAAAGCTTGAACTTCTTGAATGGGGATTAGAATTTATTCTTGAGGGAGGGTTGGAGAGAAATTATGAGTAAAGGGGCAAATAATGCTCCCTAAGGCTTTAATTATCTGTTATGGACGAGTTTAGGTGAAGTAAAGGACCTTTTTGCCCTTAAAAATGCGAAAACAAAACCTGGAAATTGGGTGCATGCGATAGGGAGTGCGTCGCACGCTAATCGCGCGATGCTACCACTTCTCTCATGAAAATGGCCATAACTTTTAGCTCGGGTATTAAATTTTGGTGAAATTGGCATCGTTGGAAAGATAATTCAATTATCTAAAATTTGGTGGTTCTTGAGCTGAAAAATTTCATGTATATAAAATGTTATACACGTTTGAATTAGACCCTTGTAGAATCAAATATCGAATTTTGGACGAATCAAAGGATCTTAGCTTAACTTGGCTCTAAATGATGTCTATGAACATTTTTAACCTCATGAGCACTCCACACACTAGTATAAAGATCATGAAACTCATATTCACATGAGAATCACTTGGATAATAACTTATACAGTAAGAACGACGGTTCATACACTAGCCCAAAAATGCGGGGTATTACATTATCTCCCCCATGGAAAACATTCGTCCTCGAATGTGGCTAATTAAGTTGAAACACTGAGAAATCTGAGGATATAAGCTATTATGCACAACTGAAATAAATTGAATAGATGAATCTCAAACATAATAAGCTACTGAACTGATCTGCAAATGCATGAATTCTTATGAACATAGCTATATGGCTAATTAGATAGAAACAAGAGAGTCAACTTATAAGTAACCGTTTCTTTACGCTGGATCTGATTTCATGAGAAAAGATGAGAGGTTTTGTAACATGAAAAAAATTTGAGGTATTACAATACCTCTTCCCTTGGGATCGTTCGTCCCCGAATGATACTGATTCGGTTGAAAGACTAGGAAAAGACTGAGATGATACACAGGATACTTACAGTCTGAATCATAATGGATGCTTACACCCAAATAAGGTATTTTCTCAACACTCTTCTAAGAAATTTCTAATGATATTAGGGAGTAAAGAACTTTGGGTATGATCTGAATAAACTATCTGAATAAGCAATTACAACATTGCTACCCTTCTGTGGCCTGGAACATAGACCCATAAATCATAAGCTAGGATAGAATTTCTAGGCCTTAAGAAATGCTACTTCTTACTTTCAAGATAAGCAACATTTCTCAAATGCTTCCCCAACTATGCTATTCCCCTCGAATATCACACTCGCTTGATTCAACTTAAAGTTTACATATGGTATTGATAAATCCGTCTACTAAAGTCTAAACTGAACTAGTTCTCTTTATCATGGTAAGGCCTAACTCGAAACCAGAAGATGCTACACGTAACTCCATACCATAATACAAATCTGAGCCATGAATTCAATACTCTGAGCACTATCATAACTACTCACTCTAGGATAATTTTTTCACATCACTTTAACAACTTAATTCAACCTCTTACATACCGACATGACATTCAAACCTATCTTCATATCCACATCTACACTATTCAATTCTTCGGAAGACACACATAAGCTATTCTCAACTAACCAAATCATGCAAAGGACTTTACCTCAATATTCTCCACTCATGGACTTAAATAAAACAAACATATATTAATCTTTCCCAATATGATACAATTACTCCTTTCCATCTACACAATCATTCATCATCACTATCTTGATCTAAGGGAAGGTCACTGAAAGGTTGGAATATCGGGATCCAAAACATGAAGGGATACTAAGCATAAATTAACACCTCACTGAGGCCTGAGGAATAGAGCATTCACGACATGGATTCATTAAAGACATTTAATCTGGGGACGTACAAGTTGCTGATCATAAAAAGTATCGCTTGAGTACTGAAACTGAACTTATTGTAAAACATGAGTACATGAGTCATGATCTGCATGTGCTGAGCTTAGAATCCATAATTTCATGGAATATAATCTATACTGCAGAGTGAACTGGATTGCTTATGCTAGGAACTGGAAGTATACATGATTATTTTTCTATAAGGTGCATAAATATGAACTGTAGTCATGGAGCCGACATGTAAGACATGATTAGATATCGGGATAACTGAAGATGCTAAAATCGGTGTGGATTGAGCCTCATCCTCACTTCCTGATGTTCTATAACATTCTGGCATCACTACTAAAAATCTGGAAGGCTGACTTGATTACTCATTCTATCATCTCCCCCTTAGCTTTAAGCCACCACTCTAAGTCCGTGAACCAGTGTATAAGGTCTGATCTATACTGAAATCACTTTACTCTAGAGTCTGGGATACAATCAATACATATTAAACTAAACTTAGCCTGAAAGACGGTATCTTCATGTATAACACCCAATGTTAATACCTCCTTCAAAAATTTGACTCTTAGATTTCTATAGCCCCAAAAGTCATCATATAACAACATAAACATTCACCAACTTAGATTCTAACACTAAACATGGATATCATCAACCTCTAATAGATCATACTTCTTCCATCATAGTCTACTAATATTGCATCTCAAAACTTATATTTTTCCTCTAAACCATGAGAGACAAAATCATACTTAAAAAGGCTCAACACCTTTAATCATAATCATAACTCCTTAACTTAGCTATCAAAAACATCATTCATTATCTTACTAGTCTTTCTCCACTTAGCATCTCCACGGTACTACTAACTACACCACATGCAATGATCCTCGAAACAAATGCAGCCCCATAGCACCTTGGGCTTACTTCTACATCATACATGCAACATCAGACTCGATTTTGAATCAAATAAATTTAAGCTTTTATATACACTGTTCAAGCCTGCTAGATCACTTCCATACAACTAACATTCACAACACACCAATCATTATACCCACCTTGATCGCCATCTACTATTCAAAATTAGTGTCTAGTTCTAGCTATGATGAACCACAACTTCACACAATATTCTTACCTGCCAAACATCTGAAAACACTAGTCCGCTAAAACTTCATAACAATAATAATCGATCATAATCATATGTACTATCTTATTTACAATCCATCAACGCATCCTCGTTCTACACATCATTACTATTCACCCATCTATAGACCTAACTTCTTTTATATCTCAATAAGTTTCAACTAAACTCCCTTTTTGTAACTTCAAGGAAGCCTAAATTAACAACACTCATCCACCAAGTACCTTCATCAATAACCTATACTTTTCTTGCACAACAAACACCGTCAGCAACTCTTTTCATACTTTAAGTAAACAACAATTCACCTTAACTAATAACTCCTCCTCTACCTTCTACTAAACTAACACATAAGAACATATCACCAGCTATGACAGGTCTTTTGGTAGAACTCTCTAGCAATGATGATGAGTTTTTGAAATCCTTTTATCGAATGTTGGATAAACCCGACCCTCAAGAGAAAGGCGTTTGTTGAGATAGTACATGACATGACTGACAAAGATTTTCTAAAAGAGCTTTATACGATTTTTTGAAACTATGTTTTCAAAATCAAGACTATTTTTAACAATCTACATACATCTTTTTACTTTGTGTTTGCCTAGACATCTATTGGAACAGGGAGTCAGGGCGGAAGTCCAAACATGAGGAGCACCCAAAAGATGGCAAGGAGTAAACCAGAAATCGAAGAAGGTTAACACGGAGTAGTTTCACACAAAACTAACCATTTGTTTCTGTAGATGCTGAGATCAACACACGAAAATGGGAATCATTTTTGAAAAATTCCAAAGCGAATTAGGAACTGCACCAAAGTATATAGTCCTTAAGAACGGTATTTTTGGATAGCCCCAAGGACGGGTTCATCACCCATTCATTAAGGACCTTTTGAATTATCTATTTCACTTCAAGAGATGCGTGAATGATAAACAAAGATGCCTTATGCTCTTTGTGAATACTTTATTTTGAACTTTTTTAAAAATAATCACTAGCAAAATCGAGTTTGTGTCTACTAAACACTTACTTTGAGCGCAGGTGTATTCAAAGGAGTCGGTATAATAAATACATAATCAAAAGAAGAACTCAATAGGAGGAAGAACAGAAAGTCGTTCTCAAAATTTGACATGAAACAAAGTGAACGATATTTGAGTGACCCCCTAAAAGGGATTTTATCTATTTATTTGTATCATAAGGATTTGGTATTTAAATACTTCTTCAAAAAGAGAGGATGAATAGTGGATTAAGTAATTCAGATTATGATGATGTGTATTTGTTATTTAAACTGTCATAAATATTTGATATGGTCACCAGTAAGAGCGACATTGTGTCTACTAACCGTCTACCTTAAGTACAGGTACACAGATAAATTAGACACGACTACTAACAAACTTAGGAGAAGCTCCTCTTCAAGTCTTCGAGAGGGCCATCCCATTTATATCATGCCATGCCAAGAGGGCCATTCCATTTCATGCCATTGTCGAGAGGGATATTTTATTCCATTGCCAAGAAGTCCATGCCGAGAGGGCCACTTCATGACATCTCATTATCAAGAAGGTTATTTCATGCCATTGCTGAGAGGTCCATTTTGTTTCCTCGCTAAGAGGGCCATTATGCCATTCAATTAAGTCTCTGTAATCGCTCACCATGCAAGACGATAAGGTCTTGCCTTGGAATATACTTCAGAGCATCAATATCCATTAACCACGTAAAAATAATATAATTTGGCATCGAGGATATCTCATTATTTTATGAATCAACATCCGAATGCATCAACATATCAAGTTAAAAAGCACATGACTCAAAAAGACGTCTTTAAGTCACTATCTGAAATTGGATGACATATAAGGTTTCATAATAATTGACAATTTGAGGGTCGTCTATAAGTCACATTATTTGAAATAAGATAGTGTGAGAGATTATCTATGAGTTTATAGTCCATAGTTCATCCGTAAGACGCAATAACATCCTAACCGGATAGTGCAAGGTTACCCAAAAATTGATAATTCAAAGATATCCATAAGGCACAACAAAATACTTATCGGAGAATATGCGAGATTAGAAAATTGACATGTCCAAAGGTTTTCTATAAGCCATGTCATATCCAAGATCTATTATGCACAGGATTACCCAAAGACCACCAATTTGAGATATATATATAAATCATATAATATCCAAGGTTGGATAATGTATAGGAATACTTGAGAGCTAGCGATTGGGGGGATATCTCTACGTTATCTCTTATCCATGGTCGGATAATGTGCAGGATCACCTAAAATCTAGTAACTCAAAAGACATCTATAAGCCATCTCATATCCAACATCAAATAATGCACAAGATTATTCAAAGATTGACAATTCAAGAAAAATCTATCAGTTGTATCGATACGAAAGATGCGCAAGACTTACCCAAAATCACATACAAAGGATCATTGTCAATAGCCAAAGAGGTTATGATTCTACATACAACAATCATTGTAGGTGATCAAAAGGGTTGCCGCATTAGCATAAGATTACACGATTGCAGAGACCATTCTACATAAAGTATCGTCGGCGTCCAAGAGGGCCACAATATTTTGAAGACATATTCAATCGACAAAAGAGCTATTTTATTCAACAACCAAGAGGGTTGTTGTATTTTTTATTGCAACTTATTTCCCTCCGAACAAGTATATGAGGGGACTACTTTACTTTTTGAATAATAATTCGCGTGGATATGGTAAAACTATTTACTCTTTTTGTGAATTATGTTTATTACTAACAATTGTTGTTTGGGATATTGTTGAGAGCATCCGAGAGAATGAAAATCTCAAATCAAAACCACAGGTGCGGACGACTCCAAAAAGGATGCAACATAACGTGAAACTTTTTCTTAGCAGCAAAATGGGACGTAGTCTAGAGAGAAACGTCAAACTCTTTAGACACGAGCTAAAGAATGATTGCCATCACCATCAAACCACATCCCTATTCGAAGGCATGTGGGTACTTTGGGACATTTTGGCTTCAGCTTCACCCTCAGGATATCTCTAAACTCATATCGAGGGTAACTTTCTCTTTCTTTCAAATTCGAGTGATAGGACACCTAGAGCTGTGGAAATTATGTTTGGGTAAATTCTTACCTATGGATGTGAAGAGTTCCACATTCATGATTAAGAGGTTACAAGCCTCTTTTATGCAACTCAATCAACATGACACTCATCCTGAACCAAAGATCGTCTAAATAAAAGACTATCTTTTTTATCGATCGAGTCGAACTACAAATACTCTGATTCCTTGAGTCTCAAGAAATGTAGGCTGGGATCTATGTTGAAAACTCGAATGCATTCCAACCTCTCTACAAATCCTCTTATTCCTAGCTTTTCGAATTCATAAAAAATTCAAAACACCGAGATAGCTTATGATTTTTTTAAAAATCATGCTTGAAAATCAAGCTTTATGAACTACAAGTGACCTGAATTCTCATGTAATTTGATATATGTAGGAAACCCAATACCGGGGTCCGGTCATAACTCCATGAAATCGTGCGGAAACCAACCTCTTTCAGAAACGAATTCATGGTCGAACAAAAATAAGGAACGTCAAACTCCCTTTGCCCAGGATTACTTGCATCCACCCTACCCAAAGAGAGGGGGCAGTTGTTGACACCTAATTTTTGCCTTCCACGACTAAGTTTAATTTTGAGTTTCTTCGATTTTAAATAAAGTTACAACATTTACTTTATCCGGATAAAAGGTTCTTAAAGTATTTATCTAGGTAATATTGCCATTTTAAATAACGATTATATATTTTCATACTCGTATATACAAAATCATATAATTTTGTTAATTCAATACTTATTTTAAGGAAAATTAGATTTTAATCAAGGCTTAGCTTAAAAAATAATTCAAACCGTTAAAATCTTGATTTAATTATAATTACTCTCAAAAATAATTTATTCTAAAAATATTTGTTTAATTTTATTGATTCAAGAAACTCAAAATTAAACGGTTCATAATTCATTTTAAATTTTGATTCAATTTAGTCGATTTATTTAATTTGGCCTTAATTGAAATCAAATTGGTCACATTTGCAATGCAATTGGCCAATTGACATCTAATTTGGTTAAAATTCAAATAAAGTCTGACTAAATTTCTAATTTAATTTGGCTACTTTTTAAAGTGATCAAAATTTCAACTTTTTTTATTTTATTTTAGGCAAGCCCAGCAACCCATTCCAACCCTTCCCCTTCTTTAACCCACATCATCAACTCCATTTGTTTTTCCCTTTAAACACTGACCACCAACCCAATTCAAACATTAGTGGCCTAATAGCAATTCACGCGGCCCGACCTATTTTCTTTTCTTCAACAACGAACAAACCCAACGGCAACAACTTTCAACGACAAAACCAAAAGCAACGACATCAACGACCACAATTCGATCCCACTAAAACTCGTCAAACGAACACAACTCGACCCAAACTCACGCGAAAAAGTAACAACTCCAACAACCACCAAAATCAAATTCAAATTTTAAAATTTAAAATTCGTACTAGATTGTACAATTCTGCCTCAACCTTGTCCTTTTTTCAATTTAAAATTCAAAATTTGTACCAGATTGGACAATTCCACCTTAGCCTTGTCCTTTTTTCATTTTAAAATTCAAAATTTGTACTAGACAATTCCACCTCACTTTATCATCCAACAAATCTTACCCTCAATTTCAAATTCTCAAAACACCCCTAAGTTCTTTATCCCACGTTGGTGGATTCAAAGAATTGAATAACCATTCTTTCCTATATATACTACCACTATTTTGGTAGAAAACCAAGTCTCAAAGAGTGGGAAAAAAATTAAGCAAAAAATTGAAATTTTTTTAGTAAAATTTTTCAAGCGGTAGGCTAATCGGGATTCTCGAAAAATTACTTTTCGATGGTGATCAAGACTCCAAAAAGAGCTTGAAGTCCCATTTTGCTTCTCCAAAAAAGTAAACACACCTTTTCCTTTTAGTTTTTTATCGTTTTCTTCTTCATCTCCTTCTTCATAGTTTTGTAGCTGCATAGTTGTAATTTTATTTGCTGGAATCGTTTGCTGTAGACGGCCTTGAAGTCCATAGGATGTTATGATTTTAATATTATGACTATTTTTTATGTTCATGATGTAAAATGAGCTAACAATAATTGGACGTGTTTCTTTGACTTTCTTCTTTGATTATTATGATAAGATTAATAAAGTTTCGATCTTTACTTGATTAAAATACTTACTCAAGCCTTGTTTAAATTCTTATTGATGGATATATTCGCTTTTAGCATGTAAAGTTATTTTCTTTAAAAAGAATAGTCGCTATTGTTTGTTTCGTCTTAATAAATTAGATTGGTAAAGTTTCGATCTTTGTTTGATTAAAATATGTACTCATGCCTCGTTTAAATTCGTTATTGATGGATATGTTCGCTTTTAGCATGCAAAGTTATTTTTTTATGCCAAAAAAGAATAGTCACTATTGTTTGTTTCGCCTTAATAAATTAGATGGATAGAGTTTCAATATTTGCTTAATTAATTACGTACTCATGCCTTGTTTAAATTCGTTATTGGTGGATATGTCCGCTTTTAGCATGTTAAGTTGTTTCCTTTATGTCGAAAAAGAATAGTCACTATTGTTAGGGGTCTGTGAAATTGTTTCTCAATTCGAAGTAGTGAGTTACTTGTACCTAGGAATTTGGTATTATTTTAGAAAGGCATATCATAGTGTGCTATTTTTGTGGCCTAGCAATTTTCAAAATCACCGCTTAAGGTTGAAGTTGACCACTTTGACATACACGTGATAGTTGGCTCATTCACATGTAAAAATTAAAACTTAAAAGTGCTACTTTTAAGATCCGACTCATTTGCCGATTCTTAATTCTTTTGATTAAAGAGTTATTTTTCTCCATGATTATATGTCATAGTTTTTTTGATATATGTTTGTGGTCATGATTTACTCGTCTTCAAGGTCAAAATCGTCTTTGATTTTCTCTTCTTTAAATTCAAAATTTTTAGGGTTATAGATTTTGTTGAAGGGGTGTAAAGCTAAAATAGGAGTTGGCATAATTTGACATTTTTTATTAGAATTAATGTTTTATCATTTTTCTTATCCTATCTTTGAATATAATTTTTCAAATATGTTTAATATATGCAATTTTCTTCACTTCTCTTATTGGTTTACTTCTTAAAGTGGTTTTTATTCATTTAGATGTCCCATTGTTATTCACATGCTATAGTGAATTTTTATTCTAAGTTATAGATATGTTGATTGACTCCACTTTCTATTGAAAAAGTGTTGTTGCATTAGTATGTCTTGTATTTCATATTTGAGGTGCTATGAAAGATTTCCTCATCTCTTGCTCATTCCTCTTTTCTTTATTTAATGAAAATATGTCTTAGACTTTATTATATCATAGTATTTGGAGCAAATATATGTTAATCTATTTTTTTTTCAAATTTTAAGCAACTATGCTTGTGGATCCATGTCTTCTTTTCAAGGACTAGTTGATTATATTGTGCTAGATTCAATTTTTTGTATGATTGTTTAAGAGATTGATTAATTTTCTATTCGTTAGATAATTTGGTTTTCTTTGATATCATAGTTTACTATTTCTTTATGCTTGAGAATGCTATTTTTTTCCATCTCATCATTTATCTATTAAGTTTAAAATTTTCGAACACATGAATTTGCTTTGGAGTTCAAATGAACTCCTTCTCTCTTGCATTTAGTAATGGGCCAATCAAGCCCACCTTTTCGAGTTAAGTAAAAAATTTAAGTTCAAAGTCGATTAGATGGCGTGCGGGTGCAAGAAGATGGAAGAAGATGGAAGAAGAGGGAAAATGAGTTAAAACCCATTGATGAGGTCACTGAGGGACTTGAAATGTCTCAATTTTTATTATTGCCTTATTTTTATTTATTCATTTAATCATTTATTTATTCATTCATTTCGGACCTCGAAGCTGAAGTTGTAATCTAATACATGTGAAATAAATTGTGGACCTTAAAGGTTTGAAAAGATAGTTTTGGACAGGTTATGTGCCAAAAACCCAAATGATTAGATTAACACAGGTTATGGGCCAAATGCCCAAATATTTAGATTAGGACAAGTGAATATGGACTAAAATCCCAAATTAGTTTAGGACAGGGTTTATGGATTTGAACCTAATAACTTTCATTTAGTTTCTCACTTTCCCCTTTTTATGCTAATTGTTATTAGTTTTCTTAGACTTAGTTAAAAATCCCCGCTAAGTCATCAAAATCTGTTTTGCACAAATATTGAAAACAAATTAATTGATTTTTTTTCAAAGACCAATTTCTCTTTTTTAAAGTTAGTTAAAAAAGTAGTTTTCAAATAGTCCGAATAATCGCAAGTTATTAGATACTCTTGGTGCCTTAACAACCTTTCCAGAGTATTAATAGGAACCACTTGCTCGAAATTTCTAAACTTGAATTTTTTTTCTGTTTTGAATCTTTTATGTAATATTTTTTATTTTTTCTTGATCTTTTATGGAATTTCTTAAATTGTTTCAAAATTTTCTTTAATATTTTAAAATAGTTTAAAAAGTCAAAAAATAATGTTTTTCAATCCTTCGAACCGAAAAGGGACAAAACAAAGTATAATGAAAGATCAGAATAATGGGACCATGATTTATGAGAAATAGAAATGCAAGTTCTAATTAGTATCAACACAACAAATAATAATGCGGATTTAACAAGTTCAGTCACTCAATTCATTTTTGAAAGGGAAAAAGAAACAACTCTATTGAAAGCAAAAGAGCAGGCTCGAACAACTCGAAAGGGTATTCTGTTTAAGGGGTAGAGAATATTAGTAAAGGCACAGACTATGCAATCATATTTGACTGGAGTGAGATAGTGAAACAGAACCTGTTGAACATAATAAAGATCAAAGTGGAGGCTATAACTGATGATGATACCAAGGCTTTGAGTAGTGAAGTTGCACCCAATTGATAAAGTAATTACCACACTAAAGGGGATAGTGAATGTGATAATAGTAACAATATATACTATTAAGCAAGATCATATAGATGTTGCAAGAACAGGAAAACAACACTACCATACATGAGATACGAACTGTATCTAGGAATAGAAAATTGTTAAATTTAGTTGAAATGGTCCCAAATCTTTAGTTGTCTCTATATCACTCTTTGTAGCAAACTGTACTTTGTTACACCTATACATGTATGAACTCAATTAAGAATCCAAGTTAGACCGAGAAGAAAGAGTTTGTGATTGACAAAAGAGAGCAAGAAAGTTTAGCCCTGAAATTTTTTATTTCAGTTTAAATACAAGGATGAGAAAATAGTCTTTCATGGTGCACTTGAATGCAAAATCTAAGTTATGAAGTCTGCACTACTGAAACTTATATTTCGAATAAAAATATATGAAATGATTGAAATGCAGTTTTTTACTAAGAAATCCTCAAGTAGTAGTAAATTAAGTATCATAGAAAATGGCATTTTTAAAATTGTTACAAAAAGAAAATAAGAGAAACAAAAACTGTTCAATAAAGCATAGAAGCATCCAGAGAGACTTTGTATAGAAGTGCAAGAATGAATTAACTTCAAAATTGCCTTAAGATCACCTCAAGTTATAGAACAATGCTCAAAAAACAGTGCAGCTTTTCCACTTGCAGGAAGAAAAGAACCAAATGAAAAGATACAACAAACCACAGGAGAACTCACAAGACTTAAACTAAACACACAATAGGAGAGAGATTTCTTCTTTTTTTTTTCACATAATTACGCCTCAATCCGATGCACTAAAGCTCCCGCCAATAATATGATATATAAAGTCTTTCCTAATCATGTGTTAATAAGTTAAGCAAGGTTATATAGATGTTGAAGAACAGGAAAAGAACATTACCATACATGACATATGAATTGTATCCTGGAATAGAAAATTGTTAAGTTTAGTTGAAATGATCCCAAATCTTTAGTTGTCTATATCACTTATGTGCAGAAAACTGCATTCTGTTACATCTATACATGTATGAACTAAACTAAAAATTCAAGTTTGACCGAGAAGCAAGAGTTTGTGATTGACTAAGAGAGTAAGAAAGCCTAGCCCTGAAAATTTGTATTTAGTTTTAAATACATGCCAAAAAATATTAATCGGTAATACATGCATAGTCAATAAATCAGTGCATTATATCTTAGACAAATCATATAACAGGTACAATGGATGTCATTGGCACCACACAAAAATTAGGGACAAAAAAGAGAAATAATTTAAACGATAATACTTGCAAAATTAAAAATCAAATCCATAAAGAGAATTTGTTAAAACAATAATGCATGCAAAATCAAAAAATTACATCTACAGACGAACCCAGAAAATATAGATAAATCAATAGAATAACTCTAGTTCAGTGTAATTTCAATCAATTCACCAAAATAAAAAAAGAAATTATCAATTGAACTTTAATCTAAATTAAGGAAAAAAAGACCACTGTAGTGCAGTTCATTATGTCGTAACATGCAGTCGAAGAATAAGACTATTTTCTTGTAAAATAAATGATGGCACAAGAATAGGAAAGATGCAGAGCCAAGAATAATAAGTCGTTAGAGACATAAACTGAAATGTGAAAATACCCAAACCAACCGACATGCATTGACTGTACATGAAAGATTACATTTCAGATTTTCTAGCAGCAGCAGAAATCGATTTTATTTTGAAACAAAGAATTAACCTTATATACATAGACACAATCAGAATTAACAACTCAAAATCGGAAAAAATTATACCCAATTTAAGACTTAGGGCCCGTTTGGTCATGGAAATTTTTCCGTTCTTTTAGAAAAAAATTTCCGGAGTTGAAAATTGTGGTGTTTGGCCATGAAAATTCGAAAAATAATTCCGAAATTTTTTTCTGAAAAGGGAAAACAAGTTTTTGTTGTTTTCACAATTTTCCAACTCCAATTCCAACTTTTATTATTATTACATATAACCCCAATCTTTTAAATTTTTACATAAAACTCTCCTTATAACATTACTTTTTCAATATTACGTATATAGCAGTTTTAAAGAATAAGATAATTATAATTTCAAACTTAATGCTATCCTAATTAATATATATCTCTTTTTCTCTCTCATTATTATTTTTATCCCTTATTTAATTTTCTCCATTATTTAAGACATTATTTTACTGCTAATTTATATTTATACCCATAAATATATAAAGTATTATATTTATAATAGAAATATACAAAGTATGTTATAAATAAAGTTTATACCATGTATATACCATATACACACATATATAAATATACGAAGTATTAAGAAACATACTAAGCGTATTTATAATATAAATATACAGAGTATGTTATATATGAAGTTCATACCATGTATATACCATATACACATATATATAAAAATATAAAGCATAAAGAAACATACTAAGCATATTTATATATTTATGGTATATGATATAATATACCATAAATATGCAAATCATGTTTTACATAGAAATAATTTATTCACACACAGTAAAATCTTTCATGTATAATAAAATTAAAGAAATAAATTAGCGGCACCCTAAAATTTAATAACAACTCACCATTTCCTATTTTTTAGGAACGGAAAATGAAGGAAATAAATTAAATAAATTCCTAAAAAAATAAATTTGTTTGAAAGATAATATTTGTTATCTAAAAAATAGCAAGCAGTGATCTATTAATATAACATTCATATTTAAAATTTTCAAATATGAGAAAACGATTATTAATGTAAATATTATATATGTCATAATTGAAATTTATTAAATATGGTCATGTATATATAATTATTTTTATAATAGTGGCTAATTGTGTTCTTTTTCCATTAGTAGGTAAATTTTAGTTGAGTGATTTTGATAGTTTGTAAAAGTTAGGACATAAAATCATATTTAATTTTTTTTTACAAAAGTCAATTTTTTTTTTTCAAAAAAGATATGGCCAAACACAACTCCAACTCCAATCTCAACTCCAACTTCAACTCCAACTCCAGAAAATTTTAATTTTCATGGCCAAACGGCTACTTAGATATATGCATAATCACTAGAGAGAACAAAAACACATATAACTTTGGAAAAACAAAAAAATTCACCTAAAACATAGAAAATGAAAGAAGACTGTACCAGGTGGTTGAAGGATTAACAACAAAATTTTATTTTTAAACAATATAAGCAAAACCTAGGTAACTTTATATATGTACACGAACCGAATTTAGTACAGTTATATATGCACGAACTTTAGTACACTTTTTTGCAGATTAATTGGAGAATGAATTTTTTTCAAGGATGTTTTATGAAAGCAAAAAGTTTAGCTAGTTATGTCTGCAAAGATGAAAGGGGAAGGGTGTGTTTGGTATGAAGGAAAACATTTTCCAGTTTTCTTATGTTTGGTTGACTGATATAAAAATAATTTCTCTTCTAAAAGTAAGGAAAATATTTTCCAAAATTCTCTTTCAACCCACTTTAAAGTTGAAATGTTCATACAATTCTCAAAATCACCTACCCCGCCTCCCGCCCATCCCTACCCCCACCCCACCCCTACCCCAAAATTAAATTGTTTTAAAAAATATTTTAAATTTTTTTCTTAGTCCATCATCTACCCCCACCCTACCCCTACCCCTACTAGCCCCCCTCTACATTTTATTAAAAAATTTAAACTTTTCTCTTACTCCCCACCTAACCATCCCTCTCTCCCATCCCCCCCCCCCCAAAAAAAAAAAAAAATTAATTAAAATTTATTTTTAAAGAAATTTAAATTTTTTTCCTCCCCCTTCCCCTCACTCCCCTACCCTGACCCCCAACACCTACTAACCCCCCTCCCCCTACCTCTTCCCGCCAATTTAATTTTCTTTTTTAACCAAAATAATTCAAAACTTTTTCTTACCCCATCCCTACTACCTATTCTGATAGCCCCACCCACCCGCCTACCAATTCCCTTCCCAAAAAAGGATTTAAATTTTTTTAATTTTTTTTTAAAAGGATTCTAAAATGTATTTTTACGCTTTAGCTAAACACTAAAATGTATTTTTTGAAAAGTATTTTTTCATTCACCAACCAGATACTAGAAAATATTTTTCGAAAAATATTTTCCATCCACCCACCAAATATAAGAAAACAAGTAAGAAATCAATTTGTTTTCCATGAAAAACATTTTCCTTGAAAATATTTTCCATGAAAAATATTTTCCTTCATACCAAACACACCCGAAATGAAAGGATGTGATTTGTTTAGTGGAAAAGACAATGGTGACTTTAAAATAGGTGTAAAGATAAGAGAGTTATATATTTGCCATCACTATTGGTGTTATTTACAAAAAACTACCCTTGGTAGTACAAAGAAAGATTCACTTATATATAAGTGTAAATTACTTTTCTACTAAAAGTACTCATAGATACTTTTATTTATGAAAATTTGTAATATATTATTTTTAAAAAATAAGGTCCCCAAAATTTGGGGACCTAAAGCAAGTGTCTTACTTTCTTCACCATGGAGCGGGGGGGGGGGGATCTTAAATAAAATAAAAATTCAAAATTTAATGAATTCCATCTTGATTAAGTCTAACCCCAAGAATGAAATATTGAGATAACTTTGTATGCCCTTATTTAATTCATATGGTTTATATTTCATTATATTTTTTTGGCTTTTAATTCTATTTTGATACTTATTCTAAGCTTGACTAATTTGAATTTGAGTCAAAAAAAATTATTTTTGGATAAATTGCTCTCTATTAAGGATGATTTGATACATATGACTTGAATTCTAGATATCTAATTAAAGATTTTTTTTAAAAAGTACTTATTACTTTTTCAACCTTTGATGGAGTTTTATGATACAATGAAAGAATTTTTCTTCCCTCCTTAGCATTGAGTTTTTTCAAAATCAAATCTCCTTCAGGTAGAGGGGGTTCGAGCCCCTACCAGTGTATTACTAACCCATGACAGGTTGTTTGGATACTTGTAACACCCTGATTTTCTGAATCGGAATGCTACACGGTGCTTATGACCCCGAAGGACCACAAGCTAACCCATGACTGATATCTGTACCTGTACACTACATAATATAACATGAAAATGCGGAAACATGTACTAAATGGCCATAAGGTTCAAATCTAAATAAAAACATCTGATAAGAATAATGTCTGAAAATGGTATAATAATACCAAAACAAATCTAAAATAACTGTCTGACATGCTATAGTCTAGAAAGCCTCTAAACTGTCTGAATAAGGAGTTGATGGAACATGTCTCCAACTAACTTCGTTTAGCAAAACTGAACTGAAATAATAAATGAAATAATAAATGAAATAAAATAATATCGTCCTCGAATGGATGAGGACTCACTGCAACTCTGCGGCTGGAATTCTATTGCTTATCTGGAACACGTGCCTCTGAACCTATGGTGTAACATAAGAGAAAATACCATAGCGCAAATGCATCAGTACGTTTGAATGTACTGAGTATACGAGTGAGGTAGGCTAAATGCAAAGGGTTATATGCATGAACAATGCTGACTAATATGAACGTGAGAATACATACATGCATACGTAACTATAACTGAACTCGTGGAGATACTAACTACTGAGTCTGAATACTGACAACATGAGTGTACTGATACTGAGATACTATATAGATGAACGACTATTTACAGTTCGAATTATGAAGAACTGGTCTGGTTGACTGTGTCTGACAGTTCTGAAGCTGAATACTAATAACATGAATTCTGATAACTGATGTGACTGATACATAAGTTTAGATAACTGATATAACTGATAACATAAGTGACTGTATCTGACAGTCCATAAATCTGATGGAACTATCTGAGTTCCGTTCTATTTCTGAGTTGACTGTATCTGACAGTCCTAAAATCTGAAGAACCATCTAAGTTCTTTTACTGAGACTGGGTGACTATAGATGACAGTCCTGAAATCTGTAACTGAAACTATGGGAGGTAGTTGTTTAACCGACATGCCCCATATATGCTATAATAGCTAAGCTGAGGTCCAATCTGTGCCCTGATTGAAAGGGTGTCAATACCGCACCACTGGTAAGGATAGCTGTGAGTGATCTTTATTTGGAAATTACTCAAATGAGAATGGTGGAAACCCAAAACTAACAGGTTAAGCCATCTCATCAACCCTAATCTGACAGGTTAAGTTGCCTCAACCTACGCTGGCTACGTAGTTCTGGAACACAAGGATGACTGCTAAGAATCACACCCTGAACTGGTAGGTGAGTTCCCATCCTTGGGTTCACTCGGTGCTAACTTCTACTCCCATCTGAAGGACACTAAACTGAATAACTAAGCTGGACTGAATAACTGAACTGAACTGATTAGCTGAACTGATACTGATTAACTGGACTGATACTAGTGGTATTGTTTAGCGGAGCTAAACTAAGTTTACTGGATTTCGATGACTGACAGAATGTATTAAGTTCTGAGGACTGGTTGAGAGTACTGAAGATACTGAGATTAACTATGAATAATGAGGTTGCTGAGGTTACTGAGCACTGAGATTACTGAGATTACTAGACTACTGAGATTACTGAGTTTTCTTGAGTCACATGACCGACTGAATTCTATAGATCATGGCTTGACTGAGAGTATCGTGATAAAATGACATGGCTCTAGGCACACAACTACATTTTTCGGGTACAAGTACCCCCAGGACTCGATGGACGGAAACTGACACAACTTGACTTTCTTGAGTACATGACCATCAATAACAATCCATAATATATGAGTGAGAGATTTCATGAAGTACATGGTCATCATAATATCTAACATGAATAGGAATGCTTATAATCAAGTCATAAATCTCATATTCTAATATCATAGGCATTCCGACAATATATACTATTCATAACAATGGCATGAAAACTATTTAAGCATAAGGGAATGGCAAACATGTAACATTTAGTTCATATCGTAATAATTTGGGGATAACTCATGTGATACTTCAAAATCATGATCTTGTTCATAGCATGGAAGGCATATAAACACACTATGAATCCATTCCCCAATCATCATGTACATTCCATTAACACATATATTGCACAACAATGACAAGTGAGCTCTTTGAACATAATAGACTAGCATGAATTTATCATACAGTTCACTCCTAAGTTATAATACATGATTTTTATCATTCTAGTCATTTTATCAAACACCTTACATGTACAATATTGAGCATAAGTGTATTTAACAGATTTAGAAATCTTGAACCACCCAAATTCATGGGTTTCCAACTAACATGCCTATACACTTCTTGGAAACATATTTAGATACCATCTTGAAACACAATTAACAACCATCAACATGAACATAATCACACAACAACATAAAAATCATAATTTATTATTTAAAACATGGTTCTTGAGCTCCACGGATGAAAGAGATCCGTGGATGAACACTACGCATACCTTAGTGATTGAATCTTGAAAGAGATCTAATGTTTCTGAAGGTTCTTGAAGAAATCCTTAGGCTTGCTCTTGAGGAGATGATCTTGAGAGGAAACCCTAATCTTGTGGTTGAGAGTGTATGAGAGATCTTTTTGAGATGTTTAACTAAAGAGAATGGAAGATAATATGTTTCTTGAGGGTTATAAGTCGTGGGAAGTGAAGAAAAAAATACCAAAATACCCTTACTAAAATGTCCCTCAATTGCTGGGAAAAATAGCTGACGACATTCATGACAAGCCGTCATACTGATGATAGGTCGTCTAGGAATTGTCGTCACAAAAAAAGTTAAAACTTGGTTTTCTGGTTAAGGTTGACGACATTGGTGATAGACCGTCCCGGGTGTGATGGCTTGTCATAAAATGTCGTCACTGAGGGTGAATATCTAACCAGGGATGACGACATTGGTGATAGGCCATCACGGACGTGACAACTTGTCATAAAATGTCGTCAGTGGGTTTCCCAGCCTGACATGCCGGAGTAAAATAGGCATAAATCCTTGATACGATATTGGATTTAGACAAAATTAGTATAGTTGGAAAGATAATTCAAAGATCTTTCATTTGATATATAGTAAGCCACCCAGTTCGTCATATACAACGAGTTATGGTCGATTGAAGTTGACCCAAGTTTTGACGCTTACTAAAACTTGAACGATAGGAAATCTTTCAACTTGTACTTGAGTTAGGGGACCTCTATGATCTAAATTCATGCTCAAATAGATTCCCACACTACATAATTTATTAATACACTAAATTTACATAGGATTCGAGGCTTTTGAAACATCTACGCATAGAAATGACGGATTTTCACCCTAGATAGAAATGTGGGGTATTACAATACTGGTTAGAGTTATACAGGTATTAGTTATGCAGGAATTGGTTATGCATGTATTAGTTATGTAGATATTAGTTATGCAGGTATTAGTTATGTAGAATTTAATTAGGTAGGAATTAATATTTGTTATACCCATATGGTAAAGTATAGTTTTTAATGTTGCAAATTAAAAATTCAACAATTTAGTTATACTAATTGAAAGGATTTATTCCTTGAATATGTTATTTACGTTTAGAGGATTAGACCTCTATATATACAAATAAAGCTGCTACCACGAAGAGTCCAAGTAAGACTGTAGTATGTGAGTTTAAGCTAATCCTATATCTACTAGATAAGAAAATACAACTGCAAACTATGCATTTGAATTTTAAAATCAAAGTAGGATCATTATCTATAAGGCAATTCCTTTATCCTTAAATACCCCCCGCAAGTGCAGCGGTGGTACAACCACATCAAGCTTGTCCCTGACAAATAGAAACTGACGTGTAGTAAGACTTTTAGTCATGATATCAGCCACCTGATCTACAGAACTTATGTAGCAGATTTATATGTCTCTTGAAGCTACTTTCTCCTCCACAAAGTGAAAATCAAGTTCAATATGTTTAGTACGAGCATGGAACACAGGGTTGACATCGAGGTATGTGGCTGATAAATTATCACACCATACTTTTAGAGCAGCTGGAAAAACAATTTGGAGTTCTTTAAGTATATTTTACAGCTAAGTTATTTCAGTTGTGGGTGCAGCAAGGCCTCAAACTCTGATTCTGTGAAGAACGAGGAACTATGCGTTGCTTTTTGGAGCTCCATGACACCAGGTTAGGACCCAAAAATATACTGAAGCCCTGGGTGGAACGTCAATCATCTGGGCAGCCGTCCCAAAAAAACCAGTAAGTGCAAAGAAAGTAGATGGACATAAGAGTAAACCAAGATCAATTGTACCTTTTAGATATCTAAGAAATTTCTTCATAGTTGTATAATGAATTTTGTGGGGATCATGCATAAACTGACACAACTTGTTAACAACAAATGAGACATAAAGTCTGGTAATTTTGATGTACTGCAATGCTCTAGCAATACTCCAATAGAGTTTCGGTTAATCAAATGATGGGCTTCCATGCTGGGAAAGTTGAAGACCACTTACTATGGTTGTCGAGATAGGCTTTGCTCCTTCCATAGAAGCTATAGTTAGTAAATCTCTAATATATTTGGATTGACACAATAATAGCCCATGCGAGGCAATACAAACTTCAATACCCGAGAAGTAATGTAGAGGTCCCCAAGTCTTTGAGAGCAAAATCCTTAGAAGGTTTAGAGATGGATGAAATAAAAGAGGAAGAGCTCATAATAAGATCATCCATATACATTAAAATAATTGTAAGGAATTAGCAAAAAAGACTTGGAATAATAGCCCTTATAATTATTTGCCATATGAATAAACAAAAAAGAGTTTGACTTGGAATTAGCAAAACCAACTTCAAATAAGGCTTCACTAAGCCAATCAAACCAAGATCGAGGGGCTTGTTTAAGGCCATAAAGTGCCTTGTGAAGTCGACCCACATGATTTGGATATCTAGGATCAACAAAACCTGTGGATTGTGTCATGTAAACCTCTTCTTGTAGCTCACTATGTAGAAAAGCATTTCTAATGTCAAGCTGACGAATAAACCACTCTTTCGATATGGACATAGCAAGAACCACCCTTATAGTAATAGGCTTAACAAAAGGGTGTAAAGTTTTATGAAAATCAATTCCAACTTTTTGATTGAACCCCTTTGCTACAAATCTATTCTTGTAGCATTCAACGGTACCATCTAGATTTAACTTCAATTTTAAAATCCATTTACAACCCACTAATTCTTTGCCAGTAAAGAAGGGACAAGGGACCAAGTCGGAGGAGAGCATTGTATTCCTCTTTCATAGCTTGTCTCTAATTCTTATCCTTGTGTGCTTAGGTAAAACAAGTTGGCTCAATAGGAAGAGAAAATGAAGAAAGAGGATACTTGGTGGCTGAATTAGCCCGAAGAGAAGTTGTTTTAGATTTCAAATGAGTAATCATATGGTGTGTATTATCAGATATTTTTGAAGGTTGATTAGACGGAGCTTGAAACCGTTAAAGGGGGAAAGGAAGATCAATATATAGGTCCCAAGAAGGAGTGAGATCTGGTGGTATAAGAGGAAAATATGTGATTCCAAGAAGAGATTGTTGAGTTAAACTAGGTATTTGTTGGACACTAGATGGACTACATGACTTAAAGGGAGGAAAAGAGTGGCACAGTGCAATTACTATTAACGGGGACACAATAGAATAAGATGTATAAGCATGGTACGCTGATTGATTTACCACAAAGGAATATGGAAATAATGATCATCAAAGACAACACGTCTTGAGATAAATACACGACCAGTAGGCACATTGAGACACTTATAACCCTTGTGTTGATTACTATAGCCTGAGAAAATACATTGAGAAAATCTAAAGGCTAATTTATGAGAATTGTAAGGCCTAAGATAAGGATAACAAGCACAGCCAAATACCTTTAAAAATTTATAATCTGACACTTTATTATTTAATTTCTCATAAGAGATATACTGTTCAAGACTGGAGTTAGTAAATGATTAATCAAGTAAATGGAAGTTAAGAAGGCTTCATCCCAAAAATGTAAAAGAAGAGAAGCATGAGCTAGCAATGAGAGACCGGTCTCAACAATATGATGATGTTTTCGTTTTGCAGTCCCATTTTGTTCATGAGTGTGCGGATAAGACAATTGATGAACAATTCCATTTTGAGCAAAGTATTGAGAAAACTTGCAATATTCTCCACCCCAATCAGATTGCAATATTTTAATTTTATGTTAAAAAAACTCTCAACTTGTGATTTAAATTGTACGAATACGTTGAATACATCACTTTTTTTGCTATAAGACAAATCCATGTGTACTTGCTAAAATCATCAATGAAAGAAACAGACATAACTGTCCCCATACATCAGAATGAATCAATTCCAATGGACGAAAAGAGACAGACATAAAACTAGAAAATAAAAATTTATCACTTTTTCCATATTGACAGGAGGAACAAACACTCGAAGAAATGCTTATTAACTGTTAAGTCGAGTGATTTTACAACTCTACTAACAACATTTATGACATATGACCTAATTGACTATGCCAAAGATCAATATGGGACTTAGAGGCAAGTAATGCTTTAGGGGATGAGGTAGGTCGACCAAGCAAAGATGCACTTGAATGTAGCTTGTATAGGCCCTGATCAAGACTCCCATCTAGTAGCACTTTTCGCGTTGCTCGATCCTTCACAAGACAAGCAGAGGGTGAAATTCAAACGGACATTATTATCGAAAGTGAACTGAGCAATACTTAATAAACTCTTTGTAATGTTGGGAACATAGAGGATATTACGCAATTGTAAAGGGTGGCAAGGGGTGGAAAAACTATAATTACCAATATGTTTTATATTCAAACCTACACCATTGCCGACATGAATTTGTTCATTGCCATTGTACTCTCCTCTGATATGCATATTATTCAAATCATTAGTGAGATGATTTGTTACTTCGGAGTCCAGATACCAATATGGAACGATGATAGTAGAAGGTTGAGCTACTGTCGTAACCATTTGTTGCTGAGCATTTGATTGATATGCATAATCAAACCCGTGATAACATGTTATGGTTGTGTATCCATACTTATGACAAACTTGGTATTGAGAAATATTGGAAGAAGGCTGTGAGTGATTTTGATTGTTATTTCATGAACCTGGACCCCTGCCACGACCGTATTTGCCACCATAGGATTGATTTGACGCCTGATTTATTTTGAAATATGTATCATTCTTGTTGGAGTTTTTGACCATGAGATTAGTCTAGCCTAAACCTTGTTCAACAACAGTAGCCTGCTCAAGCCGGTATTCGTGGCTTAATAATAATCCTTGAAGATCAACAAGCAAAATAGGATCAACCCTTGAAGTAACAGACACCACTAAAGCATCTTATTCTGGTCCTAGACCCCTGAGAACATATAAGACGAGATCATCATTTGATATAGGTTGTACAACGACTGCCAAATTATCAACAAAAGTTTTCATCTTTTAAAAATATTCAACCATGGATAATGTGCCTTTCTTCGTGGTTTGTAACTGTAGCCTAAGTTGCATAAGTCTTGATCGTGACTGCGAAGAAAACATGGCCTCCAATGCTATCTAGACTTCCCTAGACATAGAGCATCTCACAACCTGTGCAAGCACAGGTTCAGTTAATGACGACAAGAGCCAACTGAGCAATAACTGATCTTGTTTCTTCCAAGAAAGATACACTGAATTTATTTTAGTTTCCAGAATACTTGGGTCAACATTTTTGCTAAGGTACTTGGGCTTACATTGAAGTCTACCATCTACACATCCTTCAACGTCATGGTCGCGCAATGTAGACAAAATTTGAGACTTCCATAGGAAAATGTTATTCCTATCAAGTTTGATCATGTTGGCTTGGAATACATTAGTCGAAAATGGGGAAGAATTTTCAGTAGCTATTTGTGTAGTTAAGCTTGAGGAAGACGCCATGAAAATTGATATGAGTCTTGGTTTGACACCGATACCATGAAAGGATTTAATCCTTGAATATGTTATTTACGTTTAGAGGATTAGACCTCTATATAGACAAATAAAGATGCTGCTATGAAGAGCCCAAGTAGGACTCTAGTATGTGAATTCAAGCTAATCCTATATCCACTAGATAAGGGAATACAACTGCAAACTATACATTTGAATTTTAAAATAAAAGTAGGATCATTATCTATTGGACAATTCATTTATCCTTACACTAATTAAGTGAAATACATAAAATAAAAAGAAACACTGGCAGCTTAATTCGCCAGTGATTTGCTTAACCAGTTCACTGGATTGAAGCGGAAAAAATTTCATGTGGGACAGTGGGAACAAATACAAATATAATAATTAATTAAATAAATACACAAAATAAATAAAAAAATATTTTAAAAGTAAATTAATAGGGGTAAATATGTAATTTTATTACTTAATCCGTGTATAACTAATATCTGCATAACTTATTCCACCTTCTATCCCACATGAAATTATACATTGATTCCCTCATAAGTTAGGTAAGTATTAATTATGTAGGATTACAAAAACATAACCAAACACGATATAAAATTAATACATGAATAACTTTTATATAACATTTGAAAACTTACCAAACAAATAATGTATAAAATTATTACATGAATAACTTGGTTTTGATCTTTTCCCATAACCAAACAACTCCTAATTGTATAAAAAAGATGGGGACGTTATGCCTTATCTCTAGGGATCGTTTGATGTGAGGTATAAAGTATAATAGTCTCGGGATTAAATACAAGATTATTTTATTCGTTTAGTTGGAGGTGTTAGTTAATTTCGGGATTATTTATCCCACAATTTATACTATAGTGATGGTATAAGTTGTCCCATACATGGTGGGATAACTAATTCCAAAATAGCTAATTTCAAAATTAATTATTTCGAAATAACTTTTTCCCAACCAAACTACCCATAAATCATATAGAATGAACAAAAACATTCTTGTATATAAGCATATAGCAATATGACGAAGCTATACGAAATACTAAACTAGATGTATCATCGAATTGAAATAAGACGACTCCTTCATACTTGAAAAGACCTTCATCTTGTTGGCAATTTTCTGTTACTTCAATTTGACTTCAAAGTCCCTTACTTAAAACGCCACTCAATTATTGAGCTTGATTTAACATATTCATCCTTTTCTTTTTTTTTAAATCAGGAAAGTCTTTTTTCCCACTTCGCTTCTAAAAAAATTAATAAAGTTCTCACTTATGAGATTTGAATTCTCAACCTACTAGTCAATGGTGAAAGTACACAACCACTTAAGTAAATCTCACTTGTTTGTAACAAAAAAGCTACTCCTCTTTACCTATATCACTTCAAAAGTCAGATGAGGTGGTATATGTTTTAGGGTGCGTTTGGTTTGATGGAAAATATTTTTCTTGAAAAATATTTTTCTAGAAAAAGTTTTTATGATAAATAAATTATTTTCTTACATATTTTTTTATGTTTGGTTGGTGAGTGACAAATATTTTTCAATTTTTTTCTAGTGTTTGATTGGTGATGAAAAAAATATTTTTCAGAAAATACATTTTATTGTTTAGCTAAAGAGTACAAAACATCTTTTAGAAAAATAATTTTTGACCTCGAATACTCTTTTTAGGATGTGTTTGGAATGGAGAAGTAAAATATTTTTTAGAAAAATAAATTGTTTCTTACTTATATTCTTGTGCTCGTTATACAAGTAGGAAAATATTTTAAAAAAAGTATTTCTATATATTTAACGAAAAATAATGAGAACGAATAGGATAAGAAGGGTGGGGTAAGAAAAAAAAATTTGAATTTTCTTTTTAAAAATAAATTTTAAAAAATTAAATCTTTGTTTTGGGGACGAGGGCTGGTACGTGGGGTGAGGGGGGGGGGGAGGGAAGACAAAATAGGTGGTACGGGTGCGGTAAGAAAAATGTTAGTTTTTTTTTTTTGAAAAATAAATTAAAAAAATTATTTTTTTAGGTTGGGGAGGGGGGGGGGGGACTGGTAGGAGTTGGGGGATGTGCGGTAAGAAAAATGTTTAGAACTTTTTTTGAAAACACAAATTAAAAAAATTATTTTCTTTGGGGGTGGTGGTGCGGTAAGAAAAATGTTTAGAACTTTTTTTGAAAAACAATTTTTTTTTTTTGGGAGGGGGGGGGGGGGGGAGGGGGGAGAGCAACTAGTAGGGGTTGGAGTGGGGAAGTGAGGGTGGAGTAAGAATTTATTTATTTTTCATAAAATAAATCTAAAAAAATATTTTTTTTAGGAGGGGAGGCTCCGGTAGGGGTGGGGCTGGGGTTAAGAAAAAATTTGAATTTGTTTTAAGAAAAATAAATTTTTCTTTTGGAGAGGGATTGATAGGGGGTGGGGGTCGGGGTAGGAGATGAGATAAGATTTTTTTTTTTTTTTTTATAAATTAAACTTTTTTTTGATAGGGTGGTAGGGGATTGGGGGTTGGGGTAGGGTTGGAGATTTTGAGAGTTGTGTGAACATTTCAACTTGAGAGTGAGGTTGAAAAAGAATTTTGAAAAATAATTTTCTTATTTTTTGAAGAGAAGTCATTTTCCTTCAATTTTAGAAAAATAAGTTAAATTGAAAAAACATTTTTCGAAACATTTAAACCAATAAAACATCATAAAATTGAGAACTTCATACCACACATGAACTTTTTTTTTCTCAGTCCACATGGAATTAACTATTCAAAAATTAAACCTATTCGGCCCGACCAGACCGGCCCAACCCGAAACCATAACTCGAACAAGCCCTCTTTTCACTCCTTTTATTTTCATCATGTTTCTCTCAATACTGTTTTATCAATAGTAAAAGAGGCCCATAAGCCTCACTAAAAGTTTTTCTTTTAGTTCTTGCCTCACTAAAAAAAAAATTTTCAATAGTTTTTTTTTTTTTTTTTTTGCACCCTTAAGGTGTGGCTCACTGGTCGGGGGGTTGAAAACCCACCACAGCTACCTGGGATCGATTCCCAGGTAGGACCTTTGAGTCGAGCCTGTCGAACCAGGCTTGCCTAGTGCGGTTAAAAACTCCTAATGCTACTTGTAGGCTGTGTGCACAGGGGAAGTTTACCCAGTGCGCACATCCAAAGGGTGTAGCGGCTGCGAATTTTCCTCAAATTTTCAAAAAAATCAACTGTTCTTTTACCTACATGGAATAGTCTTTTAACAGTAGCATACCTTTTCTTACCATCCTTTTTTGGTTACTTCTTTTAGTAAAAGTTAAGGATATGTAAGCAAATAAAAGGCGTAGCATGAGCAGCAATGCATAAAGCTATGACGTGAAAGTTGACATTTGGCATTGTAACTTTTTGTTTCTCATGTCATTCTGATTCTCTAGTCCCTTTGAAACTTTTTGTTGCTGTCATTGTGATTCTCTAGTCACTATTGCTATTATCATCAGTCAATCAACAACATCTTTCACACAGATATTGTTCTTTTTACTCAATGCCAACACACATAAAACAGAGTGACACATAAACACACACAAAAAAACACAAATTTAAAATTAAAATTCAATATTTGTAGTGGTACATTTAAGCAATTATAATTTTTTTTAGCAGATACAAATTGCTGTATGCATTCCTGACTTGAAGACATAATTTTGGAATGCGCACGCATATTTTGTGAGTACCACTAGACACCATTGAATATCGATAGGGCATCCGCCCAGTGACATCTCGAGAAAGATTTCATCCTACTGGTTTTTAGCTTTGAAATTAGATAAATATCAGAGAAAGAGTTGGAAAAAAATAAAATACTGCAATAGTATTGTCAAAGGGATTTTTTTTATAAATAACTCATATATATATATATATATATATAGCTAAATGTCTAATTACACTCCACTTTAAATTGGAATAATTAATTTCTATTCAAATAATAAAGGAACAACTAATTCCTAAGTCACATAGGGCTCTAATAATTAAAAATTACTAAAAATATCTATTCCTACTTTATTTCTGAGACATATTTTCAACACTCCTCCTTGGATCAGAAATTGTCTAGGCTTCGGCTGAATTTGACCTCTTGAATAAATCTGTCAATTCGTCTTTGTTCTTGCATGACTTATGTGCATTTTCTGTTGGATTAAATAAGAAACTTTTGCCTCTCATATCAATTTGTAAAATCTCAAGATTAGTGGAATCAAAGATTCGACAATAGTTGTCTTCAAACAATAGTTTAAATCCTTCTTCCATTAGTTGACCAACATTTAACAAACTTTTATAAATATCAGGCACGTAAAGGATATTTGAAATTATTTTTATACCTGAAATTGTTTTGATTGCAACATTCCCTTTTCCTTTTGCTGGAATATAATCATCATTCCAATTCTGACTTTCTTATTTTCTAAAGGCATAAACTCTTTAAAAAGAGTTTTGTCATATGTCATGTGGTTTGTACAACCACTGTCAATCATCGAAAAATTAGATTTCTTAGTTGAAGATGTTGCCACAAATAAGTGATCTTCTTCTTCTTCTTTGGTGACTTGGGCTTCGGCTTCATATTTTTTAGATTTGTTTTTGCAAATCACAGCTTCATGGCCAAGTTGATTACAAATCTTGCGTTGTGCATTTGGTCTCTTCCAACATTTAAATGGAGGATGACCTATTTTGCCACAGTGCTGGCAAGGTGGGTAATTTTTTCTTGAATTATTACCCTTGCTTTGAGTCTTGTGGTTGGCTGTCAAAGCTCCTTCAACCATACCATCCTGCCTCATAAGCCTCCTTTGCTCTTGCGCCTGCAACGTATTTAACAATTTTGCCAAGGTAATCTTGGACAGGTCTTTTGTATTTTCCAAGGTAGTTATTGATACTTTGTAACAAGGATTTTTTTTAACAATTCTTGAATTTTTAAATTTTGTACCAATCAATCTTACCTTATTAGCAATGCTAAGAAGTCGGTCTGAGTACTCTTTGACGGTCTTAGATTTCTTCATCTTTTGCAATTTGAATTCCCTTATTAGATTCAATACCTTCATGCCTTGTATTCTTTCATCCCCGGTATATTCTTCCTTCAGATAATCCCAAATTTCTTTTGCTGATTTAAAGGTCAAAATTCTCATAAAAATTATTGGAGAAACACTAGCAAACAAAGTTGCTTTTGCTTTTGATTTTTTGATTTTCTTTTCCTTTTGACTTTTGATCTGGACCACCGTGGGATTATCGGGTAGCGGAAGAACCTTATAATCCCCCTCCAGGTCTCTCAAATATCTAAAGACTCAAGATAAACCTCCATTCTTACTACCCAAAGTTGGTAATTCTCAACATCAAAGACATGAGAAGCTATTTGGGAAAAGTTATTTTCAAAATTCATCTCTCTCACAGATCCCTCAAGAAATTGGCTCTTGATACCAATTGTTGATTTTTAGCTTTGAAATTAGAGAAATAATAGAGAAAGAGTTGGAGAGAAATAAAATACTGCAATAGTATTGTCAAAGGAATTTTTTTTATAAATAACTCAAAACATATATTTATAGCTAAATTTCTAACTACACTCCAATTTAAAATGAGATAACTAATTCCTATTCAAATAATAAAGGGACAACTAATTTCCAAGTGACTCTAATAATTTAAAACTATTAAAAATATCCATTCCTACTTTATTTCTGAGACATATTTTCAACACATGCGAAGGAAACACTTCCTTTCGAGGAGTGAGGTTAACATAGAGGAAAAAGACACGCGGGGCAAAGGGATCGGGACTTTCGGGTGTGTGGGCGTGCATTGTATCTTTCTAACCCGGACAAAGATAGTGGTTAATGACTGTACCGAAGAGGACACCTGGCACCTTGTCATTGGTTAAGTATAGGAACCTCCTAAAGAAATCTGGTGCTGGACCCTATAAATAAATAGGAAACTCTCTTCATTTGTAAATCATCTAGAATCACAACTTAAGCAATAAAATACACTAACTACTTGCTCTTTAAGTTGTGCTTTTCCTTTACTCTTATCTGTGCAATCTAGCTCTCGTGCAAGGCATCCTCACTGTTGGAGGACGCCGTTCACGAACTCACTATGCCAATCTGTTTATTAACTTTATTTTACTTTGCTTTCCTCATGTTTTACGTATTGCTTTCGTTACATAGATAAATAATTTGCTAGTAAATAGATGTAAACATGTTTAGATTAAACGTGCGTGCTCTTGACCTCATATACAAATTCAACTGCACTGTTTTTGGGTAAATAATTTTGGAAAAAAAAATAGTGAGAGTCATTCTTTCAATTTAGTAGAACAATAAAAACATTTTTTTTGCGCAAAACAAAAGTGACAGTAATCTCACTACTTATGAAAATATCCAAGTAATTTATCACCACTAGTTCCATTCAGTTTTTACTAAGGCTTATATGATGGCTTGATCAACGTTGACCTATAAGTCAAGCTAACACTGGCTAAGTGGATTGAGCAAAAATTAGTTGGGGCCATTAAGCCTAAAATCCCTACCTCTTTTTTTTTCCCCCTTTTCTTTAAAACTTACATCCACCATTGCGTTAGAAATTAGAAAAATATGAGGGAGTAATTTGAGCTTGTTATAGAGATTTATGTGTAATTACTATATAAGTGATCTTATAAATTATATTTATGTTTTGATACACTAATATATAAAACTTAATATGATATTAGGATGCTGCCAAAGTGAAAGGCAAGTTTTCTAGAAAAGAAAATACATCATTTCACCCCTAAACTTATCCGCATAACTTACTTTAGATCCTAAACTACACGAGTAATTATATACCCCCTAATAAATTTGAACTGAATTAAATTCAACCCTTCAAAGCCCAAGCGAAGTCGCGTGTTGCTGGGCGCGTTAAAAAGGTAACTTTGCCTTTTATTTTTTTTTAAATCTAAAATTTTCCTTTTAAATAAGTAACGATAATAAAATCCCCAAATCACGCTACCCACATTTCTTCTCAAAATCTGCTCCATCTACGAAATTTAAACAAAAATTGAGATTGATTTCACTTCCGTTTCAAATTTAAGCGCTCCTGAAGAACACTAATTTATTTTTGTAGCATACAATGAGGTCAGTTAATATGACTAAACTTTGTATGGAAGAAAATGATAATGCTTTGAAGCAAGAAGTTCATTGTAATCATGGATTTTTGTTGCATATGAGGACATCTTCGACTTCGAGGAATCCCGACAGAAGATATTGGGCATGTCCTTATTATAAGGTAAATGACAATTTTTTTTTTTACTATTTCGATAGATTTGATTAAAGACTAATTCATTCTTTATTTGTCACTATTGCAGGGTCCAAGATCTTGTGACTTTTGGTATTAGAGGGATAGAGAAGATACTGATCCGAGGTCCAAATATGTGATTCCTAAACTAATAGAGAAATTAAGTTTTCTTGAGAATTTAGTTGAGTTTTCTCAATATATTGACAATCATGCATTGATTAATGAAGTTGAAAAATTTGAGTTGAACAAATTTGTTGAGGAAGCTTCTCATGATGTAGACAAACCCCAAAAATTCAAATAAGATGATAATTGTGTTGATATGAAATTGAAGAAGTTGAAAGAAGAGATTGAGAAGATCAAATAAAGAGAAAAGAAGTGAAGAAGAATTGCCAAATTTGTTATGTTTTGTTGTTCTGTACTACTAATGGATATAAGCTATTGACTTGGGATGATATATATAAAGAAAGGTTCAATGAGGTTACCTTAGCAGTAGGTTGTTGTTAGAAGATATCTAGCATATTTGTATTGAATGGTGTAGCTTCTTTAAGCTTCTTTTATAATGTACTTTGGCTGGTAATTGTCTCCTGAACACCAGGTTGTTGTATTTTGTATTGAATGGTGCGACTTCTTTTATAATGTACTTTGGCTGGTGGTTGTCTTTTGATATATATTTAAAGAAAGTTTGTTGAATTGATTGCATTTTAAGTATTTATTTCTTTTGTAATGGTGCAACTTCTTTTATAATGAAGTTACCAAAATAGTGCAGCCACAACTACTTAAATTTATAGTCAACTTGTGCAGACACAACTACATAAATGCTTTAAACAGACATATAAAAAATGTGCAGTCACAATTGTTCATATTTTTACAAAAATATGTGGCCAAAAATGCAGTCACACTTGCATCATACAATTACACATCAAATTACTGTAGTCACAGCTACATAGTTGAAGTCACTAATCAAATAGAAATTAGCTAAGTGAAAGTCACTACTGTTTCAGTACACAACATCAATACACAAAATAGAAATCATGCTTCTTCAACTGAAAGGTTGATGAACTTATTTGACTTAGATAATTTGCTTCAGTAGTATTTGACCTTATCCTTATCCTTTTCTGTGCTTTCATGACTTCAAATTCTTGTTGGGTCACAACTTTCTTTATTTTTCATTTGACACATCTGATATTGATTTGTGATGTCCAGTAGCTATGGAAGAGTTCATAGACATTCCAGGCTAAAAAAATAAAATAAAACAAATTTACTTAAGACTTTTAAACGATTGACTTTAAACTAGAGAAATTTCATCAAATTTAACTTACATCGAGAATTATAACCACTCTCTGTCTGAAGCACTCCCATATTTTAACCATCCTAGGTCTTTTAAAAGTTGTCCCTCTACTTTTTCCATCACCAGTAACACCAACAACTTCTCTTCCTTTATTAGCACTAGTTTCCCTCTTCTTCCTCTACCTCTACCAACACCAATAATAGTAGAAGCTCCAACTCCTCTTCCTCTAACTCTACTAACACCAATAACAGTAGAAGTTGCGACCCATTTACGTCTACCATTACCTTCAATAGTAGAAGGTGCAACCCCTCTTCCTCTAGCAATACCACCCACAGTAGCAGCAAGAATAAATCCTCTTCCTATACTAATACGATCCATAGTAGATGCAATATCAACTCCCCTTACTCTACCAACACCATTCATAGTAGCAGTAATATCAATTTCTCTTCCTCTACCAGCAGCAACAACAAAGTCCGCTTACAACATATAAAAAAATATATAAGAAAATAAAAGATAAATGAATTAGTAGTAAATGACAAGTCAAGTATTACCTTTGTAGATCGTTTTGGTCTTCATCTTCCTTTCTTTATGCTTGGTGCTCAGAAGAACCTACACTTGATTTTGTTGAACTTGTAGCCAAATGAAAATCCCTCTTATTATGATCCTTGGCATGACATATGTAGTAATTCATTTCAATATCATGTTTAGACAACTTTTCAATTTTATTTTCACTTTGCTTTTTTTTTTTTCTAGATTTGTCAGGTATGTCTGACAATTTTTTTTTATTATTGGAGGTAACAGAAGGGCTGGTTGACTTCGAACACATTTGTATATTAGTAACAGGCTGAATGTAGTAACTATAGGTCCTGAGGTAGGTTTTCTTGGTATACCACTGTGCAACATAATCAATTGGCTCTAATCTCCTATAATGTAGTGCATTTATGTCATGACAACAAGGTATACCTTTTAACATTCAATACCTACAAGTACAAGTTCTGTCTCTCAAATACACTATGAAAGTATTGCCTCAGCTATCCTTAACCTCAAAATCAAACTCACCATTCCACTCAAGGTTACACTTCATTGATTTTGATGTGTTATCTTGCAATACTTTTAGTGCCATTGGGTAAATATCAGTTATCAAAGTATCAACAAACTCTCTCAATTATTCTATTCTTCTCATCTCCTTGACCCTTATTTCTTCAAGCATTATGATGATAGTCTTATGTCTGGGCTTCAATATTCATGAATTAATACTTTTAGTAATTTTATTGTCAACACTGTCACAAAAAATATGACACTTGAAGTACATTTTTGACCACCTTTTAATGTTGTAATAATATAGGTCTTCACAAATTTTATCCCCTAACAACTCCATCTGATCCAAATATTTTCTCAGTTCCTGCTCATATGTAGATTTGACACAATTTTAAAAATAGTTTCTTCTTTAATATCCTTTTAATATTTGGACCAGTTGGCTAGAATATGTCTTGCACACATTCTTTGTTCTGCATTTTACAGTAATTACATTGTCAAGATCCTTCAACAAATAATAAATATTAGAGATTATAGTTAAAAACAAAAAATATAGTTAAAAGAGAAAAAAGAAAGAAAATGAACAACAAATACATTACCTTCTGCATATCACTGATAGTAGTTAATTCTGACCCATTTTTCAGATCAAGATCATTCTTCATAAGTGTAATAAATCTTCTCTAAGTGAATTTATTTTCAACTTCAATCCCTGCCCAGACTAGTGATAGCATCTGACTATTCTCATCTTTACAAATAGTTATAAGTAGTTGGCCTTTACAAGCACCTTTCAAAAAGCAACCATCAAATCCAATACATCTCATAGCACCATCTTTGAATGCTTTCTTCAAAGCATCAAAACATATATAAAATGATTGAAACTTTTTTTTTCCATCTTCAAAGGTTTCTTCACTAAGCCTCACCACATATGTGCTACCTATAATCCAAAATCCTTTTAAATTCCTTTACATGGTCACCCATGATCTGTTACAACACAATATATCTAGCTTTTATTACCATTGTTCTCCCAATATATATCTCTAACTCTTTTTTCATCAAGTTTTGAAATTGAAAAACTCTAATGTCAGGCATAGATATAATCCTGTCCTTGTATCTCTCTGCCAAGTACTTTGAATTCACAAGTTTGTTTTTGGTTGTGGCACTACATATGTGCACTGAATTATACTTCTTCACCTGAAAATGTTCAATTTTAGAATCATTGCTTCCAAACAACAATCATGGACAACCCATCAATACATTTTACTCTCATCCTTTTTGATTCATTAACATACTTGTCTAATTTTACATGTTCTTCAACAACATACATAGTAATAATTTTTCTAAATTGTTGATCATTTTCAAAACAAAGATCAAGCTTCCAAACTACTTTTTATAAGTAGGATCAAAGACAATTCTCTTATGATTTCTTTTTGCTTTTCTTGCTTTTCCTTCTATTCTTGCAGGTTGTTCAACTTCATCATTCCCATCATTACCATCATCACTATCTATTTCAAAGCTAACATCTGCATCAGAATCAAAATATGGCTCATCCCTAGTTACTTTGCCCTCCAAAGTAGTTTTTTGGTTGGATAAGAACTCATTATATCCCAAGTCAACTTCTTTTTTTACCTAAACTAACCCCTTCAGTTCTAGGCTCTTTTTTCTTCAGGTATCTTCATTTTTGTAGCTCTCTTTTCTTCCGTCTAAATTCTAACCTCATCATAAACATCACTACCATATTAACAGGTTTAAACTCCACAAAACGCGCGTGTCCAACACTATCAGCTATGACTTCAGTTTAACTTCGCGGGGTTGAATTTAATATAGTTCAAAGTTATTAAAGGGGTATATAATTGTTCGTGTTGTTAAGGGTCTAAAGTAAATTATCCGGATAAATTTAGAAGTGAAATGATGTATTTTCTCTTTCTAGAATAGTTATAAGACAATAATAATAATATAATGTCATATAAGTGTATTGAATGTTGATCACTAAAGTCCAATACAATCAAAAGATGAGTGTGATACCGAAATGGATTCTAGGTTATAGATCAAACAAGACATGAGAAAATCAAAATGAGTACATTCGTGGAAGGTTCAGGTAACATACTGTTAGTTTTGTGCCATTGTGACTTAATTATAATATTTTAATGCTTAATATCATGGTAATAAGTAGCCATGTTAAGGCAAAGGAATGTTGGATTTTTTTGTTGTTACAATTTTTTTTACATTAAGGTGAATTACTTCTACATTGCGTTGCTGAATGTACAACAATTATACCCCATCTCTTGTGGAGTCATTAAGTGAATTTACTCCTTTGTAGTTAGTGGAAGATGAACTCAAAAGGCATGGTTAGTTTCTCACGTTAGTGGGGCAAAATGTTACAAGCATTCTTGTAACTTATTTGGCCTTTAGTTGGCTTAAGTTTCTTGTAACATTCATTCACTTTCTATCATTATTATCTTCGCTATTTCTTATAACTCTTGTAACCCTTGTAGCTTTGATTTCATTTATCTTCTCATTTATTCTTTCTATTCATTTAGTGAAAGATTTCTTTACCTATAAATAGAGGTGATGTTGTATATTTTTCCAAGTACAAGAATATGTAGAATTCACGAAAGTTAGTAAAAAAAAAAGAGTTTATTAGTTGAAGGGAGGTGTTCTTTTTGTGGAGTTTTGAACTCAAATTTTATCCGGAGTTGTTGAGTTATACTTTGTGAAAAGACTGTTGTATCCTAGATGGGACAAGTTAAGAATATTACTGCTGAACCAGTGAAATCATTTGCTGCAGTGGGCTTGAATCTTTTTAAAGAGAGTGAGATATTCGCGCCTCAGCCGAAGAAGAAGATTACTATATTTTCTTCATTTATTTTGTATTTTTCAGTTGTAATTTTATTGTAACCAACAATTGTAAGAAGATTCAATGACAATAATTAAAAAATCAGCGAATCTCAAGATGGGAGATCATAACAAGCCATTTTGATTCAACGATACTCATTTCAAGAGGTGAAAGGGTAAAGTACTTTTCTACTTGAGTCTTCTCAATGTTTCATATATGTTAACTGAGATGAATCTAAACAAAGTAGATAACTATTTCATGAATGATGAAGAACTTATTTCTCTCCAAGATAAAGTTGAAAAATATGATGGTGACTCTTATAGGTGTCAGTATTTTCTTCTTAATTGTCTATCTAATAATTTTTTTGATTATCATGATAGAACTTACTCTAGTGCAAAGAAAATTTAAAAAGCATTGTAGAGTAAGTATGGCACTGATGAGGCTGAAGTAAAAAGTATGCCGCTAGCAGATTTTTCATTTACAAATGGTGAACAACAAATTAGTGGTAGACCAAGCTCAGGACTTTATAATGATTATTGGTGAGATCAGGTGCGAGGAAGTTAAAATTGAAGATAATCTTATTGTTTGTGGCATAACAGATAAACTTCCTCCTTCATGGAAGAAATTTAAAAAAACTATGTGCCACAAGCAAAAGAAAAATTCTCTTGAGACTTTGATAATGAGAATCCACATGGAAGAATATGCAAGAATCCAAAATGCACTTTTATAAACAGAAGAGAACAACATTCCACCGAAGGTAAATTTAACTACATCAAATAATGTTGCCTCTAAAACTGACAAAAACACTTCTTTGAAGTTTAAGTAAAAAAAAAACCAAGAAAAACAATGATAGACATCCCAACAACAATAATGGTGGAACTAACCAAGTAAAAAATTAACACGTTCAAGAAAATATACCATGCTTTGTCCGTGACAAGAGTGGACATATTGCTCGATTTTATAAATTTTAAAAACGTGAGCCTACACTCAGGCAAATGTTACCGAAGAACCATTTGTGGCAGTGATAACAAACATGAATATGGTAAGGAATATTGATGGATGGTGGGCTAACTCTGGTGGAAACCTTCATGCCTCTTATGACAAAGATTGGTTTAAAAAATATACTCCTTTTGAGAATCCCAAAATCATCATGCTTGGAGATTCTCACACTACTCAAGTGCTTGGTAAGAGAGATGTCAAGTTGGGTTTTACTTCTGGAAGGGTATTAATTTTAAAATATGTACTTTATACTCTTTCTATGAGAAAAAAATAGATGTCAAATTTTCTTCTTAATAAGCATACTTCAAATAGATTATTGAATCTAATCAATATATAATTGTAAAAAATAATATTTTTGTGGGAAAGGAGTATGCATGTGATGGAATGTTCAAGTTGTATGTTGAAATGAATAAAACATTTACTTTCGTTTACATGCTTTCTTCTAATAATTTTTGGCATGCTCGTTTGTGTCATATTAATGATCGTTATTTGGGAATCATGGGTAATTTAGGATTAATCCAATGACCATTTTTTTTTTTAAAAATGTGAGGATTGTAGTAAAGCCAAAATCACAAAAGGCCTCATTTTCAAGTTGAAAGAAAAACTAATTTATTAGAATTAGTTCATACTGATATTTATGAACTTGAAATTTTTTAACTCGTGAAGAAAATAGATATTTTATCACTTTCTTTGATGATTTTTCTAAGTTTACGTATGTTTACTTAATGAAAAATAAAAGTGATGCTTTTGAGAATTTTAAAACTTTTCTCCATGAAGTTGAAAATCAGTGTGGTAGAAAAATAAAAGGAATAAAATGAGAGAGGCCGTGAATATGAATCTAGTGAGTTTGATTCTTTTGTTAGATCATTGGATATAATTTATGAAACTAGTTCTCCTTATTTTCCTACATCTAACAGTGTAGCGAAAAAAAAAAAACTTTGGTTGAGTTAACAAATGCCAAGTTAATTGAGTCTAGTGCACTTTTAAATTTTTGGGGCGAAACTGTAATACCTCGTATTTCTCAAGCTTAACTTAACTCTCAATTCATGAGTTATCCAATATAAATTTTTTGAAACGCTCAATATTTTTCAGTTTAGAGCCTGCCATTGCGTAGGAAATTGAATTAGCTTTCCAACGATATAAAATTCGCCTAAATCCGATATCCGAGTACGAAGTTTGACTATTTTAAGTTTCAGTTGTTAAACATCATCATTCAGGCCAGTAGCGCATCGCGGAGTATGTCAAAATAAAAATTGTCAGTTTTCAGTGAGGTACCGCAAAACCGGCATCGCGCCACAACTTATTTTCATAATTGTCCATTTCCAGTGTACCAACGTGATTCCACCGCGTCGTAGTGAACTTCCAGATCCCAACTAAAGTGGCAACGTGATACCACCGCATCGCGCCATCATGTATTTTCCCAGTTGGCAATTTCTAGAGACATGACGCGATAGCGTCGTGTCGTGCCAGGTGCCTATTTCTGAAAATTTCAACGGAAACTAAATGTTTCGTCCAGGATTAAATCAGTCTTTTCTCATAATTTTAACATGCCTAGATACGAGATTTAATCCCTAAAAATATTTAAGTCATTACTCACTCAATTTATCTCCAAATTAAAAGCATTCTCTCTCAAAACTACAAACCTTAGCTTCAAGAAAACAAGAGCAATCTAAAAGGATTCACCAAGAACTTTAAGAAAATCACAAATTAAGGTATGTTAGATGTTCATCTATGGGTTCCTTTCACCTATAGAGTCCACAAATCCATTTTCAAAACACAAGATTGTTGAATTATGAGCTTCCATGCTTGAATTGAATTAAATTCATGTTCATGTTATTATTGAGTTTTAGTCCATGATTAAATTACAAGCTTTTATGAAATTAATCATTGTATGTGTTGAATTACATAATTTTCATGATAAACCCTTCAATTTGCAAGTTGATTTATGTAGCCATGATAACTATATGTGTTGATTATCGTATAACCTAAGCATACTCCCCATGTGTTTGATAAAATACTTTTGTGAATGAAATAGTGCCATTATAACATGATAGCATGTATTGCCCATTCATGTATAAGTAGATACATTACAAGTGTTTGATTAAATGCCTCTATGAGTGAACTATGGACAAGTATAAATTGTTATGATTTTCAAGAGTATATTATGCTTTATTTTTCATGCTATCGAGTCCTGGGGGTATTTAATACCCGGTAATTTAGCTGTGTACCTAGAGCCAGTGTCAGTTACAGAATCTCAGTCATGTCACAATCAGTAGTACTCTCAGTCAGTTACAGAACTCAGTAGAACTCAGTCAGTTACAAAATACAGAAAAACTCAGTAAACTCAGTATAAGTCCAGTCCAGTTCAGTATACTCTGTTCAGTGTCTTTCAGTTGAGAGTAGGATTCAGCACCGAGTAAACTCAAGGATGGGGGATCACCTGCCAGTAACGGGTGTGATCTCTAGAAGAAATCCTTGCATTCTAGAACTACGTAGCCAACGTAGGTTGAGACATCAAACCTTCCAGTTGAGGGTTGATGAGGTGTTTTAACTTGCCAGATGAGGGTTCCACCATTCTCATTAGAGTACCTTCCAGATGAGAGTAACTCTTCACTGTCTTTACCCATGGAATGGTACTGGCACCCTTCCAACTGGGGTCACAGGTTGGACCCCAACTCAGTTATCTTATTTGGGGCATGTCGGTTAGATGATTACCTCCCATAGTCTCAGTCTCAGTCTTTAAAATAGAACTCAGTTCAGTTCTTCGGAACTAGGACTGTCAGATACAGTTAATCAGTAGCAGTAACTCAATTATCAGTAACTTCAAATATCAGTTACTCAGCATCAAAACTCAGGACTTAGTTTTAAACAAGCTTAGTTACAGTATTTATTTATATGCATATTAGTGCATACTCAGTATTTACAGCAGTATCAGTTATCCATGTACTCTCATGTTCAGTTACTCTATATCATACAGTCAGTTATTGTTCATGCATGTGAACCCTTGCATTCAGCCTTACCTCATCTAGCATACCAGTACATTCCACGTACTGATGCATACTCTTTTTTTTGCACTATGATGTCTTATATCATAGGTTCGGACGCTTAGGTTCTCGACCGTGCATAGATAGACTAAGATTCAACCAGCAGTAGTAGATTAGCAGTGAGTCCTTATCATTTAAGGATATTCTTTTATTTCATTATTTCATTAGACTCAGTATTTCAGTAGATTGAGTTAGTTGGGGGATTGCCCCATTAACTCCACTTCCAGACATTTTTAGTTAGAGGTTTTTAGACTAGTTTTCAGTCAGTATTCAGTTTTACAGATATTATCACAGATGATATATTTTGTCAGCATTTATAGAGTTTGAACCTTATGGAATTTCAACCTATTTTTCTGCATTTATTACAGTATCATAGTTCAGTGCTCACAATAGATATCAGTCATAGGTTAGCTTGTGGTCCTTTAGGATCGTAAGCACCGTTTAGTGTTTGAGGTACAGACTCGGGGCATTAAAAACTTGGTATCAAAGCCTAAGGTTCACTAGAGTCCTAGGGAGTCTGAATGCCATATCAAGTAGAGTCTTGTGCATGGGTGTGTAGCGCACCACACTTATGGATGGGAGGCTATGAGATTTTTTACGAAACAGTTTCCCTTCTTTTAGTATTTATGTCGTGCGATTGAGCATGAGCTCATGTTAAACTCTCAGTCTAATTCATTTTCTCCTTTCTTTTTACAACATATACCTCCTAAGAAGACTAACAAAAGGAGAACCAAAAATTAGTCAGCACCTCAGCCCGTTCAAGTAGATCCCTTGGACGAGCATGTCTCTCATACAGAATTCAGAGCTCCATTCACTACTCTAGCCAACTCCGTAGCAGGTTAGAATAAATGTCCAACTACTGTTCCAGCCAATCCAATGGCCAATACTACTGCATCCAGGATTCGGGACTTCACCCGAATAAATCCTCCCCTATTCTTAGGATCTAAGCCAGAAGAGGATCCACACGAGTTCTCCGATCAGGTTCAGAAAGTCATAAATATTATGAGAGTGACTTCTAGTGAGAGTGCTGAGTTAACTGCTTATCAGTTACAACGTGGTTTAAGCAGTGGAAGGTAGACAGGGGCTCAGATGCAGAGCCCATAGAGTGGGAAGAGTTTGCTACTACTTTCCTAGTGAGATTCTTTCCCTTAGAGCTAAGAGAAGCTAAGGTGTTAGAGTTCATCAATCTCAGGCAGGGCAGTATGAGTGTGAAAGAGTATTTCCTCAAGGTTAATCAATTAGCCAGGTATGCTCCCCATGTAGTAGTAGACAGTAGGTCCAGAATGAGCAAGTTCGTATCTGGGGTGTCAGATAGTGTGGTTAAGGAGTACAGAACAACTATGTTGATTAAGGAGATAGATATATCCAAGATCATGGTCTATGATCAGCAGATTGAAGAGTCTAAGATCAGTGAGAGAGAGAGGCAGAACAAGAGAGAAAGAATACATAACTTCAATTTTAATCAGCCTAAGTCAGCGGACGGTAACCGTACCCAGTTTCATCCAAAATCTTTAGTTCCAAATTCGTCCTCAGCTAGTGCTCCAGTACCTAAGTTCAAAAATGGTAACAATGATAGGGCGCTAGGCTCTATATCTCAGGGTAGTATTAGCAGTGCTCGAACAAATCCTTCTTGTCAGACATGTAGCAGAAACCACAAGGGTGTCTACAAAGATGACAGTGATATTTATTTTGGGTATGGCAAGCTAGGCCACAGAGTCATATATTGTCCTCAATCAGGTCGCCCGAATCAGTAAGGTGCCACTTCTAGTGCCAGCAGTGGGTAATGCCCAAATAGGCTTTATGCACTTCAGTCCAGACAAGATTAGAAAAATTCTCCTGATGTGGTCACTGGTACATTACAGATCTTTCATTTACATATTTATGCCTTGCTAGATCCAAGAGCTTCTTTATTTTTCATAACTCCTTATATATCCGTTAACTTCGGAGTCAGTCCGGAAATCCTAGAAGAGCCTTTCTCAGTTTCTACCCCGGTGGATAAATCTATCATAGCCCTCTGGGTATACATGAACTGTCCGATTATGATATCTAAGAAAGTTACTTCAACAGACCTTGTAGAGATAGGGATGATAAATTTTGATGTCATTGTCGGCATAGATTAGCTCCATTTATGCTATGCCTCAGTAGATTGTAGAAACAGAATAGTTCAATTTTAGTTTCCAAATGAACCAGTCCTTAAATAGAGGGGTAGTGCCACAACGCTTAAGGGTCAGTTGATTTCATACCTTAGAGCAAGAAAAATGATATCCAAGGGATGTGTCTATCATCTTGTGTGGGTCAAGGACTCTAGTTCATAAACTCCTAGTCTTGAGTCAGTTCTAGTAGTAAATGAATTCTCAGATGTGTTTCCTGAAGATCTTTCTGAAGTTTCTCCCGTTAGGGAAATAGACTTCGGAATAGACCTTTTTCTAGATACTCAGCCCATATATATTCCTTCATACATAATGGCTCCAGCAGAACTCAGAGAGTTAAAAAAATAGTTGAAAATTTCTTAGATAAGGGATTCATCAGATCCAGCATCTCCCCGTGGGGTGCACCAGTTCTATTTATGCTAAGAAAGATGGTACTCTCAGAATGTGTATTGACTACCGTCAGTTGAACAAAGTTACAATCAAGAATAAATATCCACTTTCCAAGATCGATAACTTATTTGACTAACTTCAGGGTGCCAGTTACTTTTCTAAGATAGACCTCAGATCAGGCTATCATCATCTAAGAGTCAGAGAATGTGACATTTCAAAAATAGCTTTCAAAATCTGGTATGGTCACTTCGAGTTTCTAGTCATGTCCTTTAGTCTTACTAATGCCCCAATAGCTTTTATGAACTTAATGAATTACGTGTTCAAATAGTACTTGGACATGTTTGTTATAGTCTTCATCAATGACATTCTTATCTATTCCCGTAGCGAGAATGATCACGCATATCACCTCAAAATCGTACTTCAGACTCTCCGAACTCATCAGTTGTTAGCCAAATTCAGTAAGTGCAAATTTTGGCTAAGGTCAGTAGCATTCCTTCGTCATATTATTTCCAATGATGGAATTAAAGTTGATACTCAAAAGACCAAAGTGGTGAGAAACTGGCCTAGGCCCATCTCTCCATCAGATATTAGGAGCTTTTTAGGTTTAGCTGGTTTACCGTTGGTTTGTTGAAGGGTTTTCGTCTATTCCATAACCCACGTCCAGATTGACTCAAAAAAAAGTCCAGTTTCAGTGGTCAGATTCTTAAGAGAAGAGTTTTCAGGAGTTGAAGACTCGACTCACCTCAGCCCCAGTTTTGACTCTACCAGATGGTTCAGACGGGTTTGTTATGTACTGTGATGCATCCAGAGTAGGTTTGGGTTGTGTTCTCATGCAGAGAGGTAAGTTCATAGCCTATGCCTCCAGACAACTTAAGCCTCATGAGAAGAATTATCCGATTCATGATCTCAAGTTAGCAGCTGTAGTATTTGCCTTAAAGATTTGGAGACATTACTTGTATGAGGTGCATGTTGATGTGTTCACAAATCACAAAAGCCTTAAGTATGTATTCTCTTAGAAAGATTTGAATTTGTGTCAGATAAGGTGTTTAGAATTATTGAAATATTATGATATGAGTGTTTTGTATCACCCGGGCAAGGCCCATGTAGTGGCTGATGCTCTCAGTAGACTGTGTATGAGTAGTGTTTCTTATGTTGAGGACACTAGGAAGAAGTTAGTTTAGGAAGTTCATCACCTTGCCCGACTACGTGTCCGCTTAGTCGATTCAGTAGAAGGTAGTGTATGGGTTCAGAATAGTTCTAAATTCTCTCTAGTTTTTTAGGTGAAGGAAAAACATGATAGAGATCCCCATTTTGTTAAGTTGAAAGAGTCAGTCAGATATCAGAAAGTTGAGGTTTTCTCCCAAGGAAGAGATGGTGTGTTGCATTTTCAGGGTCGTTTATGTGTTCCAGGTGTAGATGACTTGAGGCAACGAATTCTTGTAGAAATGCATGGTGCGCATTACTCAATTCATCCAGGGGCCACTATGATATACCCTAATTTGCGGAAGATCAATTGGTGGAGTGTGATGAAGAGGGATATTGCAGAGTTTGTAGCTAAGTACTCTACATGCCAGCAAGTTAAGATTGAGCACCAGAAACCTAGTGGGTCCATGCAGGAGTTCAGTATTCCCACCTGGAAATGGGAAGAAGTGAACATTGACTTTATGACGGGTTTGCCTTGTACTTGTCGTCAACATGATTCTATATGTGTTATCGTAGATCGGATAACCAAATCAAATCAAATCAAATCTTTCCAGTTCATACTTCCTATTCAGCCGAGGACTATGCCAAACTCTATATCAGAGAGTTGGTCAGGTTACATGAAGTTCTAGTATCCATTATCTCAGATAGAGGTACCCAATATACCTCTCATTTTTGGAAAGCATTCCAAAAGGGTCTTGGTACCCAAGTTCACCTCAGTACAGTCTTTAACCCTCAGACAGATGGTCTAGTAGAAAAGACCATTAAGAATTTAGAAGATATGCTGAGAGCATGCATTGTCAATTTTAAGGGTAGTTGGGATGACCACTTGCCTTTGATCGAGTTCGCATACAATAACATCTATCATTCCAGTATTCATATGGCTCCATTTGAATCTCTCTATGGTAGGAGATGCAAATCTCTAATTGGTTGGTTTGAGGTAGGTGAGGCTACAGTAGTAGGGCCTGACCTAGTGTTCGATGCCTTAGAGAAGGTTTAGATAATCAGAGAAAGACTTAGGGCTTCCCAGAGCCGACAGAAATCATATACAGATGTGAGAAGAAAGGATCTTAAGTTTGAGATTGGTGATTTTATATTCCTAAAAATCTCTCCCATGAAAGAAGTAAAGAGGTTCGACAAGAAGGGAAAGCTCAGTCCCCGATATGTCGGTCATTACAAAATTCTCAACCATTTCAGAAAGGTAGCTTATAAGCTTGAGTTGCCTTCATATCTAGCCTCAGTGCATCCAGTATTCCACGTCTCCTTGCTAAAGAAATGCATTGGTGACCCAGAAGTCATAGTTCCTTTAGAATATGTGAATAATTAAAATGATCTCTCTTTCAAAGAGGTTCCAGTCCAGATCCTCAATCATCAGACTCGCAAATTGTGGAAGAAAGAAGTCCCCTTAGTTAAAGTTCTTTGGCAAAATCAGTCCATAGAGGAAGCTATTTGGGAAACAGAAGAAGATATGCGGACCAAGTATCCCCACCTCTTCTCTGCAACCTCAGATCCAACTTATGGTAACAGTCTTCCTTAACTTTATTCAGTTCCATCTTCATCTATAATCACAACTTGGTATCCATTACCATTGCATACTCAGTCATGTATTCATGAATCAGTTCATTCATGTACTCAAGCATCAGATATGCATGTTCAGTATGAAAACCCAGCTTGTCAGTAGCTTCAGTCATAAATTCCATGCATCAGATATTCATGTTCAGTGTAAGAGCTCAGTTTATCAGTAGTTCAGTCAGGTAGTCATGCATCAGATATGTATGTTTAGTGTGTAAACTCAATTTATCAGTGTCTCAGCTTAATCAATCTTATTCGAGGATGAATGTTCCCAAGGGAAAGATATTGTAATGCCCTGTATTTCTCAAGCTTAACTTAACTCTTAGTTCATGAGTTATCCAATATAAAATTTTTGAAACGCTCAGTATTTTTCGGTTTAAAGACTACCATTGCGTAGGAAATTGAATTATCTTTTCAACGATATAAAATTTTCCTAAATCCGATAACCGAGTAAGAAGTTATGACTATTTTAAATTTCAATCGTTAAACACCGTTATTCATGCCAGTAGCGCATCGCGGAGTATGTTAAAATGACAATTGTCATTTTTTAAAGAGCTACCGCGATACCGGTACGTCAGGCCACATCTTATTTTCACAATTGTCCATTTCCAGTGTACTAATGCGATTCCACAGCGTCGCGGTGAACTTCCAGGTCCCAACTAAAGAGGAAACGCGATACCACCGCGTCTTACCACCATGCATTTTCCCAGTTGGCGATTTCTAGAGACATGACGCGATAGCGCCGCATCGCGCCAGGTGCCTATTTCGAAATTTTTTGACGGAAACTAAATGTTTTATCCAGGGTTAAAACAATTTTTTCCCATGATCTTAACATGCCTAGATACGGGATTTAATCCCTAAAAACGTTTTAAGTCATTACTCACTCAATTTATCACTAAATTAAAAGCATTCTCTCTTAAAACTACAAACTCTAGCTTCAAGAAAACAAGAGCAATCTCAAAGTATTCACCAAGAACTTCAAGAAACTCACAAATTAAGGTATGTTAGGTGTTCATCTATGGGTTTCTTTCACCCATAGAGTCCATGAATCCATTTTCAAAACACAACATTGTTGAATTATGAACTTCCATGCTTGAATTGAATTGAACTCATGTTCATGTTATTATTGGGTTTTAGTCCATGATTAAATTACAAGATTTTATGAAATTAATCATTGTAGGTGTTGAATTACATGATTTTCATGATAAACCCTTAGATTTGCAAGTTGATTTATGTAGCCATGATAACTATATATGTTGATTATCGTATAACCTAAGCATGCTCCTCATGTGTTTGATAAAATGCCTATGTGAATGAAATAGTGCCATTATAACATGATAGCATGTATTCCCCATTCATGTATAAGTAGATACATTACAAGTGTTTGATTAAATGCCTCTATGAGTGAACTATGGACAAGTACACATTGTTATGATTTTCAAGAGTATATTATGCTTTATTTTTAATGCTATCAAGTCTTGGGGGTATTTAATACCCAAAAATTTAGCTGTGTACCTAGAGCTAGTATTAGTTACAGAATCTCAGTCATGTCACGATCAGTAGTACTCTCAGTCAGTTACAAAACTCAGTAGAACTAAGTCAATTACAGAACTCAGGAAAACTCAGTAAACTCAATATTAGTCTAGTCCAGTTCAGTATTCTCAGTTCAGTGTGTTTCAGTTGGGAGTAGGATTCAATACCGAGTGAACCCATGGATAGGGGCTCACCTGCCAGTAAAGGGTGTGATCTCTGTAAGGGATTTTGCATTCCAGAACTACCTATCCAGCATAGGTTACGACATCAAACCTTCCAGTTGAGGGTTGATGAGGTGTTTTAACATGCCAGATGAGGGTTCCACCATTCTCATTAGAGTACCTTCCAGATGAGGGTAACTCTTCAGTGTCTTTACCCATGGCACGATACTGACACCCTTCCAACTAGGGTCACAGGTTGGACCCCAACTCTGTTATCTTATTTAGGACATGTCGGTTAGATGATTACCTCCCACAGTCTCAGTATCAGCCTTCAGAATAGAACTCATTTTAGTTTTACAGAACCAAGACTTTTGGATACAGTCAATCAATATAAGTAACTAAGTTATCAGTAACTTCAGATATCAGTTACTCAGTATCAGAACTCAGGACTTAGCTTCAGATAAGCTTAGTCACAGTATTTACTTATATGCATATTAGTGTATACTCAGTATTTACAGCAGTATCAGTTATCCATGTATTCTCATGTTTAGTTACTATATATCATATAGTTAGTTATTGTTCATGCATATGAACCCTTGCATTTAGCCTTACCTCATTTAGCATACCAGTATATTCCACGTACTGATGCATACTCTTTCTTTGCGCTATGATGTCTCATATCATAGGTTCAGACGCTCAGGTTTCCGACCACACATTGATAGACTCAGATTTAGCCAGTAACAGTAGATTAGTAGGGAGTCCTCATCATTCGAGGATATTATTTTATTTTATTATTTTAGTAGACTCAGTATTTCAGTAGATGGAGTTAGTTGGGGGATTGTCCCATCAACTCCATTTTCAGACAGCTTCAGTTAGAGGCTTTTCAGACTAGTTTTCAATCAATATTCAATTTTACAGATATTATCACAGATGATATACTTTGTCGGCATTTATAGATTTTGAACCTTATGGTGTTTTATCCCATTTTTCTGCATTTATTACAGTATCATATTTCAGTGCTCACAGTAGATATCAGTCATGGGTTAGCTTGTGGTCATTTTGGATCGTAAGCACCGTATAGCATCCGGGGTACAGACTCGGGACGTTACAAAAACTCTTTTGACTTCTTGTTATATGTTGAATCGTGTGCCTCATAAAAAGTCTAAATTAACACCTTTTGAGTTGTGGAAAGGTCATAAGCCAAATTTGGAATATGCAAGAGTTTTGGGTTGCTTAGCCTACGTAAGATTAATGGATCCTAAAATCTCTAAGTTGGATAAAAAAGTTACTACTTGTGCTTTTCTTAGTTATGCTTCAAATAGTAGAACCTATAGATTTTTTTATCTTGAAGATAGTATTATAATAGAATCAGGTGTTGCTATTTTTCATGAAAATAAATTTCCTTTTGATTCCAAAAATAGTGGGGGTCAAAGGAATGAAGAAAATATTTGTCACTACCTAGTTCTTCTACTTCTAGTTTGAGAAATAAAGAAAATAGTGATTTTGAGTTAGGAAAAAATAAAAGAGTTAGAGTAGAAAAAGATTTTCGTTCTGATTATTACGTTTTTAGTGTTGGAGATGACCCTATCTCTTTAAAAGAAGGTTTGTATTCATATGATGCTATTTTTTGGAAAGAGATTATAAATGATGAAATTGAATTACTAATTTTTAATAAAACTTGAAAGCTAGTTGATTTACCACTGGGTTATAAAATAATAGGATGTAAATGAGTACTACGTAAAAAGTTAAAACTGGATGAATCTGCTGATAAATATAAGGCTAGGCTAGTGGCTAAAGGTTTTAAGCAACTAGAAGGCCTAGAATATTTTGATACTTTTTCCCCGGTAACTAGAATTACATCCATTAGACTTTTTATTGTTATTGCTGCAATTTTTGATTAACCAATTTATAAAATGGATGTAAAAACTATTTTTTTTTTTAAATGGAGACCTAAATGAGAAGATTTACATGGAATAACTCAAGTGTTTTGTTGAAGCTAGCCAAGAAAGAAAGTGTGTAAACCTTCTAAATCCCTCTATGTCTTGAAACATGCACCAAAGCAATGACATGAAAAGTTAGATTCTTGCATGATTGATAATAACTTTAAATCAAATGAGTGTGATAAGTGCATATATCATAAGTCTTGAAATAATTTGCATGTTATTATTTGCCTATATGTTGATGATTTATTGATCTTTGACTCTAACATGAATGTCATTGGAGCGACTAAAAACATCCTTAGAAGTCATTTTGACAAAATAAAAGATCTTGGTGATGCAAATTTTATTCTAGCAATAAAAATTACTAGAACATTTAATGGAATTTTTCTTGACTAGTCACATTATGTTGAGAAATTTTTGAAAAAATATAATTATCTTGATTGCAAGCATGTTGTAACTCCATCTGATTCTAGACTTCACTTGTTTCCTGTTGAAAGTGAAATTGATGTTATAAATCAAAAGAAATATGCTAGCATAATTAGAAGCTTGAGATATGTGACTGATTACACTAGGCCTGATATTGCATATGCAGTAGTAGTACATAGCTGATTTACTAGCAGGTCAGGTAATGAATATTGACATATTATAACAAGAGTAATGAGATAGTTAATTGGAATGAAAACTTGTGGTTTATTCTATAAAAATTTACTGTTGTACTTGAAGGCCTTTGTGATGCGGATTGAAACACTTTATCAGGCGATTCTTTATCTATTGCTGGTTATATTTTTACTTTGATGGTGACTTTATTTGTTGGAAATCTAAAAAGCAAATAATTATTGATAACTCTATCATGAGGCTGAACTAATTGCTTTAGCTTCAGCTAGTGAGAGAGCAAATTGTTTGAGAGATTTATTATTTCAAATACCTCATTTTGAAAAACCAACTCCTCCTATTTTAATTCATTGTGATAGCATCCGTTGTAATTGTTACAGTTCAAAACTGTTGTTACAACGATAAATTCAGACCTATAAGGAGAAAATACCATAATGTGAGATCATATTTGATAAATAGTACCATTAATGTTGATTATGTCAAATCTTGTGATAATCTTACTGGTCCATTGACTAAGGCCTTAGAAAGAGAAAAGGTCTGGAGCACATCGAGGAGGATGAGATTGAAACCTACTAAATCTTGAGTCATTGTTAGAAAATCCAACCTAGGGACTAGAAATCCTATTCAATAGAAAAAGCAAATCACATGATTACTTATTATGAAAAATGCACTATTTTTTATCCTCCCTATGGTGTGATTGTATTTACCTATAATGATTTGTAAGGATGAGTTAAAAAAAAAAACTCTTACTGAAAATCTATAGCTTGTAAGAGTGAACTTCTAAAATTACAGGAGCACTCTTGAAAGATTTCACCAATGTGAGTATGGAAGTAGGTCTCTTCCTATGAAAACTAGGTTCATTCTCAAAGACACTCATAAAACCGGGATAGTACAAGGCCGTAATGTGTTGGCTATAAAACTCATATCAATACTTTGACTATTATGTGAAAGCAGTAACATTTTATTTTCCTTAAGCAATCATAGTTCAAGTCTGAGACCACTACGACTCTGGAGTAAAAACTATTATTTTACTAAGTGGAGATTAAATACAGAGCAGACCTTCATCATGCATGATAATTTTCTTCAACTAGTAGACTCTCTTATTAATATTAAAATGAGCGAGGATTGCTTGTTTTGTGACATTTTAACATTTATTATAAAATTTTAATGCCTAATTATCATGGCAATAAGTGTCCATTTTAGGGCAGAGGAATGTGGGAGTTTGTGTTGTTACAATTTTTTTTATTAAGGTGAATTACTCCTACATTGCATTGCTGAATGTACAACAGTTATGCCTCATCTCTTGTGGTGTCATTAAGTGAATTTACTCCTTTGTAGTTAGTGGATGATGAACTCTAAAGGCATGGTTAATTTCTCACGTTAGTGGGACAAAATGTTACAAACATTCTTGTAACTTATTTGTTTAAGTTTCATGTAATTTTCATCCACTTTCTACTATTATTCTCTTTATCATTTTTTGTAACTCTTGTAACCTTGTAGCTTCTATTTTATTTATCTTTCTATTTTTTCCCTATTCGTTGTCATGAAAGATATTTTCACCTATAAATAGAGGTGGTTTTGCATATTTTTTCAATTACAAGAATATATAAAGTTCACAAAAGTTAGTAAAATAGAGTTTATTAGTTGAAGGGAGGTGTTCTTTTTGTGGAATTTTGGATCAACTCTTGTCCAAAGTTGTTGAGTTATACTTTGTGAAAAGGTTGTTGTATCCTGGAGGGGACAAGTCAAGAAGATTACTGCTGGACTGGTAAAATTATTCGCTGCAGTGGCCTTGAATCTCCGTAAAGAGAGCAAGATATCCGCGCCTTATGCAAAGAGGAAGAATACTCTATTTTCTTCATTTTTTTTATTTTTCTGTTGTAATTTTACCAACACATACATTGGGCATAAATAAGAGTTCGCTTGAGATGGTATGGTCATTCCCACATATCGACCATCAGATGTATTGGTTCGTAGATGTGAAACTATGGTGACACATGAACCAATACATCTTCCACACAAATATTCTTCTTTTACTCTATGCCAACACACTCAAAATTGAGTGACACATGAACACAGTAATCTTAGTCATACTACGACTAAAATTATTTGATACACTATACATACAAAACCTATAAATTGAGAATATATATTAGTCATATACCACTTTTACATTATGTCCATTGCTTCTGTAAGAGTTGTTTAACTTTTCAGGGATTTATACGTCAATATTAAAAAATAAATGGAGTTTCTACTATTTTTTTTAATAGAGTTTAAATTTAGTGTACCGTCAGTGTATTTTTTTTTATATCATCACCTAATTTTTACCAGCTATAACAGTATTTTTTTTTTAAAAAAATATAAAATTAAAAAAGAATTTCCTATTGTCTTTCCTCCCTCTACATGGGTGCTTTACCTTATCTCTCTTTCCTCTCTCTACCGCTGTCTCTCCAATTTCTTCTTCTACCGCATAGACTTACTTTTAATCCTCTTTCAATCTTTCTGGACTAAGAAACGGGAGAACAGAGTGGATGGAGTGAATAGATTTTCAATTACATCGTAAGTGTCTTCTTCATAAGTCTATTATTTTTCGGTTTCAAGTTTGAAGTGAAAAAGGATTTCTTTATCTCTGCTTTCAACTATTTTTTCATCTTATGCATTGCTTTATTGAAGGAATAGAAATTTCTATGTACAAGATATTTAATTTTCTTCAATTTTCCTTTAGCTTTGGTTTTGATTACAATAATTATTGAATCTGCCTAAGATTTCTCCATCGATTTATCTAATTTTATAAAATTGGTTGGCTAGATCGTGTATAATCAGACTAAGAATCAGTAATTGTCATGATCGTTCACTGATATTCTGGTGAGGACTGATGCTTTGATCCTTTTTGAATGTTTGCTTTAGCTCTGCGAAGTTCAGTTAAGGGTACCTTGTTAAGTAATCAAAATGGATGTTACAATTTAGTTTTTTTATATTTAAAATTGTGTTTTTCAGGATTCATGAAAAACTCAAACTTAGATGAGGAAAATATAGGAGTTGGAATTCCATCAGACGAAATTCACATGGATGAAACTGGATAGATTGTTCCATATATAGATGTTGAAAATTCGCGAGACCCCTACATTGGTAAGGCGTTTCAGTCACTTGATTTATTTAAGTTTTATCTTAATTATGCTCATCGTAGTGGATTTAGTGTACGCCGAGGTCGTATGATAAGATCAAGAAAAGATAAGTCAATAATTGGTCAAGAGTTTGTCTGTTCAAAGCAAGGATTTCGGTCAAAGAAAAATTTAGAAAGTAATAAATCATGAGATGAAATCAGAGAAGGATGCAAAACATTATAATATATATCGAAGAAAGAAGAAGGTAAATGGGTTGTTTGTAGGCTTGTCACTAAGCACAATAATGAGCTTGTATCTCCAAAAAGTCAGAAATTCTTGCATCAAAAAGAAAAAGTCTGAGGCCCAAAAAAATTGTATTGATTTGCTTGATAACGCTGGAGTCCGTCCAAGTAAGATAGTGTCAGTTTTGATAACTCAAGCTGGGGGAGTAGATCATCTTAATTTAATAGGTCAAGATATTCAATATTATTTGCAAACGAGGAGACAAAAAAATCACAAAAAAGGAGATGCAGAACTGATGCTTCAATATTTTTAAAAGCGTCAATCAGAGAATCCAGGTTTCTTTTATGCTATACAAATGGATGTTGATGGTCGTTCAACTAATTATTTTTGTGTTGATGCTAGATCTAGGATTGCTTATAAGAATTTTGGAGAAGTGGTTGTCTTTGATCCGATGTATATAAAAAATAAATACAAGATGCTTTTTGTTCCATTTACCGGGGTTAACAATCATCATCAATCTATTTTGTTTGGTTGTGCTCTACTTTGGGATGAAACTCAACACTTTTGAGTGGTTACTTCGTACCTGGCAAAAGGTAATGTTTGGAGTGGCACCTCGTACAATTATAATTGATCAGGATGCTGCCATAACAAATGCAGTTACAAGGGTATTTCCTAACAGTGCACACCACTTTTGTACGTGGCATATAACACAGGAGATTCCAAAACATCTAAGTCATGTTTATCATCAGTATGATGATTTTAGTAGCAAGTTTAATTCGTGTATTCATGGTATGACCACTCCTGTGGAATTTGAGATAATGTGGAGTGAAATAATGAAAATGTATGATTTAGGAGAAAATAGTTGGTTGCAGAGAATATATGCAATTCGTGAAAAATGGATACCTGCATATGTGCGTACTACTTTTTGTGTAGGCATGTTAACAAGTCAAAGAAGTGAAAGTATGAATAAATTTATTAAAGATTATCTGAATTTTAGTACTCCAGTGAGTATATTTGTAGTGCAATAACACAAAGCTTTAGACGCTCGATATGATAAAGTAAGGGAGAAGGATTACAAGACTAAATATTCAAGGCCTGTCTTGAAAACTTTGTATCCTATGAAGGATGAAGCGGCGAAAAAATACACTAGAAAAATATTTTAGTTTTTCAAGAAGAACTAATTCAGTCTCAAAAATTTGTCTCTGAAAAATTTGAGGTTAAGGATGGAATAAACATCTATAAAGTGTATCAGCTTCAAAGACAAAAGCCTACATATAAAGTGAATCTTGCACTGACAAAAGTTGTTTGTTCGTGCCACAAATTTGAGTTCATGGGAATTCTATGTAGATATGTACTAATGATATTCATAAAGAAACATATTCACTAGCTTCCAACACATTATTTGTTAGATCGATGGACTAGAAATGCAATCAAAGAAAAAGCTATTGACCATCGCAATGAAATAACCAATATTAAACCTTCTACTTTATGGTTTAATAACATCATGATGCATTCTATGGGGCTAGTTGAACAAGCTACAAAGCCTGAAAAACATTATCAATTCGCACATCAAAGATTGTTGCTATTGTGTAGAGAGCTTGATGAACTTCCTTATGAATCTGAGGAAGTTTGTGTACCGAACGATCAAATTGGTAAGAAATATTGTGAAATGAATCAAGTTGGTGAAAAGAATTGTGAAATGAACTCATGTGAACAAAGGCAAGATGTGTAACAACCTAAAAATTTGATGAAATATGTAAAATTTATGATTTTATGTGATTTGATTATTTTACCCCTCTCCGCAGTTGCATTATGGTATTTCTGGGGTATGGAAGTGATTGACATAATTTTCGATACATTTTGATATCATTTATGCAATATTGTGGTTTTTTATGGCTTCGAGAGCCTTATTTTAGACTTATGGGGATATCTTTTGATCTGTGCGACAGATGACCAAATGAACTATAACAACAACTCTGAAATAACGATTTTAGGCTAGGTAGATCTTTGGTCCGGGTCTCGGTGCACCCGAACTCATTTTGACCTATTAATCGGAAAGTTGGAAAATTGGAAATATGGGTGTGAGACCCACATTTGATCAAAACGACCTCGGATGGAAAATCTGACTTTTCCAGCATATTTAGAATGAGAATTTTAGAGTGTTAGCATGTTTGGTATGATTTTAAGGATTTTAAATCTCATTTCAACCATCGGTTTGGAAAATTGTGATTTCGGATTTTGGAGGTCAACTTTGTGAAAATAATATTTTTTTTGAAAATATGATATCGCCAATGCGTCCGGAACATCAAATTTAGTATGGTTGCATAATTCGTTTGCATGTATCGGACTCCAAATGAATCTCGGGCACCCCATCGAAATCCGGGATGAAAATGAAGTGAAAAATCTGGTGCAATACTAGATTTTTCTGCAATATAAATACATTTTTTTGGCCTATTTTTCTCAGTTCTCATCTTGACTCTTGAGAGTTAAACCCTAAAATGGTGTGGGAGCTTAAAAGAAAAGTTTGTGGGATCTTGGGAAACTAGATTAAGACCTATTTCTTGATTTTATTATGGATTTAAGGTAAGAATTCACCCATTTTTCTTAGTAATTTCTTGATTAATTTCTCAAAACCCCAAAAATCTTATAGCATGATTTTAAATTCAAATTTTACTCCTTTCACTTGAATAATATTTTTATCTTATAATTACTAGTTTTTCATCAATTTAACCTTCAAAACAACTCCAATTCTTGATTTTAACCAGGATTTTCAAGATTTTACCCGATAAAGCTTTAAAATATTTTTTCCTCAATTTGAACCTTGTCTTTGACTTGATTTGACTTGGGTTTCCAGCTGTAGATTTCTAAAAATATGAGAAACATATTTTTGAAATAAAGTTCTGATTTTGCCCTTCTTTTTCAGAAACCCATTTCGGGGGTCCACCATTTTGACCCCAAACCAAAAGTAGTCAATATGAGTGTCAGTTTTTTTTTACGCGTATATTCCATTTTGACATTTTTAGTGGAGTTCAAGATTGTCCGTGAAAAGTAAGGTCGCGGATTCAAGTGTAGCGGACCAATTTTGACTTTCGAGGTAGGTTATGACTTAACTCTTTCAGACTGAGCTGGGTAGTAAATGAAGGTACAAAATACATGTTAAGGGTGGGAACTAATTATAAAATATGACTATCTATATGTTGTTCCCTTGTGGGGGCTTATATGTGATGTAATTATCGAAATTAAGATATTATGTGATATGTGTGACCATGTGGGGTCCTATGTGATATTGATAGCCTTGAATACATATGAATAATTGTATTGTGTTGTTAAAATGCTAATGTGGTACTATTGACGTATTGTGATTATATTCATACTTTATTGGCAAATGAGACATGTGAAAATTCATGAATGATACAAAAATAATGAGCGGATATTGGCTCATGTGGTTGTGAAAATGTATCATTGTAGTTGGTTGTGGAAATATATCATGTGGTTGTTTGTGGAAATACTCATTGTGATTGGCTGTGAGCATTACATCTTCATATTATACTTATTCATAAAATATTGGTACCACCGTGACAACATCTGAGAAACACTGGCAACACGTTTTTAAGACATATTGTAACACCTTATAAAATCCTTTTTGAGGGATGTGCCATAAATGAGATATGAAATATGTGGATTGTATACGGATTGACGACATACCCATGGGTCCTATGTCGGAAAGCTTTAGCTCCGTAGGTGTCTACGGTGATTGTGCGACGAGCCCGGAGGTTCTCCAAAGACCTCGTGCATCATCATCATATCTATTGCACTTACTTTATTGTGTTATATTGTGTTGTATTGGCATATTGACTTATCATCTATGTATTTATCGTATTTTTTTTGACTTGTATTTGATGATCTTGTATATGCATGTCCCCCCTTGTTCTTCTTATATGTGATGTAATACGTACTTTTGTTCTATCTTTGTTTGATGTTGCAATATATGTGAGATATATTAGAACAGTTAGTGCAAACGGTGAGGGCTATTGTTGTGGAACATTTTCTGATTGCAGGTGACGTGCCCTTAGTGTATATTTTGTATGCTCTATTTACTACTTTGCTTGGTCGGCCTATGATACCTACTGAGTACAAGTGGACCGTACTCATGCCTACTGCGCCCTTTCAGTGCAGGTCCTAGCTTGAGTATGCCTCAGCTTGATTGACTCGAGTGATTGTTGGAGCTTCCAAGGTAGCGGTTGGACATTCTTGCGTCCGAAGTTCACCTCTATATTTCTATAGCAGTGATATCTTTATTAGTCTTTGGAGAAAGTTATTATTTCTTTGTGGTTATTTTTCCGATGTATTTGACTCTTGGATTGTATTAGTAGTTCTTACACTATTGACATCTGATTTTGGGAATGATTGGTGTTTTGAATAAGTTTTTTTCTCATTGTTATGATTACTTATATGGTTCGACTTTGTTCTAGAAGCCTTACCGTGGTATATTTCTCTTTTTTCCTCTTATCGTATCAGCTTGGGTGATAAGCTTACTTGTCAAGGTACGCCGCGACAAGTGCCATCCTGACCCTCATTTTTGGTTCGTGACAAGATGTTACTCTGTTTGAATCTCCAGTAGTGGTAACTAAAGGACGTCCGAAATCTTTAAGAAAGAAATATTCTTTAGAAGTTGCTTACAAAGCCATAGTGGTAACTAAAGGACGTCCGAAATCTTTGAGAAAGAAATATTCTTTAGAAGTTGCTTACAAGGCCAAAAAATTTTCTTCTCAGAAGATAAAAAAAGTTTATTCTTAGAAAACCAAAAAAGTTTCATCTCAGAAGCCAAAAAGGCAAACAAAAAACATTAAACTTAAGAAAAAAGAGACGAGGTAATTTTCGTTACATATTAATTTTATTTCATATTACTTCTGTAATAACTTCTAAATTTTATATGTAGTTCAAAATTTAATGTTGGAGCTGAACAGAAAAGTGCAACAACATCTAATAAAGCTAATACAATGGCAACAAACTTATAATATCATTATATTAGTTGGCTTATTTTTGTGTACCTTTTTCTCCAACTAATTCGTCATTTGATTTGTAAACAATTTCAACGATATCCAGAATTTTATCAAAGGTATATTGAGAGCACTGATTGTGCTTATGTCACCTCATTTATGGTGAATAACTCTTGTTACCTTGATCCTATTATTTATACATTGTGGTTTGTACTTAATAATTTTAACTTCCCTTTTAGGATTTAATGAAAGCTGCTTCAGCTCCGTACCAACAAGATCATCTTAGTTAGTGAGTAAGAAGATAAGAGGACCTAAAGATTTAGAATATAAAGAAACGAAGAAGAAACAACTCTTTAGACTTTAAACTATTAATTTTTCTCTATTTTTGAATTATAAATAGTCCTTTCCATCATATATTTTTTTTATCTATTTTGAGTCAAACAAATTTTATTTCTTATTATGTGTGAAAATGAATGAGCTTTGTGTTATTTGAAAGTGAACATGATGATGTAATGATTTCTCTACAACTTGAAGTACGCTGCATCTTTAGCAGTGAAGGGAGTTTAAAACTGAAGTAAGATGAATTCCTCATTAGGCGTTTTGTCCCAGTTAGAACGTTTTAGATAGTAGAAAAGTAGACCAGGAAATGTTCCATTTATTTGTGGTCAACTAAGATTTTTGTATCTGTGTTTGTCTTCCATAAATATTAAATATGTTGGCGGCTGGTCATCTTACTATCTTACATTATACTTGATGAATTGGTTTTGATAGTACAAATCTCTTTGTATTTATGAATGTCGATGCACTTATTATTACAACGGGATATTATTACTTTCACTTCATCGACTATTAAAGTTGCCAACAATCATAAGGAGAACCATGCTTGGCCTAAGAGTGTAAGAGCGGTTACTTGACATATATGTTGCTCAGACTCTTCAAAATATTTTGATAGTTGCGTGTTGGATACTCCAAAAGTAGTGCATTATGGAGAATCTGGCACCAATTTTTGGAGAGTCCCAGTAACATGGGGGTTTGGGCCACAGGTGACAAAAGAGTTTTAAAATGAGGTGTAGGTGACACAAGTCTTAATAATTGAGTAGATGTGACAATTACTTCATTATGGTTTAAGAAAGTTTGGAAAATTTCAAAATAACCCATAAGTTTTTAAATTAACACTTTGATTCAAATGTTAGTTAATATATAACGGGGAACGAAGGGAAAAAAGCATTTTTTTCTCTCTCCTCATCCGTTGTTATTTTCTCTCTCTTCATGATATTTGTTGTTTATTGTTGTTGTTGCTTTATTCATCATCTTCTGATTCATTATCATCATCTTATACTTCATTATCAACTTCATATTTTTCTTGTTGACCATTGTTGTTGTTGTTGTTGTTACCCCAACTGCTGCTCTTTGACCAAATTCTTATGTCAAATTTTGTTTCGTAAATCACTTTCAACTTTGGAATTTACTTGAGAGGAGACTTTGGTAAGTCAGATTATGCTTTTTAGTTGAATCTGGGTAACTGCTAGTGTGTTGTTTTTTCAACAATAGTTTGCACGTGAACATGAATACAATACAGGAGCAATCTGTTTAAACAGATCCATTATCTGCGGCACCAGATAAATGTTCTGTTGTAACAACAGACTCATGTTGAATTCATGTTTAAGGGTTCTAGGTGCCCGTAATATGATTATGAATCGAATAGATGGGTATTCTGTTGCACCAGATTAGTAATCTGTTTCAACAGATAAATAATCTGTTTCATCAGATTACTAATATATTTCGAACAACAAAATACAACTCCTGTCACACACAAAACCTAACAGATATCTCATATGTTCTTGCTATTATACTGGAATCAAATTATTCCTTAATTGTAGACATGTCATTCGTTAAGAAATAGAAATAGACAACACGAAAATTAAATAAGAAATAAAAAGTCAAGTGCATCAAACATAATTTTTTATAAAACAAACAAAAAAAATACATAGATAACAGAAAAAAGCTTAATTATTATTATCATCATTATTATTTGTATGGCCAGCCGACCAATCTTCAAAGGGCAACAACAGCGCCATCCGCAGCCTGCGGATCTCCCGCAGCATCCTTACTCTGACGACGGCCAACTCCCAATGCAGGTTATGAACCTCTTTCTGGAGTTCCCTCATGGCGTCTTGTAATATAGCGACATCTCACACAAGATCAGCCATATCTAAAAAACGCATAAGTTGACAAAACACACACGTAAACGCAAAAGTAAAGAAAAGAAAGAATTCGAATGTAATGTAATACAACGTATATTTACACAAAAATCAAGAAAAAAAACTTACCAGAGACAGGAAAAAGCTATTTATAGAGGATTGAACCTGAATGAGTTAGGCAAAAAATCGCAACTGTTCACCTCCATTTATTAATGACATTCTTGATTATCGTAAAAAGTTATGACTTAATTAAATTAATCAATATTATGATAAGTCATGACTTTTCAACTTTATTATTAATAATAATTAGTCCTTTCTAGGAACTATTTTTTTTACATTGTTTTGGACAACAGATAATATATCTGTTGCATCAGATAAATCATCTGTTACAACAGATATATCATGATTTTCAACAAATAGATAACCTGTTGCATCAGATAATATATCTGTTGTAACATATAATATATATATATATATATATATTTTTAAAAATATATTATCTTCATGACATCCAAATTTTTTGACTTTTTAATTATATAAATTAATAAAGAAGATTTAAAGGCACAACTGTTCACCTCCATTTATTAATGACATTCTTGATTACTGTAAAAAGTTATGACTTAATTAAATTAATCAATATTATGATAGGTCATGACTTTTCAGCTTTATTATTATTAATAATTAGTTCTTTCCAGGAACCATTTTTTTTACACCGACTTGGACAACAGATAATATATCTGTTGCATCAGATAAATCATCTGTTACAACAGATATATCATGATTTGCAACAAATAGATAACCTGTTGCATCAGATAATATATCTGTTGCAACATATAATATATATATATTTTTTTAAAAAATATATTATCTTCATGACATCCAAATTTTCTGACTTCTTAATTATATAAATTAATAAAGCAGATTTAAAGGCACAACTGTTCACCTTCATTTATTAATGACATTCTTGATTACTGTAAAAAGTTATGACTTAATTAAATTAATCAATATTATGATAGGTCATGACTTTTCAGCTTGAAGCTTAGCTTTATAATTATTAAAATAATTAGTTCTTTCCAACAACCGTTTATTTTTTACACTGAGTTGCACAACAGATTATATATTTATTGCATCAGATAAATCATCTATTACAATAGATATATCATCCGTTGCAACAAATAGTTCAACTGTTACATCAAATAATATATCTGTTGCAACATATAATATATATATCTTTTAAAAAAAATTTTATCTTCATGACATCCAAATTTTTTGAATTTTTAATTATATAAATTAATAAAGAAGATTTAAAAACAAGAATATTTCTGGTGAGTTTTTTACGGCTTAAATTGTGTTTATCATTTATTTCTTTATTCTTTTCTGTGAAAAAAATGACTTAATTAAATCAAGCTGGTGGTGACTTAATCTTTCCATTTCTTTAATAACCATTTTTATTAATTGAGTTATGGCAACATATTGTATATTTGTTGCATCAGATAACCCATCTGTTTCAACAGATATACCATCTGTTGATATAAATTGACCATCTGTTTAAGGAGTTTTTTTGATTTCTTCTAACTGATTCATAAGTCGCAACAGATGAGGAATTTGATGCATTAGAAGCGTTTTTTGTTTTTGTTTATTTGTTGAATGTGTTTAGACAAAAGTCACAGTCACGACTATTCATTAACGTTTTTCTAAAAAATCATATCATTATATATATATCTTAATTAAATTAATCCAATGTTGTGACTTTTTTAAAATCAAATAATCTTTTTTTTACGATTATAATATCATTTAGATCCTTATTATTTATTAACGAACCATTTTTAGGAGAATTTCTCATCATGACCGCATCTCTAACTCCAACCGCCGACATGTTTTGAATGGGAAATAAATAGAATGATAATTAAATATTGAATAAGAATTAAAAATTCAAAATCGACCAATGTTAAGATTGAAATGTGTTCTCATTAACTTAATGTTAAGATTAATAATAGTACCTACATTGATATAGGTGGAATTAGGGATGGATGACTGAGCAGAAAGGATCAACTACAACTTCAATTGAGTTTTTTTGGCAATTGCATGATGAGACGATATTGCATTTCTCCCGACAAGAGTCATCGATCGATCACTCTGAGATGAACCAATTCTTACTACCTCGTATGTTCAACTAATACCTTAATTGAATAATCTGGGACTAGGGGTGAGTTCTCATAGGGTCAACTACAACTTCAATTGAGTCTTTTAGCAAATGCATGATGAGACGGGACTGCGTTCCTCCCGACAAGAGTCGTCAATCGATCACTCTTGAGCCGAACCAATTCTTACTACCTCATATGTCCAACTAATACCTTAATTGATTAATCTAGGACTAGGGGTGAGTTCTCATAATGTCAACTACAATAGATGACATCGCCTATTTGACAATTTACAACAGATGGGTAATATATTGCAACATATGACTCAATCCATTTGATAATTTACAAAAGATGATAATTTGTTGCAACAGATGACTTAATCTGTTTGATAGTTTACAACAGATGTGTAATATGTTGCAACAGATTACATAATCTGTTTGATTTGATCCAACAGAAAAGACATCTGTTGCAACAGGTTGAGTATTTATTTATATATAATTTAATTGAGTTCATATGTTAGACTAATACCTTAATTGAATGTGAGTTATCATAGGGTCAACTACAACTTCAATTGATTCTTTTGACAATTACATGATGAAACGGTACTGCGTTCCTCCCGACCAGAGTTGGCGATCAATCACTCTGAGCCGAACGGGGGCAGGGGTGGGGTTGCGATTAATAAATTAATCCAATGTTGTGACTTTTTAAAATTAAATAATCTTTCTTTTACTATTATAATATTATTTAGTTCCTTATTATTTATTAATGAATCATTTTTAAGAGAATTTCTCATCATGATCGTATCCTTACCTCCAACCGCCGACACGTTGAGAATAGGGAGTAAATAGAATGATAATTAAATATTGAATAAGAATTAAAAATTTAAAATCGACCAAACCAAACCAAACCAAACCAAACCAAACCAAACATATACATGGATTTTCTTGAATCCCTTATAGGTAGATCAGATATAAAAAAGGGAAATACATACTCTAAAAGAAAGAAGAAACATAACCTAATTATTATTATTATTATTATTATTATTATTACTATTATTATTACTATTATTATTGTCAACCCGATAATTTGCATCCGGCAGCAGCTGGGCCCTCCTCAGCCTAGTTCCGAAGTCGGCCAAATCCCTCTGGAGTTCATCAAACTGCCTTTGAAGTTCCTTTAAGGACTCGATATGAACCTTCTTGTACGAATCTGGATCTGACATATTAGTATTGTAAGTATAGTAGAATGAACGAGAGTGAGTGAGGAGTGAGAGTGAGAGTGAGAGGAGGCCGGAGGGACCTATTTATAAAATAATTGAATTGGAAGGGACTGGACTTAGTCAAACAAAAATCCACGACTGTTCATATCCCTTAAAAGGAAAAATTACACAAATCCCATATTTAAGACACCATATTACACAATATCCCTTAATGTTTTAAAAAATTACATAAAATCAGGGATTCATATTTACTAGTGATACATATGCTATATGTATCACTACTATATACATATGTATATACTAGTGATACATATACATATATATATCACTAGTCCATATGTATCACTGCTTAACATATGTATCACAATTCAAAATTTCGGGATAAGATGTAATTAGCAAACTATCCAGAATTTTATGTAATATTGTGTTAACTATCCGGGATTTATGTGTTACTTAAATAAAATTGGTGACTTTATTAATAAGTAAATTAAAAAAAAATGGATCTAAATACAACATTTTATCTTTTTGTTGTATTTTCGAAAAAGACAGATTGATAATCTATTGCAAAATATATTCCACCTGTCAGATAAATTACAACATATGGACAATCTGTTGCAACAGATGGATATATCAATTTACTTTTCCATCAGTTGTGGCATCTGTTGCACTTGCTAGTCATCTGTTTATTCAATTTCATAGAGAGTAATCAATTTTTCTAAACACTTCTTGGCCAAACTCAATTTTTGCTCTTGGATTGCTTCTCTTTTTTTCTTTGCATCCTTCAATCAAACTAAATTTTTGCTATTGGATTGAGGGCAAAAATTGAATTTGGAGGCCAGGTTGAAGGATGCAAAGAAAAAAAGAAAAGCAATCCAAGAGCAAAAATTGAGTTTGGCCAAGAAATGTTTAGAAAAATCTATTGCTCTCGATGAAATTGAATAAACAGATGACTAGCAAGTTGCAAAAGACGCCACAGCTGATGGAAAAATAAACTGATATATCTATCTGTTGCAACAGATTGTCCATATGTTGTAAGTTATCTGACAGGAATAAAATATTGTATTTAGATCCTTTTTTTTTAATTTTTCATATTCGAAAAGTCACCAGTTTTATTTAATTAAGGGATATGAACAATCATGCCTTTTTGTTTGACTAAGTCAAGTCACCACCACTTCCAATTCAATCATTTTGTCATTATGGTCGTTAAGCTCAGTATAGAGCTCTTGATCTTTTATGAGTTTGTCAACGAGGACCACTTACTCACTTTCTTTCTTTCTTGGCGGATTTCTTATAATACTCCTCTTGGTCCTTCTTAGCTCTACGCAAGGTCAAGGAGAAGTATGGAAGGTTCTCTTTGAGTTTTTCCAAGGCAAACGCTCTCTCGACTGATAAATCCTATGCTGCAGCATATATGGACAGTGAAGCACTCAATGCAGAACAGTTTTTTTGTAGAAGCAAGTCTTGAGAAGACATAATCAGTAATCTATCGATATCAGCTTTCGCTATGTCAAGTAGTTCTATTGATATCTTGTCTTCTACGGAGAAGATTGATCAGCAGAAAAACCAAGTGATTGAGATTGTTTAATCTGTTGACTAAGCAATCTGGTGGTTCAATAACATCAGATGTCTTGTTTCCGATATTAGCTAATGATGGGAAGATTCTTCCTTCCTCACCATCCTAGAAATAAAAAACACTCAAAATTAGATGGAGTATCTCTACATAACGAAACAAGATGAACTAAATCTAGCATTCAGTTTTTTCCTTCCTATTCCCCTCCCCTTTTTATCTTCTCACCTTTGTCAGATCCAACAATTTTCTTTTTTTAGATACTTGATAATGCCTTGGAAATTTCTTTCTTTCTCCACTTAGCCTTAAACTCTAATGGAGTGAATAAAACTGAAATCCTTTTTGATCGAATGACACTACTGTTAGATATCAATTCCTTTACATCAACAGTTAATGCATTAACAGTATTAATCACACCATCATGTTTTGCCTTGCACTCTTCATATTTGCATGCACAAGAAATGCAAGGAGGGGCAAGAGTGATCATTCTTCTACCATATAGAGGACAACATATCCGTCATGCAAAAGTCTACATCATCGCCATAAATGCTTGCCATAGCGAAAGTCTATAGAAGGCATGACAAATAAACATGAGCAACATCCGACATTAAATCTTAACAAAGTATCAGAACCATATTCATGGTCCCTCAGCCTTATCAGTTCGGACCTACCAAACTCAACTATAAAATTGCAAATATCTTGTTTGAATGATCTATGACTAATCAATAAAAATAGCATTCACAAAATCAGTGTACTTTATGTGTGTTTCCACAATAACATTATCAGTAATACATACCTCCCACATATGAAGTGGTTCCATCTGCATGCAGCTTATTCCTCCAAACCTATCTTTACTGTGGCCTCTTGTGATTGTCAAGCAAAAGTTGATCAACTTTTAGTTCCTTTTATATCTACAAAGAAGAAGGAAAAAATTTATGTCACAGAAAGAAAATTATCCTTTTGTTGCAACAGATGTAGAGTATGTTGCGTCAGATATGGAGTCTGTTGCATCAGATGTAGAGTCTGATGCAACAGATATAGAGTCTGTTGGAATACATAGCAGCCTTGCTGGTGGTTTGATTTGTTTCATCAGTTGCTCCATCTGTTACAACATCAACAATAGCATAAACTACAAACAAAAAATAAAAAATATAAACAACAAAGAAAACAACAACATTTGTTCCAACAACATCATCAACAACAAAAAGGCATACATCCTATGTTCCAACACCATCAACAACAAGGGACGGACCCACATGGAGTCCTCCGGGTGCGTGAGCACAGACTGAACTCGTATCAAACTTTATATATGTATATGGAAATAAAGAAAAAATCGTATACAATCTAATTAGTGAGCACCCATAGTAAGAGTTTTTTGGTTAGCCTAGCTGTTGTTTATGCGTGCTTAAGACTATTTATTTCTTTGATCTTGAGTTCAATTCCCACTCAACACATATTTTTTTAATTTTGGTAACCAACTCTTCTCTTCTTATTCATTTTAAACTTTCTTTTATTTTTTTCTCCCTTACTCCTTGTGTTGATTGTTCAGACTCCACTATTTTTAAGCTAATAAGCACCCACCGTCTAAAAAACTTGGATCCGCCACTATCAACAACACCACACCACAAGTTCCAACAACGCCAACCCCACCAATAACATCAATAACAACATCAACAACAAATAAATAAATAAAATACATAAAAAAATGATACTGCCAACAAGGCTTTTAAACTTCTCCCAACAGATGACTTTTTTTCTCATCTTATAATAAAAATTCTCGGTTCGTTTATTCAACAATTAAAAGTTTCTTCAAATTTTTTAAATAAATCTGATATGGGAAAATGGTAATTAAATAAAAAAAAAGATGTAAATAACTTACAAGAAGAAGACGAGAATGAAAGAGAAATAGTGAATCATATCATATCTTAATGTCAAAAGGGGGTCAAAACAACAATTTCAGTCGAGGAATCTAAGATATGAATATCGATCGGTTTAGATCCGAACGAAAATTTATGAGAAAGAGGAAAGACTGTAATAACGCTAAAGAGGATAGAAAGAAAAATGAAGAGAGATTTAGGACTGAAGGAAAGGAGAGGAGAGATGAGATAATTCTAATTTCTAGATGTACTACCCTTAATATTAAATGACTAAACAAAGTGTATTTATTCAAATTTATATTTTCAAAGCATAACTAATAAGGCTAATTTGGTATAGTAAAATATAACCCTAATTAATATTTTCTTAATGAGAGTGCCAAGTCAATATGAAACGGAAGAAGTATTAGGGGTTTTAATATTCATTAATTAATATTCACTAATAATTTGAGGGGCACGAGGAAGAAAATGGGTGACATTGAAAAGACAGGACAAGATTACTAAATTAGATTTTTGATTTATCCAAGAAATATTTTTTATCGCCTTTAGTAGTACTACTACTTTATCTACTCGAACAGTAGCTTGCTTTAAAATTAAAAGAAAAAAAAAAGATTTTAAAACAGATATGTCGTCTGTTGCAACAGATTTAAATATTTGTTTGAGAGATCCCAATAGCTCAGTCATCTGTGACAACAGATGCAAATGTCATTTGATAAGTAAATCAGAAACGTCATCTGTTACAACAATATCAATATCTATTTGAAAATTTCCAACAGCTCAGTCATCCGTCATAACAGATGCAAATGTCTATTTGATAATTAAATAAAAAATATTATCTGTTGCAACAAATATTGCTATCTATTTGAAATTCCCCAACAGTTCAATTGTTTGTTGTAACAGATTTCGTTGCAATTGATTTAGGAGGAACTAGGGATGAAAGAATGAGCTCCTCATTAACTTAATGTTATGATTAATAATAGTACCTACGTCGATTTAGGTGGAACGAGGGATGAATGAATGAACTCATAGGGTCAACTACAAATCCAATTGAGTCGTTGCATTTGCATGGTGTTAGTATTGCGTTCATCCCGACCCGAGTTGTCGATCGATCACTCTGAGTTGAAATGTGTTCTCATTAACTTAATGTTAAGATTAATAATAGTACCTACATTGATCTAGGTGGAATTAGGGATGGATTAATGAGCTTAAAGGGTCAACTACAACTTTAATTGAGTCTTTTGGCAATTACATGATGAGACGGTATTGCATTTCTCCCGACAAGAGTTATCTATCGATCACTCTGAGATGAACCGATTCTTACTACCTCGTATGTTCAACTAATACCTTAATTAAATAATCTGGTACTAGGGGTGAGTTCTCATAGGGTCAACTACAACTTCAATTGAGTCTTTTGGCAAATGCATGATGAGATGGGACTGTGTTCCTCCCAACAAGAGTCGTCGATCGATCACTCTGAGCCGAACCAATTCTTACTACCTCATATGTTCAACTAATACCTTAATTTATTAATCTAGAACTAGGGATGAGTTCTCATAATGTCAACTACAAAAGATGACAACGCCTATTTGATAATTTACAACAGATAGGTAATCTGTCGCAACAGATGACTTATTCTATTTGATAGTTTACAACAGATTCATGATCTGTTGCAACAAATGACTTAATTTGTTTGATAGTTTACAACAGATTGGTAACATGTTGAAACAGATTACATAATCTGTTTGATTTGATCCAATAGAAAAGACATTTGTTGCAACAGTTTGAACATTTGTTTATATATAATTCAATTGAGTTCATATGTTAGAATAATACCTTAATTGAATGTGAGTTCTCATAGGGTCAACTACAACTTCAATTTAGTCTTTTTGGCAATTGCATGATGAGATGGTACTACGTTCCTCCCGACCAGAGTCGGTGATCAAACACTCTGAGCTAAACCGATTCTTACTACCTCATATGTTAGACTAATACCTTAATTTATTAATATAGGACTAGGGTACTAATACCTTAATTGAATAGTCTAGGACTAGGGGTGATTTCTCATAAGGTCAACTACAACTTCAATTGAGTCTTTTGGCAATTGCATAATGAGACGCTGCGTGCCTCCCGACAGAGTCGTCGATCGATCACTCTGAGCCGAACCGATTCTTACTACCTCATATGTTAGACTAATACCTTAATTGATTAATCTAGGACTAGGGTACTAATACCTTGATTGAATAATCTGGGACTAGGGGTGAGTTCTCATAGGTTAAACTATCGATTAATCTAAGACTAGGGGTGAGTTCTCATAGGGTCAGCCACAACAGATGGCAACGCCTATTTGATAATTTACAATATTTGGGTAATCTGTTGCGACATATGATAATCTATTTGATAATTTACAACAGATGGGTAATCTGTCACAACAAATGACTTAATCTGTTTGATAATTTACATCAGATTCATAATCTGTTGTTACCTAATCTGATTGATAATTTACAACAGATGAGAAATCTGACGCAACATGTTGAACATTTGTTTTTTTACAATTTCAATTGAGTTCATATGTTAGACTCCTAAATTGATTAATCTAGGACCAAGGGTGAGTTTTCACAGGGTCACCTCCTAGAGTACTCGGTCAACTACAACTTCAATTATTTTTATACGATTTTAAAAATTACGCATATATTTTATGATTTTAAAAATAATTAAGATCATTTCAGACCAAATTAACTTTTTCAAAACTACTTGTCATTCTTTTCCAAAATACAAATCAACCCATACAAAATGTTTTATCATTTCAAATCTCGAGGTATGGCTCTTTCTCTCTCATTCTCACTCAACAATACAGTACAGATAACAACTACTCAACAAATTTGCTCAACCCTCCATAATAGATCACTTTTTTTCTCATTTCTTACCACATAAGTGTTATTTTCGACATCATTCTTGCTTGTATCAGTCGTTTTCTTTGTCTTCGTAGGCAACAGAGTTCGAGAAGAGCTCTATATTTTTTTTTCTAAAATATAAGGGCTTTTAAGTTAATGATGAAAAATAAAACTTTTAGTTGTATTATTTTCGAGAATGGGTTTACAATTTTGAGTTTTAATGGTAAAATCGTAGGAAGTACTCGAGAAATCCCTAGTTTCCATCGCAGTGTTTCGTTGACTGCCGTGGTATAGTTGGATGGTGTTGGTGTTGGTGGTTTTGGTGGTCGTCGTGGTGGCATTGGTTGGTGGTGTTTGTTGTGGTGGCTGTTGGTGTGTCGGTATTCATGGTGTTTGTAATGTATTTTTGAAAATCTATGCATACATCAACTGTAATGTAATTTTTGTTTTTTCTTTGTCTGTAGGTAAAACATGTCTCTCAAAAGAAAAAAAGTGAAAGTGGATCAACGTCTGACCACTCAAAAAAAAGGCTACAGTACAGAGGGATTCGGAGGAGTTTCCTGAACAATCTCAGTCAGGGAAAAGTGAAGCTAAGGAGAGATGTGAAAACAATGTTGAAGGAGGTGGACAAGGGTCTGTAGATGGTGATGAAGAAAATAAAAGTGAGAAAGAGGAGGAATTGGAGAGTCAAAAAGAGAAAGAGAACCACATTATATGGCTTTCCTTGGGCTTTCATGGTAAAATTAATCACTAATTTTACTCATCCATTAATTTATATTGAATATAGTTATTATGATTTTTTTTCTTGCTTCCTGTTTACACTTTTTAGGCTTGGGCATTTGAAGTCATTCCTCCCCTCCGACCCGGATGAGGTTTCTCATTCAAGGATGTTTAGGTGGTTCGCTGCAAAGAGCAACACCAATATTAAGGAGGCTAATCTCTTTAACCTTTCGGATGATGCAGTACGTCTTCTTCAAGTAAAATAATTCTACTCAAAAATAAGAAAGATATTGAACAGATGTTATATCTGGTGCATGAGATGTTATATCTGATGCGCCAGATGGGACATTTGTTACGACGGGGTATATCTTGCATCAGATTACCCATCTATGGCTTTGGTTATCTGAACTCGACTCCTAAAAGATTAACCATCTACTGCAAATTATGCAACAAATATTTAATCTGATAACATATCGTTTATCTGTTGTGACTTATAGATCATCTGTTGCATAACAGATTACCCATCTTATGTAGCTGTTGCAACAGATGATGGATATTTTGCATCAGATTATCCATGTGTTGCTCTGTTTCTCTGAACCAGACTCAAATGGATTTTAACCATATACTGTAAACTATGCAACAGATAGGTATTTTTTTTGAAAATGTAGCCCAACTGTGAAAATTATTATATTATATGATTTAAATGCATCTGTTTTTTTTTCTCTTTTATAAGTTGTGCATCCATGGATCGTGCCTACTGAGGAGGAGTCGGTGATGATTTCTTATATTACTCTTGGTCATGTTGATACTATTGCATACCCAACGGTGGAGTTATTAAAGAAAGAATTGGCTGGAGCAACAACCATAAGAAGAGCAGTTAGGCAAGGTCAGCCTATTGTTGAGGCTCTTCATGACCAATCTTTTACTAAGGCAGATCCGGGTGCTTCTTCTGGTGGAGTTGTTGGTGTTAGTGGCAGGCATTCTGATGCTGCTACCAAAGAACAAATATGTTTGAAAACACCCCTTTTCTTCCTTACACAGGTCCCTCTCACCCCTCTTCACCCTCGTGTTCTCGTTACGAATGTGATGAGTGCAAGGACAGACAGGATAAACTCTTTGAAAAAGTAGAGGCTATCTCTAAAGCTATTGAGGAATTCAAATCCAAGAGGTGTGTCATACCATCCAAGAAGGTGAGGGAGCCGCACACTCCTACAGTGTTGGTTAGGAGAAAAAGAGATAAATTAAAGACGTACTCTCCGCTAAAGAAATTGCAATTCCTTCCTCTCCAAAAGCTGTTGAAGTTCAGGGGCCAGTCAAGAAGGTGGACATATACGTGGAACTTGGCGCCGAATATAAGAGGGATCTACGACAGGCCAAGAAAGCCAAGCCAGGCACACCAGATTACCCCAGGCCTCCCTTCCCCTCCAAGACTTCCAGACTATGACTGATATGTGTATGCCGTACGAGTACAAGACAAGTTTACTTTTCCTAACCTAGCCTTTCTAATCTACCCCATGAAGAAGAATCTACGCAGCAGATTTCACATCTGTTGCAACAGCTGGGTATACTCGTGCAACTGGTTGTGGTTCTGTTGAAACTTATTATCCATTGATTGCATAAGTTGTATTGGATTATTGATTCAGAGAACCCTATGCAACAGATGGACCATCCGTTGCATCTTTACAATTACTAACCTATTTAAAAATTGACTTCTTATCTCACAGCATGTTGACATAATTCTCTACCTCATGAGGAAAAGGTAATTAACGTATCGGGAAGCTTATGACGCTGCCGATAGGATAATGGACCTCGATTCTGCAAGAAGCTCAAGGATAGGTACGATCAACTCAATGGAGAGGCATCAGCCCTTAGCGTGGGACTTGATTTCCAAGTTCCTACGTTGGTCTTGGATGAAGAAGAAACGTTAAGATATGTTAGAGGGGACATGCCAAATCCACACGGCAAGAGCTGGACCGAGGCAAAAAGGATTCTTGCAGTCATTAGCGTGAACGACATGCATTATCGGGTTGTTGAGATACTACTCGAGGAGAGAAAGATCAATGTTTATGACTCCAACGTACCTCTCGTCGACGATTTTGATCTTTTTCTCCTTGTGGAGCCACTGATGGTGTTGTTGCCCATCTTATTGAGAGAGAGTAAACTGATGAATCATTTGCCAAAGGAAGTGTTGATGAAGAAATCATGGGATTTTAAAGGTCGAAATAGGGGAATGATCCTTCCAAAAGATGATGCCGCTAAAGCGAGCGGCTCGCATGCTCTTGCACACATCGAATGTTTTCTGACTGGCACAAAAATGGCCGAGCTAACGACTTTTTTGTGCGATAACGCTGTGGCAAACCTGCAAGAGGTTTAGGCTTATGGGGTACTAACTGGACGCTTGAAGCCTGTGTATATAGAAGAGCTTGTGAAGTAGAAATTTTTAATTTCAAGTCACCCTTCACTTTATTACATGTACATGCAGTGGCAATAATTTTTTTTTGATAAAAGTTGAGTTTTTTATAATGCAATAGATTAGATTGTCAATCTGTTGCAACAATGGGAGACCTGTTTGAATAATCTAATAATTTAATAATCTAAGTCTAATCTGTTGTAACAGTGGGAAAACCTGTTTGATAATTTCTATGAATAATCTAATAATCTAAGTCTAATCTGTTGCAACAGTGGGAAAATCTGTTTGATAATTTCCACAGATGACCTAAAATTTACAACATATGACTACATCTTTTTGATATTTTCCAACAGTTACACTTGAATATTCATGTGCTCGTCGACAACAAACCAGTAGCACATACACACACCACCATGAAAATTTCAGCAATTAGGCATCAATATCCATGTGCCCAACAACACCAAACCAGTAGCAATAACGGCAACAATGTAGTATCTTCTTTCTCGATTTTATTTCTCTTCAGAAGCCTTGACTTTATTCAACAAACCCCAGATTACACGATTTACTTGTGAAGGGTGTCGTTCTTCATACCAATCAAAGTAATCGCATCCATCCAATTTCTATAAAAAAGAGAACACAATTACAAAACAATTACAAGTCAATAATTAATCAATTAATTAAATAAAAAAAATATTACCTTTGAAATCTTACAAGTAAAAAACCTACGACCCGGATTTTATTGAGTTCGAGAAGTCTTTAACAGAGCTTCATGACCGCACTTACAATATCGAAAATCTTTATCACAAAAAATAGTGGAAGATGCGCTCGACATTGTCAAGGTCAGTTGGAAAAAATAAAAGTAATAATTTGAAGAATTTGGATAGATAAAAGAAGATGACGATGAAGAAGAAGATTTGGAAATTTAGGGTTAAATTTTAGGAGGAAGATGAATATATAAGACAATGGGGGGGAAAATGACCGTTGGGGGCCAAGTGACAGCAAGTCAGCGAAATATGCCACGACTGACACTAACACATTTGATGTCTATTTTATTTTACGTCTTTAAAATGAACATGTCTACTTGATGCCTATTTTATTTTAGGTGTTTGAACTGAACACCATCGATGGGTTGCGCCTTTTTTTATTTCAATTCACTTTAACCTTTTTAAATGTTGTGGCAATTTCTTATGTCCAACAAAAGTTGAATTTTTATAATACAACAGATTCTCCATCCGTTGTAACAGTTATCCTACCTGTTCTGACATATAGTTTATCTGTTGTAATAGGTTGGTCATCTGTTGCATTATCTCGATGTTTTTATCTAAAGTTCATCTGTTGCAACAGTGGGAAGACATGTTTGATAAATTCCAACAGATAACCTACCTGTTGCAACATATGTATAAATCTGTTCGATTATTCCAATAGATATGTCGTCTGTTGCAACAGATAAAGTCCATCTGTTGCAATATATGTCTAAATCTGTTCTTTTTTTTTTCCTAATAGATGTGTCATCTGTTGCATTATCTTGATGTTTTTATCTAAAGTCCATTTGTTGCAACAGTGAGAAGACCTGTTTGATAAATTCCAATCGATCACCTACCTGTTGCAACATATGTCTAAATCTGTTTTTATCTAGTATTCCTTTTCAATTAATAAGTTCAAAGCTAAGAAATAAATAAAATTCGTAGACAAAATAAAATAAATCGAAGCCTTCATAAATTAGCTGAAATAAGTCAACGAATAAATGAAATGTAAAAAAATTGTTATGAGTACAGATCTCAACAAATACATCAACAAAAATTTAAGTATACTGCCAAGGATTACTTTGACATGCTCAAGCTATAAAGATTTACTCAGTATGGACAAGTTGTTCTTCATCCGGTGCTATGGAATTCGGCTTTGCTCGTCGTGGATCTTCATTGTCGCTTGCGTACGGTTTCTGCGCTTTTTGTTCTCTGTATTTCTATAAAAAGAGTAGCATATTATCAATGATGTTTAGCAGTAGCTTCTTCTACATCCACCTGGAAAGCCAGAATTGGTCAATACTAATCACGGAGATACAACAAAATAGAAAAGGATAAATCATCTCTTCTAACAAATCAAACAGGTCCTCCTCCCATTTTAAATTATCCCATATATATTATATTTCTGTTGCAACAATGAATCAACTGTTAGGACAAATTTCTACATGAGGAAGACCCTGTGTGATAATTTCCAACGGATGAACCATCCGTTGCAATAGATGAGTCATCTGTTGCAACAGATAGGTCGTCTGTTGGTATAAATAAAAGATGTACGAAGAGATGTTTGATTTTCTAAAACAGACGAGACATATGTTGCACCAGATAAAGTATCTGGTGTAACAGGTTAGTCAACTATTGCAACAAATGTATATACTTGTTTGATAATTTTCAGCAGATGTGTCATCTGTTGAAACAGATATGTGTCTGTTTGTTTTGTCAGTTGGAAGACATATAATATATTCACCTTCTTCAGCTTGTGTTGCTCTCCTTTAGACATTGTACGTTGCTCAGTGCAACACGCAGACAGAGGAGTTGCAATTTTGCTTTCTTGGATGCCTGATAATGCCCTAGAAATCACTCTCCTTCTCCTTTTAGCCCTAATCTCTAATGGAGCGGATGGAAATAAAATCTTCTTTGATGGAATGAGACCCCTCTTAGATATCAATTCCTTTACAGAAGCAGTTAATGCATTAATAGCATTAATCACTACATCATGTTTCGCCCTGCAGTCTTGCATTTGCATGTAGAACATTCGCTGGGAGAGGCAAAATCTGTATAACCAGTATGATCATACTCATAATGGTTTGCTTTAAATACTGTAAGAGGAGCATAATTAGCACCAACAACAGCACCACTACCACCACCAACAGGTCCATTAACAACAACAAGCCCTCTCTCCAAAATTATTTTTCTTGTAATGGTTGTTGCTCCAAACAATTCCATTTTTATTCTGTCGATGAACTTAGGGTCCGATAAAGTTTGCACATACCGTAAAGTAAGAAAAAATGGCATCTTCAACTCTCGATTAGTCGGAACTAGCGACGGATGCGCATTCTAACATAAATCATTACATATATTAAAATGATGATTAGATCATTCAAAAAAAATAGTAATTAAAAGAAAAAAATTAATTATAATTATACTTACTGCATCCTTCGGAGGGTTGAAGAGATCAAGAAATTTTATATTTTTATGAGTTTTGGCCGACAACCATCTCAAGATTCTTGGACAGGAAACTCCTTCCTGGTAGCTCACTTGTTGTCTCAAATAAGGAATGGCTTCAAACGTCCAAGCCTATAAAATAACGCCAATAAATCAAAACCATTTTTGAGCAAAAAAAATGAATGATATCATAATAGAAGAAAGAAACATTTACCATGAAAGCCCATGGGAACCCATATAATTTGACTGTCTTTGGCGCTAACGGAGTCAACAAATATTTGACAGTCATTTTGAAGCTTTCATACCCCCATGGATAACTGTTAAACGCCTCAAGATCCTCGGAGAGCTTTATTAAACCAAGGCTTATATTGTTGTTAACGTCTCTCGCCCAAAGAATATTATGTACAAACCAAACCAAGCACAATGACTGCTTGTGCTTCTTTGAAAGTCCTTTACCTTTCAACGTTTCTATCAAATTTTTATTTTTGAAGCTTGGACCAACAATGGACACCAGGTCATCACGATCACACGACTTGCCTTTGCCTTTTTTGGGTGTGCGGGGTGTTTTTTTTGGGTTAGAATAGATATAATTTGAGAAGGAGGATAACATTTTAGTCCAGTAACTATGGCAAACTCTTTCCAACCAAAACAAACAGTCATGCCACAGTAATTTACCACACCTCATCCATCTTATCTTTGTTTTCATACATAAACCTACGCTTGAGAAGTTCATATACCATTTTCATTTAGAAACGAGCATTGTTATCCTCCAGCAAATCAAGATATTTCCCAAAGCAGCTGTCCCTGAAATAAACATCCAATTTTTGTTCTTGAAGTATTTTTCTGATGGAGTCGAAAGATTGTCCCATGGCTGACTTAACCACGAAATCACCCGTTAAATCTGCAGCACCATCGCACTGCATTCTCACAGGATAACGATCAATGCTGAAGGCTTTGACCAACTCTTCGGTGGAAGGGCTATTAGCATCTGCATCATCTCTTTTGAAACATTCCTCCTCCACATGTTCATTATATTCTGCTCCCGATTGAGATAACGCTTGTAAAGCAAGCTCATAGAGTGGTGGATGTAGCTTAGCTGCTTCACTTGTTCCTTTACTTGGACTTGATTCGATTTCTGTTCTTTTGGGAACCATATTATCTAAAATTAATAGGAACATAAAATAATATATTATTGTTGATTAATGCATCGTTAAAAAAGGATAACAGTAAATCAAACAAGCAAAACAGTAAAATAACAGTTGCAACAGATCACCGATCTGTTGGACCAGGTAGTATATCTGTTGCAGCATATAACCAAACTGTTGCAACAGATGAGTAATCTGTTGCAATAATACAAAACATACCACTCATCTTTTAAGACAAATGAATGGTCTGTTCAACAGATCACACAACTGTTGTGACATCATCTGTTGCAACATATGAGTGATCTACTGGAACGGTTAAATAATTCGTAGCAACGGCTGAGTAATCTGTTGCTACAATACAAAACATATCACTCATCTGTTGAAAAAGATGAATGGTATGTGCAACAGGTCACACATCTCTTGCAACACATGAATGATCTGTTGGAACAGTTATCAACGGTCAATATTTTTTAGATTTCTTCCAACATAGGGTCGTCTATCGCGGCAGATGAATGATCAGTTGAAAAAATCAAGTCTTGGACTTTTCCTGTAGGAAGAGTTGGTAGGATTTTATCCAACAGGAGGTTCATCTGTTGCATCAGATCATTAATCTGATGGTTCTTCCATTGCACCAGATGGTTAATTAGTTGCATTAAATTTTTTATCCTAAGCTTAATCTGTTGCAACATATGGTAAAGCTATTGCATCAGATTATTAATCTGTTGCATCAGAATTGTAATCTGATAGTTCCTCTGGTGCATCAGATGGTTGATCTATTGCGTTATATGATTGCATCAGATGGTTAATATGTTGCACCAGATGGGTAATCTGTCGGAGGAAGCAGTAGTACGATTTTGTTAAACAAAAAACAGCAATTTCACCATTTTTACCAAGAACAAGAACAGAACAAATCAAACCAAATTGTCCTTTTGTTTTTATACACATAAACAATAAAAATCAAACTTCAAAAAAATGCAACAAACAACAAAATATCATAATTCACTTCGAAAAGAGAAGAGAAGAGAAGAAATACTAGAAATTAGGATTTTATTCAGATCGCATTTCAAATTAGTGCAACAAATATTGAAATTGTTAACCAATACTATAAGAGAAGTTGGCTCAAGTTCCTCATTTTCTTCAAAACTAAAAAGGCCATAAATTTTTACCTGTGAAAGAAGAAAAGGACCGATGAAGAATTCGAAGCTGTTGTGGCCGGGGAGCAAGGCTGTCACGTCGATTGAAGTCGAAAAGGAACTGGAATCCCAAGTATTTGTAGTCGGATGTTGAAGTCGCCGAGGATTGAAATAAGAAATTTGCAGAACAGTTGGTTGGGAGAGAGTTGAGAGAAGCTGTCGAGAGAGGGATGAGAGACAGGTTGATTGAATTGAAGAGGGGAAATCGAAGCCCAACTATTTATCGTCGGGGGTTGAAGGGAGAAATTTTGCAGGTTGGTTGGGTGAGAGTTGAGAGAAGCTGTCGAGAGAGAGGAGAGAGTGGTTGATTTGGATTGAAGAGGGTGTGGGTTGGGTTGATTTGTATTTTTGAAAAAATTAGAAAGATTTGAAAATATTAATCAAGTCCACAATTAACTTGATCGAGTTTCCTAATAATGTTTGACCCTATCTGTTGGTCAATGTCACCAATCCTTCATTCAAGACTTAAAAGACACCTATTCTTCAATTTTCTCAAGTAACATAAGCTTGAGATGTATAGTAGATGCTGTTGACATAGTAATTTATTGTCCTCTGCTTGCTGTTACTTATGTGTGAAAATAGATGACCTTTGTGTTATTTGAAAGTGAACATGATGATGTAAAAATTCCTCTACAACTTGAATTGTTTTAAACATATTGTTATCTTACAAATTGTTTGCTCACAATTCATGGCTTTGTGTTAATTTACATTCTAACTTTGTAAATGTGCACAAGTAAAAGGCAGATCTTTTAGTTTCTCTATTTCACAGTAATCAAAAGTACTTATTTTAATGGGTAGATCAGGCAGTCTCATTTTCTGTAGTCTCATTTCCAATGGACCAAACAAGGGAAGCAAGGATCCATGTCATCAAAGATGAGATAATGGATTGAAACTGTGTAAACAATAAGTTTTATTGATAAACAATTACAAAATGATACCACAAGAAGTCAATTATCTGGACACTTATTACATTACAGACTTAAATGCTAACAAGTCCAGAAAATCTTTCATATTTAGGATATTTTTTATTCATCCAATCATACAAATTTAAATACATTTATAATCCTCCATTACAAAAGGTTACTACATCGGTCGTTAGGTCCAAAGTTGTATACTACTGCTATAGTGCCGATAGATTCACTATATTTTGAAAACATTAAGCGTCTTCTTTTACTCTTCGAAGCATCTTCCATTCCTTTTACCATGTAATAATCCGTTGCTTAGAATATTCTTCTTGTATGTTCTTCAACCATGAATCGATTTTCAACATAAGTTGCTCGGAATCTTCACTTTAGATGCTCTACTTTTGGAGAATCCGACACGCAACCATTGACATACAACATAGCCTCCAACTGATCAATAGGCTCTTAAAGCTTTACAACATCATGAAATAATCTCAAAATGTATCATATCTTATTTTCTATAAATCTTGGTAAAGCATAACCCATGAGCTGCCAACCAACCAAAAAGCAAAGCTCAATGGACTACTTTTGTATCAATCTGCAATGAATTAACAAAAGAAGTCAATGACTCTTTCATATCAACAAAAAAACAATTAAAGCAAGAGAGGCATGAGGAAAAATATTATTAACCAAGTCCTCATGTCAAAGATCACTCAAAGTAACCAGGTAAAAGTAACAGATAGCTCTAATGCAAACTATTGACAACACCTGTTTCGTCTTCAATTTTCCTTTTCAAAGCACCAAGAGGACCAATCAAGCAACGAAGTCCGTCATTTTTGTATTCTAACGTAACTACTATATTTGAAGTATGGGCAAAAGAGACATGTATTTTAACATAAATCTGTCTACACGATTTACAATCTCCGTGCATTAAGGTTTATGAGCATATAGTTCCGGTATTAAGTAAAATCTATTCATGAAAGTGCAAGTAGCACATTGGCAGAAATCAAGTCAAAAGAATGCATAAACACACAAGACCAAGCTAAAACATGAATCTAATGGAGGAACACAACAATGCACTCCACAATCTAAGTTACCAAATTAAAAAAGAACAATGCTCTTCTAAATATAGACAAGTCCGAGACAGAAATAAAAGGACATAATGAAAAGTCTAGAGATTCACATTACAATCAATAAGCAGTGTTGGTTGAAGTGTAGTAGATACACCTTTTATTGCCTAGGCCTGCAGTGACTGTATCATTTCACAACTTTAAAGCACATTCTCAAGATGACCAAATAAATTGGCCTTACTCCAATCGACGGTTATTGATTTGGAATAATAATGAATTACAATTTGTGTTGTACGTTACTATCTTGACAAGAAAAAAACTAAATTCTAACATCCATTTTGATTACTGAACAAGGTACCCTTTACTGAACTTCACAGAGCTAAGGCAAACATTCAAAAAGATCGAAACATCAGTCCTCACTAGAATATCAGTGAACCATCATGACAATTACTGATTCTTAGTCTGATTATACACGATCTAGCCAACCAATTTTATAAAATTAGATAAATCATAGGCAGATTCAATAATTATTGTAATCAAAACAAAAGATAAAGAAAAATTGAAGAAAACTAAATATCTTGTATATAAAAATTTCTATTCCTTCAATAAAGCAATGCATAAGATGAAAAAACAGTTGAAAGCAGAGATAAAGAAATCCTTTTTCACTTCAAGCTTGAAACCAAAAAATAATAGACTTATGGAGAAGACACTTATGATGTAATTGAAAATCTATACACTCCACCAATCTGTTCTCCCATTTCTTAGTCCAGAAAGATTGAAAGAGGATTAAAAGTAAGTTCATACAGTAGAAGAAGAAATTGGAGAGACAACGGTAGAGAGAGGAAAGAGAGATAAGGTAAAGCACCCATGTAGAGGGAGGAAAGAGAAATAGGGTAAAGTTAAAAGTCTTTTTTAATTTTATATTTTTTAAAAGAAAATAAAAATACAGTTACAGCTGGTAAAAATTAGGGGATGGTGTAAAAAAAAGGTACACAGATGCACCAAACTTAAATTTCTTTTAATATTTTATATCATATTAGGAAGTGACACTATTTGAGAAATAAAATTAATGACAGATAATCCTAATTAGCAATACATTATCAAAAATTTATATTAGCAACAAGTAAAACAACTACATATTAGTGATGAAGTTTGTAGCTAATTTACATTTTCTTTTGTAGTGTGAGTGTTTAAATGGAGTAACGTAATTATTGATGATTTTTCTTGCCACGTTCCGATTTCTCAGGTTATGATAACACCTACTATAATCTATCAGTAGGTAAGCCTATCCATAGTCGGGAATAGATAGTAATAGACTAATAAGAAAAGCAGAAGCAAAACTAAATAAAAGAGAAAGAAGACGGGAAGGAGGTAAATATATCCCCAAAACCTAGTGAAATCAGTGTAAGAGCTTCTAATACAACAAGAGTACAAATGGAATACAATAAAATATATATATATATATATAATCTATATCTATAATATATTAAAAGTGTGAAGACCCTTCGAAAAGTGATTTGAACTTTTTGATCTTCATTAAAAGACTTTTCTTTAGATAAAACTGTCTTTTCATTATTTTCTTCAATTTATTATTTAATTATTATTTATTAACTAGACTCCTAAAATATATGGGACCCCTAAAATATATGGAAAGAAAATCAATTAATTTTTTTCTTTGTACTGATCAATTAAAAAAATACTCCTAAAAATACTCCATAGAAATTTCTATATATTGACCTCTTTATCGTATTATTTTTTCTACACAAACTTTTCAATTAATTCCTTCCAATAATTTAGCCTCGAAGAATTCTTAAATTTCAAATGAAGACCATCACCACTGTTGTGCTTAAGCTAGATTTGCATGGTGAAGAACATGCTAGAGAAGTTGAACAATCCATTCGTCAATTTAATTAACTAAAAGGTAATTTATTTTAATTAATTAAACATCATTATGTGTAGATTAGTTAACAAGAAATTTTTGGTAAAGATTAGGTTTAATCAAAATATGAATGTCGATCGGCTTAACAAATTTTTTGGTAAAACTTAGCTTTAATTAAATAAATTCTTCAAAAGATGTTGAATTTAATTATTGTATTTATCTTTATTATTTAAACAAATATCATATTTAGTGTAATATTTATACTCAATAAAGTGAGGTACACGCGTGAGACACGTACACCTAAACTAGTAATATTAAAAGTGTGACGACCCTTAGAAAAGTGATTTGAACTTTTTGCCCTTCATTAAAAGACCCCATAATAGACAAAATCGTCTTTTCACTATTTACTTAAATTATTATTTAATTACTTAATAATATTAACTATGGTATTGAATCCTAAAATATATATGAAAAGAAAAAATTAAGAAACCTAAAATATATGGTAACAAACAAATAGTAGGGTAAGAAGAATTAGAAAAAAGAAAAAACTACTTAACTCCTAAGATTTAGGAACCATACGTGTGTATGACTCAATTTTATTTTATTTTTAAATAAGACAATGAAACCTATTTTGTATTAAATAAAAAGCAAAGCAAAAGTCTAAAAGAACTATAAACAATGTATAGTAAATGTCTATTTGTAGTAGTTTATTATTTTTGGAATTCTTATTCTTCTAAAGTTGGTAGTTATTTATGAAAAAAAAATCTAAATTTACCATATTTAGATAATTTCTTTGAAAAGGTTTTGGACTTCTATAAATTGAGAATTCTTCTACAACAATACAATAGCATCTTCGATGAACATATGAAAAATGAAAAAAATACTTTTGGTCTTAGATCATTCTTTATTGTTTTCTTTAGAATTATTTTTTATGTCAAGAAATATTTTTGTAATATTTAATTTACTTTAAGGTTCATTGATTTTGTAGGTATCTTGAATATGGTTGATGATGATAATATCTATACACAGTTGATGATCCGAATTTTGAAAGGTTATTAATTTTGTGTGTCAATTTTTAGTTTTGAATGATACAAATTATTGTAGCTATTCATTCTTATTTTTTTTATTTAACGATCTTTTCTTTATCTTCTTTATGATATGATATATAGTTTATCAAACTTTACAATAAAGAAAAAAATTAGTATGATAAAAACCATAATTAAATCTGCTCATAGAAAAATACAAAGATGGACAAAGAGATAAAAAAGAGAACGAGCGAGTGTTTCTCCAAAAGTATTCACAGTACGGAAGAGTTGATAAGTGTTTCTCCAAAAGTATTCATGAATGAAGTATAAATTCAACGTATAGTACAATCCTTTAATCTATTTGAGTCTATTTGGCAGGACATACGAAGCACAGGGTTTGGCTAAATTAAACTTACCTTTTGAGATTAGTTTATTAGAATAATATTTTGAATGGTGGAATTGAGAATATTCATTATTATATGAGAATAATTTCTTTTTTGGTTAAATTTTTTTCATCTCATAAATATTTAACCTTACTTGAATTAAGAAGTAGTGGTTGATAGATGTTGTCACCAAGGTAAGTTAAAGATATTAGGCATTATGCTTCGATTCTGTTAAATATGTGTTAGAATTTTTCTAAAAGTATTCACAGTACGGAAGGGTTCATAAACTTTTCTCCAAAAGTATTCATGAATGAAGTAAAAATTCAAAGTACAGTACAATTCTTGAGTCTATTTGACAAGAGATATGAAGCACGACTTTGGCTAAATTAAACTACTTCTACAATATATTAAATTCATTAATCACTTGAAACTTCTGGTGGTAAAATATATATGTTCTTACAATAAAATATATGTTTTGAAATTTTTGCAATTCATTAAAAATCTTCATATTAGATAAAATCGTCTAATTTTAAATATTTAAAAGTTACACGTGCGACTAAACTAGTGTGTATGTGTGTATATATACATATATGTATTTATATAAAAGCCGTCTTTGATATACAAAAAAAAATAGAGATAAGTATAACAATAAAATGGAGAGCAGAACACTCAGAATGTCAGGAGCTCTCCCCAAATCTCTAATCCATGATTGCTACGCACGAGGTACACATCAACAAGGAGAACTTGTACTATGATCTGAAGGCTGCAAAAGTGTAGTATGAGTACCAAGCATGTGGTACTCAGTAGGCATCGACCAAGTGAGCTCCAAATAAAATGCAAGTATACATGTAAATCAAAAATATAAACTGCAGACAACTAATCAGGCATCAAAACATAAAATGCTAATGAAAAAGTAAGGGTAAACTATTAGATACTACCAATAACCAGGGACGAAACACAGTTTAATAAATAGTTAATCTTTATACGTTAGTATAATGAAGAAAGAGATATACAATATACAATAGTAGTAGGAAAGAAGGGAATATGTAATGACTTGATTTTTGGTAATTTTTGTGAATTATTCATTTCTATGTGATTTAACCATTTTATCCCTCCCCGTGGTTGCTTTATGATATTTCTGGGGTATGGGGATGATAGACATGATTCCCATTGCTTTTCGGGGTGATTTGTGTGAGTTTATGATTTTGGAGGTTAAAAAGTCTGTATAGTTGACTTCAATCAATATTTGTTATTCTGTGCATTGATGGCTAAATGGACTGTGTCAGCAGATCTGTAACATCAATTTTAGGTTGGTAACATGATTGATACAATTTTACGGCTTTGGTATCTTATTTTGATCTTCACTTTGGAAAGTTGTGAAATTAGATCTTGAGGGTCAATTTTGTAAAAATGATATTTTTTCAAAAATCTGATATTGTCATTGCGTCCGGAACATCAAATTTAGTAGGATAACATAGTTTGTTTGTGTTCACGAGATTTCAGATGAATTCTGAGGTGTTCGCGGAGACTTGAAAATTTCCAAGTCTCCTGCTGGTGCAATAAAAGTTGGTGTGACCACTTAAGCATCCCTTTGGGCTCTTTAGAGGCCTTGGCCGGCTCAATTGGTATCGCTTTAGCGGTCACTTAGGCGCTTTAGCGCTGACCGCTAAAGTGACCCAGGGCCCACTTTAGCTGTCTTCCACCTAGGTGAGGTACTACTTTAGCGGTCACCTGGGTGATTTAGGCTAACCACTAAAGCTACTTAGGGCCCACTTTAGCGGTACTTGGGTGATATAAATACCCATTTTTCTCAATTTTTCATTATTTTTTAGATTTGGAGCTTCAGGTTTTAGAATTTTTGAGCGATTTCTTCCATTTTTAAGCTTGGGTAAGCTCCAAATCCCCATTTAAATTCTTTTTCTTCAGTTCTTGTCATTTAAAGCTCGTTAAAACTCGATCTTAAAAGTGGAATTCAGAGATTTTGGCCTGAAAGGCATAAATTAGTAGTTCTTTGATTTAAACCCCAATTTCAACCCGTTTTACTTGGACTTTCTTTCATGGTTTCCTTTAATCATGGTAGTATAGTTATGAACTAAAGTTCTAGTTTTACCTTTCTTTTTTGAAAATCCATTTTAAGGGACTGTTTTGACCCCGACTTGAAAATGCGCAATATGGGTATCATTAGCTTTATTTTAACGCTTATATTCTATATTTGTATGTTTTAGTTGATTCCGAGTCCATTCATGAGGTGAAGGCTTCGTGTTGAAGGCTTTTGGATTGTGTTTTCTTCATTCGAGGTAGGTTATGACTTAACTTTCTTCATATTGGGCTGGGTAGTTAATACTAATATAAAAGCATGTTATGGGTGTGGGATCTAATTATGGAGATGGCTTTATTATTGTTTTGTGCCCGTATGGGGGCCTATGTTGTTGTTACTTGGTGGTTTTGAGACATTATTTGCTATGTGTGACTGTGTGGGGTCTTATATAATGTTGTTGGCCTTATATTTATGCAATTGGTTGTTTTATCCTTGGTGGAAATTGTATAAGTTGGGGTTTATGTGGTATTAAATGACATATTATTGTATATCTTACCCTATTGGTACATGAATTATGTTGGATCATGGATGGTTGGCTTAATGAGTAGATTTTGGCTCACGTGCTTAGTATATTGGTTTGAATTGAAAATTCTCATTTTGGTTGATTGTGAGAATTACATCCTCATATCATATACATTCATGAAACATAGGTACCAACGTGGAAATACTAGATTTTTGATAGAAATATGACATATTTAAAACCCTTTTGTCGATGTATGTACCGGAGAAGAGTTATGGATATTGGATTAGTTTTGGTTATTGGATATTGTATGGGTTGACGAACCCCCCCATGAATCCTACCTCAAGAGCACAGCTCGGTAGGTATATACAGAGGTTGTGCGACAACCTCTTGCATCATCATCTTTTTCATTGCATTTTATACATTGTGTACATTTTGTGTTGTATTTTCTTGCTTGATTTGATATCTGTCTATTTGTGTTTCTTTCTTGTACATGTATTTGGTATATATGTATATTTTAGAATATTTAGTGGAGACGGTGTGGGCTACCATTTGGGACATTTTCTAATTCTAGGTGATGTGCCCATAATGTGTATTTAATATACTTTATTTTCTACTTTGCTTAGTCGGCCTATGATACATACTGAGTATAAGTGGATCGAACTCATCCCTATTGTGCCCTTTTAGTGCAGGGTATGAGTGTGTTGTACGGTAGCTAATTCAGGCAATGTTTGGAGTATTTTTGAGGTAACAGTCGGTCTATGCTTCTAGAGTTGATCTACTACATCCTCTTGTTTAGTTTATGTCTTGTTATTGTATTTAGGATAGATTATGTTCCTCTTTAGACTATGAGTTCTATATTTTAACTTCAAAATGTACCTAGTTGGCTCTTATGCTATGCTCAGATTTTAGGGAGATTTATGGTATCATTATTATGTATTTTTTCGCTATTATTGTGTATGTTTCGTTCGGCTTATTCTAGAAGCCTTACCTTGGGATTTGGTATTGTTTTCTCATTTCATATCAGAATCTGTGATAGGTTTACTTGTCAAGGCTTGCTGCGACAAGTGCCATCATGACCCTTAGTTTTTAGGTAGTTACAGAATAATATACAAAGAGTATCCAAAGAATAGGGATAGCAAAATATTTAAGTACTACTCTGAGGGAGCTAAGCTAATGTCTCCAGGGTCATAAATAATAAGGGAGCTAACTTTAGCATAATTAGGGTTGCCAACGAAAATATGTGTGATCAGAAAGTGATAATAATGATAAATCTTACCATAATAATGAGAAAAAAGATAAAAAATATTTTGACAATCTCGAGTAATAATCTAACAGGCTAGCTCGGGTAAATAATAACCTAACCAAACCCCCATAAGACGAAAGATGCATGCTAAAACTCAACAAACAACAACCATAATCTGTACCTATGCAACCCTCCATAAGACCGATATATACAGGTGCCAAATAATTATTTTAGTGACAGGCGATGCATATGAATGAATGTGATTCATAAAAACTAAATGATGCAAGATGATCCAAGTATAATTACGTATCAAGTGTACACACCTCCTCCAACTCAGTAGCTTACAAAGACAGGACCTACAATGATCATCCTTCTCTGATACTATGGGCCGTTGAACAAAGGAGTCCGTAGGGGATTAGGAATATCGGTATACACTGTCTGGTCCCAAACTAGAACTTTCATAATACATCATCACAAATCTACCCCTTTTAATGCTGGAGATATATATAGTATCATGAGGAATGTCAGACTAAAATTGGAATTGAATGAGTGAATATCTGTAAATCCATTATTAAAGATCAAATTCTAGACTACAATGGTGTAGTAATGTAGAAAGGATCGGAATCTCCCTCGACAAAAGTGAGTAAGTAGTGATAAAAGAGAGTGAACCAATAATGGAAAAGAATTTGCCTTGGTCGAATTTTCAAAGTAATATGTTCAATTTTAAATATCATAAGTTAATGATAAGGGTGGTATGACTTTCGTTTGAAGAATCAATTTTAAAACTAAAAAAAAAGTGGAAATAAATTCTTTTTTAGAAAACAGATGTAAAATCAAGGATTTAGTTGGAATTGTACAACTTAATAGGTATAAATATGCCTAAATGTATGCATACCATCACTAGTATCCCAACGTCCAAGAATCTATAAACCAGAACCACGTCCCATCAAAGGATAAAATACTAATCAAGAGTCTAACTGGTACCGTAACCTCGAGCTCGAGCCTATAATATAAACTATGGGTTGTGAATGCAAAGAAGAAAAAAAAGGTTGTGTCAGGTCAACCTTTCATCATGAATGCGGTGGGAGGCTTGTGAACTGCACTGGTCAAAGAGCTGACCCTTCAAGAATGTGGCCTACCCTTCTTAAATGCAAAGGGTAAAATGACCCTACACCAGAAACTGGGCAACCAACAAAAGCTAAGTCCTAACAGACTTTAATCGGGGGTTCGAGATGCATTTGAAACTCTGTGAGCACAATGAAATATACTACCATACCAATATCAATATTTTGAACACAACAGACGATGGAAATTTTCATCCGATATTATTTTGATTAATTGTGGGCCTCTATCACGACCCGAACTAGGGCCTAGTTGTGATGGGTATCTCAAGCCCACCAATCACGAGAATAGTAGGAATGCAGTAAAATCTAAAGAAAAAATTAAAATGTGATAAGAGGAATATAAAACTCATACCTCAAGAACTTTCATCCAATACGGGGAACAAGAACGGGTACTTGGCTTTTATATCTTCTTCAGCCTCCCAAGTAGCCTCTTCTGCCTTTTGGTTCCTCCAAAGAACCTTCACCGATTCTATATCTTTGGTCCTCAATCTACGAACTTGTCTGTCCAATATCTCTGTCGGGACCTCCTCCTAAGACAACGAATCCAAAACACAAACATCTTCAATAAACACTAAAAAAGAAGGGTCACCCACACACTTTTCAGCATTGACACATGGAAAACAGGATGAACCAAAGCCAAACTCATTAGCAAATGTAACTCGTATGCGACATTACTAATTCCCCTCAAAACCTAATATGAACTAATGTAACGGGAACTGAGCTTCCCTTTCTTCCCAAATCTCATGACTCCTTTCAAATGAGAAATATTTAAGAACACCCAATCACTAACTTCAATCTCCAAATCCCTCCGCCTCACATCCGCATAAGACTTCTGGTGACTTTGAGTAGTTTTAAGTCTTTCTCTAATATCTTTCACCTTTTCCATGGCTTGGTGAACCAAGTCAGGGACAAACAACCTAGACTCACCTACCTCAAACCACCCAATAAGAGACCTGCACCTCCTACCAATAAAAGCCTTGAAAAGAGCAATTTGAATGCTAGAATGGTAACTCTTATTGTAAACGAACCTAATAAGAGGCAAATGGTCCACCCAACTACCCTTAAAATCAATCACACAATCCCTTAGCATATTCTCCAAAGTTAAAATAGTAAGCACCGTTTGTCCATCCGTTTGAAGGTGGAAAGCGGTGCTAAGGTTCACCTAAGTACCCAAACCTTTCCAAAACGCATGCCAGAAATGGGATGAAAACTACATACCTTGATTTGAAATGATGGACATCAGTGCTGCATGCAACTTAACTATCTCCAACTTAACTCTCTCCTAAATAAACAACTTAGAATAATCCTCTCCAGAGTAGTTAGTCCTCACACGCAAAAAATGAGCAGACTTAGTTATCCTATCCACAATGACCTAAATAAAATCATACTAATTGCGAAACCACGGAAGACTCGTAATCAAATCCATATTAATCATATCCTACTTCCACATGGGTAAATTAATCTCTTGATACATACCACCAGGCCTCAAATGTTCTACCTTGACTTGCTGACAAGTCATACATTTAGCAACAAAATTTGCCACATCTCTCTTTACATTATTCCACCAGTAGATTTCTTTCAAGTCATGATACATTTTGGTCGATCCCGAATGAACTATATATCGGGACTCATGAGCTTCAACCAAATTTTTTTCACGAAACCCATCAATATCAGGAACACACAACCTTCATTGATACCTCAGGATGCCATCTCCCCAATCTCAAAAGCTATAACCTTTTGCTGACCCACATCATCCTTAATTCTCATAAGTATGGAATCTAAAGCCTGCTTCTCCTTCACCTCAGCACCAAGAGGTATTTAACCACTTCCTGGACAATTACTCCTCTATCCTAGAGTCAAAAAGATGAACTCCCAAATTTTCCAACCTGTGAATATCCCTCACCAACCCTCTATTCTCCTCATCAATGTGAGATAGGCTCCCCATAGATAACCTGCTAAGAGTATCAACAATAATATTAGCTTTACCTAGATGATAGTTCAAACTCATGTCATAATCCTGAAGTAGCTAGAGCCACCACCTCTGCTTGAGGTTCAATTCCTTCTGTATAAACATATACTGCAAGCTCTTATTATCAGAATAAATATACAAATGCACCCTATATAGGTAATCACTTTAGATCTTCAAGGCAAAGTCCACAACCACCAACTCTAGATTGTGATTCTGGTGATTCCTCTCTTGAACCTTAAGCTGCATGGAATTATAGGCCAAAACCTTACCATGCTACATCAACATAATCTAGTCCCACACGGGTGCATCACAATACATAACAAACCCATCAGTGCCCTCGGATAAGGTCAAGACTTGCACAAAAGTCAATTTATCCTTCAGCTTTGCAAAACTACCTTCATAAGCATCGAATCACAAAAACTTAACCTTTTTTTATGTCAACTTTGTCAGCGGAGCAATAATAGATGAGAAACTTTTCATAAACCTTCTATAATAGCCTGCCAAACCCAACAAGCTCCTAGTATCAGTTGAGTTGTGGTTTTGGGCCATTTCTTAACTGCCTTAACTTTCTGTGGATCCACTTTGATCCCCTAACTAAAAACAACTTCCCAAGAAAGGTCACAACATGTAGCCAAAATTCAGACTAAGAAAATTTTGCATAAAATTTCTGGTCCTTCAGACTCTACAACATAATTTGGAGGTGGTTGGCATAATCCTCCTCACTCTTAGAGTACACCAAGATGTCAACAGTGAAAATTATAACAAACAAATCTAGAAACTGCCTAAACACCCAATTCATAAGATCCATAAAAACAGTCGAAGCATTGTTCAACCGAAATGGCATAACTAAGAACTCATAATGGTTGTACCGGGTGCAAAAGACAACTTTGGGAATATAAACCTCCTTGATTTTCAGCTGATGATAATTTGAATGAAGACTAATCTGAGAGAAACACTTAGCACCCTGAAGCTGGTCAAAAAAGGTGATCAATCCTGGGGAGATGATACTTATTATTCATTATAAACTTACTCACCTTGATTTAAGTTTACAAACTCTTTAACCTTAACTTTCCTCAACTACTGAGGAAAAAGGTGATCAAGAAAAAACTTGAAAAGTCATCCCACATTGTCGGTTCAACATCATCACCTCTCATCACTTCCCACTTCTCATACCACTAGTAAGGCACATCTTTCAATTGATAAGCAACAAACTCCACACCCTCCAAATTAGTAGCATGCATTACCCTAAAAATATTCTCTATCTCATCAATAAACCCTTGAGGATCCTTCTCAACCTTAGAGCCTGTTAAGGTTAAGGGATTCAACCTCATAAACTGGCCAACCCGAGTGACCTTAAATTAACTAACAACAGAACCAACATGATTAGGTCAAAAAGACTGATATTCCATCAATTGAGCAAACATATGAATAGATTGACGTAACTTTTTATTAGAGATATCTCCCTGAGGTGACTGAACATAAGTATCACCGACTTTAAAAGCTTGGGGAGGGCTAGTAGGGATAGGTGGAACCCCACATAGAGCTGCACATTAGGAGTAGAGACCCTAGACTGGATATGCACTCCATAAATAGGGTGAGTTCCCTCCATATTCTCCTCAGGTGTGATGGAGTTTCCAGCAAAGTTTCTACGACCATTAAATCTTTGAGGAGGCATGATCTGAAATGCGAGTAACCCAGGAGTTAGAGAAGTTTCCTAACAGCTAAACTCTATAACTTGAAATAGAATACAAAAAATAAAAACATTCCTAAATGTCTTGTGGGCTCCCCCTTATAAGTGTGGCATGATATACACCCACAAAAGGGACTCTACTTGACACGACTTTGTGGACACCTGATGGCCCTAAACCTTGCTCTGATACCAAGCTTGTCATGACCTGAACCAGGGACTAGTCATGAAGGACATCTTAAACCCATCAAGGGACGGAGACCACCCTTTTATACTTACCTCAACAACACAATAAAAGTAAACAGCGAAAACCAACCAAAATAGTAATAAGGATAGATAAGTCAAATGACAGATCTAAGAATCCAAACAAAGTAACAACCCACACTTGTCCACAAAAGCCTCTAAAACCATAATTCCAACTAAGTCGGGACATGCCCCCGACTATGACCAAAAAGTATCCAAAGTACTAAGACAATAAGGAAAAATAGTGAAATAATCGGGCCTTTCAAAAGATGGAGGCTCACCACTTTACAATAACTCAACATAAGTACTCAACCACCTAACACTGTACAGGAGCAACAGAAAAGTCCTCAGACCCTACATCATGAAATAATGCATCTTCAAAGGACGGTTAGTAAGGCGAGCACTGGTATGTAACTCAGGGGATAGGGGAATTACCAAAAATCCAATCATAAACCATATGCACCATATTTATATACATATATATAGGATGCCAGGATAGGGATAAGGAAAATGAACATGAGAGTTTAAAGTATTAACCTAAACTATATAGATCGCTCCATCCTAAAGGCACCCATAGGCTATATGGGTCCAACTCCTGCTAGAAGGGCCCTAGTGCATGTTAGTCGTACAAATCGAGGAAAATTGAGGGAAGGCTAAAGACACCAAGGCTAGACCCCCCCCCCCTCAATATAAAGTGTACACTAAGAAAATGGCCACATGGACCCCCAACGTCGACAAACGTGGTTTCCAGTGTGATGTCCCTTCAAGACCTACACCTTTACAGTGAGCTACACAATTCTCTTTAAGCCCAAATTAAAATAGTTACCCATAAATCAACCAGTAACCCAGGAGTCTTTCATTAAGGCGTTTACTAACTTCTTATCTTCATACCAATATGCTTGCAAGCTAATATAATTATGCCAAATTAATCGTATAACTATTAGACTCCCAAGTTTCATTTAAAATCCAAAACCTTGGCCACCAAGTCCATCCAAATCCATTGTTATCTATTTATCCTTTAAAGCAATGCAAATTGGTTCAAAAGACAAGTTAAACCATGCAAATATTCATATTCAAAATCAAGTTTACAAAGTGGGTTGAGTTAATGCCATTATCAAGCCAAAATTTTATCAATTTGGGGAAACACATGTCCCCCGTTCCAACCATTAAAATAATGCACCAATTCAGTCGCAAAAAAAATCAATTAAAGCATAAACAATCCATTTAAAACACGATACAAGTTATTCAAGTAAACGTAATCAATATCCCTCAATGTATTTTCAAACCCACAATTTAAATCATATGAATATACAATAATCTTATGCCACAATGTAAAGTTTATGTTAAGCAACGAAAAATATGCCTGAAATACCAATGAATTTAAAGACAACTCAAAGTTTGGAGCCCGAAGTTGTGATTTCTTGAAAACCCTTGAGATTTCTAGGGTTGGGAGTTGGAGAAGAGAACTGTAGTGTTTGATCTTTGAAAACTGAAGGAAAGAGGTTTATTTGATGTTTAAAATTAATGCAAGGGGTAAAACGATCAAAAGAGCAGTACCCCAAGTGAAAAATAGGGCAAAATTTACATAGCGGCGTGGTACACTGCTATTATGGAGGGTAGCCTCCATGCCATGTCCTTATCAGAGAGGTTAACCTCCATGGAACACCACTATCACGGAGGCTTAATGCCTCGGGGTTCTCAAATAACCTCGAACCCCTTTTGAAAATTTTAAAACTTTCCCAATACACCCTTTTAACATCCCTTAACATAATTCAATTCAAAAATCGCCATTACGCACGTAGGACGGTCAAAAATAAATTTATTGAAATTTTATAGTGTCTCACATCCCCACACCCATGTTTCATTTTCACCCAATTTATCCAATAGCCTAAAATGAGTTTGAAAGCCTCAAGACCTAGACCAAGGGTTCCACTAGCCTAAAATCAACGTTTCGGAGCTAAAGGAGCTGTTGGAATTACCATACAAGGCCGTTTACTACAAATTTTGGTCCGAGTCCTATTTCTCAACACAAAATGCTTGCTGATACCTAATTTTTGCCATCCCCAACTACGTTTAATTCAGAGAGTCTTCGATTTTAAATAAAATCAAGATATTTATATTATCTGGATAAAGAATTTTTAAAATATGTATATAGGATAAGTTTTGTCATTTTAAATAGCGATTTTACGTCACTGTATTCCTATATACGAGATAGTGTATTTGTTACTTAAATAACTATTTTATTGAAAATTAAATTTTAATCAAGGACTATCTTGAAGATCAATTCAAATGGTAAAATATTGATCTAAATGTAATTGGTTCTTAAAAATAATTTATTTTAAAAATATTTATTTGATTTTGTAAAACCAAGTAATCTGGGATTAAATCAGTTATTAATTTGTTTCAAATTTTGATTCAATTTGGCCGATCTATCAAATTTTACCATAATCGAAATCAAATTGGCCAGAATTGCAATGCAATTGGTTAACTGATTTTTTATTTGATTTGAAACTGAAATAAATTGGCTAAAACTCTAACCCATGGCTATTTCCTGAACTAACCTAAATTCCTATCCTACCCTTTTAATATTTAATCAAGTTCTTTCCTTTTTAAAATCGACCTAGGCCAAGACAATATCAACCCATCAATAACATCCCAATAAAAACAACAGTCGACCCACTCCCAAATAGCCCAACTCCCTCAACTTACTCCCCTTACCCAATACAACCACCGAACAACGAACAACACCAACGATATCAATGCATAAAAACACCATTAGTAAATGTGTAAAGAACAACAATATAAATGTACAACCATAGCTATATTATCTACAACTTCAAAAAAACATCAACCGCAGGAAAACCATCAACAACGACCCTAACCCGACACTCGATAACAATAATAATACCAACGATGGCTTCATCCAGACAATGCCACCTTGAGCTTTCTCTGTACGAACCTCGTGTGCTTAGCATGGGTTCATGTTAGAATTCTCAATCCATTTGAATTTTTGAATTCGAGATTTGAATTCATACAAGAATAGCATGAAATCCACCTCACCCTACCTTATCCCTTCACTAAAGGTCGAAATTTCAAAAAATTCCCTTGAGAAACCTCGAGCCCCACATTATTTTTATTTGAGAAATTGATTCCGAGAAATCCCTATAAGTACTCCCTCAATTCCACTATTTTGGAGAGGAGGCATTATTCAAGAGAATCATATAGCAGAGAACCCCAACTAAGAAAGGAATTTTTATAGGACTGAAGATTTCGTGCCAAGTGGTTCGTAAGAGTCATTTGAGCTTGAATTTCTAGGCTAAGGAATCGAGTTTGTTTTCCAGTGGTGGTGTGAATACCGAGAAAGAACTCCTAATTTCAGTTTGCTGCCCTAAATAAACACATCTTTCTCTTAAATTCCTTCATTATTTCTTTTTTTTTTCTTTTTCGTGCTAGTAGTGATTTCGTAGTTATGGTGGAATTATTTTTTGTATAATGCCTCGAAGGCCATATCAATTTTTTTATTATATTTTATTTTTGGTTTGGGGATTAAATATTATAGTTAGTGTGAGTATGGTGATTCTGTTCAGTGATGTATAATATTTCCTTACATTTTGAAGATAATATTTTCGTGATCATATTAAACTATGTTTCTCCGATCAAAATGTGATTCTATTGTTAAACCTGTGAACCTTCTATGATCCCTTGGTTTATGAGTATTTCAAGACTTATCGGGGAGAAGGCGAGGGTAAATATAGATGTACAACCCTAAGAACCACTGTTATTTTAAGCATTAACACCCTCTCTCCTTTACAGCGTGCTTGAAGTTTTTTGAATTTCAATTCAATTTGACAGATCTATTAAATTTGGCCATAATCAAAATCAAATTGGCAGAATTGCAATGTAATTGATCAGTTGATTTTTGATTTGGTTTGAAACATAAATAAATCGGCTAAAAATATGACCCAAGGCTATTCCCTAAACTAGCTAGCCTAAATTCCTATCCTTCCCCTTTTAATCTTTAAACCAACCCCTTTTCCTTTTAAAATTGGGTCATTTCCCAGGTCCAGACTATATCAACCCATCAATAATTGCCCAGTATCAACAACAATCGACCTACTCCCCAAAATCCCAACTCCCTAAATTCACTCCCCTTACCTGATACAACCACTGAACAACAAACAACACCAGTGATATCAATGATATCAACGTACCAGCAACACCTTTAGTAAACGTACAAACAATGACAATATCAATGTATAACCTTATCTATATCATCTACAACTATGACAAAGCATCAACCATGGCAAACCCATCAACAACGATCCTAACTCGACACCCGATAACAACAACAATAACAATGGTTGCTTCAACCAAATGTCATTGCCTTGAGCTCTCTCTCCGTACGAACCTCGTGTGCTCAGCACGGGGTCATATACCCCAAAAGCTTCTAGAATTCTAAAAAAAAAGGAAATCTCATTCCATTTGAATCTTTCAAATTCAAGATTCGAATTTGTGCAAGAATAGTACGAAATCCACCTTACCCTACCTTATCCCTTCATTCAAAGTCAAAATCTCGAAAAAGCCCCTTGAAAAATGTCAAGTCCCACATCATTTTAATCCAAGAAATTGGTTTCAAGAAATCCCTATAAATACTCTCTCAATTCCACTATTTAGGAGAGGAGGCATTATTCAAGAGACATTCTTATAGCAGAGAACCCCAACTAAGAAAGAAATTTTGCTAAGACTGAAGATTTCGTGCCAAGAGGTTCGATAAGACTCATTTGAACTCAATTTCTAGGCTAAGAAATCGACTTTGTTTTTCAGTGGTAGTGCGAAGATCGATGAAGAGATCCTAATTACTGTTTGCTGCCCTAAAAAACACATCTTTCTCTTAAATTCCTGCATTATTTATTCTTCTTATTTTTCTTTTTCGTGCTAGTAGTGATTTTGTAGTTATGGTGGGATTATTTTTTGTAGAATGCCTCGAAGGCCATAGCGATATTTTATTACATTTTGTTGTCATTTTGGAGATTGAATATTATAGTTAGTATGAGTATGGTGGTTCTATTCAGTGATGTATGAGATTTGTTTACAGTTTGAAGATACTTTTTTTGTGATTGTATTAAGCCATGTTTCTTCGGTCAAAATGTGATTCTATTATTAAACCTGTGAACCTTCTATGATCCTTTGGTTTATGAGTATTTCAAGACTTATCGGGGAGAAAGCGAGGGTAAATAGAGATGTACAGCCCTAAGAGCCACTATTTTTTAAGCATCAACCACCATCTCACCTTTAAAGTATGCTTGAAGTTTTTTGAGTGATATTTTGAGTAGATTTCCTTTCATTTACGTTGAAATTGCTCGCAATACTTGACTACGTAGTTTCACTAAGTCGTGTTTTCTCCAAAAATTTAGGGTGAATGTTTATGATATTATGTTTCCATGTCTCTCATCTAGTCTTTCTTTCTCTCTTTTAACTTGTTCAGTCCAAGTTTTGGGGTTCTCCATACATTTGATGTTCATATTTGAGCATCAACTTGTAGTGAAAATTGGAGGTTTGGTTTTCTCTTTTACTTTGCTCATATATTTATCACTTAAAAAGATTGAATCGGAATCCCGCATTCTTTTTTAACTTACGTGGTCTTTGATTGGTTTGCTGTTAAAATCATCCACCAAACCTATTCTTAGTATGAGCCAATTAGCTCCATTGCATCCTAGTGCTTTCTACATATTTTGTATTGAGTCTAAGTGGGTCCTATTTTAATTTTTTAAAACATTCTTGGATCAAAAAGATTGTTGATATCGAAGGTGTGTGAAGTTTCCTTTTCCTTTCAATAAGGCCAACCATTTTTGGTTATTTTGAAACTTGATCCTCATTTGCCTTACCTAAATTGTAAGAAAGCTGCTTAATTTTTATGATTTTGGGTATGAAATATATGTTTTGTTTTGGGGAGTTCAAGTTACACTCGAGATGTTTAAATTAGATAGTTCTTTTCATGCAAATCTTTTTTTTTTCTTTTCTTGGTACATGTGACATGGGTTCGGGTCAACTTGACCTCATTCTCCCCTTGTATTTCTGATGGGCCAATGAGGCCCAATCTCTGAGTCAAGACCCATCTAGACCAATATATGGGGTCAAAGATACGGTGGCAAGAAAAATAGAAATAGGCTAAAAAGTTTATAAAAAATCAAGAATTAAAGTCGGGCAAGTCTAAATAGGTTCAAAATCCATCTTTTCTCGGCTTCTCTCCTTTTATTTGTTTATTTGTAATTCATACTTAGATATTTGTATGCAATTAATACTTGAATTTGGATTAAAAACTTAATAAATTTTCTTTGAATTTTTATCTTTTGCTTATCCTCGAATTTTTCTTCGATTAGTGTTTATCACATAGTGTCATATTTGAAGTTATTAAAAATGTATATTCTTTATGTTTCCTCTTAAAATGAACTTTTAAAAATCAAAACAACGTTTTATTTTATCAATTTGTTAAATTAGTTAAAAGAATTCTCTTCAACATTAATTTTTTTTCTTATAAAAAATCAAACCCTTTTATAATTGGCCAATTTTTCATATTTTGTTTACTTTCTTTTTGAATATAATTTGTTTTTCTCAAATTGATAAAAGAATTGGGCTTAGTTAACCTTTTCTTTTGATGAAATTTTTCCTTAATTCAAATAAAACAACTTTTCACTTGAAAAAAATGAAAGTCATGTTTTGCAAATGAATTTCAAGATCTTACAAAGTTAGCCACATTTTTCAAAACTAGACATTTTTATAAACCAGTCAAATTATCTTTTGGCCAACTATTTTTTAACGGATGCTCTTGAGTGCCTTAAAAATCTTTTTAGGATGTTACTTGAATCCTTACTTATTTTCTCTAATTTTAAGGATTCGTTTCTTTTTTCATGTCTTTAAAATATTTTTACTTTTTCTTGATATTTTCTTAAAAGATCAAGTGGCAACTCTGTATGTTCTTAAATTATTTCAAAATTTTCTATAAATGTTTTGAAATAGTTTAAAGTCAAAAGATCAATGTTTTCCAACCTTTCGAACCGAATAGGAATAAAATAATGCACTAAAATAGAAAAATGAACATAAAATCTCAACGAATTGATTGATAATCGAACCGACGATTTTACAAGTCATAAATAACTTGTAGCCTCTGTAGGAAGACACAAAATGCCATAAATTTATGAAAATCGAGAAAATGGGTCGGAGAGTCATAACATTTCTTCTTTCAATAATCCGTGAAGATTCATATAGTCAACTCTGACTTATTTGTAATTGAGACTAATAATTATATTCATACATTTAGAGAACTTAAAATCCTTTTATTAACTTCCATTTGATTTATATATGCAACAAAATTTTATTTAAATCTAAATTCATATGAAATCTAGATTATATTTAATTCAAAATATTTAAATTCGGATAAATATTGTGGATTTATATAATTAATTAAGTTTGATATAAAAGGATTTAATTATAGGTTAATTTCGTTGGGTCAGTTCATTAATTTGTGCTACAAATAATGAGTCTACTTTGTTAAGCTCAAGATGTTATCTTATCCTAGAGGCCTAATTCGGTGACACGTGTTAAATGGCATGGCATGCCAAATCAAGTGAAGGAGCCAATAAGCTCATGCCATATATTAAAATGATACAACATGCCTATTAAATTCAAATGTCAACATAAATGCATCATGTGTACATGTGATATCTTCCAACCAATTAAATATCGCAATGTTACTTTAATTTGATTGGCCAAAAGAAGTCTTTCCTCATCACAACTCCTTCATGCCATAACTATAAATAGGGGTTTACATAATTCAGAAAAGGATGGAGATTTCTCTACAAGCTACAAGTTCAAAATTAAAATACTCAAGTCTAAATACAACTCAAGATCAAGATCAAGATCAAGATGAGATTCAAGATCAAGCTTAAAAGCCCTTGGATTCAATGTACAAGTCAATATCAAGACCACCAGATCATCAAAATCCCTTGGATTCAAGTACAAGTCAAGATCAAGACCACGAAATTCAAGAATAAGATCGAAGGCCCTTGAATCTAAATTCATAAGTCAAGATCAAATCTCTCAAGTTCTCAAGTCAAGTTCAAATTCATCAAATTCAAGATCAAGGTTGGAGGCTCTTGAATTTACATTTAGAAAAGAGAATCAGAGGATTTATAGAGATTGTAACACTCATTTTTTGAAATCAAATGAAGTCATTATTACGATATTTTTCTTGTCTGGATTATTATTTTCTCAACTAGAGTTTTATCATCTAAAAATTCTGACATGCCTAGTGGGATTATCTCTACCTCTCATCTCTTTCTTTTTAATGTCGAAGAATATCAAAATGACTCAAATAAGGATCAACTCCAAATATAATGATATTGCGGCTCCTCAATCCAAAAGAGAACTAAAAGAGGCAAGGAAAATTATTTATCAAGTCAAACAAAATTTGGCACAACTAAATCTTCCACAAGAACATCATCACAAGTCTGACATGCAAGAAGATGATGCCTTGAACACTCGTTATGCTCTAATATATAATTAAATTTTCCTCTTTCTAAGATTTATTCAGATAGAGACCCATATCACTTTTCATCCCCTCACATAGTGGTACAAGCTATGATGATTGATGCTCCCACCATAGAAGAACAAATTTCAAGCATAATCAAAATAGTTGAAGACTTATAAATTTACGTGCAAGAACAAGATGTTAAGCTTATCAAGCTGACAAATAAGATGGATAGCATGACTTGGAGAGAATCAAGTCAAGTACCTATGAAACTTTCTGAAATTCAAGAGAAAGGAGGGTCTTGCATAGAGCAAACAACAATGATCAAAGAGATTTATGTCTTTGCTAAAGGTATGATTCCTATTGACCAATTGAAAGACTTCATCATAATGACTATTAAAGATAAATTTGAGCCCTCGTCCAAATCTTCTCTCACATATACAAGCCATATACATAAAGGATCCGTAACTTGAAGATGTTTGCTAGCTATTAACCTCTTAAGCTCCAACAATTTGATGGAAAAGGAAATCCCAAACAACATATAGCGTACTTTCTTGGGACTTGCAATGATGCTAAAATATATGGTTATTATCTCGCCAAGCAGTTCATTTAATCTCTCAAAGAAAATGTCTTTGATTGGTACACAAATCTCAACCTTAGTTCTTTAAATGGTTAGGAGCAGTTGGAGAAAAACCTCCTCAATCATTTCTAAAGCACAAGACGTATCATTAGTCTGATTAAACTTGCAAATGCTTGTCAACATAAAGATGAGCCTATTGTTGACTTTATTAGTTATTGCAGAAGCTTAAGCCTCAACTTCAAAGATCGCCTTAGTGAAACTTCTAGCATTAAAATGTACATTCAAGACATTAATTGGGTTTTTCACTACATCTTACAAAGATTAAAGCCCAATATATTCAAAGAGTTGTAAACCTATATAGATGATATAAAATTAAGCATGGATGCAAGAGGATATCAATGGTTACCTTTCTTTGAGGCTTGCAAAGATAAGATATACAAAAACTTCATAGTGAGGGCAAGTTTGCATCCAAAGATGAATTTGAAAAGTCTATGTATGTCTCGATGCTCTTTAACCCATAAGCCTAAATCGCAAGTTATAACGCTCCTCAGCATATGACCCTAAATTGTAAATTACAAAGCTCTTTATCACACAAGCCTAAACTGCAAGTTACAAAGCTCTTTACCACACGAGCCTTGCATTATTCTAAATTATGAGTTACAAAGTGTCATGACTCACAAACTCAGGTCATGATGACACTTTTCGCGACTAAGCCTTATAAGCAAGTTGATCAATTAAACTGATATATAGAAGAAAATCATAACACATATCCAAAAGCAAGACTTCTAGAGTGAAGTCCAACCGTTTATGCACAGCAGTAGTGAAAGTCTGAAAAATAATGAAAACCCCAAAACCATCCCAAACCTGGTGTCATAGTGTAAGAACAATCTAAATACATCTCAAAATCTAAAAATACAATTAAGAGTCCAAAAAAATAAAAGTCTATCTCAGAATCCAAAATAAGACATAAACTAGATAGGATAAGGTTGGAGGTCAACTCTAAAAGCATAGAACGGCCACTACCTCGGATGTATCACCAATCTCTACATGAATTCAACTGGTGTGTGGCACACTCATACCCGGATCTACACTGAAAAGGCACAATAGGGATGAGTACGGTGTACTTATACTCAGCAGGTATCATATTCCGACTAAGCAAAGTAGAAAATAATGTATATAAATACACACTATGAACACGTCACTTGCAATTAGAAATATCCCAAACAATATCTCACACCGTCTCTATTAACAGTTCTATAAATAATACATAAGCAGTAAATAAATACATAAAAGAATAAAAAATAGGCGATGAAATAGAAGAAGTACATAAACACAACACTGAAGGTGCATAAATAGATGAAATGCAATGAGGATGGTAATGATGATATATGATGTGATCGAGGTTTCGCACAACCTCTATATACACCTACCAAGCATTATGCTTCCACGTAGGACCCATGGTTTTTTTAATCCATATACTATCTCAATATTCAATCTCAATTTCAAATATCCATATCTTCTCTCCGACTCGTGGACTATGGTATAGGCTTTTGGAAAAAATGTCTCATTTCTGTCAAAACTCAGTGTGTTCACAGTGGTACCAATATCTCATGAATGTATATATGTATGTATATATGCATGTATGTATGTATGTATGAGGATGTAATGCTCTCAACTAAACCATTTGGAAGATCTCGAATCCAACCAATATACACGAATGTAAGCTCAAAATCTACTCGATATGTCAACCATCCACGATTCAATATTAGTCATGTACCATTAGAGTAAAATATGAATTTAATACATCAATAATACCACAATAACCCAACTTAGTCATTTTTAACACAAGGAAAAATAATCCAACGTATACACAAGACCAATAATATCATATAAGACCCCACACATGGGCCACACATAGAAAATATCATCTCAAATCATCAACAATATCAACATAATCCCCCTCACAGACACACAACAGTAATAACATTATTTTCATAATTATTACCCATACTCATAGCATGGTTTTATATAAGTATTAACTACCCAGCCTAGTCTGAAGAAAGTTAAGCCATAACTTACCTCGTGATGCTGAATTCCAAGCCACAAGCCCTTCTCACGGAGCTTTTCCTTTCTTGACTAGACCCAAAATCAACTAAAACATGCAAAAAATGAGTCTATACGTCAGAAGAAAGCCAACGATACCCATATTGGGGTCAAAATGGACCCCTAAAATGGGTTTTCCCAAAGAAAAGGTAAAACCAAATTTTTTATTCATAAACACATTATCCATGATTTAATGAAGCCGTTGAAGAAAACCTAAGTAAAAACAGGTTTAAAATGAGGATAATATTTAGGAAAAACCATTTTTTGCCTTTCGGGCAAAAATCCTCAAATTTCACTTTTGAAATCACGAATTAACAGGTTTTAGATGGAGAGAATCGAAGTAAAATAGTTAAAATAGTGATTTGTAGCTTACCCAAGCATGAAAATAGAAGAAATCGCCCCAAAACTCTAAAACTCGAAGCTCAAAGTATCAAAAATAGAAGAAAAAATTGATGAAAGGATCTTTTATTCTATGCTAGGCTTGACCGCTTAAACAGCTATGGCTAAAGTGGTAAAGTACCACTTTAATGGTACCTGCGAACTGCGCAATCTGCTTTAGTAGACAAGGAGCTGCTTAAGCGGCCTCTGTTTAAGCGGATAGGGCTCTGCTTTAGTGGCCCCCAATTGGTGAGCCGAGTCGCTTAAGCGGTCTTTACTAAAACGATCCAAATATCGCTTTAGCGGTTGCACCAGTTGGGACTTGAAAAATTTATAAGTTTCCACCGACCCCTTGGGATTCATCCAAAATCCCAAAAATACAAATGATCTATGCTACCCTATCAAGTTCGATGCCCCGAACTCAATGACAACATCAAATTTTCAAAAAGAGGTTGTTTTCACAAAATTAACCCCTGAGACCCAGTTTCACAATTTTCCAAATTGAGGGTCAAAATGAGATTAAAAAGACATAAAATTACACAACGCATGCTACCAACCCAAAATCAACGCTGGGGATCTACTGGTGCAGATTGTTTTGTTAACCAACATACAGAATAATACAAGTTGGCCAAAGTCAACTATAAGGCCTTTTTAACCTCTAACCCCCCCCCCCACACACACACACAAACTCGCACGTAGCAACCACGGATAGGGGTAAAATGGTTAAATCATATGAAAATGAATAATTAACATAATCAAGCCCTTACAATATTCACCATTAACAATCTAGTTCGTCCTCGAACTAAAGGTAAGGGAAATGCCTGAATAGGAAAAAAGCTGGGGATAATTACTATGCATATCAGACTCAACCTCTCAAGTAGCCTTATCTATGGTACGGTGTCTCTACTGGACATTAACCACTAGATTACCTCTAGAATTTAACCTTCTATCAACCCTGGCTAAAATAGAGACTGGCTCCTCAGCAAAGGACAACCTCTTATTTAACTGCACTGAATCCCAATGAATAACATTAGACTCATCCATATGATAATGTCATAGCATGGATACATGAAAAAATTGGATAAATAGCTAATAAATTTAGGGGAAATGCTAACTTATAAGTTGCATCCCCAATAGTCTAAAGAATCTCAAATGGCCAAATATACCTGGGCTTGACTTTTCCCTCTTGCCAAACCTAATCACACCCTTCATAGACAAGACACGAAGGAAAAGTTGATCACCCATACTAAATCTCAAGGATGAAGTCTACGATCTTCATAGAACTTCTACCCACTCTAAGCCATTTGAAATTTATCCTAATGACCTGAACCCTATCCAAAGACTCTTGAATTATGTCCGTACCTTAAGGTTTAATCTCAAAAACCTTAAACCAACTAACTAGAGAGTGACAACGCCTACCATATAAGTCCTTAAAGGGTGCCATATCAGTACTGGAATGGTAGATATTATTACATGCAATCTTTACTAAGGCTAAATATTTCTCCCATTTACCTCCAAAATCCATAACACAAGTACTGAGCATGTGATCCAAAACCTGAATGGTCAGCTCCAACTGAACACCAGTCTAGGGGTGAAAGGATATGCTAAGAACAACCTGGGTACCCAAATCCTCCTGAAATGCCTTTCAGTAGTGAGAAGTGAAGACCAAACCTCTATATGAGATAATAGACATTGGTACGCCATGAAGATGAACTATTTCATGAACATAGATATAGGCCAACCACTTAGTACTAAAGGAAACCTAAAAGGGATAAAATGAGTAAATTTGGTCAATCGATCCACGATAACCCAAACTCTGTCATAACCACGAGAAGTATAAAGTAACCCAGTCATGAAGTCTATAATGACCAATTCCCCATTCCACTTGAGAATTGTTAACCTCTGAAGTAAACCAACAGGCCTCAAATGCTCAGCTTTTACCTACTGGAAACATAGGCAACGAGATACAAAGTACACTACATCCTTTCTCATAACACCCCAGGTAGTATTGTCTCAAATCGCGATGAATGGAATACTAGAATAATGGCCTCCTAAAAGATCAATCTCACTTAATCACCCACTCTCGACACAAAAATTTAGACTCCAATCCTCTAGACACCATTGAAATCAAGTGAGCATTTCTTAGCCTCTTCACTCATCACCTTATCCCAAATCACTCTCAACCCAACATCATCAAACTAATGAGCCTGAATCTGCTTTATCAAATAAGTATTACCCTCCATAAATGCCAAAACAAACCCAGGTATCGAAATATTAAGCCTAACCATCTGGTTATCCAAAGATTGAACCTCTAAGCCCAATGGCCTCTCCTAGGACAAAAGATGCCCCAAGCTACCCATACTAGTTGACTTCTAACTCATGGCATCTGTAACCACATTTTACTTACTCAAATGATAGAGAATCATAAGGTCATAATCCTTCAGTGACTCAAGACAACAACACTACCTTATATTTTATTCTCGTTGGGTGAAGAAATACTAAAGACTATGGTGATCCGAGAATATCTCACAATGGAATTCATATGAAATAGTGCTTTCATAACTTCAAAGCAAATACAATCGTGCACAACTCCAAATCATGGGTAGGATAATTCTTGTCATAGGGCTTTATGTGATGAGAAGCATACACGATCACCTTACCCTCTTGTATCAATATAATACCTAATCTAACCTAGCACCAGAAGTATCAAAGAAAATGATAAAGCCCACAGTTTCCATGGGAAAAGTCAAGATAAGGTCTGACGTCAATAAATACTTGAGATTTTTAAAGTTCACCTCAAAAGCATCACACCACTGAAAGAAAAACTTTTTCTGAGTCAACATGGCCAACAGAGCCACAATACATGCAAAACCCTCAACAAAGCATCGATAGTAGCTTCCTAAGTGAATAAAACTTTGAATATTAATAGGAAAAAATAGGCCTATCCCGATCCCAAATCGCTGAAATCTTGGCCGGATTGACAATGATATTATCCTTGGTCACTACGTGTAATAACCCGCACTTTTTCTAGCTTAAATTTGTTCCTAGAATTTTAAGAAATAGCTTCCAAAATGAAGGATATTTATTTCATGTGGAATTTTTCAGATTTAGACCTCCCATTATGTGGGAAATTTAATAAGCTCTTCATCGATACCAAATTCATCCAATTTCGATACTCGATTGAGGAGTTAGAGCATTTTTAAGTTAACAGTGTGCCACCTGGACACTTGTCGCATCGCGGAGGTGGGTAAAATGATGATTGTCGAATTCCAGTGGCCCTCCAAGATAGCCATGTATCGCGGAGAAGCCCAAATTCCCAATTTTCCCATTTCAGTAAACAAACGCGATATTGGCGCATCGCGGAGAGGGATAATTTCCCAGTAGTCGATTTATAGTTACCCGACGTGATATTGGCGCATCGTGCCAGTGGCCATAATAGCATTCCAAAGGGGCACCGCGATGGTGATGCATCACGGAGTCATCCCAGTTCCCAATTGTCCTATTTTCAGTGAGCCACTGTGATTATCGCGCGTCGCGGTGACCAGCTAAATCAGAAAATATTGCTCTTTTATAGTTCTTCTTAGAAGTTTAAAAAGGGTATTTTGGTCAATTCACAAGCCCTCAATCCATCCAAAACACAAAATTAATCATATTCAAAGCACTTTGTGCTCATTATTCATCATTCTCTTCAAAAGTAAAATCCTAGATCTATAAAACCTCTTCTCCAAGAAATTAAAATCCTCCATTGATTCTCCAAGAAAGCTTAAGATTGAGGATTCCCAAGGCAAGATAATCAAGAATCCATCTCCAAGAACTCAATTAGGAATCAATAATTCAAGTTTCTTCATCTAATCATCAATCAAGGTATGTAGTGTTTCTAAACAAGGATCTTCTTCCATCCTTGTGCCCAAAACCAAGCTTTTACATTAAATTCATAAGATTTTGAATGATATTACATGAGTTTTGATTTAGGGTTCATACCCAATATTTCTATTTGCAAAGTTATAAGTTTTGATCACCAGATAAGTTTTGGAATCCACTTTACAGATTTATTACTTATTTTAGAAAGAAAAATAGCTTTATTTACATATTGATTCAAATAAATGCATAATTGGTTTCATAATAAGCCATTATGCTAGTTTTAAAGTGGATTTCCAACAAGATGAGCGTAGCAAGTAAAAAGAGAGTAGTATTTAGCATCGAGTTGGGTATAATTCCAAGGTGTCATACCCCAAACTACGTACCACCATAGATTTGAGATTTAAGGGCCCATAGTGGGCTGAGATAGTGATCACTTAAGTTGAGGTTATACTTCATGGCAAAAGTATGACACCTCTCCCCAACGTGAGGTTTCTTCCTTAGGAGGACGAGATGTTGGACTCCATGGAGCTTGCATGTTTTATGTCGGTTAGAAGAACCTCCCTTATAGATAAGCTTTTGAAAAAGTATTTCCCTTACAGAATAGTTTTTCCCTAATAGTAAAGCCTAACAGAAAAGATTTACAGAAAAGCTTTTAGAAAACTAAGTATAAAGGCTTACAAAGTTTACTCAGATTATGCTTTATAGAAAGATAACAATTACAGAATTCAACTTTTAGATTTTAGATTTCAGAAATGAGGTCTTTCTACACTTAGACAGTATGATTTATATACAGAATACGAGTATAGATTTCAGAACTAAAGGTTATGACTCACTAGATTTATAAAGTATGATTGGTTTATTATTCATGATTTTAGTATTTTAGATATTCCAACTTATGTGAGTCATTTACATTTAGCATATATTGTTTTATAAATTATGATGATGAGATGATGTCTTACTTATGCATTTTACCCCCATATACTCAGTACATCCTCAAAGTACTGATCCACATATATGTCTATGTGCTCTATTGTCTCATAATGTAGGTTCAGGTGCTCAGTATCAGCAGCATGAATAGTTAGAGCATCTCCATCTATATCCTACAGTTGTTGAGTCCTCATAGTTCGGGGACTTATTCTCTAAGATTTTATAGCTTATCAGTTTACATGATTTAGTATTCTTTTTAGACAGTTCGAGTTAGCTGGGGGTTTGTCCTAGTGACTCTCTAGATGTTAGTAGTAGAGGCTTGTCAGACTACTAGTTGTGATTCAACTTATTCAGTATTGATGTTTCATACATTATATTCAGATTATTCTTAGTTATTTCAGAAAGTTTTTGCATTCAGCATGACTTTCATATCTATATTACCTTGATTATAAGATTTATATCTAATAGAAGGCAGACCGGGTTAGCTTAAGGCTACTCATAGTCTTGATCACCGTGTGATGTCTTGAGATCAGATTTCGAGGCGTTACAAACTTGGTATCAGAGCCTAAGGTTTTTAAGAGTCCTAGGGAGTCAGACAAGTCACGTTATGTAGAGTCGTGGTCATTGGTATGAAGTGCGCCATATTTATGAACAAAATGCTACAGAACATCCATTGGAAATCATCTCTTTCTTTCATGATCTATCGTGCTTACAGTATCTCTATCTACTTTTAACTCATGCTATTACATGATAGTTGAATATGCTTCCTCGTCGAGCTACCGACCGTAAAAATGATAACCATCCTCCCCAGCCCGTAGATCCTTTGAATGAGAATGTATACCATGATAAGTTTAGGGCTATTTTTAAGGCATTAGCCCAAGCTCTGACTCCCAATAGTTAGGGCAATCATCAGAATTTGGCTACAGTCCCACTCCAGCAGAATGGGAATTTAGCAGCAGCTAGTATCAGAGACTTCATGAGAATAAATCCGCTAGAGTTCTTTGGGTCAAAGGAAGGTGAGGACCCATAACTTTATTTAGATGAGGTAAAGAAGATCACCCAGATTATGCATGTTTCTAAGGAGGAGAGTGTATAGTTAGCATCCTATAGATTGAAGGATGTAGCATATGATAGGGTAGTGATGTGGAAGAATGGTTGAGGTGAGAATGATGTTCTTATGAGTTGACAGGTGTTTTAGAATGCTTTTCTAGACAGGTTCTTTCCACGTAATATGAGGAAAGATAAGATAGAACAGTTTATGAATTTGAGGTAGGGCTCGATGACAGTGAAAGAGTACTTCCTTAAGTTCAATCAGTTATCTAAGTATGCCCCTGATACAATGGCTGGTCCTAGGTCTAGTATGATTAAGTTTGTTACAAGAGTGTCTAGCTTGGTAGTCAAAAAGTGTAGAACTGACATGCTCATTAGAGACATGGACCTTGCGAGATTGATGATGCATACTCAATAGATTGAGGCATAGAAGTTGAAGAGGAGAGATAGAAATAATAAGAGGGCTAGAATAGGACAGTTTGAGTATGGTCAGAATAGGTCTCAGGGAGAAAATCGTTCACAATTTTAGAATTGTTCATCTATGCCAGTACTATCTTCAGCTAGTGTTCTTGCTCCCAGAGGTAGAAAGGAGAAGTAGGCTAAATCTTCTATATCCAGATCTCAAAATAGTGTAAGTGAAAGACCTCGTTATCCTCCTTGTACTAAGTATGGTAGGAATCACTTGGTGAGTGTTTGGCTGGACAGAAAGGTTGTTTTGGTTGTGGTAAGCCGGGTCATATAATTAAAGAGTTCCCACATGCTAAGCAGGGAAATAGAGGTGATCGCCCTCAGACTCATACTGCTAGTGCACCAGCTCCTTTAGGTCGCCCAGTCCCTCCTCAGGGCGCATCATCCAGTATCGGTGGCAGTCAGTGCCAGAATCGATTCTATGCTTTTCCATCCCATTAGGAGAAAGAAGATTCACCAAATATTGTTACTGGTATACTTCATGTCTTTTATTTTGATGTTTATGTGTTTTTAGACCTTGGGTCGAGTTTCTCTTATGTGACCCCGTTAGTTGCAGTAAATTTTGAGATAAGTTCTGAAAATAACCCTGAGCCTTTCTTGGTGTCTACCCCAGTGGGTAAGTCAATTGTTGCTAAACAGATTTATAGAAAGTGTCCTATCACTGTCCTTCATAAAGTCATATTAGCAGACCTAATAGACTTAGATATAGTTGACTTTGATCTTATTCTTGGTATGGATTGGCTTCATTCTTGTTATGCCTCTATGGATTGTCGCACCTGAGTGGTGAAGTTTCAGTTTCCAGATGAGCCAGGTTTTGAGTGGTCAGGTAATTCAGTGCCTCCCAAAAGTCATTTCATATCGTATCTTAAAGCCCGAAAGTTGATCTCTAAAGGGTGTATCTATCATCTTGTTGGAGTTAAAGACACTAAGTCTGAGACTCTAACAGTTCAATTAGTCAGTATAGTTAATGAGTTTCCAGATGTCTTTCCTGATGATTTTCCAGGGGTACCTCCCGATAGGGAAATAGAATTTGGTATTGACCTTCTTCCAAATACTCAGCCTATATATATACATCCATATCGTATGGCTCCTTCCGAGCTTAAAGAGTTGAAAGAGCAACTCAAAGATATTTTAGATAAAGGTTTTATAAGGCCTAGTGTTTCTCCATGGGGCGCTCCCATCCTATTCGTGTGAAAGAAAGATGGTTCTTTGCGTATGTGCATTAACTATCGTCAGTTGAATAAAGTTACAGTAAAAAACAAATACCCTCTTCCTAGAATTGATGACTTATTTGATCAACTCCAAGGTTCAAGTTATTTCTCAAAGATAGACCTTAGATCTGGCTATCATCAACTTAAAGTAAGGGAATATGATATTCCAAAGATAGCTTTCAGAACCCGTTATGGTCATTTTGAGTTTCTAGTCATGTACTTCAGACTAACAAATGCCCCAGAAGCATTCATGGAATTGATTACCAGAGTTTTCAAACATTATCTAGACTCAGTTGTCAGATTCCTGCAAGAAGAGTTTTCAAGAGTTGAAGACTCGACTTACTTCAGCCCCAATTTTAGTGTTTCCTGATGGTACAGATGGTTTTATGGTTTATTGTGATGACTCTAGAGTTGGTTTGGGTTGTGTTTTGATACAGAGAGGTAAGGTCATAGCCTATACCTTTAGACAGCCTAAGCTCTATGAAAAGAATTACCCAACCCATGATCTTGAGTTAGATGCTGTTGTGTTTGCTTTGAAAATCAGAAGACATTATTTGTATGGATTGCATGTTGATAAGTTCACGGATTACAAAAGCTTGTAGTATATGTTTACTCAGAGGGAGTTGAATCTCCATCAGAGAAGGTGGTTGGAGTTTTTGAAAGATTATGATATGAGTGTGTTGTATCATTCGGGCAAGGCCAAAGTAGTGGCAGACGCCCTTAGTAGATTGTCTATGGATAGTGTTGCTCATGTGGAGAAAGAAAAGGAGTTAGTTCGGGAAGTTCATCGGTTAGCTATATTGGGTGTGAGACTGGTTGATTCAGCTGAAAGGAATGTTTGGGTTCAGAGTAGTTCCGAATCTTCCCTAGTTTCGGAAGTGAAAGAGAAGCAAGATAAGGATTCTAGTTTGGTCAAACTGAAGGAATCAGTTAAAGACCAAAAGATAGAGGTTTTCTCCCAATGAGGAGATGGTGTGTTGAGATACCAGAGTAGATTGTGTGTGCCTTGTGTTGATGATTTGAGGTAGCGAATTATGGAAAAAGCGCATGGTGCTCGTTATTCTATCCATCCAAGAGTCACGAAGACGTACCTCGACTTGCGGGAGATCTATTGGTGGAGTGGTATGAAAAAATATATAGCAGAGTTAGTAACCAAGTGTGCAACTTATCAACAGGTTAAGGTAGAGCACCAAAGACCTGGTGGTGCGTTGCAATAGTTTGACATCCCAACTTGGAAGTGGGAATATGTTAATATGGATTTTGTGACTAGTTTACCCCGTTTACGTCGTTAGAATAATTTAATTTGGGTTATAGTAGATAGATTGACTAAATCAGTGCATTTCTTGCTAGTTCACACATCTTACACGGCTAAAGATTATACTAAATTGTATATTCAAGAGATAGTTAGATTGCATGGAGTTCCTTTTTCCATCTTCTAAGATAGGGGTACTCAGTTTACCTCTCAATTTTGGAGAGCCTTTCAGAAGGGTCTTGTTACCTAAGTTCACCTTAGTTCAACTTTTCATCCACAGATAGATGGTCAGGCAGAGAGGACTATTCAGACTTTGGAGGATATGTTGAGGGGATGTGTTCTTTATTTCAAAGATAGTTGGGATAATCATTTGCCATTGATTGAGTTCACTTAATAAGAGTTATCATGCTAGTATTCAGATGGCTCCATTTGAGGCTCTTTATGGGCGGAAATGTAGATCACCAGTTGTTGGTTCGAAGTGGGTGAGGCCACTTTGATTGGGCCATACATGGTGTTTGAGGCCATGGAGAAAGTTCAGTTGATTAGAGAGAGATTGAAAGCAGCCCAGAGTCGTCAAAAATCTTATGCCGACGTAAGAAGAAGAGATCTTGAGTTTTAGGTTGATGATCTTATGTATTTACAAGTTTCACCCATAAAAGGGGTGAAGAGATTTGGCAAGAAGGAGAAGCTTAGTCCCCGTTATGCCGGTTCCTTTCGTATTTTGAGCCGTGTTGGGAAGGTGACGTATGATCTTGAGCTACCCGTATATTTATCCTCAGTCCATCCAATATTCCATGTGTCCTTGTTAAAGAAGTGCATAGATGATTCAGCCGTTATAGTTCCTCTAGAAAGCATAGATATTCAGAATAGCCTTTCTTACGAAGAAGTACCAGTGGAGATTCTTGATCGTCAAATTCGTAGGCTAAGGAACAAAGAAGTTCCTTTGGTCAAAGTTTTAAGGCAAAATCAGTCCGTTAGGGCGCTACTTGGGAAGCAGAAGCAGACATACGTACCAAGTATCCTCATCTCTTCTCCACGAACTCAGATTCAGCCGAAGGTAATAGTTTTCCTTCACTCTGTTCTTTTCCAGATTCAGATTCAGCTATATAGTTATCTTCATGAGAATTTATGCACTTTTAAATCAGTTCAGTAGCTCATTTTAATTGAGATTAAGTTATTCAGTTTATTTCAGTTGTGTATGATAGCTTATAGCCTCACATTCCTTAGTATTTTCAACTTATCTAGCCACATTCGAGGATGAATATTCTCAAGAGGAAGATATTGTAATACACTGCACTTTTTCTAGCTTAAATACTTTCCTAGAATGTTAAGAAATAGATTCCAAAATGAAGAGTATTTATTTCATGTGGAATTTTCCAAATTTTGACCTCCCATTGTGTGAGAAATTGAATAAGCTTTTCATCGATATCAAATTTGCCCAATTCTGATACTCGGTTGAGAAGCTAGAGCATTTTTAAGTTGCCAGTGTGCCACCTGGGCACTTGGCGCGTCACGGAGGTGGGTAAAATGATGATTGTCGAATTCCAGTGGCCCTCCGCGATAGCCACTCATTGCGGAGAAGACCAAATTCCCAACTATCCCATTCCAGTAGACCGACGCGATATTGGCGCATCGCGGAGAGGGCCAATTTCCCAGTTGTCGATTTCCAGTAGCCCGACGCAATATTGGCGCATCGCTCTAGTGGAAAAAATATCATTCCAAAGGGGAACCGCAATGGTGGCGTGTCACAGAGTCAGCCCAGTTCCCAATTGTCCTATTTCCAGTGAGCCACCGCGATTGTGGGGCGTTGCGGTGGCCAGCCAAATCGAAAAATATTGCTCTTTTTCAGTTCCACTTAGAAGTTTAAAAAGGGTATTTTGGTCAATTACCAAGACCCTAATCCATCTAAAACACAAGATTAATCATATTCAAAGTAGTTTGTGCTCATTATTCATCATTCTCTTCAAAATCAAAACCCTAGAGCTCTAAAACCTCTTTTCCAAGAAATCAAAATCCTCCATTGATTCTCTAAAAAATCTTAAGATTGAGGATTCCCAAGGCAAGATAATCAAGAATCCATGTCCAAGAACTCAATTAGGAATCAATAATTCAAGTTTCTTCATCTAATCATCAATCAAGGTATATGGGGTTTATGAACAAGGATCTTCTTCCATCCTTGTACCCAAAACCAAGATTTTACATTAAATTGATATGATTTTGAATGATATTACATGAGTTTTGATTTAAAGTTCATACCCATTATTTCTATTTACAAAGTTATGAGTTTCTGAGATATTTTGAAGATGAATTACATGTCTATTTTCATATTTTCATGCCTACTGCAGTAAATTACAGATTTTAAGATGAATTATCATTGTTTTCATTATCAAGCATGATTATTATGATGTTTTTACATGAGATTGAAGCATGGGTTGTTACCTCAAGATTGAATATTATTATCTCAAGAAAGATGATGCTTTAAGCATCCTATTATCAAATTATTTACAGATTTTCAGTAAAGCTTTGATCTTTCGATCGCTAGATATATTTTGGAATCCACTTTATAGATTTATTACAGATTTCATAAAGCGAAATAGCTTCATTTACTGAATCACAGATTGATTCAGATAAATGCATAATTGGTTTCATAATAAACCCTTATGCTAGTTTTAAAGTGGATTTCTAACAAGATGAGCATAGCAAATAAGAAGGGAGTAGTATTTAGCACCGAGTTAGGTATAATTCCAAGGTCTCATACCCCAGAACTACTTGCCACCGTAGATTTAATATTTAAGGGACCATAGTAGGCTGAGATAGTGATCACTTAACTTGAGGTTATACTCCCTGGCAAGAGTATGACACCTCTCCCTGACACCTCTCCCCTATGTGATGTTTCTTCCTTAGAAGGACGAGACGTTGGAATCCATGTAGCTAGCATGGTTTATGTCAGTTAGAAGAACCTCCCTTACAGATATGCTTTTGAAAAAGTATTTCCCTTGCAAAATAGTTTGTCCCTAATAGTAAAGTCTGACAAAAAAGATTTACAGAAAAGCTTTTAGAAAACTTAGTGTAAAGGCTCACAAAGTTTACTCAAATTATGCTTTACAGAAAGATAACAGTTACAGACTTCAGCTTTTAGATTTTAGATTTCAGAAGTTAACTCTTTCTACACTTAGACAGTATGATTTACAAACAAAATACGAGTATAGCTTTAAGAACTAAATGTTATGACTCACTAGATTTATAAATTATGATTGGTTTATTATTCATGATTTCAGTATTTTAGATATTCCAGCTTATGTGAGTCATTTAGATTTAGCATGCATTGTTTTATAAATTATGATGATGAGATGACGTCTTACCTATGCATTTCACCCCCTTATACTCAGTACATCCTCATAGTACTGATCCACATATATGTCTATGCGCTATATTGTCTCATAATATAGATTCAGGTGCTCAGTATCAGCAGAGTGAGTAGTCCGAGCATCTCCATCTACATCTTACAGTTGGTGAGTCCTCATAGTTCGGGGACTTGTTCACTCAGATTTTGCAGCTTATCAGTTTACATGATTTAGTATTCTTTTCAGACAATTAGAGTTAGCTGGGGGGTTGTCCCAGTGACTCTCTAGATGTTAGTAGTAGAGGCTTGTCAGACTACTAGTTGTCATTCAGCTTATTCATTGATGTTTCATACTTTATATTCAGATTATTCTTAGGTATTTCAGACAGTTTCCTTATTCAGTATGATATTTATGTTTATATTACCTTGATTATGAGATTTATATCTAGTAGAAGGCAGACAGGGTTAGCTTAAGGCTACTCATAGTCTTGAGCTCATGTGATGTCTCGGGATCAGATTTCAGGGCGTTACACAACGTGACCCAAGAAAGAGATAGACTCCAACCAAAACACACACTTAGAGAACTTAGCATTCAACTTCTACTCTCTCAATCTCTGATATACAATCCACAAATGATCCTCATGATCGACTTCATTTTTGAATAAACTAAGATATCATCTATAAATACAATGACAAAGAAGTCAAGTGAATCCATGAATGAGGCGGGGGCATTGGTCAGGACAAATGACATGACCAAGAACACGTAATGACCTTACCAAGTCTAAAACGTTGTCTTTTAAATATCTGAACCTCTGATCCTCAATTGATGACACCCGAACCCCAAGTAAATATTTGAAAATATCGAAGTACCCTGAAAATGATCACCCAAATCACCAATACGAGGAAGAGGATACTTATTCTCGACCATTAGCTTGTTTAATTGCCGATAATCAATACACATATGTATAGATCCATACTTTTTCTTCACAAAAAAGACAAGTGTACCCCAAGGTGATATACTTGGCAGTATAAATCCTTTATTTATTAACTTCTATAACTAATCATTCAACTCTTTCAAATCCGTTGGGGCCATCCTATAAGGAGGAATAGAAATAGGCTTGGTGCCCGACTCAACATCCATAGTAAAGTCAATATCACGATTCAAAGGAATACCAAGAAAATCCGTAGTAAAGACATCCATGATATCACTAACAATACGAACATAATCCAATAAAGGCGGTGAATCAACACTAGTTTCATAAATATGGGCCAAACAGAACAAACATCCCCTCTCCACCATGCGATGAGATTGAAGAAAGGATATAACTCTTTTGGGACCCGAATGAAGTGTACCCTCAAAGCTATCCTTGACACACCTTGCAAAGCTAATGTCACAATATTAGCATAACAATCTACAATATCATTATAGGTATATTACCAATCCATACCTAAAATGACACCAAAATCTACAATATTTAGTATAATCAGATATACCCAAGTCTCACAGCCTACGAAAGTCACAACACAAGATTGGTGCACTCGATGCCCCATTAAAGAGTCTCATACGAGCGTAGATACATGGATAGGCATGGAAAGAGGCTTACTAGTATAATCAAAACCTAAATCAAAATATGCAGGCACATAGGAGAAAGTCAACCTTGGATCAAATAACACAGATGCAGATCTGAAATAAACAGGGCTAATACATGTGACAACAACGTCGAAAGTCTTTATGATAGGTCTGGTGCATATAACATAGCACTGTCCATGTCTGTCATCTATCTGAGTAGCCCTACGACCACCACTATGGGCACAAGTACCTCTGCCTCACGTACCTCTAGTATCACCTCTACCATCTTGAGGATCAACCCTCACTGTCGATATAAGAGTAGGCCTGAAAACACAGTGGGGTAAATCCTTGGCCACGTGTCAAAACACATCACACACATAGCAACCTTTACGGTATGACTCAATCTAAGGAGGTATGGCTGAGCTAAAACGACCACCCTGCGACAACGCCCGACTACCTAAAGCCGTTGAACCAAAAGATCTACTACCTAAACCTTGCAAGGATACCTACACTGGTCTAACATGGTACCCTCAGGAACCTCTAAAATCTCTACCTCAAGGAGTGTGACCACTGAATTTTCCCTGATGGCGCACCCTCTTCGCATCTCCCTAAGATGCTCGAAGGATAGACTCGACCATCACTATACTTTGAAATAAAGTTGCTGACACTACCATTTAGGTAGTAGCCAACTAAAGTAAAACATCTAATCCGTTCATGAACTTCTGAATCTTCTCAGACTCGGTGGCAACATTGGCGATAGAATATCTAGACAAGGCATGAAAGTATGCCATATACTCGACAACAATCATGAAACCCTGCTCCAGGTGATCAAACTCTTCTCTCATCTAATCTCTTTAATTGAAAGGCACAACCTGTCCAAAAAGGCCTTAGCAAATTGATCCTAAGTCATCTCTACCGATCCAAGTGGTTTGCAACTAACAAGTGACGTCTACCAATCTCCAGCTATATCTCTCAACTGGTAGGTAGTGTATATAACTCCCTATGCTTATAAAATCAAAGGTTATACAAATTCTCTCAAAAATCAATCAAGAACTCGTAGGAGTCCTCGCCCATAGCACCACTAAACTTAAGTGGACCCAAGCGAGTAAATTTCTCAAACCTTTTCTGATCCTTAAAAGACATAACAAAACCTGGAACAACAAGAGGTATAGTAAATTTGGCAAGCTATGATCCTACCTGAAGAGGCAACATAGATAAAGGATAAACCTCTATACTCAAAAATACCATGCTCGAATGTTGGCACAGAAAGAGAAACAACACTCAAAGCATAAATAATACCATAAAAAATTATCGATGCCGATGAAGGAATCACACACTGAACTGGAGAAACATCATATGAATACTTTGGCATAAATAGAGGTACAACATTTGGATCTGGAGAAATACTAGGTGCACTTAAAGGAACAACCTTCAAATGAGTCAGCAAACAAATCAACAAATGCTCCAAGACTGGGGTGGAAGAACTCTATGGGACCTGAGTACGACCCACATCTCTAGCATGATCAACCTCGATCTTAGGGGAGGTCCTCCTAGTAGTACCTCTAAAAGATACTAATCCTCGTATCCATCCTCTACCTCGATCTCGTCTGCGACCCCTACCTCATCCCCTAAGTTGGGATCTCTTCTCGGATGTCAGCTCCGCATCCCTAGTCTCATTGGATCTAGTCCTCACCATTTGCATAGAAAGAGTTACACTCAGCTTAAAATATAGGGTATGGAAAACCTCACACGATAAGGAACAAAATAAAAAAGTTTCCTAAAAATATCTGATAGCCTATCGAAGATAGATAAGGGCATCTACATACCGATCCGTGAGACTTTACTAGACATCCTATTCTTACACTGATAAGACCAATCAACCAATCATCTCTGATACTAATTTTTCATGATCTAAAAATGCAGATCATGATGGCACTTATCGTGGCTAAGCCTTGATAATTCATCCATTCACCCAAACTGATATGTAAAAGAAAATCATAACACAAATCCAAAGGTAAGACTTCTAGGATGAATTTCAACCATTTATGCATAGCATTAGAAAAAGTCTAAATAACAATAAAAACCCAAAAACTGGTGTCATAGCGTAAGAACAATCTAAATATATCTCAAAATCTAAAATTACAACTGAGAGTTCATAAAAACTATAGGTCTATCTTAGAATCCAAAATAAGATATAAACTAGATAGGATGAGGTTGGAGGTTAACTCTGAAAGCATTGAGTGGCCACTACCTCAGATATATCACCAATATCCACACAAACTTATTTTTTTAATCGACGAGTAATTGATGCACTCATACCTGGATCTACACCAAAAGGGAACAGTAGGGATGAGTATGGTCCGCTTGTACTCAGTAGGTATCATAGGCAGAATAAGTAAAGTAGAAAATAAGGTATTTAAATAGACACTACGAGCACATCTCCTGAAAGCAGAAAATATCCCAAATGGTAGCTCACACCATCTCTACTAACAATTCTATAATTAATAAATAAGCAGGATATAAATATGTTAAAGAAACAGAAATAGGCAATGCAACAAAAAAAGTACATAAACACAACATTGAAGGTGAATAAATGGATGTAATGCAATGAGGATGATAATGATGATGATGTGATGTGATGTGATGTGATGTGATGTGATTAAGTTTATAGCATAACCTCAATATACACCTACCAAGCATCATGCTTCCAGGTAGGACTTATGGGAGGTTCTCAACCCATATACTACCTTAATACTCAATCCCATTCTCAAATATCTCTACCTCTTCCCCGACCCATGGGCTACAATAGAGAATTTTGTAAAAATATCTCATTTCTGTCAAAACTCGGTGTTTTCATAATGGTACCAATATCTCATGAATGTATGTATGATATGAGGATGTAATGCTCATAACAAAATAGTAGGATGATTATAAATCCAGTTAATATACACGCGGGTGAGCTCAAAATCTACTCAATATGTCTATCATCCATGATTCAAGATAATCCATGTGCCATTAAAAGGAAATATGCGACTCAGATATCAATATTACTAGAATAACCCCAACTTAGGCATTTTTAACACAAGGAAAATAATCCAACATATACATAAGGGAAACAATATCAGATAAGACCCCTACATGGGCCACACATAGCATATATTATCTCAAATCACCAATAATATAAGCATAAAATTCCTCACAGGAACACAACTTGATAACATTATAATTGCTACCCATACCCATAGCACTCTTTTATACAAATATTAACTACCCAACCCAGTGTAAAGAAAGTTAAGCCATAACCTACCTCGTGACGCTAAAAAACAAGCTTGAAGCCCTTTAAGTGGAGATTTTACCCTCTCGAATGGACCCTAAATCAACTAAAATATATAAATATAAAACCTATGCATCAAAAAGAATCCAACGATATCCATATAGACTATTTTCGAATTGGGGCCAAATTAACCCTAAAATGGGTTTTTGAAAAGATTGGCTAAAATCATAATTTCAATTCATAAACACATTATGCATGATTTAAGAAAGCCATAGAAGAAACCCAAGTGAAAATGGGTTTAAAATGAGGTTTATATTGAGGAAAAATCATTTTTAGGCCTTTTAGGTCAAAATTCTCAAATTTCACTTTTGAAAGCATGGATTAACAAATTTTAGATGGAGAGAATCTAAGCCTACCCAAGCTTGAAAATGGAAGAATTGCCCAAAAACCCTAAAACCTAAATCTCAAAAGTCTCAAAAATGAAAGAAATCGAGAAAAGGATCTTTTATACTATGCCAGGCTTGACTGCTTAAGCGGTCACCGCTAAAGTGGTCAAGTGATGATTTAGTGGTACCCGCAAGATGAATAATCCACTTTAGTAGAGAAGGAGTTGCTTAAGTGGGCAGGGTTCCACTTTAGCTACCCCTAACTAGTGCACCGAGTCACTTAAGCGGCCTCTGTTAATGATGGATAGGGATAAAATGGTCAAATCATATTAAAATGAATAATTCACAAAATCAAGCCCTTACACAAAGCTTCTTAGACGCACAATCCTAAACTCCACTGTCACAAAGCTCTTCAAATTTGAGCAAATTTTCCAAGTTGGAAAGATCTTAAAATTTGAGATTAATATCCAAGTTGTAAAGCTCTTCACATTTGATCCAAATATTCAAATTAAAAAGCTCTTTAAATTTGAGCCAAATCTTTATGTTGTAAATGCCCATCAAACTTGAGATAAATCTTCAAGTCAAAATACTACTTGAAATATGAGCTTAAACTGTATATTACAAAGCTCTTCAAATGTAAGCTTATCTCCAAGCTGAAATGCTTTTAGATGCACGATCCTAAAATGTATCTCACAAAGCTCTTCAAATTTGAGGTAAAATCTCCAAGTTAAAATGCTCCCAGACGTGTGAGACTAAAGTATATGTTACAACACTCTTTAAGGTTGAGCTAATTCAAATTCAAATTAATTATTAAGTTGTATATCTCTTCAGATTCGAGACAAATCTTAAAGTTACGAAGCTCATCAGATTTGAGCAAAATCTTCAGAACTATGTTATGGATTGACCATCTTTATCGAGGTACAAAGGCATTTAGAGTTTTATTTTAAGTTTAAATACATCAGTGCAAAAAAATTCATATACTCACTTGACTATCACATGAAAGTTAGGTCTACAATTAATCATGTCGAAATTTGAACTTACACCAAAAATCCATGGCTCGATGAGGGCAGACCTCCATAACAGATGATTTTCTTTAATAAGATTTGAAATGCTAGAGTTCCATAAGCCTGCAAGTTAAAGTTGCAAAATATTCCAAATGTAAGGATTTAAGATAAAAATTTATTGAATGTGCAAGTTGAAGTCGTCAAATCTACAAAAACTGCAAGTTAAAGTCATTAAATTTGTCAAGTCTATAAGTTGAAGTCTCAAAATCTGCTAAGTTTGCAAGTTGAAGTCTTTAAATCTGCCAAATTTATAAGTTGAAGTCCTCAGAGCAACCAAGTTTTCAAGTTGAGGCCTTCTAAATTTTTATGCCTTAATGTGGACAAAATTTGTCCCTTTGCACCTTAAGCTAGCCTTTTCACGAATTTGTCCTTAAAATAACTTCTAAATTTTCATGTCATAAGATGGACAAAATTTATCTCTTTGAACCTTAAGTTGGACTTTCATGGGTTTATCCTTAAAAGGATCTCTAAATTTTCATACCTTAAGGTGGACAAAATTCGTCCCTTTGTACCTTAAGATGGTCTTTCACGAATTTATTCTTAAAGGGATCTTTAAATTTTTATGCCTTAAGGTGGATAAAATTTATCCTTTTGTACGTTAAGCCGACCCCTCATGAACTTTTTTGTTTGTGAGCCTATAAAAATAAAGAAGAAGAAAAATACAAAAGAAAATAAATAGAGAAAGAGGATTACCCGTCTAAGGCAATATTGTGTTGACTTCAAAGAAATATTTATACGAAATCCAAAAAGCTTTTAGCCATGATTTTTTTGGTTTACAAACTTGAATATTCTTTCCCAATGGAACAAGCCTCTCATAATTTCTACAGTTCCATACCTAGATATGATTTTTTTAAAGCAACGCGAACCTAAAATTATTAACATATCAGCATTGCATGGACGACTTCAAAATTTATCTAGAACGATTTTGAAGGCATTAAATTTTGAATTTGGGATATGTTGCAGTTGCATGTGCCTAGTTTTTGCAAAATCAATCGGATCATGATTTTGGTGATCCAACTTTGAGATATGAATTCTTTTGGTGTAGTCACGTAAATCTGAAACTGTTGGCATGTCAAAATCTAAAGCCGAATTTCGTTATAGCATCTTGAACAATCCCGAAAGTACTAAGTTTCAAATTTTAGAAATTTTGTAGACCTTTGTGTCTAGTTTTGGTAGAATGAAGCGGCTTGTGATTTCGTTATTCATGCATCAAAATATGATAGTTTTAGTAAAACTATGCAAATTTGAATTTTTCAGCATATGATAGAATCAAAGCTAACTTCAAAAAATTGTCTAGAGCGGTGATTTCTATCCCTGAATCGTTATTTTTACTTAGTCTTTTCTCTCATTTTCGTGTTGATTTTATCGCGTTCTTGAAATCATGTTTATTCTTTCTTTATATTCCTTTCTTGTTGCTTCTAATTTATAGCATACTATTGATTATTACTTTATTCTTTACCCTTCCTTTTTGTTTTTGGTATGCAGTATAATCCTAGCCTATTACTTCATTTTCTATATTGTTGCTTTCTTTTATAATTTTCTATAGAGTTTAGATTACTTTTTCTACTGGGTACATTGTTTCTATTGTTGTTGTTGTTATAGAGTTCAGATTTTATCTTTTCACTATGTATGTTATTTTTATTTTTGTTGTTATTCTTGTAGAGTTTAGAGTTTTGAGTATTTTCCTGATTGATAGTATATATAGTTCAAATTAGTGCCTTAGTCTTCATATTCTTTCATGTGTTCCCTAATTTTCAGTAGATTCCATATTAGGGTGTGTTCTAAATTATTATTTCTTTTTAAGCCTTTCCTATTTGTTTTTTAGCCTTACCTCTTTGCGCACCTTCTTATTACCTTCTCTTATTGAGTAGAGCCTTTGGTAGTTGATTGGTAGACTAGGGTTATTTCATAGGCCAAGGTTGGGGTCTAGATTAAGGTTTAGGTGAGGTAGGGGTTAGGACTAGGGTCAGGGTACGGTTTAGGGTGAAGTTAGGGATTGAGGGTGAAGTCCATAGAACTCATGAAGATTGTTAGGAGAAGGAGGATTTGGACGTTCATAAGTTGTGGTACACTAGTAGCGTGAGGGATAAGAATGAGTAGGTATCTTAGTATATGAAGAGCTTAGGAGGAAGGTGCTAGAGGTTAAGCAGGTCAACAATAGATTGATGTCAATTAAGTTGGTCATTGAGGAGTGTATGTGGAATGTTATTTAGTATCTATGTTCTACAAGTGGGCTTGGATGAAGAGGAGAAGATGATTTTTAAGAGATTCTAGATGAGGTAGTGATAGGCGTTCTGAGCACTGAGAAGCTTTTCGTCGGAGGTGATTTCTGTGGGAATATTAGCTCATTACAAAAAGGTCATGATGATATATATGAAGGGTTTGTCTTTGGGGAAAGAAATGAAGTAGGATCCTCACTTTTGGATTTCCCTAGGGCCTTTTGTTTGGTAGTAGCAAATTTGAACTTTCCGAAGAAGGATGAGCACCTTGTTACCTTTCATAGTTTGGTGTCTAAGATTTAGATAGACTTTTTACTCCTTGTGAAGGAGATAGAGTGCTATCTAAATACTATAAGGTCATACCTATTGAGAATCTTTCAATCAAACATAAGCTTCTGGTAATGCACTTGGAAATCAAGACTAAGAAGGTCTGGTTATGGAGGATCGACCCAAGATTAAGTAGGATAGTTTGACTTTGGACATAGGGAATAATATGATGACTAAGAAGTCTTGGTGGAGTAGAGGAAATATGGATAATATGTAGGAGACGACTGCCAGTTGTATTAAGAAGACAACTAGAGAGGTGTTGGGTGTATCGAGAGGACGATCGAACAATCACCTAGAGGACTGGTGGTAGAACGAAGAAGTTAAGAGAAAGGTAGAGACTAAGAAGGTAACATATACAAATTTGGTAGAGATAAAGGATGACAAGGAGAAGCAAATGAATAGGGAGGCGTATAAGTTGGCTAGATAAAAGGCAAAGTTAGTAATCACTGCAGCTTTGAGATCTTATGTGTGGGCTTAGAGGACAAAGGCAGGGATAAGAAGTTGTATATTCTTCCTAAGGCTAGGGAGTTGAGGTTTCATGATCTTGACCAAGTGAAGTGGATCAAGGGTGAGGATGACAAGTGTTGGTGGATGACACCCTTATTAGGAGGTGGTGGTAGTCTTGTTTTCATAGACTTTTGAACGACAAGTGAGATAAAGGTTTAGTATTGGGGGACTTTTATTACTCATTGAGGTGTCACAAGTACAATTATTATAGGCCTAAGAAGGTTGAGAAGGTCAAGGATGTTATTCATAGGATGCATAGGGGTAGGACGACTAGGCCAGACGATATTCTGATGGATTTTTGAAAAAGCACTGATGGAGTAGGTATGAAGTAGCTAGCAATGTTTTTAACATTATTTTTAGAATGATGAAGATGTCATAATCTTAGAGATGGAGTAAGATGATGCCATTATATAAGAACAAAGGAGACATTTAAAGTTGCAAAAACTATTGGGGTATCAAGTTGTTGAGTCATACTATAAAGGTTTGCGAAAGAATAGTAGAACTAAGGCTAAGGAGGATCGTGACTATTTTTGAGAATCAGTTTGGTTTCATGCTTGGTCGCTCAACTATCAAAGTTATTTATCTTGTGAGGAGATTAGTAGAGTAGTATAGGAAAAGAAAGAAAGACTTGTATAAGGTGTTCATCGATCTTTAGAAGGAATACGATAAAATCCCCAAGGAGGTCTTGTGGAGGGGCTTGGAGGTTAGAAGTATGCCTGTGGAATGCACTAAGCTGATTCAGGACATGTACAATAGAGCGAAGACTCATGTGAGAACGGTAGGATGAGATCTAGAGAACTTTTCTATTTTGACTAGGTTTCACCAGGGATTGGCTCTTAGTCCATTTTATTTGCCTTGGTGATTGATTTATTGACACGATATATTAAAGAAGAGGTGTATTTGTGTATGTTATTTGATGATAATGTAGTTCTTACTGATAAGACTCAGGGAGAATTTAATGATAAGTTGGAGGTTTGGAGATAGACGCTAGAGTCTAAAAGGTTTGGTTGAGCAGGACCAAGACAGAGTATTTAGAGTGTAAGTTTAGTGATTTGACACATGAGGCCAACGTGGTAGTGAAGTTGGATATCATGCCATTCATAAAATAGATAGTTCCAAATATCTTGGGTCTATGATTCAGTGCAATAGAGAGATTAACGAGGATGTCATATACCATAGCGGTGTAGGTGGTTGAAATTGAGGCTCGCTTTGGAAGTTTTATGTGATAAGAAGTTGCCTCCTAAGCTTAAAGGTAACTCCTACAGAGTTGTATTTTGACCAACTATGTTGTATGGAGTAGAGTATTTGCTAGTTAAGAACTCCCATATTCAAAAGTTAAAGGTGGTGGAGATGAGAATGTTGAGATAGATGTGCAGACTTATTATGACAATAGGGTTAGAAATGAGATTATTCAAGAGAAGGTAGGAGTGACTTTGATAAAATACAAGATATAGAAGGTGAGTTTGATATGGTTTGGACATGTGATGAGGCGGTGCACAGATGCCTCAGTATGGAGGTGTGACAGCTCACTATGGATGGTTTCATACGGGGTAAAATACAGACGAAGAAATATTGTAGGAGAGTGATTAGGCATGACATGGAGTAGTTATAACATATAGAGGACATGTCCCCTAATAGGAAGGTGTGGAGAATGCGGATTAGGGAAGAAGGTTAGTAGGTAGGAGTGTGTCTTTACTAGTAGGGAGGAGTTCTTTATTTGTCAATATACCTGTAGTCATAGTGTTATGCATGTGTTTTGTAGTTTCTTATTCCTGGTGTTTTGGTGATTTTAGTGATTTCGGATAGATAGTTTATAGTATTACTCTGTGTGTGTCTTGTTTCTCTTATTATCTAGTGGTGTGTTAACCCATTTTGTTGTTTGTTTTTATGTTTTCTTCTTGCTATACTATTATTTGTTATGAGTTGGGGGTCTATCAGAAATAACCTTTCTACTTCATCTAAGGTAATGGTATGGACCGCGTACACTTTATCCTCCCCAGACCCAACTTTGTGAGAATTCACCGGGTATATTATTGTTGTTGTTGTTGATATTGAAGGAGTTTAATTCTAAATTTTGGATATGTTGTAGAGATCGAGGTCTATTTTTTAGCAAATTAAACCGTTCATAATTTCTTTGTACCTATGACAACATATAAATTTTCTACCACAAATGTGTGAAGCTACGAAAAAAGTGACGAAAATTAAAGGGAAAGGATAAAACATTACCTTGCATTGTGCTCCCTCGTTGTGACTCGCAATGATGATATCATGGAGGATATCTATATATTTATAGATTCCAAAAGACTGGCTACAAAATTGTCTCACACGTTAATTTGAGTAGTTATAATGGTGGTAGACTTTTAAGTAAAGGGAAATAGGAAAAGATCGTATCCTAATCCTATTTCATGTAGCTCAAGCTATATGCATCGCTTGGGAAAGGTGGCTCCAATATCTTCACTGATGTGTACTCTTAGCAGTCTTTATGAAGGAATCAAATATGCATGGTAATCAATCTTGATCAAGTAGGAGTTGGAGACAAAGTAACAACCACGCGAACAATGAAAATTTGAAGTCCAAAGCCCAATGGTCGTCATTGGCAGGAGTATTCATTGGTGACTAAAAAAAGCTAAAGGAAATATTGGAGAAGTCTACTCAGCTCACATGCTCCATAGAGATAAAAAGCGTCAAGTTATCCATTTATTATCATATAAAAGGATCATTTGGTTTAGTCCATGAAATATCTTGTGGATCGAAAGAAGAAAATAAACATTCTTCTCCAATGCGTCAAGCCTAGTCTCCACGAACTAAATATCGACAAAGTCTTAAAGCTAGGTTAATTTGTATGCTACGAAATTTTATTAAATATAAATATACGAAATTTATATTATATTTAATTTAAATTCATATTAGTCTGAATAAACATTGTGGATTACTATAATTGGATTAATTAATTAAGTTCAATAAATAAAGATTTAATTATAGGACAATTTCGTTAGGTCAGTCCATTAATTTGTGCTACAAATAATGAGTCAACTTTGTTAAGTCCAAGATGTCATCTTATCCAAGAGGCCCAATTCGGTTCCACGTGTTAAATAATGTGGCATTCTAAATCAAGTGAAGGAGCCAATAGGATCATACCACCTATCAAAATGATGCAACATGCCTAGTTAAATCAAAGGCCAATAAAAATGCATCATGTGTACAAGTGAAATTTTCCAACCAATCGAATATCGCCATGTTACTCAAATTTGATTGGCCGAAAGAAGTCTGTCCTCATCACAACTCCTCCATCTTACAACTGTAAATAGGGATATCCATAATTGAGAAAAGGACAAGGAATTCTAACAAAAAGACAGAAAGAGCTCGTGGATAAAACGTTGCAGATTTCTCTACAAGCTACAAGTTCAAGAATTCAAATTTTCAAGTCCAAATACAACCCAAGATTAAGATGAAATTCAAGATCAAGCTCAAAAGCTCTTGGATTCAATGTACAAGTCAAGATCGAAACCAACAGATCCAAGATAAAGCTCAAAGGTCCTTGAATTAAAGTATAAGCCAAGATCAAGAGCACCAAATTCAAGAATAAGCTCGAAGGCTCTTAAATCCAAATTCACAAGTCAAGATCAAATCTCTCAAGTTCTCAAGTCAAGTTCAAATTCATCAAATTCAAGATCTACCTCGAAGGTCCTTGAATTTACTTTTAAAAAGGCAAATCATAGGATTTATATAGATTGTAACACTCATTATCTAAAATCAAATAAAATAGTTATTGCAATATTTTTCTCTTCTAAATTATTATTTTCTCGACTAAAATTTCTATTGTCTAACAATTGGATTAGGAAACTGACAAAGGATCTGCAGTTTCCTCTGATTAAGACAAAGAGTAAAGCAAGATGAAACTATACATGGGAGCAAAAAATAATACTTCTCTCCTTGCCTAAAAGTTAGACGAGTTTTTCTTTCAGATAGATATTTGATATTTGTATTGAGTTTGATTAAATTTAAATTCGTGTATTACATAGCTTATATTTTGAGATGATGCTTTCAACATGATTTTTTCAATTCTTAGGAATTCAAATTCGAGATTTATAATTAAAGGTGAACGGATTCCAACCATCCCACCACACATGTCTTGATAGATGTATTTTTTCACTAGATATTCGGTATTCGTATATATTTACTTCTACTAAATTGAATTCTTGTATTGCAGAGCTCATATTTTTGAGTGAAACTCTCAAGATGATTTTGAAACTCTTAAGGATTTGAACACAAGATATCTGATTAAAAGTAAAGAGATTCCAATCATCCTACCATACCCATATTGGTAGTTAGACGAGTTTTTCTTTTCACTCAGTATTTGATATTTGTATTGAGTTGGATTAAATTGACTTCACGTATTGCCAAGATTATATTTTATGGTGATGCTCTGATGATGATTTCTTCAACTCTTAGGATTCGAACACAAGATATCTAATTAAAGGTGAAAGAATTTGAACCATCCTAACATACCCGTATTGGTAGTTAGATGAGTTCTTTTTTCACTTTGTATTCGATATTTGTATTGAGTTTGATTACATTTGAATTTAATCATTGCATGACTCATTTTGGGAGTGGTACACTCAACATGATATTTTCTAATTCAAGGGATTCAAACCCGATACCTTTGTTTAATTTTGAAGGGATTCTAATCATTCTAGCCTACTTAGAGAGTTTGTAACACTCTAAGAAAATAAGATAAGATTTTTTGGACAATTTTATGTTTATATTGATTCAAATTGAAATTACAAGAGAAATACTTAAATGAAACAGGAATTAAGAAGACAAGTTAAGGACATTGCAGCCTCCATTGATAACGACCTATAATTGAGATTTAGAATAGCGGTGAGAAGAAGAAAAAGAATAAAGAAAGAATAGAAGAGGGAAGGTGATGAGAGAGGAGAGATAAGAAGAGAGGAGGTGAGAAAAATACGGTAGTTAGTTGCTATTGTATCTCTCCCTTGAGTTTGTTATAACCTCCTCTAACTTCATATAAACTGTAGGATATTATTTATTCACAATTATTCCTGATCGTCCGCGTGTTTTAATTTCCGAGCTCCTTCCAAATTAATTTTTTACTTAGCTAGTTCATTATATTCCCACCATCTACAAAAAAACCTTGTCCTCAAGGTTGATCAACAAAATTAGGGAAGCTAGATAACAATTCATCATAGTCTTCCTAGGTTGAGTCTTCAAGGGGAAGATTGGTCCATAACCAGCACTTGATAGCTACGATATTGCCTTTTTTCACCAGTTGGTGCTATAATATAGCTAGTGCTTTCACCAAGAACTAGACATCTGTGCTGGTGGATGGTAGATTAGTTTGTACCATAACACGAGACCTCACTTTCTTCTTGATTAAAGAAACATGAAACACAGGATGTACACGAGAAGGGGCAGGTAGATCTAACTTATAAGCCACAGGACCAACCTTAGCTAACATTTTGAAAGGAACATAATATTTGGAACTGAGCTTGAGGTTTTTATTCAAAGCTATGGAAGCCTACCAATACGGTTGGAACTTGGTTAACACTTGATCTCCCACCAAAAATTTTGTATTAGTTCTATTCAGATTAGCATAAACCTTCATATTATTTTGAGCTTACAAGAGATGGTATTTAAGCAATTGTTGAAATTGTTGCCTCTGCATAATCATGTCATCTGCAACTGGTAATATGGAATCAAACATGGGTCCAAGAGATATATGAGGGGTGAATACCTATAGAGGGCCTCAAAGAAGAACATTGCAGGCTACAGTGATAATTAGTGTTGTACCAAAATTATGCTAAGGAAAACCATTGTTTCCATTAAACCGGCATGCTAGATGTCATACATTTTAGATAAGTTTCAATACACGAATTAACTCTTTCAGTCTGGCCATCAATCTGGGGCTGATATATAGTACTGAACTTCAATCGAGTTCCTACCAACTTGAAAAACTCATGCCAAAAATTGTTGAGAAAAATTTTGTCTCTACCTGATACAATTGATTCAGGAAACCTATGTAGTGTATGGATTCTCTTGACAAATTTTTGCACCACCTATAATACAGTAAAAGGGTGTGAGACTATCATGAAATAGGCAAACTTTGTCATTCTATCCACCACAACAAAAATAACATCTTTCCCTTTAGATTTTGGAAATCCCTTTATAAAGTCTAAACTGATATGCCTCTAAGTTTGGTCCGGTATCGGCAAAGGTTGAATAGTCTTGGATAATGTACATTTTATAATTTATTTCTTTGGAATATCTCACAACTGGACACATGATAAACCATTATATCCTTCATTCGCGGTCAAAAGAATACCTAAGACAACCTTCTCAATGTACCTTGCTAACTATAATGGCCTCTAATACCTGAGTCATGAAAGGTGTTGATCTATTATTTCTTGAGATTCCCAGCAGGGCCTATCATGATTTTTCCTTTCCTTCTCAAAACTCAAGAAGAGTAGTTGTATAAACTAGGTCCCACAGTCCTCACAACATGCTGAGCAATGAGATCATGAAACTCTTGTGCTCCTTCATAACTGTTATGAATTTCTTGCATCTAAACCAGCAAGTTGGTGCTGATGGCTAAGAGTGTAGCAATAAGCTTGACATTCATATCAATATTTTCATATCTTCTAGATAGGGCATCGACTACCTATTCTCAACTTCTTTCTTGAATTAAACTTCGTAATCCAACCCCAATAATTTTGTAAGGCCTCTCTGTTGAATGGTTGTGGTTACACTTTGATCTAGCAAGTACTTAAGACTATGATGATCAGTCCCTAATAATAAAATTCTATATTGAAGTTAGTGTCTCCATTTATCCACAGCATTTAGCAGAACCAAAAATTCTTTTTCATAAGTAGATTTTCCCTAATTCTTAGGAGCTACGACCTTGCTAAAGTAAGCAATAGGTTTGCCTCGTTGCATGAGCACTGGCCCAATTCTTGTGTTTCAAGCATCAGTCTCAATAATAAATTCTTGAGAGTAATTTGGTACTGCTATCACAGGTGTATTGGAATAGCTAATTTGAGCTTCTTGAAAGCTTCATCAGTTGGATGATCCCATTAGAAAGCATCCTTCTTAAGAAAGCTAGTTAATGGTTTGTAGATCAAGCCATATTTTGTAACATACTTTTTGTAATACTTTGCCAGACCTAGAAAACTTCATAGGTCCTTCAATATTTTAGGTGTAGGCCAGTCGAACTGCTTGTACCTTATCAGGGTCTGTGGACACCCCTTCCATAGTGATGACATGGACCAAGTATTCTACTCTACATTGTCCAAATAAGTACTTTGACCTCTTAGATAGTAATGCTTGAGGTTTTAAGACCTGAAATCCAGCTTCCAAGTGTTGTAAATGATCAGTAAGATTTGAAGTATAAATTAAAATGTCATCAAAGAGTACCAGAACAAATTTTCTAAGGTAAGGTTGGAAAACATGGTTCATAATTTATTGGAAGGTAGTTGGTTCATTAGTGAGATCAAATGGTATAACTTTGAACTCATAATGACCCATGTGAGTCAAAAATTATATCTTGTGTACATCCTCAGGCTTCATTATAATCTGATGAAACCTGCCCTCAAATCCACCTTTGAAAAAATTATTGCACCATGAAGTTCATATAACAAATCATCTACAATTGGAATAGGATACTTGTCCTTCGCCGTGATTTCATTTAACCTCCTGTAATCTACATAAAATCTCCAAGTCCCATCCTTCTTTTTCACCAATAAAGCAGGAGAAAAAAAGGAGATTAACTATATTAGATGATCCCAGAGTGTAACATTTTCTTGACTTGCTTCACCAATTTTTCTTTCTGAAAATGGTTGTACCTATAGGGTCTTAAACTTACTGGTAATTCTCCTAGTTTCAAAGGAATGTAATGATCCCTTGGCCTAATTGGTGGTAAGGTTCTAGTATCTTTAAACACTGTCTTGTACTTTTGCAACAACTTTAGGAGGGAAGGGTCCACATCTTGTGAAACTGTAGACATATTGGTAGAGACCAAGAAAAGATGAGCCATGATACTATGCCCTTTCTTCAAAAACTTCCCCATAAAGTTGCAACTGATCATATTTAACTTCCCATCCTTGGAAATTACCTTTAACAGGACTTTAGATCCCTTCTTACCTACAGTGATACATTTCTTCTCATGGTAAAACTTGATTGGGTTGTATTTATTCATCCAATCATTTCCAAAAATTATATCACACCCACCTAGTTGAATATTCCTAAATCTTCCTTAAAGGTATTACCTTGCATGGTCCAAGTTATGCCCGAACAATGAGATATGCATATATATAATTTCCATCAGCTACTGTTACCCTGATAGGTGGAGTGAAAGTAGGCTTTAACCCAGTTTCTTTGACAGTTTAAGTATCAATAAAACTATGGGTACTCCCAGAGTCTACCATAACTATCAGGAATTTATTCTTCAGAGAACCCTTCACCATAATAGTATTCACCCCTTGTGTACCACCTAATAAAGCATTTAGGCATACTACTTCCACCATGTCTTAAGCTAAATCATTACTATTTGCTTTGATTTCAATCTCATCAAGGACATCCATAGGCTCAATAATTACTTTACATGTGTCTCTTATGATGCAGTTTAGTCATTGATACTTGCATTGATGACCAGGGATGTACTTTTCCCCATACTTGTAACAAAGGTGGTTGGATTTCCTATATTCACAAACTTATTTGCTCACCCTATAAGTGGGTGGAGGTTTACTGACTCCAACTCTTGCATCACGTACTGTTGGATTGGGTGTGCGAACTACCTGAACCCCTGGAGTCATGACTGGCCTGTGATGAGTCATCAATTTGACTACTTTCTAGCACCTTTTGAGCTTAAATGATCATGCTTTTCCATTGATTTAATGACAACCTCTTTCTTAATGCTTATTTGTGTAGGTAAAAGTTGAATGGGAAGATTAACAAGGAAACTTAATGAAAATAAGCTGAGGAAAAGGAGGAAAAGAAGAAATATAAGCAAGAAGAGCCAAATCTAAAAATCAAATATATAATTCGACCCTTAGGTACCGCGATCGTGGATTGAGGGTCGCGACCGTGACCAATCAACAAGTAAACTGAAGGGTGACCGTAATATGACTACTGCAATCGCAGGAGTCGCAAGCGCGGTCAAGAGAAGGAAATCGCGGTAGAGCGTGAAAGTTACAAGAGGCAAAAATGGAATTTGATTAAGCATATCAAAAGCAAGGTGGCATTTTTATAATATTTGGCAAATGTGGAATTAGGTCTTAAAATGGGGGTTTTTTAGCTAATTCTCACCATCTTTCATCTATCTATCCACCCGTCATCTATCTTTCATTTTTTGAGGGAACACTATTGTTCTACTCTTGAGTGAAAAATATATTAGAGTGACTCCTAAGTGAAGGATTAGCAATTTCCATTGAAGATTTATTGAAGTTTAAAGTTTGGATTTGCATTCTCTTTAACTTTCATGGATCAATTTGGTGGAAAATTTTATATAACTTTAATTTCTATCTTTATGAGTAGCTAATTCTCCCTCTTAGGTTTATGCTTGAATAGGTTGTTATTAGTGCATGGGTGTTGTTTATTTATCCGATTAATTAGTTAATTGTTATGAATTTTGCTTTTATTCTATGTTTGAATTGAGAATAGTGGGTAAAAACCCCAATTTCCTTGGATCTCATATCATCCTTGAAAGAGAGATATTGGGTAAGGGATATTTGCAAACAATAACTTGAGTTAGCTTGTGTAATGACATTATCTTAGAAATAAGGATGTTGTTTGAGTTAGCCCATTTGATAGCACTATCTTAGAAATACAGGTGCTAACTGAGGTATTGGATTGGTTGGTTTGCTACTTCCATGAGGTGTTCGAAAAAACCCACGAATAAAATTTGGCATGTTATTGAAAGATTCATGTCAATACCCCTAATCTAGCCTACCCAAACTCCTAGCTAATTTTGGATAAGTTCTCAATTACCCATGTATGAGTTCACACCTAGAATGGAATAACCCTAAGATCCGCTCCTAATTGATTACGCTCTAATTATTCTTGGCCTTGAGTTAGTCCTCTAGAAGCCCAACAATTATTATATCTTTGAAAATGTTCAAGTAAACCCCTAAATATTTGTATCCCATATTTGAATTTAGCTAGTAACTTTCATTTCGAACTTACTCGATCACCACTCACATTGTTCCTCATGGATTCGACCCCAACTTATGTTGGGTATATATTGACAACAACCGCCTTGCATCAAAATGATGGTGTAAGTTGAGCGTTATCAAAAATGGTGTCGTTGCCGGGTAACAATTTGGTGTATTGAGTTAGTTTGAAATTTTAGCTTACTTATTTTGATTTAAACTTGTGAGGATATGTTTGTGATTTTCTTTTGTTTCTTGTTTTAGATTGATTTTTGCTTGTCTACTTATTCTCTTGTATCCTAGCCTGCTCAATAGCTTTCTTCAAGGTTTGTGTCTTAAACAACTTCACAACCATCTTGATTTCATCTTTAAGGAAACCAATAAAACTAGAGAGAAAATGTGACTTATTCATATTTGAGCTTTCACAATTTCAAATTGTTCTAGAAATTCCTCCACAGATCCAGTTTGCCCAAGGCCATTAAAACTTTCTACTACATCTTCAGATGGATCAATATTAAATCTATCACATATCTCTTTTCTAAATCTCTCTCAATCATTCAGTCCTCAGTCCAAAAAACATGATTGGTACCAAGATTCAGCTGTACCACTAAGATGCACTACTGCAATTTTGACCTTATGCTCCTTACTTATATGAAAAAACTCGAAAGAATTTTTCACACCTTCTGACCCATAGTTTGGGATCAGTACCATCGTACAAAGGAAATTCTAATTTAGGAATAGAAAGTTGCCAACCTGGTTGTCAATTTCCTTGCCCTTCAGAAACTAGATTAGCTTGTGCCCCAAGCTCTGGTTCTCGTCTATGTGGTCAAAGTCTTGGCATCTTGGGGTCGAGAATTGGCAGTAGTCCATTACCCGACCTCCTTCGTTGGTTTCACATTGCTGGTGCATCTTAATGGTTGTTGTCTTTCCGTGATGAGATCTAATGACTGGGTAACCTTTGTATGATCACGAGCCAGAGTTACATGTACGGATGTCATTTCCCCTATCTTACCTGCCAATTGTTCGAGCAATTCACTTGCTTTACTATGCTTTCCTCATTCTTCGTAACCCTATCATTAAGGATAGTTAATAGAGTGCTTTCATTGATAGTCATAGTGGAAGTAGGTCGCAGGATTGAAGTCTCCGATACCACTTCGTAACACTCTAAGGAAATAAGATAAGACTTTTTGGTATTTTCTGTTTATATTGATTCAAATGTAAATTACAAGAGAAAAACTTAAATGAAATAGGAATTAAAAAGACGAGTTCAGGACATTGCAGACTCCATTGATGAGAGAGGAGAGAGAAGAAGAGAGGAGGTGAGAAAAATACGATAGTTAGTTGCTACTATAGCTCTCCCTTGAGTTTGTTATAATCTCCTCAAACTTCATCTAAACTGTAGGATCTCATTTATTCACAATTAATCCTGATCGTCCACGTGTTTTAATTTCCCAGCTCCTTCCAAATTAGTTCTTTACTTAGCTAGTTCGTTCCAGAGTTTTGTGACAACCACTGCTCACTGGTCCAGAGATGGTGGGGGTGGACTTCCCGGGGGGGGGATTCCCACCATCAATCATCTATTCCCTTGTAATTATTTTTTGTACAATACTTTCAAAAGGAAAAAAATATTACTACTGTAGTAGTAATTTCATATTTTTCATAATATTAAAAAATAAGATACCGTCTTTCGATTATAGGGATTTTATGGTTTGTTTTACACCGAATTTATTTTAGGAGATGTGAATGTAATGAGTAACTACTTTCTACAATAATGTGCACTACGAAACCTTTTTGTGGTAAGCATTTTGTACGTGAATTAGTTAATATTTTTTTCTAAAAAAAAGGTTGACAAAATATGTTGATAACTTGTCCAATATTTAACACATTATCTTTTAGATAGATCACGTAAAACTATTGGATATTCATTCTAGTCCTACCATTATGAATTTATCTGCATAAGTTAATCAAGATACTCAAATCACTCGTTGTTGTTATCCATCTATTTATCTATCTATCTATCTATATTTGTACAATATTAAAAATATAAAGGGTCTTAGAAATATTATTTAAATTTTTTGTCTTTTATTAAAAGACTCTGCTTTAGTCAAATTGTCTTTTCATTATTTTTTTATTTTAATTATATTAAATATTGACTATAATAAAAAAATAAAAACTTTTCCTACCAAAAATTTGTTGAGTTATTAAGAGGTGCGAATGAAAAATGAAAAGGTGGTGTTTTTTTTTTTTGAAAAGACACTAAGAGAAAGGATGCAATTTGAATAGACACCTTTTCGAATTGAATGGTTATGACATTTCCAATGATTGTGACTTTTTCAAAGAGTTGCACCTTTTTCGAAGAGTTGCACCTTTATGAAAGGGTGCACATTTCTGAACCATTGCTTCTCTTTATGAAGCAACACCTTGATGGCTATAAATACCTAAATTTTTTCTCAGGTAAAGATAATTATTATAGAGTATAAAAACATTCTTCTTATTCTAAAAACTTTCGTGTGATCATCAAATCGTTGAGTGTATTCGAAGTTTCTGAAAATTTGAGATACCTTTATTTTCAGATAGTGAATCATTTCATCCTGGGAGAAAATATTCCATGACCTCAGGTACTTGAGGGGAATAAATTCCTTAAGGACACACCGTGCATTTGGTGGACTTGATTCTACAATTTTCTACTTCGTCTTCTTTCTTAAAGTTGATAAACACTTCATTTTGATAGTTCATTTGATTATTCATTTGAACTTGTGTTTGAAGTTGTTGTAACTTCATTATAGTTCTTGAAAGTTGTTCTTGAACTTAGTATTGAAGTTTGGTTTGAAATATACAGATTTTTGTATCCACCAGAACAACAATCATAAGAAATTTATATTAATATGTATTGTTTGATTTACTGTTTTTTATTAAATAGTTTGAACTTCATATTGATAGTTCTTCAACTTTTTGAACTTGTGTTTGAATTTCTTGGAACTTGATTTTGATAGTTCATAAGTTGGCTAAACTTGTGTTGAAGCTCTTAACATTTGGTTTTGCTATTTTCCAAAAAATAGTTTGAACTTCACTTTGTTTATGTTCATAAGTTGGGTTGAACTTAGTTAAAAGTTCAAAGTTGTAAATACAGAGTTTAAACTTCATTTGATTGTTCAAGTATTAATTTGAACATGTATTTGAAGTTATTATTGCAAAGTACAGATTTTACAAAATTTGAGAAAACCAGCAATTTAAAGAAAAGAATAAAAGTATTTATTTTTGTGCTTGTTTGGTGAAGGAAAAAAATTTTCTCTTATCGCCATTTATAAATAAAGTATTTGGTTAATCTGTATTTGGTCTGATTTTGTGGAGACTAAAATCTTTTGATTTCTACTCCCTCGATTAGAAGAATATAAAAACTTCACCGATTCGTTAAAATCTCTGTATTAATTTCTGGAGTTTAAAAATCTGTGGGGTTTCGCTCAATTTGAACTTGATTCTGATTTGAAGACATAAAAACTTCGTCATGTTTCAAAGTTCATTCGGTTGATGATTTGAAGATATAAAATCTTCATCATTGACTAGAAATAAGTTGGCTAAAGATTAAATTCTTTATTGTTAGTATTCTGAAACACTAAAGAGTATGTCAAAGGTTAACAAAAAAATGACGAATGAAATTGAACTATAAATTAATTTGATTGTGAATGGTGTTGTCTCAACGGCAATCAATATTACAATATTAAGTCGTTTAGGTATTGCTCTAGCAATGAAAATGGCAGAGAAATTAGAAAAATATTTTGGTGTGAACTTCAAAGAATGGTAGGAAATAATGTCATTTTGGCTGGCCAAACTTGAAATCCAAATGTTCAAAAGTATAGATCCCCATATTCTAGAAAAAAATAATGAGTGAAAATTAATTATCTGATTTGAAAGATTTTGTGAGTCATTCCAAGATAGACGAGGATAATGAGTTGATTGAAAAATCATCAATGATGATTGCAAATCCTGTTAAGGATGATGCTACAAATAATAAGAAGATGAAGAAGTCTTTTGCACAAGAAAAAGAGCAGGATGAGAAAATATTCAAAGGCAATTTCAGCATTTGTAGTGATATTGGCCACAAAGCTCTAAATAGTCAAGTTCTAAATATAAACAAGAAAAGAGATTAGATAAACAAGTTGGAAACAACTAGAAAGATTGAAAATCTATGTGATATGATCACTGAAAGCAATCTAGTTGGATACCCAAATGAATGGTGGTTTAATTTAGGAACCACTAGACATGTTTGAGCGGAAAAATAAGCTTTTGCTACTTATGATCCCACTGGTCCCAAAGAAGTGATCTTCATGAGAAATAATGCAAAACCAAGGTTGAAGGAAGTGGGGAGATATTTCCAAAAGTGACTTCCGACAAGGTATTGACTCTTAGCAATGTTCTTCATGTTCCTACTATTAGAAAAAACTTATGGTCGACAACACTTTTCGTTAAAAATCAATTTAAGTGTGTGTTTGTTTCAGAGAAAGTTTTAATAAGAAAGAATGAAACGTATGTAGGAAAGGGCTACCTCAATGAGGGTCTTTTCAAACTTTATGTAATGGTTATTGGAATGAAGAAAGCTGAGGCTTATTCTTACTTTCTAGAGTCAAACGATTTATGGTGTAGTCGTTTAGGACATGTTAAGTATAAAACTTTGCGAAAACTGATTAGCTTGGAATGATTGTCTAAATTTGTGTGCAATAAATCAAAATGTCAAACTTTTATGGAATCAAAGTATGCTAAGCATCCATATAAGTCTGTTGAAAGGAATTCCAAGCCCTTGGACTTGATCCACACAGACATGTGTGATATGAAGTCAACACCATCTCACGATGGGAAAAAGTATTTTATTATATTTGTTGACGATTGCACTAGGTACTGTTATGTCTATTTGCTCAATAGTAAGGATGGAACAATTGATGCATTTAGGCAATATAAAACAGAAGTTGAAAATAAGTTAGAGAAAAAGATCAAAAGGATAAGAAGTGGTAGGGGTGGAGAATATAAATCTCCTTTTGCAGAAATATGTGTGGATAATGGAATTTTCCATCAAACTAATGCCCCGTATTCACCTCAATCTAATGGAATTGTGGAAAGGAATAACCGAACCTTAAAGGAAATAATGAATGTCTTACTTATCAGTTCAGGTTTACCGCAAAACTTGTAGGGGGAAGATATTTTTAAAGCTAATTGAATACTCAATAGAGTGCCCCATAGTAAGACACTATCAATTACATATGAAAAATTGAAAGAAAGAAAACCCAATTTTAAATATTTCAAAGTGTGGGAGTGTCTAGCGAAAGTTCAAGTTCCTATGCCTAAAAGGGTGAAGATAGGACCTAAGACTGTAGACTGCGTGTTTATAGGATATGCTAAAAGTAGTAAAGCATGTTGCTTTTTGGTTCTTAAATTCGAACATCTGGATATCAAAGAAAATATGATAATTGAATCAAATAATGCTAAGTTCTTTGAACATATTTATCCGTATAGAACTAGGCATGAACAGTCTAGTGGAGGATCTAAACGACCTCGAGATGAACAAATCTAGAATGTACATAATGATGAGAATTCAAGACGTAATACACGTCAAAGAATGTCGACTTCATTTGGATTGGATTTTGTAACATTTCTCCTAGAAAATGAGCCTCAAACATTTAAAGAATCAATGGCGTCTTCATACTCATCCTTTTGGAAAGAGACAGTCAATAGTGAAATTGATTCAATCTTGAGCAACCATACTTGGGAGCTGGTTGATCTTTTTCCAGGAAATAAATCTTTAGGTTCTAAATGGATCTTCAAAAGGAAAATGAAAGCGGGTGGTACTATTAACAAATAAAACGCAAGACTTATAGTGAAAGGCTTCAAACAGAAGGAAGGCCTTGATTATTTTGACCATACTCGCCTGTAACAGGATAACGTCAATTTGGATATTAGTTTACTTGGCGGTGTATATGGTCATCAAATAAATGTGAAAACAATATTCCTAAATAGAGAATTGGAGGAAGAAATTTACATGGAACAACTCGAGGATTTTGTGGTTCCTGGTAAATAAAAGAAGATGTACAAACTTGTTAAGTTACTTTATGGACTAAAACAAGCACCCAAACAGTGGCATGCAAAGTTTGACCAAATTATGTTGGGAAACGGGTTTAAGATAAACGAATGTGATAAATGTGTTTACATTAAAGACACTCTAAATCACAAGGTCATTGTTTGTTTGTATATGGATGATATGTTGATCATCAGTAGAGATATTTTTGACATAAATACTACGGAACAAATGCTTGAGAGCAAGTTTGATATGAAAGACCTTGGAGTAGCGGATGTGATTTTAGAAATAAAAACTCATAAAACTCCACAGGGGTTGGCGTTGTCACAGTCTCATTACATTGAAAAGGTACTTGACAAGTTCAAGTATTTGGATTTTGGTATTTCCAAGACTCCATTTGACGTGAGCTTTTCACTTTAAAAGAACAAAGGTGAAAGTGACTCACAGTTGGACTACACAAGAGTGTTGGGATGTTTAATATTTATCATGAATTGTTCACGGCTAGACATAGCATGTGCTATTAGTAAATTAAGTCGGTACATGAGTAATCCTAACAAAACTCATTGGATGGCAATGAAAAGAGTTTTGGGGTATCTTACATACACTCAATACTATGCTTTGGATTATAATAAATATCCAACGGTAATTGAAGGATATAGTAAATGCAAATTGGATCACCGGATCGAATGAAGTAAAATCCACGAGTGGCTATGTATTTACTTTAGGTGGAGGAGCAGTCTCTTGGAAATCGTCCAAACAGACATGATTGCCCATTATATAATGGAATCTGAATCTATCGCATTAGATAAAGTCAATGAAGAAGTTGAATGACTCCGAAATATCTTGGAAGATATTCCTTATTGGCCCAAACCATTGGCACCCGTATGTATATACTGTGATAGCCAAGGGGTGATAGGTAGGGCAGGGATCATGATGCATAACGGTAAATCTCGTCATGTAAGATGGAGACATAATAATGTTAGAGAACTACTCTCTAGTGGAATTATCACTGTTGACTATGTGAAGTCAAAGGATAATGTGTTGAATCCACTTACAAAAGACCTATATAGAGAAGGAGTTGAGAGAACATCAAAGGAAATGGGTTTACGGCCTAGGACAAGTCAGTATGGCGGTAACTCTACCTCGCAGACTGGAGATCCCAAGATCTAGGTTCAAGGAGATTAAAAAAAGTTATGATTGACGGTTCAATATTGTCAATATACTCAACCCATTCTCATGATGTAGATAATGTTTAGGAAACAAGGATAAGGCTTATGGTGTGAAGCTTTTTAATAGTTATCTAAATTTGGAAGGTTTAACCAAATAGTTTAATCGGTAGGATTGAACATTTAGAAATCACCTATGTGAAGGTGAAGTTGAAGCCGCTTCAAGGAGAATGTTAGTAAAGGCCTATTCTCTATGCTCTCTTGAAACCAGGATGTGTTCATGGCTGAAACGAACAAAATCGTGAGAATCATAAACGGTAAAAGGTTGGTTGTGTGACATTCGTTGTCTAGGTGTACATTAAAGTCTGACGGTTTAAAGATATCAAATTTACCAATTGACCGAGTGCATCCGATGCATGTTCACTATGGAAAGTTCAAAGGGAAATCCACTTATGCAGACGCAATTAGTCTTTGTTTTTTTTATCACATACTTTTCCATAAAATTTTTATAAGAAAGTCATTTTCCATTCATGTGGGGGATTGTAGGGTTATTAAGAGGTGTGAATGAAAAATAAAAAGGTGGTGTTTTTTTTTCGAAAAGACACTAAGAGAAAAGATGTAATTTGAATAGGCACCTTTTTGGATTGAATGGTTATGACCTTTCTAATGGTTGTGACTTTTCCAAAGAGTTACACTTTTATGAAAAGGTGCATCTTTATGAACCATTGTTTCTCTTCATGAAGCAATTGATGGTTATAAATACCTAATTTTTTCCTCAGGTAAAGATAATTATTATTGAGTAGAAAAATATTCTTCTTCTTCTAAAAACTTTCGTGTGATCATCAAACCGTTGAGTGTGTTCGAAGTTTTTGAAAATTTGAGGTACCGCTATTTTCAGAAAGAGAATCATTTTATCCTGAGAGGAAAACCTCGGGTACTTGAGGGGAATAAATTCCTTAAGGACACACCGTGCATTTGGTGGACTTGATTCTATAATTTTCTATAGGGGTGGCAAATAGGCGGGTTGGGTCGAATTTGGGCAGGTCAAAATGGGCTAAAGCAATAAATGGGTCATTGCCAAACCCACCCAAAATATAGATGGGCTAAGATGGGTTGGTCCAAGATGGGCTAAACAATGGGTTATAGCCCAATCTGCCCAACTTAACCCATCATTGAATAATTATTCTAGTAGAAATTTAGATTGGAATAATATTTTTTTATATATATTTATATCTATATTATTATTAATTTTATTATTATTATTATATTTTCAAGTAAAATTAAAGAAAACTAAAACATGTAATAAAATTATTCACAACACAACCTACCCCGTATCTCAAATGTTTAATTTTGATCCACCATTTAAAACCATCACGCCAACAAAGTAAATTATAATGATTTTCTTGATATTAGTTCTCTCCTTAATTAACTAGACATAAGGACTATACTATCTTTTAAACTTGACTTTGTATTTTTATTCACAGTATTTTCTATGTAATTTATTTTTAAACCTCTTGTATGCAAAATAAAAAAAAAATTGTGGGGAGGGGGGGAGAGAGGGTAGGTGGGGTAAGAAAAAAGTTAAATTTTTTTTTAAGGGGAGGAAGGGGGAGGGGGAAGGGCTGAGTGGTGCTTGAGGCTAGGGGTGAATTCACTTTTTTAAAAAGAATAAATTAAAAATAATTTTTTTTAGGGGGGGAGGAGCTGGGAGGCTAGGATAGGGGGAGGTGGGTGGGATAAAAAAAATAATTTTTCAACAAAAAGAAATTTTAAAAAATATTTTAAAAAATTTTTGGTGGTTAGGGGGAGGGGGAGGGGTTAGAGGATAGTGTAAGAAAAAAAAATTCATTATAAAAATTATTTATTACAATAATTTTTTCAAGACGGAAAAAGAATATAATTGAAGCAACTAAAAAATATTAAAAGTGAAACTGTAAGTATTAGGTTTAAACATCTTTATGGGTCAAAGTGGGGAATCATTGTGAGTCCATTTGGGTTGATGATTTATGATGGGTTCACTTGGCCTCACCCAAATCAGGCCATCTTCAAAATCACTCTAACCTAACCCATCAAAAAACGAGCGGGTCAAATGGGTTTGGGCTAGTTTTGCTACCTCTAATTTTCTACTTCATCTTCTTTCTTAAAGTTGATAAACACTTTATTTTGATAGTTCATTTAATTATTCATTTGAACTTGTGTTTGAAGTTGTTGTAACTTCATTGTAGTTCTTGAAAATTGTTCTTGAACTTAGTATTGAAGTTTGGTTTGAAACATACAGATTTTTGTACCCGCCGGAACAACAAAATTGACTGACTTATTCAGTATCCAATAAAATTTGGACAAAAAAATTCTTTTCCAACTAAAATAGGATTGATCCAAAAGAAAAAAAATCGAAATTTCTATTTCCTGCGTCCAAAAATATTGGTAATACTAAATAGCCCAAAGAAGATCCCATAATAATTAAGTTTATAATCCCATATTGTTTTAATATCTACCCAGGTAATTGTTGCTAAGTAAGTGTTAATCCCTAGTTGTTTTAATACTAGTTTAGGTGTACGCTCCTCGTGCGTGTACCTCACTTTATTGAGTTCAAACGTTACACTAAATAGGACATTTGTTTAAATAATAAAGATGAATACAATAATTAAATTCAACATCTTTTGGAGAATTTATTTAATTAAACCTAACCTTTACCAAAAATATTTCTCCAAGCCAACATCAAAATAATATAATTAAGTCTAACCTTTACAGAAAAAATTTCTCAAAGCCATCCGACAATCATCTACCACCTGTAAACTATAACAAAATAATATGATAATAGAGATATCAAAATAATACAACTAAACTTTACCTTTACACACACACACAAAAATTCTCAAAACAAAAATATAAAAACAATACAATTAAACCTAACTTTTATGTACAAAAATCCTCAAAGTCGGCCGACATTCATCTACCACCAGTAAATTCATCTACAACCTGTAAAACTACAACAAAATAGTACAATGATGATCACAAAGCTTCAATTTTGATGAAAATAATTCTTGTCTGAGCAAAAATTTTGACACTAAAGAATGACTTGAATGAAAATAAAGAAGATATATATATATATATATATATATATATATATATATATACACACACACACACACACGTTGAATTCTATTATGCTGGGTTAGAAAATTAAGCATCACCAATCTAGACATGCAAGTGAATCAAGTTAGATGAGCATCAATCATATTTATTGAAGTACTTTCTTAACAGAGTCCTATTTTAGGAGTATTATTCTATCCTATTTTGGGAGTATTTTTCTAATTGATTAGTACAAAGAAAAATATTAATTGATTCTCCTTCCATATATTTTAGAAGTCTCATATATTCTAGGAGTCTGGTTAATATAATAAAAAGAATTAAATAATAAATTGAAGAAAATAGTGAAAAGATAGTTTTGTCTAAAGGAGAGTCTTTTGAAGGATAAAAAGATCAAATCACTTTTTTAAGGACGTTCACATTTTTAATATATTATAGATATGTAAATACTTTTTCTAAGTTCATGAGCATTTCAATGGAAGCTCCCGAAGCTCTCCTAATAACTCCTAAAAGGAGTTGGCCAGCTACAAGTTTTGTATATTCTAAAGTTTATATTGACATATTTTTTGGTTGTACAGATAGAAAGGTATAGAAGTTATAGATTAAGGTAGAAGGTTTAATTATTATTTTTTTATTTATGTATCATGTTTTTTGTATTGTCGTAGATTTTATGTGCAATTTAGTTCTAATATTATTGCATGCCCATTGTATAATTATTTTCAGAAATTTGTAATTTCTTTTTTCTACAGGTACATTCCATAGGAGGTTATGGAGGTCAATGATTAAGTTAGAATGTTAACCTTTTTTAATTTATGAATTATTATTTTTTTGTAATTTCGTAGCTTTTATGTAAAATTTTACTACAACATAATACATATATAGCTACATAATATATCATAACTAAATATGAAAAAATTTGTGGCTACACACTTTAGCCACAATTTTTTTTTACGTAGCATTCGTAACAAGAAGTAGCGTAACTAAAAGTTAGCTACATAATTTACATGACCTGTGGCTAAGGACTAATACTTACAGCTATAAAATTATTATGTTTGTAGCTATGATAGTGAAAAATTCTTGCTACGAAATATATACTTATAGAAAATAATTTTACTCTTTTGCCACGACAAATAAAATTTATAGCAAATTTTATATCGTAGCCACAATATATTCTATTGTGGCAAAAGACTAGATTTGCTACGAAAATCAAAAGAAGTGGCTATTTTATATTTGAGACTCCTGATAAAAATACTTGTATTTAGCTATAAGTTAGAAAATTTGTAGCCATCAACTAAAGAATTTGCCACAAATATTTTTGTACATGACTAAGAATTCATTATTTTTATCATGAAATACATAAATTATAATTATTCTTTTAATTTGATATGAAAAGTAAAAATTATAATCATATTTTTGATAATTTATATGTGGTTGAACTACAAAAATCCATTGCCATAAATAGAAAAAAAAAAATCATAAGCATTATTAATCACAAGGATTCATATAATGTAACTAAAATAAAGAATACTAAATTCCAAAATAATTTTCAACAATTTCATTATTACAAATTAATGAATTTTTCCCTGGCTTTGTTCATTAGAATGTTACATGATACACTTACGAATTCATTTTGAGATTCCAAAATAATTGTCAAGTTAAATATAATTGTATTTTATAATTCATATATGGTACTTCAAAAAGTTAGTTGATAATTTTGAGGTTATAAGTAAGTGACTAAGATATTTATTATTGAAGATTACACTTTTTTTTGTATTTTAATTTTGTTATTTGAAATTTAATTAATTATTTTATTCATACACAATTATTGTGTGTGTATGCGTTCTAGTGTGTGTATATCTATTACCTATTTATTTAAATTATATTTAAAGCTTAGAAGTAAGATCAAATAAATTTAAATCAAGTTGAATGATGAAGTACCAATGTAGTTACTAAATTTTTAAAAGTATTGTCTCAATAAATTATGTATTAACCAAATAACAATTTCGAAAATACTTGGTGACGATGAAGTTTGAACAAAACTTATTGAAGTTTTTCTAAATTTAACATAATTAGTTAGTTGAAATAAATATAATTAAATATTTATTTAAAACTTATAAGCTATAAAATTAAATTAAATTAACGATTAATGTCTCTAATCACATTAGATTGATAAAGATATTATTGTGATAAACAAGTTTGAGTCAAATAACAATTCAAGAAGCGCATGATCAAGATAAAACTTTATAAAAAATTTGTAAAATTATATTTAAGCTCGATATAATTAGTTAATCAAATTAATTAGATATGATCACCTATTTTTTGAAATTATATTTGAAATTCAACAAATAAACATATAGTATTGAATCAAAATGAATGTTTAACACATCTAGTTACACTAGAATAGTATTGGTATACAATATTACCACAATATTAAATTTGCGGCTAAATCATTTGTAATGACAAATAAACATAGCTATTATAAGCTAACTACCGTTATGCATGATATTCATTTACATAAACCTTTTCATGGCTAAAAAATCACTATTGCTACAACAAGTTTTGAACATGACAAAAATAAATAATTAGCTACGAAATTTTATTGTAGAAACATATTTATGGCTATATCATTTAACTTTTGCAATAATTTTATTAAAAGAAGTAAAAATACTTATTTAGCCATAGTATTTTATTTTAAATATTTTTTTGTGGCTAAAAGGTTCTATTACTACAATAGATTTCAACTTGATAAATATAAAATAATTAGCTACGAAATTTTATCAAAGAAAAAAAGACGTGGCTATATCATTTGACTAGTGTCACAAATTTTATAACTTGAAGAAAAAAAAATATTTAACTTCAGATTTTATTTCAAATAGTTTTTTGTGGCTAAAAGAGTTACTACTGCTACGATAACTTTTATGGCATGACAAAAACTTATGATTAGCTACAAATTTTATTATAGCTAATTAGACAATTGTTACCACGATTACTAGTACTAGTAGCAAATATGAGAAATTAGTTTTGTCAATTTAATTCTCATGACTGAGAAATTTTATGATTTAGTAAATAGCTATGGAATTCAAATTTTTGTGGTTATTAACATATAATAGCTACAATATTTGAATTCATAGCTTAGATTTCGTAGATATAGGTGCATTTTCTTGTAGTGAATTTACTTCTAATATTGTTGCATGCCTATAGTATATTTGCTTTCAGAAATTTGTGATTCCTTTCTATACGTGTGCTTAGATATGGAGGTCACGAATTATGATAGAAGGTAAAAAGTTAAATCTTTTTTATTTATGAATTATGTTTTTTGTAATGTCGTATTTTTCGAATGCAATTTAGTTCTAATATTGTTGCATACTGACACAATCCAAACTGGGGCCTTATCGTAACGGGCATCCCAAGTCTAACCAGGATCGGAGACCACCCCCGATACCCAACCCAACCATCCAAACGTGCACCCTGAGTCGGATGAATTCTGAACATACAACAAGATAGCATTTTATACCATTCAGACGCTGAGATAGGTCCATAACCGTGACCAACCCAAGCAAGTCCAACCATCCAATACCCAACCAATAACCATACCAAAATCAAAACAATAACCAAGTACGAGTCCATAACATAAAAGGATGGAAAAATCATAAATACAGTCAAACGATATCAGTCCCAATACCAATGCCAATACTAAGGATGACACCAATACCGACACCGTTCATACCAACCCATAGTAGTCCCATAAAGCCTCTAACCAAAAGTAAAAGAATATTCATTTGGGACATACCCCCAATCATAGCCAAAACCAATGTCTATAAAATGACCGAAGTATGTACAAATATCCATGATATAAAATGGAGCCTTCCAAAGTATAGAAGCTCACCACTTCAATCCAACCAAGTTGATCCCGAATTCGATCACTAAGTAGGAGGAGTAGAATGGTCGGTTCTTGTATTGCGTGGGGATACATCCGTCCGAAGATGGATTAGCGGGTGAATGCTAGCATGCACTTAGGATAAGGATAAAATAATGCCAACCTTTAAAACTAAGAAAACCAACCATATGCATTCACAACCATATATATATATAACCATGCTGGGAAAGAGAACCGGGTTTAGCATGCCATTAAAATCACTAACCTGGGAATGTGTAGCTTAACTGTCCTAGAACCACCCACGGACTATATGGGTCCAATGTACCCCCTGAACAGGCCCCGATACGTGTAGCCACACGAATCGGAGATACCATAGGAGTAGGGGATTCCCGAGTACCCTTCGCTCTCCATGATACATATGTACAAGTGTACTTAGGGGATTCCCGTGTACCCCGTAAGTATCATATATGATCGTCATGACCAATTCTCATTTCGGAAAACATGAGTTTCCAGTGTCCGTCCATTGGACTCACACCTTCATGGTTAGTTATTACACCCCGCCATGACTGCCAAATTAAAACCATTACCATACTACCAAACTACCATTTCATTTATTATTGACCAAGTCTATAAGTAATGGTATCGTCATACCGATTATAGCTTTCAAGCAATATCCTTAGCCATCCTTTTTTTAAGTAAAGCAATTTCCATGTACCCGTAGATTACATTATTAAGCTAACTTGGGGAAAATTCCATGTACCCCACATGTGATCATTATTATGTTTGCTTGAAGGATTTCCTTATACCCCACAAGGCTTTCAACTAGACCAACCATAACTACCAAGACCTTATCATTTAACCATTCCAAATAATTTATACCATTTAGGGTTTCATAACCAAGTTATACCATGCAATAGTTCAACAAAAGTCCAACACTTTAACCAAAAACATTCTCGTAGTCATTTTATCAAACATGTTGGGGGCATAGTATTTCCAAAGCCAAAATTAAGTACCAGTTGACCATTCCCATGCAACCAAATATTTAAACCATCATAATAATATGAAAACCATAAGTAAATGACATGGGAAAACCATAACCAACCATTGTAATAAAAAAACCCAATACATATTGAAAAACCCAAAATCATACAACATCCATGCCACGAAAAAATTCATAAAACATGCCTTTAGTTGGACTAACAATGAGGGAGGAGTAACATGCCTAAGATTAATAAGATGATGGAGAGAAATTACTCTTGTAAGCCCCAAATTGATCCTATTGATGAAAACCTAGCCTCTCTTAACCCAAGAGCCTTGAGAGAGTTTCAGAGTGTTTTAAGAGAATTTGAGTGATTGCAAATAGGTTAAATGATATCCCAAGAGTGATATAAGTCATGGGGCCTTAAGAGGTTAAGAAGGAAAATGTCCAAATTACCCCCAACTTAAACTACTTAAAATTCCTGCAGGATGGTACGACCACCCCATACCAATCATACCCTACCATAAGAGTGGTACGCACCACTCATAACCTAGGCTTCCTCTTGGAACCCAATACTATCCAACATACGACCACCCAAGACAAACTGTACCCAACCATACGATTAGTACCATGAAATCATACCCTAGGTAGAATCATAAGGGGTAGAACACTGTCCAATATACGAGTTGGACTATACGACTTGTACCCTATCCTCATGACTCATGGTGAGCCACTCGTACTCAGATTCAAGTTAAGTTACTAAGTTTCAGATTAAGTAAAGGAAAATCCAAACCAACGACCCATCACCAACCATACGACTCGTACCCACCTAGTCATACCCATTCCAGAAACTCAACCACCCAATACTGAACAATATACGACTGGGTCACCTGACCCGTACCCTATTATACGACTAGTATCCCAAATCGTATGATAAATAGAATCCAAAAAGCGAGAAGTTTTTCTAAGGGCCAAATCTCAAGGTGTTTCACATACTCGTAGTACATTTGTTTTAAAAAATTTGTGATTCTTTTTTATACAGGATTAGTAGACGGGAGGGTATGAAGATCAAATATTAGGGTAAAAATTTAGTAGATAGTAATATTTTGACTTGCTTTTCGACAAGTCTAGATTTAGTGGGAGTTTAGGAGCATTGTGTTTGTAGTATCTTTAGCCTCATGTATGTATTTTCTTACTTTATATCTCTTATCGTCTATTATTTATTATGTTTCAATTACCACATTATTTTATGCATTAATTCTCTGAATGCAATCCACTACTTTCCTTACTAATTAACATATTTTTTTCACTATTGTATTTCTTTTTAGAAGGTTTGATTCTTTTTTATTTCTGAATCGTATTTTTTGTAATGGCATAGCTTTTATGTACAGTTTAGTTCTAATACTATTGCATGCCCATAGTATAATTATTTTCAGAAATTTGTAATTCTTTTCTTATACAGGTTCATTAGATATGAGAGTATGGAGGTCACAAATTAGGGTAGAATGTTAAATTTATTTATTTTTTGAATCATGATTTTTGTAATGTTGTAACCTTTATGTGAAATTTACTTCCAATGTATTGTTGTATTCCCATAGTATATTTGCTTTTAAAATTTGTGATTCTCTTTTCATACAAGTGCATTAGATAGGAGGGTATGAAGGTCACATGAATTAAGGTAGAGGCTAGAAAGTTGAATTCTTCTTGATTTAGGAATCATATTTTTTGTAATGTCCTATATTTTTGGTGAAATTTAATTCTAATGTTGTTGCATCTCCATGGTATATTTATTTTAAAGAAATTTGAGATTCTTTTTTATACAGGTGCATTATATGGGATGGTATGGAGGTCATAGATTAGGGTAGAAGCTTAGTAGATAGTAATACTTTTGACTTTCTTTTTGGTAGATTTAGATTTGGCGGGAGTCTAGGAGCTTTGTGTTTGTCGTAGCTTTAACCTCAGACATGTATTTTGTTGCTCTAAATATCTCTTACCATTTATTTTATATTGCATTTCAGTTACCACATTATTTTATGCATTAATTCTTTGAATGCTATCCGTTGATGTCACGATCCAAAATGGGATCACGACCAGCGATAAGAAGATTAGAACTCCAAAGCAAGCCTCGTCAGTATTCTATAGAAAATCAATCAAAGTTTCCTCTATTTTTAAGCCTATTCAAAAAAATTTGTATCTCAAATCAATGACACAACAACTAACATCACCAAAACATTCACCAAATCATCAACAACCCATTCACCACAAAGCAACAATACAAAATAAATCTCTAAAACATGAGAAGAAATAATACTCTACAAGTCCAAAATAATAATATAATACTCAAACTTTAAAAGACATGACTATGGAGCGACTCTAAGATTTTTCAAGGAAAAGAGCATAACAAATAAATAAATTATTGCCCACAAGAACAAGGGCGGGGCTCACCAGAAATATGCTAACTTGAATCCTCTAGCTAAAGAAATCCTCACAGTCACCTATGTGCTCTGGAAAAAATAGCGAGGAGTGAGACACTAGCTCAGTGAGTAATAACACTTAACCACTATTATTTTAATGGGGAAAAGTCATAAAACATCATGATATAAATATCCTTTCAGAAAATAATAACGATAAGCAGTATCATTTATTTCATGTAAGCAAGTTGAACTAATTGTTCAGTAATAAACTAAATAAGCATTATATCATCTCAAATATTACATATTTGGGAGATTTTCAAGAATGAATCATGTAATAAGTGTGACTTTTTGCTTCAAGCAAAGTCAATAACCATGGATCCCTCATAAAGGAGCCAAATAATTATATCAGTAGGTCCCTTCTAGATGGAAATTAGTAACAGTATGTTAATTGTACCTTCCCACTAGCGAGGGTTGTAATAGTAATCTATAAATACAAGGTGCACCAGATCTAACGAACCCATTGTTAGCTATGGAATTCAAATCAAGGCCTACTCTCATTTATACTTTCTTTGTAAATAGTAAGTACTCATATGAAATCATTTTCAAAATAGTATAGGCATTTAAGTTCATATCAAACATATTGCATATAAACTTGAATGAAAAACATGTCAAAATACTTATTTCTCAAGTAAACGAAGAGCTTTCATAATATCAGTAATCATACCTGAAATAATGATAAATTTGTCTTATAACAGTAGTAACATCTCAAATAACCATTTCAGTATCATATCAAGTAAAAGACTTGCCCCACGTGCAATTTCAAGACATTAAGTAACTCTTGTTTCATCAAAATCATGTACAAAATAGGCAAGTTAAGAAATACAAATCATGGTAAGGTTACTACTCACAGTACACTTATCTGAATATCAAATTCGTCGCCTTGAACAATTGGTACGACTTTCTTCGATCGATTCTATAATAACATCATATCAATCTCGTTTAATTTCTTCATTTAGGCTAAAACATAACTACTTAAACTACCCAACTCTAGATATTTCATTATTGGTTCTCAACTTGTCAACTTATCCTAAATTTTTGGTTCAACCCATGAAGACATACTTATAGTTGATTTTTCTCACTATCGTAAATCACAATAATTTTACTGTCCAAATTTTATTCTTTGCTTAAGATGAAAATATAAAAATTACAACCCAATAGTTTAATATTCTCGTTCCGTTCATGATAATTTAAAAGATTTCTCCATCACTTTAATCCTGAATTCTTAAAATTTCAACCCCAAATTTAAAGTCATGAATTATACGAGTAAAATTTATGGATCAAGTTAAGAAATTTACCTCTTTTTTCGACTTCTCTTTAGTTATTTCCCCTCTTCGTGCTCCTCTAAAAGAGTAAAAAAAATAAGACGAAGCCTCGCTAGTTTTCTTTTGTCTTCAAAAAGGCAGGTTCAATTTTTCACTGCTTCCTTGGTTTCTTTTACATTAAGAAATTTCTTTGGGGAGAAATTTCATAAGTAGCAAACTTATGCCCATAATTAGGAGCTTCATAGCAACTATTTCATAATTACATGATATAGCAAGTTGTATTTTATATTTTAGCCAAAGTTTGCTAGATAAATACAATAAAAACAAAATTACCACCCCTTTTTTAACTCAAATTAGCTGAATTATATAAGGAATAATCAGACCCTTAAATTATGCCATATATTTAATTCTGAGAATTTTTTTTCATAAATGACTCTTATTAAACGTATGCCATTATTTTTCAACTACTGAAACCAAAATTCAAATGCGATTTTACTAAACAAAATTCAGCAACTCTAACCAATTGAAGATTCTTTCCTTAATCAGCTTCTAAATTTCAAAACAAAAAATACATCACTGCTTCTACAGGTATTGAAGAACAAAATTGAGTTCGTTTATGAATTTCAACAAATTAAATAGAATTGATCGTTTTGTGCGAAATCATTTTTTGCAACGTAAAAAAATTTCTTCTCGATGTTTATTGTGAAAATTTGATCGAAGTCTATTATTTGTCCAATGTTGACGTTATTCGGTCTTAGTTATTATTTGATCAAAATTATTTTTTCTACGTACTTTAACAGTCTCAATTATACTTTTTTATGAATATATTTGTGTATTCTGCAAAAGATAATTATGTTGTCTTCACTATATTGATAATTTATGAGTTTATTTGAATATATCAATTCGATTTGTATATTTTGATTGTGTTTGTATATTTTAAAGTAATTCGTACATGTTGTTTATAATTGTATATTCTGAGTGGTGAGTTTAGTTGTATATTTTTAGTCGATCTGTGACTTTAATAGTGTAATTGTTGATGATAATATGTATAGGTTGGGAGTTTAATTATAAATTTTAAGTGCATTTGTGTCTTTAATAGTGTAATTGTAAATTTTGTGGGTATTTGTATATTATAAATAACTTTACATATTTGACATAATAAATATGTATATATATACATATGAGTCAGATATGTATTTCTATAAACATATATGTAGATATATAAGTATTTTTTGTACTGTAAATTCATATGCAAATATGTACGTCCATGTATTTAGTATATTTTTGAATATGTATATGTGATATAGATATTTGTCTTTTTTTGTTATATAGATTTCACGTGATCATATATTCATGGCAAGAAGCACCAATGGGGTCTGTTAGGAAAATCAGGATAACAGACGACACAGAAATCCTTGAAGTTTGATTTTTTTTTTTTATATTTTGTGTATGATAACATTTAACTGTAGGTTGACAGTGATGTAGTTGAATAATATTTTTCATATCTTACTTTCATGTTTCGCGTGCAAAGTTAATTGAATTTGACAATAATGTTATTGTATTTTGAAGATTGGTACTCGATCAAACTGAATGGAAGGTATCCAATTTAGTATTATTTTGAATATTTATCTTGTGTTTCAATAGTTTTATATGTAATTACACATGTATTTTTTCTAGTGATTATACAGTTTTATGTTCAGATCTTACATATATATTACTTAGTTGAATAACTATATATTTGTATTTATATGTATTTCAAAAATCAATAGCAAATACATTTAGGTAACTATACATGTAATTTAATTAGATATGTATTCAGAATTGAGAACGGGTTTATATAGTTGTATACATAAATACAAATTTATTTTTTATAGTTGCACAATATTTTATGTTTGTATTTATATGTAATTGTGATTGTATATGTACCTAAATATATAAATGTACTCTTAAATAAATTTAGATAACTTTATTTATATTTTTCCAATTAAAGTTGCAAATACTGAAAAGGTAACTGTCACGTATTTTAATATATGAAACATAATTGTCATTGAAGAATTAATCACATCACAACATATATTTTGAAATGTATCATTTACAATATTTCCTACATGAATGCCTATTGTGACCCTTAAACCCACAAGCACTACATGAATTGATAGTTTTCTTTTCCAACATATTCCTTCCTGATTTTTCACGATCTTCCTTTGGGGGTCTGCTAGGAGGTTGCTTGTATTTTAGGGTCAGTACTACCTCAACAAATATGCTATCTGAAATTACCTAATCGTCTTTATGTGCTAAAGATTAAATTGAAACATTATATGTTCTTAATACTATTTTTGGCTTATACAAATTAGAGCAATATGTTCCCTTTGTAAAATTCTTGCTATCCAGGACTGCACAAACATGTGCATATGGTATCTCATCCAATTGAAATACATGACAAGAACATATTTTTCTCTTGAAACAAATAGTAAAATATTTTTTTGTAATGTATTATATAGACATACTCTATGGCTGGTACAATCTGAATATTTTTAAGAAAAATAATCAGAAAAAATGTCAAATACAGTTTGCACATATATTTTTTGTAACCATGTATATGTATTTTCACTTAGAGAACTGTATATTTTTATGTATTTTTTCAAATATAAAGAATTGTGTATGTATTTTTCAACATAGCAGCATATACTATAGGTAACTTTATATAAATTTTTTTCAAAACACAGTTGCACATATATTTTGTTAATACAAATACAAATAGTATGAGATGTCGAAGATCGTATAGTTGATTGTATGATGCATTTGAGCTCAAAAATATAGCATCAATTATGTATTCTTCATAGTTTTGTTCATATGTTCATCTTCCAGAGTACTTCACAAGAACAGGAATGCTTCCCATTGCAAATCTCCAGCTAATAAAAAACGTTATCAAAAAGTATAAATTAACAAACACAACATATTAAATCAGTCAAATAATATACAACTATACTGAGAACATACAAATAGAATCATAATGACAAAACTATAGTCAAAATAAACAACATAACTCTAATCATACAAATGCAGACATAACATACAATTACACTCTCAAAGCCACGATTGCACATAAAATATACAAATACACTTATAACATTATCACAACTCAAAATCGATAAGTTTTGATGGAACTTGTCACGGCGTACCTTGATAAGTAAGTCTATCACCCAAACTGAAATATGAAGAAGAAAAAGACTGAAATACCCCCAAGAAAAGGCTTCTAGAATAAAGTCGAATCACACAAGTATAATAAATGTGAAAAAAAGCATAACAATTGTAATACCCCGTAAATTCCAAAGCTTATTTCATCTTCTAGTTGCATGCTTAAGGGGTCCAAGGCTTGAAATTTTCATTAAGTGTTAGGGACTTAGTCACTTTCAAGATCCCTAAGCTTCGATGATTTCTATTTTGGTCTTTCTGACCTCGAGATGTAGATTTTTGAGTTGAAACATGTTCAAGATTGATAAAGGTATGTCTCGAGGAAGTTTTGAATTTTTCAAACGGGCGTAGGGGTGGGTTTGGAAAATGAAACCAATAGACCCACCGGGATAAGCCTGCGGTGCTCGGTCTAGTCCGTCGGGACAGAGTCCGCGGCACGAGGCTTACCCCGCTGGTCTGGAGCCCGCATTGCGCCCATGCCTTTCGTGCAGCCCCTTAGCCTTTAAACTAAGGGGAATTTGTGTCATTTTTCCTCATCCTATTTCGTCCATAACACAAATTGGGCTTCCAAAAGGGTATTATTTGCCTCTTTCACTCAAATTGCTCCCAAGAAAACCCTCCTCCTTTTCCAAGAACAAATTCAAGCTATTTTCTCAAGAAATCAAGAGTTCAAGCTTTCAATCCAAGAAATTTTCAAGAATTCAGTTGTTAAGGTATGTGAGATGTTCATCCATAGGTCCTTTTCACCCATGGAGCCCCAAACCCCTCTGGTTTAATTTTTGAGTTTATACATGTTCAAGATAAAATAAATCCATGAATCTCATGTTAATTCAATTACAAGTTATGGTTACACGTGTCTTCAAGTGGAATAAATTACATCATGTTTTGAATGTTGAAATTCCTATGTCATGTTCTATTGATTTCAAGATAAATCCCCAAATTATGAATTTAGCCATGAAGTCATGTTGTTTCCTCATGCTTTAAGACGTTCCCATGTTCAAGTTCATGATTTTCATATGTTTGATGAAATGTCTATGTTTTGGGTCTTTGAACCATGATCACATACTACAGTAATTGAAGCTTGAAATCGTATTTTTATAATCATTCAGTGCTGGCGGGTTATGAACATCCGATACCTATGTGTTTTACATGATTTTCATTCTTCAAGTAACAAGTCAGTCAGACCATGGTTTTAAATATCATATTCAGAATACCATGATCATGTTGAGCATTACTAGTTTACATGCTTATAATTATTTTAGAATACATATGCACTGCTATTTTTAGAATACCATGACCTGAGCTTAACAGTTATTAGTTATCAGTGCATGCACCAGTTAGTATTTCTGTGTCTTTTAGTTGGGAGTAGGATTTAGCACCGAGTGGGAAGTGTGGGTTCAGCGCATCCTACTTCCCCAGAAACTATGTGCCATCGTAGGTTTTAGAGGTCTCGCCAGAGAGTGTTTCCCCTTTTCCAATATAGGCTCAGTTTAGTGATCACGCCAGTTCAGGTTCTACTCCGATGTCAAGGATAGAACATCTCTCCTTAACGTGGGTCAGACGTTGGAATCCATGGTAGCTCATATGGTTTATATTGGTTACGTGATAGTTCCCACATTTCAGTCAGTATTTCAATGTATTTTAGTTCAGGTTTGCTTGACCAAGTAATCAAATTTCAGTATTTATTCAGTCAGTTTTACAGATTATTTTAGTTATTCAGATATTTAGATCAATTCAGTACATGCTTTACTTGGTCTTGCATTCTCAGTTTTACATATTCATGCATTCATGCTCAGTTATCCATGCATTTCAGCTAGTCCTCATCTCATATACCAGTATATTCAAAGTACTGACTGCATAGTTTTCTTTGCGCTATGTTGTCTTATAAAATAGGTTCGGACGCTCAGTTTCCCGATCGCTCTTAGATAGCTCAGCGTTACTCAGCAGCAGTAGTGGTGAGTCCTCATCAATCGAGGATGTGATATTTTTCCTAATAATTTTAGTATTTCCTTTATGTTCAGTCAGTCGGAGTTAGTTGGGGGTTTGTCCCGTCAACTCCTCAGGTAGTTTTGAGGCTTTCAGATAAGTCAACAAATCAGTTGGACAGTCAGTTAGTTCTTTCAGCATTATCAATTGCTTGGATAGATAGTTTGATTTCCAGAATTTTATCAGATATTTCAGACATTCTTATTGTGTATTTCAGTATTTATTTTACTGTAACTTGTCAGTTTATCTTCCACTCATGTATTATATTACTGCTTTACTCAGTGCTCAAAGCAGGTACCAGCGCATAGGTTAGCTTGAGACCTTGTGGTCGTAAGCACCACTGTCGTGATTAGGGGATAGCCTCAGGTCGTGACAAAACTTGGTATCAGAGCCTAAGGTTTTAAAGTGTCCTAGGGAGTTTGAAAGCCGTGTTGAGTAGAGTCTTATGCATAGGTGTGAAACGCGCCACACTTATGGACAAGAGGCTATGAGATATTTTTTTAGGAAAGTCTCCCTTCTTTTAGTTTTCATGTTGTGCGAAGCAGCGTGAGCTCCATTTAATCCCTCTTTGTAACTCATCCTTTATTCTGTTTACAAAAACTGCCTCTCAGAGAAAAAATGAAAGAAGGAACGGGGATCATCCCACGCCACTGCCTGTTCAGGAAGATCTCCTAAATGAGCATGTCTTTCACGCCGAATTTAGGGCCACTTTCACAACCCTGTCCCATTCAGTAGCTTCTCAGAAGAACAAGCAAGTTATTTCCCCAGCCAATCTAGTGGCAAAAACAACTGCAGATAGGATTCGGTATTTCACCCAGATAATCCCCTTTTATTTTTGGGATCTAAGTCTGAGGAGGATCCACATGAGTTTCTAGATATGGTACAAAAGGTGACTGATATTATGGGCATCACCTTGAGTGAGAGTGCAGAGTTGGCTGCATATTAATTACAGGATGTGGCTCACACCTCGTTTAAGCAGTGGAAAGAAGATTGTGGTGTTGATATAGGGCCGGTAGAGTGGGAGGAATTTGCCACGGCTTTCTTAGACGGGTTCTTTCCCTTAGAGTTGAGGAAGTCAAAGGTGCAGGAGTTCATCAATTTGAAGCAAGGTAGTATGAGTGTGAAAGAATACTCACTTAAGTTCACTCAGTTGGCGAGGTATGCTCCTACCATAGTGGCGGACAATAGGTATAGAATGAGTAAGTTTGTATCTGGTGTAGCTCATAGTATGGTCAAGAAGTGTAGGACCGCTATGTTTATTAAAGAGATAGACTTATCTAGACTTATGGTTCATTCTTAGCAAATTGAGAAGGAGAAGCGTAAGGAGGGGGAGAGAGAAAACAAGAGAACCAAAATAGGTAGCTTCAACTTTTCTCAGCCAAGGTCAGAAGGTGGTAACCATTCTCAATTTCATCAGACATTTTCATCCCCAGCACCATCTTCAGCTAGTGTGCTAGGGCCTAAGTTTAGGCAAGACAGCCGGGACAGGGCACCAGGCTCTAAGTCCCAGGGTAGTGTGAATAGTGGTCATACTAATCCATTCTGCAATAAGTGTAGTAGGCATCACCAGGTTAAGTGTAAAGTTGGTAGTGATGGATGTTTTGGATGCGGCAAGCCAGGCCACAGGGTCAAAAAGTTCCCTGAGGGCTAGTTAGAAAGGTTAATCCAATCGTTCTTCAGCTCCAGCAGGTCGCCCGACTCAGCAGGGTGCCCTTTCTAGTGCCATCAGTGGGCAGCGCCAGAACAGGTTATATGCTCTCCAGACTCGATATGACCAGTAAAGTTCTCCTGATGTGGTTATAGGTACGTTACAGGTTTTCCATCTTTATGTTTATGCATTGTTAGATACTGAAACTTGACTTTCCTTTGTGACTCCTTATATAGCTGTAGATTTTGGTGTTAGCCCCGAAAAAAAGAATACTCTCTTCTGGTTTACTACCTGCCTAAAGCTAGTCAATAATCAAATGTTCCTTTCAAATAAATATCAAATAGCACATAAGATGCACATGTTGGTCATATAAAGAGGTACATCTGTCCTAGATAGATTCGGCTCCTGTGTCGAGCCCCACTAAGTCAAAAATTTCTATGATGTAGATAAAGCAGAACCTAATAGGGATAACTATATCTGAGTTTTAGTTCTACTAAGTTTAACCTGATGGAGAAAGGTGTCTAGACTGGCTGTAAAATGAGCAGACAACTCGAGTCGACAAGGGATAGCTTACCTGTAGCAGTGCTTTTCGGCCTCACCATTGATCCTTCCCATCTTAAATCATGTGTGACTATAGAATCCTTCCAAGGAGCGTTGTCGCATCTCTGATATCTCAAGGCTCGAGAGCGTATACTGCATCTCTGAATATAACGTATCTCAGAAGACTTAGATGGGTGTGCGAGAGAAGATAATTTATATTGCAATTCAACTAATATCAAAGCGGTAAACAATTAGACAAATAACATACTTAGGCCAACAAATAAAATATCAAAAATTAAGTAAAGCCAAACAAGTCAATATAAAAGCTCGAATTTTGGTTATCCCCAGCAGAGTCGCCAGAGATGTCACACCTCTTTTTTTGCGCGAAGGGTCGAAAGTTTTTTCCAATTAAAGTGACGGTTTTGAATAGGGATTATTTTATTTACAGAGTCGTCACTTGAAATTGAGGTATGGTGTTCCAAGTCACCTTATTTAATCCCTAATCAAAAGAAAATGACTCTTTATTGATTTATGAAAACAGAAGATCGGGTAAAAAATTTTGTTGACCGAGGGAAAGGTATGAGGCATCCCTCGAGTCCCATGGTTCTAGCACGGTCGCTTTAATGACTTAAGTCTGGCCAAAATTAATATTTTTGATATGTAACTTTTGTTAGCCTAGAAGTTACTTATATACCGTTTTTCTATTTATTTTAAATTATTTAATTATATTAATGTGTGACTTGCCGGTAGCAGTACTTTTCGATCATACCACGAGTTTGATATATTTCTCGCGCCTTTGTGGCATTTTTGGATCGTTCCCATTTTCTCCTAACTTAAAATGAGCATCCAAGATGTTTTAAAAATCTACTCATCCCAATTAGATCGGTTGTGAAATGATATGTTAATTTTATTATGACGAATGGTCAGTACCAGGGCTTTCCAACTTCATCATTAACTTTCACTTGTATTAAACTACTCCCTCCGTCCCATTTTATGTGTCGTCATTTGACCGGGCACGGAGTTTAAAAAATAAATAAAGACTTGATGTTTTTTACCAAATTGTCTTTCATTAAAATAATGTACTATTATTATTTTTAATTAAGTGGGTCCTTATAAGTGGGACCAATAAGGGTAAAAATGTAATTATGCATTTAAATAGTTACCAAATAAGGAAAGATGACATTCTTTTTGGGACAGACAAAAGAAAAAATGATGACACATAAAATAGGACGGAGGAAGTATAATTTTAGAGGTTAAGAACTTAAATCATTCTCTTATAGATTCGCTCCCTTATAGTTTTTTTTTTTTTCTCTCTTTTCTTTTTCAATATCGACAGGTATAAAGTACATTTACAACCTATCTCACTCAAATTTCACACAAATTAATAGATGGAACCCTAAACGATCGTCCAGGCTTGAGGAAGTTCAAAGTGTTAAAATATCAAAAACCACAATCTACCATCAAATTAATGCAATTAAGTCACTAGTCAATAAATATCTAAATATTACGACAATATAGATCAAAACAGTAGAAAGCAAGTGAGAATAAAAATGATATGCTCATCAGTTATATTTTTAATTCCCATGCCTGATTTTTTAAACATGAGACTACGAAAAATAGTAAACAAAAAGACAGATATTATTGTATCAAAAATTATCTTTTTTTTAAACAAAAAGATATACGGTATATCTCTTGATTTTTTGTTATCATTCTTGAAACTAGGGGTGTGCATCGGTCGGGTCGGTTCCATTCGATTTTACATATTACCGATTTGGTTTAACGGTTTTTTATTTTTAAATATGCTAAACCAATAACCAAATCAATAAGATATTTTTTATCGATTTTTGGTTTATCAGTTTTTAGTCCATAACGGTTCGATTTTTTGGTTTAACCGATAAGAAAATACTCATAAAATAGAAATAGTAGTAACTAACATGAAAAATAATTAAATCTTAGTTGCAAACAAAAATCCTACATAATGTGTTTTAATTTACAAGAATCTTCAAGTTTGAACTAAATGTTGTTAGGAGAAATTAAGAGTTTATATAATTGAAATAATAGGTTTGTTAATTTGTAGAAATTAAAGAGAAATTAAGAGAAATATTAAGTCATATATATATATATATATATATATATATATTCTTATTGGGTTATCGGTTTACCCAATAACCCAATAAGAAAAAATCGGACCGAATCAATAATGCAATAATTTTTTTTTTATAAAACCATTAAAAATCGTTAACCCAATAACAATAAACCATTAACATTTTTATCAGTTCGATTTATCGGTCGGTTCGATTTTTCCCCTTGATTCTAAAACAATAATTTTGTTGTGTTCTTACTAAACACTGACTAATTGTTCAAATAAAAATCTCCTTATTATTTTTCTTAACAAAAAGCAATAATGCAAAGAAAAAAAATTAGCTATGGATTCAACTTCATTCACTTAACAAGGTCTAAACATATCATTATAATGATTAATTAATTGAACTAAAATACATGACTAAAAAAAAATAATTGAAGATATGAGGACTATGATTATTCATTAAACACAAGCATGAAGGGTATGATAATGGGATCAAAGTTCAACCTACACACAAAATTATTGTCTTCACAACCTACGACATCTATAGCTCTCAAATTACATAGATACATACATAAACACTACTAGTACTAACTTGGTTACGTACGTAAAAGGATAACATTTGCTTGGTGTCTTCTTTTTTTGGTTTTTTCCCCAGGTGTTTCTTTCTCCTAAGTGTTCCTTCCCTTTTGTGTTTTTTTCTTCTTTTTTTGTGTGTGTTTCTGTGTGTGTATGCAAAATATATATAAAAGTGTTGTGTGTGCATATGCTTGTGCATGTTATTTTTCAACCTTTTTTTAAAAAATCTTTTTGTATGCATGCATTCACGAATCCATGTGGTTTAAATACAACTACACATCTAAAAAAAAAAATTGATAACTAAATGCACAATCATGTCAAAATCATCACGTTTAAATAATCAACTTTACGTGCTAAATAATACACGAAGTCATTTAAACAATTTCATTCACATTTTGATTTATGATAAAACTTATGAAATAATAGTACAAGATGAGATAAAAACCTGTATGAAAAATTAAACCCCAAGTATCGAAGCAAGAATGTCGTCACCGGTAACTCCAACGGCAATCCAAACTCAAACTCTACCTTTTTTTTTCCTTTTCTGCCTTTTCTCACTTAGTTTTTCTTTCTTTTCTTTCTAGTTGTCCCCTTCTTTTTATGTTGTTCCCTTTTTCTTTAAGTTTTTGGTTTGTCTCCTTTGTTTCTTGTTTTTCAATGTTGTCTGTTTTCTTTTCAAGGGTCCATATGTCTCTCCTCTTTTTCTCTTCTGTTTTCCTTCTTCCCCAGTCTTTGTCGTGTTTGATCTGTGTCTTACTCTTTCTTTTTTGTGTGTGTGTTTTTGGTTTTCTATCCGTCTATGTCCATCTTCCTCTTTTCTGTGTTGTGTGGTTAATATATATATGGAGTTTTATTGTGTGCATCTGTGCATGTGTGTGGGAGTTGAGGGAATAATGGGGAAGTGGGGGAAGACGTCGGGTGTGGGTAGTTTTAGGATAAACTCTTTTTTTTTATTTTTTTATTTTAAATATATATAAAATAAGTAATAATAAAATTTAAATAAATAAATAAAATATTAACTAAATAATTTTTATACTTAAGATAATATATGAAAATTTTATAACTAGCCTAAAATAAAATATAATTAAGAGAACAATAAAATTACTAGCTTATTTATTAAAATCTAACTTAAAAGAAAAATATATTTTTTGAAAAATTTTCCATATTTTTTTAAAAATAAAAATAAGAATATCCTAAAATGTAACTTTATTTTAAAGAAAATCTTTTTCAAATTTTTTCATATAAAATATACTAAAAATAAAAAGCTTATAATAAACAAATGAATAAATAAATAAATTTTTGATGCTAAAAATAGATAACAATTGGGGGAAGGTCAAAAATTATGTGTCTACACGTTAGCAGAGCCTTTCCCAATGTCTACCCCAGTGGATAAATCTATTATAGCCAGACGGGTATACAGAAATTGCTCGATCACAGTATCTCAGAAAATCACCTCAGTTGATCTGGTCGAGTTGGAGATGACTGATTTCGATGTCATTCTCGGTATGGATTGACTCCACTAATGTTATGCCTCAGTTGATTGCAGAAATAGAGTCGCTAAGCTTCAGTTTCCTTATGAACCAGCCATCGAATGGAGGGGTAGTACTTCAGTACCTAAATGTCAGTTTGTCTCCTATCTTAGAGCAAGAAAGATGATATCCAAGGGGTGTATTTACCATCTTGTCCGAGTCAAAGGCTCAAATTTTAAGACCTCGAGTCTCGAGTCAGTTCCAGTAGTAAGGAAATTTCCAGATGTGTTCCCTGAAGATTTTCCTGGAGTTTCTCCCGAAAGGGAATTTGACTTTGGAATAGATTTCCTTCCAGATACCCAGCCTATCTCTATTTTACCTGATAGAATGGCTCCAGCTGAGCTTAAAGAGTTGAAAGAATATTTAAAGTATCTCTTAGATAAGGGTTTCATCAGGCCTAGTGTTTCTCCTTGGGGCGCTCTAGTCTTGGTCGTGCGTAAGAAAGACAGTTCTCTCAGAATGTGCATCGACTACCATCAGTTGAAAAAAGTCACCATCATGAATAAGTATCCACTCTCTAGAATTGATGAATTGTTCGACCAATTTTAGTGTGCCAGTTATTTCTCTAAGATAGACCTTAGATTCGGCTATCATCGTCTTAGAGTCAGAGGATGTGACATTCCAAAGACAACTTTCAGAACTCGGTATGGTAACTTCGAGTTCCTAGTTATGTCTTTTGGACTAACGAATGCCCCTATAGCTTTCATGGACTTGATGAACAGGGTGTTCAAATAGTACTTGGACATGTTCGTCATAGTCTTCATTGATGATATCCTTGTTTATTCCCGTAGTGAGAATGATCATGCAGACCATCTGAGATTTGTATTGCAGACCCTTAGAGCTCATCAGTTGTTCGCCAAATTTAGTAAGTGCGAATTTTGGCTAAGATCAGTAGATTTCTTTGGTTATATTATTTTCGGTTATGGCATCCTAGTTGACCCTCAAAAGATCAAAACAGTAAGGAACTGACCTAGACCCATCTCTCCATCAGACATCAGGAGCTTCTTAGTTTAGCTGGCTACTATAGAAGGTTTGTTGAAGGGTTTTATTCTATTGTGTGCCCCATGTCTCGATTGACTCAGAAAAAAGTCAAATTTTAGTGGTCAGATTCTTGCGAAAAGAGTTTTCAGGAGTTGAAGACTTGACTCACTTCTGATCCAGTCTTGACCTTTCCAGATGGTTCAGATGGGTTTGTAGTTTACTGTGATGCTTCCAAAGTTGGTCTTGGATGTGTTTTGATGCAGAGAGCAAGGTCATAGCCTACGCCTCTAGAAAGTTTAAACCCCATAAAAAGAATTATCCTAACTATGATCTTGAGTTGGCAGCGGTTGTTTTTGCCTTGAAAATTTGGAGGCACTATCTTTATGGGGTTCATGTTGACGTGTTCACTGACCATAAGAGTTTATAGTACATGTTCACGCAGAAGAATCTCAATCTTCATCAGAAAAGATGGCTTGAGTTGCTAAAATATTATGATATAAGTGTATTGTATTATCCGGGAAAGGCCAATGTAGTGGTAGATGCCCTCAGTAGATTGTCCATGGGTAGTGTTGCTCATGCTGAGGAAGATAAGAAGAAGTTAGTCAGTGAAGTTCATTAGCTTGCTAGATTAGGTGTTCGGTTGGAAGGTAGTATATGGGTTCAAAATTGTTCGAAGTTTTCATTGGTTGCGGAAGTAAAAGAAAAGCAAGATAGGGATCCTAGTTTGGTTAAGTTAAAGGAGGCAGTTAGAGATTATAAGATAGAGGTTTTCTCCCCGGGAGGATGGTGTGCTCGTTGTTAGGGTAGGTTATATGTTCCGTGTGTTGATAGCTTGAGACAATAAATACTTGCAGAAGCACATGGTGCGCGATACTATATCCACCTGGGAGCCACTAAGATGTACCGTGATATGTGGAAAATCTATTGGTGGAGTGGTATGAAGAAGGATATTACAGTTTGTGGCTAAGTGTACAAATTGTTAGCAGGTGAAAGTTGAGCATCAAAGTCCTAGTAGTTCATTGCAGGAGTTTAGCATCCCCACTTGAAAGTGGGAGGTGGTGAATATGGACTTTGTGATAGGGCTGCCTTGTACGCGTCGTCAGCATGATTCGATATGGGTCATAGTGGATAGAATGACCAAATCAGCTCATTTCTTGCCAGTTCATACTTTGCACTCAGCTGAGGATTATGCCAGGCTTTATATTAGTAAGTTGATTAAGTTGCACGGGATTTTGTTTTCTATCATTTCAGATAGAGGTACTCAGTTAACTTCTCACTTTTGGAAGGCTTTTCAGAAGGGTCTTGATACCCAAGTTCATCTCAGTACAGCTTTTCATCATCACACAGATGGTCAGGCAAAGAGGACCACTCAAACTTTAGAGGACATGTTGAGGGCTTGTGTTATTGACTTTAAAAGTAGTTGGGATGACCACTTACCTTTGATTGAGTTTACCTATAACAATAGTCATCACTCTAGTATTCAGATGTCTCTGTTTGAGGCTCTCTATGGGAGGAGATGTAGATCTTCTATTGGTTGGTTTGAAGCAGGTGAGGCTACTTTGATAGGGCCAGATTCAGTGTTTGAGGCGATGGAGAAGGTTCAATTGATTCGAGAGAGGATGAAGACAGCCTAAAGACGTCAGAAATCTTATGCGGATATGAGGAGAAAAGATCTTGAGTTTGAGGTTGGTGATTTGGTCTATTTGGAAATTTTGCCTATGAAGGGAGTGGAGAGATTTGGCAAGAAGGAGAAACTTGGTCCCCAATATATTAGCCCATATAGAATCTTGAACCATTTTGGGTAGGTAGCTTATGAGCTTGAGTTGCCTGCGGATTTGGCATCAATGCATCCGGTGTTTCATGTTTCTTTGTTAAAGAAATGTATTGGTGACGCAGTTGTAATTGTACCTTTAAAAAGTATGGATGTGAAGAATAGACTTTCCTACGAAGAAGTCCAAGTTGAGATCCTTGATCGTCAGATTCGTAGACTAAGGAATAAAGAAGTTCCCTTGGTTAAAGTTTTATGGCGGAATCAGTCTGTTAAGGGAGCTACTTAGGAAGCAGAAGCAGCTATGCAAACCAAGTACCCTCATCTTTTCTCTGCAAACCCAAATTTATCTTAAGGTAACGATATTCCTTAGATTGACTCTTTTTCGTTCTAAGTTTCAGCTGTGTAACCAATCTCGTGTCATTGCAAGCATTCACGAAATCAGTTCAGTTCATGTATCATGTTTCAGAATTAGTTACATAATCATGTTTCAAGTCATACATGTTCAGTATATGATTTCAGTTTTCTCATTAATCACAGTCTAACCAGTCTCATTCGAGGACGAATATTCCCAAGTAGGTGATATTGTAATACCTCATAAAATCCTAAGCTCATTTCAGCCTCTAGTTGCATGCTTAAGGGGGTCTAAGGCTTGAATTTTTCACTAACTGTTAGGGACTTAGTCACTTTCAATACCCCTAATCTTCGATGATTTTGGTTTTGATCTTCCTAACCTCGAGACATAGATTTTTGAGTTGAAACATGTTCAGAGTTGATAAAGGTATGTCTCGGGGAAGTTTTGGATTTTTCGAATGGGCTTAGGGATGTGTTTGGAAAATAAAACCTATAGACCCATTGGGATAGGCGGCACTCGATCCAGTCCATCGGAACAGAGCCCGCGGCGCGCCCATGCCTTTCGTCTAGCCCCTTAGCCTTTAAACTAAGGGACATTTAGGTCATTTTCCCTCATTCTATTTCATCCATAACACGAATTGAGGCTTCCAAAAGGGAAGTATTTTCCTCATTCACTCAAATTGCTCCCAAGAAAACCCACCTATTTTCCCAAGAACAAATTCAAGCTATTTCCTCAAGGATTTAAGAGTTCAAGCTTCCAATCTAAGAAATCTTCAAGAATTCAGTTGTTAAGGTATGTGGGATGTTCATCCATGGGTCCTTTTCACCCATGTAACCCAAAATCCCTCCTTTGGTTTAATTTGTGAGACTATATATGTTCAAGAGAAAATAAATCCATGAATCTCTTATTAGTTCAATTACAAGTTATGGTTACACGTGTCTTCAAGTTGAATGAGTCATATCATGTTTTGAGTGTTGAAATTCCTATATGTTCAATTGATTTCAAGATAAATCCCCAAGTTATGAATTTAGCCATGAAGTCATGTTGTTTCCTCATGTTTTAAGACATTCCCATGTTCATGATTTTCATATGTTTGATGAAATGTCTATGTTTTGGGTCTTTGAACCATGATCACATACTACAGTAATTCAAGCGTGATATTGTATTTTTATAATCATTCAGTGTTGGCGGGTTATGAACACTCGATATTAATAGAAAACTTATGCCCATAATTAGGAGTTTCATAGCAACTGTTTCATAATTACATAATATAGCAAGTTGTATTTTGTATTTTAGCCAAAGTTTGCTAGATAAATACAATAAAAACAAAATTACCCCCCCTTTTTTTAACTCAAATCAGATGAGTTAAATAAGGAATAATCAGACCCTTAAATTATGCCATGTATTTAATTCTGAGAATTATTTTTTCATAAATGACTCTTATTAAACGTATGCCGTTATTTTTCAACTACTAAAACCAAAATTCAAATGTGATTTTACTAAACAAAATTCAGCAACTCAAATCAATCTCAAAATCAATTGAAAATTCTTTCCTTAATGAGCTTCTAAATTTCAAAAAAAAAAAACATCACTTCTTCTACAGGTATTGAATAACAAAATTGAGTTCATTTATAAATTTCAACAAATTAAATAGAATTGATCGTTTTTTGCAACAAAAAAAATTTCCTTCTCGGCGTTTATTGTGAAAATTTGATCGAAGTCTATTATTTGTCCAACATTGACGTTACTCGGTCTTAGTTATTATTTGATCAAAATTATTTTTTCTACGTACTTTAACAATCTCAATTATATTTTTTTATGAATATATTTGTGTATTCTGCAAAAGGTAATTATGTTGTCTTCGCTATATTGATATTTTTTGAGTTTATTTGAATATATCAATTCAATTTGTATATTTTGACTGGATTTGTATATTTTGATTGTGTTTGTATATTTAAAAAGTCATTCGTATATGTTGTTTATAATTGTATATTCTGAGTGGTGAGTTTAGTTATATATTTTTAGTGAATCTGTGGCTTTAATAGTGTAATTGTTGATGATAACATGTATAGGTTTCGAGTTTAATAGTATATTTTTAGTGCATTTGTGTCTTTAATAGTGTAATTGTATATTTTGTGGGTATTTGTGTATTATAACTAATTTTACATATTTGATAGAATAAATATGTATATATATACATATGAGTCAGATATGTATTTCTATAAGCATATATGCAGATATATATGTATTTTTTGTACTGTAAATACATATGCAGATCTGTATGCTCATCTATTTAGTATATTTTTTAATATGTATATGTAATATAGATATTTATCTTTTTTTGTTGTATAGATTTCGCGTGATCATATACTCATGGCAAGAAGCACCAATGGGGTCTGTTAGAAAAATCAGGATAACAGACGACACAGAAATCCTTGAAGTTTGATTATTTTATTTATCCTTGAAGTTTGATTATTTTATTTTGTATTTTGTGTATGATAATATTTAACTGTAGGTTGACAGTGATGTAGTTGAGTAATTATTAAGTTTCATATTTTACTTTTATGTTTCACGTGCAAAGTTAATTGAATTTGACAGTAATGTTATTGTATTTTGAAGATTGGTACTTGATCAAACTGAATGGAAGGTATCCATTTTTGTATTATTTTGAATATTTATCTTGTGTCTCAATAGTCTTATATGTAATTACATATGTATTTTTTTGGTGATTATACAGTTTTATGTTCTGATCTTACATAGATTTTAAAAAAAAAAAAAAAAAAAAATAGAACATAAGAGATAAATTAGTATGAAAAGTTTAAAAATATTTGAGGTGTAGATGGGGTATTTGAGAAAAATCAGGAAAAAAAAGAAAAATAATAAAAATAAAAAATAAAGGTTAAAGATAAATGAATTAAAAAAAAATGAAGACACTATCTATTTCTTCGTGACCCAAATGTGGGTGACTTTAGATTTTTTACTTCAATAAGAAAAGTCTTAAAACTAGCATTCCTTCCTTTTTAAGTATTGTATAAGTACAATTTTATCCCTTACACCTCAAATATATTTTTAAACTTTTCATACTCATTTGTCTCTTAAATTCTATTTTTTATTATTTTCACTTTTTTTTATTTTTTTCTTTAATTTTATTTTCATATTTTAATTCATTTGTCTCAACCTTTATTTTTTTCTCTCTTTCTTTTTTCTCAAGCATTAGCTATTTCTTCATTTTTTTTCTTTTTTTTAATCCATTGGTCTTTAACCTTTATTTTTTGCTTTTATTATTTCTCTTTTTTTCTGATTTTTCTCAAATACCCCCTCTACACCTCAAATATTTTTAAACTTTGCATACTCATTTATCTCTCATGTTCTATTTTTTTATTATTTTTACTTTTTATTTTTTTCCTTTAATTTTATTTTCATGTTTTAATTTATTTGTCACAACCTTTATTTTTATTTTTATTTTCTCAAGCATTATCTATTTCTTCTCTTTTTAGTATAGTATAAGTACAATTTTGTCCTTTGCACCTCAAATATTTTTTAACTTTTCATACTCATTTGTCTCTCAAATTCTATTTTTATTTTTATTATTTTCACTTTTTTTATTTTATTCTTTAATTTTATTTTCATGTTTCAATTCATTTTTCTCAACCTTTATTTTTTTCACTTTTTTTTTCTCAAACATTATCTATTTCTTCATTTTTTTATTTTTTTTAATTAATTTGTCTCAACCTTTATTTTTCTTTTATCATTTCTCTTTTTTTCCCATCATTTTTCTCAAACTTTATTTTTATTTTTTCCACTCATTTTTATTTTTCTCAATTTTTTTAATTCTACTCTTTTTTCTTAATCTTTATTTTTTTCTTTCTTTTTTTTCTCGATATTTTTTTATTTCTCTATTTTGTTTGATCACTTTTTTTTTCTCAACTTCTATTTTATTTTGTTAATAAATAAAAAATTGGATAATACGCAAAGGGATCTTCTTTTTTTGACATCAAAGCAAATTTAAGGGCATGAAAACATAATGTGGTAGAGTCAACTCTTGCCCGTGAGGCATAGTTTGTTGTTTGAAAGTTCTTGAGTTAAGTCTTGTCTCTAAGGCAATAGTTGTAGAACATTTCACAAATGAAAACATAACTATAAACACCTAATATTTGACCAAACCTAAGTGTTTTTTGCCATTTTAGTGTTCAATTTTTTTTAGGGTCTAAATTAGATATTTTAAATTTATCTTACTTTTACTAAATTTATTTTAAAAAATTTGATAACTACAAAAATAGAGTCACATTTTAAATAAGTTTTTATTTTATTATTTATTTATTTATTTTTAGGAAAAAAATAAATTTTTCTAAATTATATCTGTTTTCTTCTTTCAACTTTTAATAAAGAATGTTGTGATATTAATATTTCTTAATCATATTCTTAAGACTAGCTAATTAACTTATTTTATATTTTGTTAGTTTTAAATAGATTTTATTATTTTTATTTTATTTAAAATATTAATTAAAAGAAAAAATGAGAATCCTAAACTACCATTCCCATACCCTAAAACCACATCCCTATTTTCCCTCCAACACACTCCCATCATTCCCTCAACTTTCCACGTCCACACTCATCTACAGAAAACTACACACACTATAGATACCACACTATACATACCCATATACAGATATACACACAGAAGAAACACAACACAAAAAAAAAGAGCACCAAAAAAGAAAAATCAAAGAGGACATAAAGAGAGAGTTAGAAAGAAAAGAGAGTATTCTTATGGGTTCGTGAGTCGGAATTAGAGTTTCGGATCCTGTTTTAGTCTCCGGTAATGGCATCCTACTCCTGCTTTCAATTAATTTGTTACACAGGTGTGTCTATTATCGAGGCTTGACTTTGTTGTATCAAGAATGATTCATTGTTAATTAATTCAATTTCAAAAATATATTATGTTGGTTCTATTCGATGTTCAGTCCTCGAACTTCCTATTTCATTGTGATAATATCTCCATCTATATTTCTTGTTTCCGCTCATCTTTGTGTGATTATGTTAATCAGTATGTACTTTTACATTTAAAATTCATGTTGATAGATACTTTTCATATTTAACATGCTGCACTCAAAATGGTGAGAAAAACACACAAAGAAAAGAATTGGCGAGTTTGAGTCCGGGCCTTTGTTCGAGTTTCTAGTGGCGGCATTCTTGTTTCCGTAGTCAATTTAGTTCGTCCTATATTTTTAAAAGTTTCATGATGAATCAAAAAAAAAATATAAAGTTTAAATGATCTCATGCATCGTTTAGTATCTAAAGTCTCTTTTATTGTTATTCGCTATTTACTTGTGACTATCTTTTATATAGTGTAATTGATGTGGTTTTTGTAGTTAATTAAGTGTGTTCGTGTTTGGTGATAAGGTGTGCTAATGTAAAAAGTAGATATATATAGGAGATAAAGAAATATGGTACTATTATTTATTATTCATATGCCGACTAATAAATGATAAAAATAGTCGTACAATATACAAGTATCTTAGAGATAAGCACGTGAAATTTTTCTGATAGCTGTAAATTGCATGCAAATCAAATCACATTTCAATTTTGTTTGGTTTCTGAGATCTTATGATAGAAACAATTTTCATTCATTTAATTATTGGCTTGTTTGTTATTGTGAATATATATCATAATTGTCCACTTTGTTTAGCGTGAAAATAATGATAATTCGATTGAATATGGCTTCAACTGATTTAGAATAAAATAGTTATTTAATTCCTCCATCCTTTTATTAATTAATAGATTTTGTTGGACCTGATTTGATATATAAGTTTAGTCGTTAATTAATGATTAAGATGAATTGTGATTTTATCCACGACCCATTATTATTTATTTATTTATTTTTAAAAAATGGGAGAGAGGAGGAAAACATATTGTAAGAGAGTGAATTCATAAAAGAATGAGTCACGTTTTTATCCTCTAAATAATTAAGAATTTAATATACAATTAAAAATTAACGATGAAGTTGGAAAGCCCTGCTACCAACCATTCGTTATAATTAAATTAATTTACCATTTGAAGCCGATTGAATTGGGTTGGGTAGATTTTAAACCTATTAGGTGCTTATTTAGATTAGGAAAATGGGGACAATTCATAAATGCCACAAAGGCGCGAGAAATATACCAAAACTCGTGGTAAGGTCGAAAAGTACTACTATCGGTAAGCCACACATCAATACAATTTTAAATATATTCAAAAATAAATAAAAGCGGGATAGAAGTCACTTTTAGGCCAACAAATATTATATATCCAAAAGATTAATTTAAGCCAGACCTAAGTCATTAAAGCGACCGTGCTAGAACCACGGGACTCGAGAGGTGCCTCACACCTTCCTCTCGGTCAATAGAATTCCTTATCTGGATTTCTAGATCGCAGACCAAAAATTAAGAGTCATTTCCTTTTGAATAGAGATTCAATAAGGTGACTTGGAACACCCAAACTCAATTCCAAGTGGCGACTCTGTAAAATAAATAATCTCTTTTCAAAACGTCACTTTAATTAGAAAAACCAATTTTCTCTAAAACCAACTCCCTAGCGGGGTTAGGGTGGTAAAAATAGGGGTGTGACAGATGGCGACTCTGTTGGGGATATAATCAGAATTTGAGCTTTTATATTGACTTGTTTGGCTTTATTTAATTTTGATATTGCATATTGTTGGCCTAAATGTGTTATTTGCCTACATGTTTAACTGCTTTGATATTATTTGAATTGCAATATAAACTGTCTTCTCCCACGCACCTATCTAAGTCTTCTGAGATACTTTATACTCGGAGATGCGGTATACGCTCCCGAGCTTAAGATACCAGAGATGCGGCAATGCTCCTTGAAAGGATTCTGTAGTCACCCATGATTTAGGACCGGAAGGGACCAACAGTGAGGCCGGAAACCCCTGCTACCGGTAAAGCTATCCCTGCCCGCCTCAAGTTGTCCGCTCGTTTTACAGCCAATCTAGATACCTAACTCCACTATGTTAAACCTAGTAGAACTGAAACTTAGACATGATTATCCCTATTAGGCTCCACTTTATTTGCATAACGTGCATTTTTTACTTAGCGGAGGCTCGACAAAGATTTGAATGTCTAAAAGTACCTTATTTTAACTATTCATTTTCTGTGTCACTAGTTACATTAACTGTTAGGCTGTTTTGAATGTTGTTCGGCTTTGGAATCCATTAGCGTAAGAGAGGCTGAAAATTGCTCTCTAAAACCTATCCTTTTCCGAAATTCATATGAGGTGCGAGATTTGCTTTCACAATAAAAGACAAAAAAATAATTTTATAAATTATCGAGTTTGCAGCAATCTGGACGAACTACGCACACCTAATTCTCATCTCAGTGAGATACGTAGGCAGCCCTCCACGGGTTCGGTGATCCTTAAAAACGAAGGTTGTATTTTCTTTAAAAAAAGGAAGAATTTTGATTCTTATAAAAAAAAATTATTTTCTTTTCATTATTCAAATAAAAAGTGGATTTCTTCATGTCTCCAGCTGCACGAACTACGCACACCTGATTCTCATCTCAATGAGATACGTAGGCAACCTTTCTTAGGTTTGGTGATCCTCTTTCAATTTGAAAAAATAAAGGACGTTAGTCTTCAAAAAAAAAAAAAAAAAAAGAAATCCTTAGCCAAAGTAAAAAAAAAGAATGAAAGTGTTTATTGAGATTTTTTTAAAAATAAAAAATAAAAAAATTCCTCCCTATTCAAAAAGAAAAAAAAGTTTTTGCTTCATATTTTAAGCTTTCTGAACTACGTCTGACCTGATTCTTGTTTAACAAAATACGTAGGCAACTCTTCTTTTGAGTTCGGTCTCATCTAAAAAGAAAAAAAGATCTCGACCTAATAATTAGTACCAACATACTTAAAAATATGAATTGAAAAAAAAAAATTAAGTTTATTATGAGATACGATAGAGTGGACCAACTTGATTGTGAACTACAGATTCTTTTGATGCCTCTAATTATACTAAAGTTCACTTGCAAAGTTTTCTTGTTCTAAGTCAAGTTTAAAATAAATCTTACCTCATTGTTTCATGTGCATTGAGTGGTGAGCTTTAGATTGAAAATTTAAAGGCATCGCTCTGTTGATCTAGAACTTGGCTTGAATGTCTGTTGAGGTAAAATTTTTAGATACACTTGATTTGGGAAAGGATTGTAGGCCTTCTTTGATCCGGTTATGCATCCCACATCCTATCAAATGATATTAATCCCTAGAATTACCCCCTTTGAGCCTTAAACCTTTTCCTTGGATAACCACATCTGAGCCTATACCTTTTGAGTGCTTATATGCACTATCCCTCTTTTGTCCTACCTCATTGAGCGCACTAACTACGTACAAGTTGCAAATGAAGATTCAAGATCAAAGATGCCAAAGACAAAGACCGTATAACCCCAGGATAATAAAAACAAAAAACGACTTCAAAGAAGAATGAGCAAGAACCTAATTAAGAAAAAAAAAACACCAACAAAGATAGAAAATCTTTAAAAAAAAAATACTTTTATCGAAAAGAAAAGGGGAAAAGCTCCAGTACAAGATTCAAACAAAGTCGAAGCAAATACACGATAAGGGGCAAAAAAGCACAACAAAGAAGATCGAGCGTCAAACTGCAATAAATAGCAAAAGCACGAAAACAGTGCAGTGCTCATTGAGGAATTAGTCACTTAACTCTCAAATATCATCCTACCTATCCCTAAGCTAATAATACAAATCAATAACAAGTCCTACTTGATTTCATTCTGAGTGTTCTCACATTAGTGGATACTTACATGATTGTCAAGCTTATGGTATCTCATTGCATGCGTTGAATATCTTTCTGAGTGTAAGTGATTGTTGAATGTCCTCAAATATGAACTCATTTATTATGAGTGTATTAGGACTTTAGTTGTGTCAAGGGCACTTAAAACATGAGGATAAGAAGAATTTTAAACACTTGATTGAGGCAAGATAAAAAGATCTTGTCGAAAATTAAGTATATTCGAGGTACCATTTGAAACTATAAGGATCACTTCTAAGTTGATCTTGATTTTTGCTCGAAAGTAATTAGAGATAATTCGATCATAATGCTAATTGTTGGTACCAATTGAAGTCAAGAAATGAATTAATTTCATTCTTTCATTCTCCAGATATTTACAAAGCACATACTTTTAAAAAAAAAAAAAAAAAAAAATTATGTTTGTTGTGAACTACGTTAGACCTGATTCTTGCTACGCAAGATACGTAGGCAATCCTATGATAGGGTTCGGTCTCGTTGCATGATTTTTTTTTACATCCCTACAAGGTATAATACCGGGGCATTTTTTTTCTATTAGAAAAAAAAAATTCAAAGTTCCTCGCATTCAAAACTGGGGCATATTTTATTTTTTATTTTATTTTTTAAAAAAGAAAAATATCTCACTTACCTCAACAGGTAAAACATCTCCTGAGTACTCTTTAGGAAACAAAACTCCCTAATTTTCTTATTTGTCTTCATAGGGCGTCATCCCCTAGTTGACATCTTATTCGTCTTCATAGGGCGGCATCCCCTACTTGACATCTTATTCGTCTTCATAGGGCGCCATCCCCTAGTGGACATCTTATTTCGTCTTCATAGGGCACCATCCCCTAGTTGACATCTTATTCGTCTTCATAGGGCACCATCCCCTAGTTGACATCTTATCTCGTCTTCATAGGGCGACATCCCCTAGTTGACATCTTATCTCGTCTTCATAGAGCGTCATCCCCTAGTTGTCATCTTATTCGTCTTCATAGGGCGTCATTCCCTAGCTGACATCTTTTTTTGTCTTCATAAGGCGTCATCTCCTAGTTGACATCTTATCTCATCTTCATAGGGCGCCATCCCCTAGTGACATCTTATCTTGTTTTCATAGGGCGCCATCCCCTAGTTGACATCTTATTCGTCTTCATAGGGAGACATCCCCCAGTTGACTTTTTTTTTTCGTCTTCATAGGGCGATATCCCCTAGTTGACATTTTTTATCGTCTTCATAGGGCGTCATCCCCTAGTTGACATCTTATCTCATCTTTATAGGGCGCAATCTCCTAGTTGACATCTTATTCGTCTTCATAGGGCGCCATCCCCTAGTTGACATTTTATTCGTCTTCATAGGGCGTCGTCCCCTAGTTGACATTTTTTTTCGTCTTTATAGGGCTCCATCCCCTAGTTGACATTTTATCTCGTCTTCATAGGGCGTCATCCCCTAGTTAACATCTTATTCGTCTTCATAGGGCGCTATCCTCTAGTTGACATTTTATTCGTCTTCATAGGGCGTCATCCCCTAGTTGACATCTTATTCATCTTCGTAGGGCGACATCCCCTAGTGGACATCTTATTTCGTCTTCATAGGGCACCATCCCCTAGTTGACATCTTATTCGTCTTCATAGGGCACCAGTCCCTAGTTGACATCTTATCTCGTCTTCATAGGGCGTCATCCCCTAGTTGACATCTTATCTCGTCTTCATAGGGTGTCATCCCCTAGTTGACATCTTATTCGTCTTCATAGGACGCCATCCCCTAGTGGACATCTTATTTCATCTTCATAGGGCGACATCCCCTAGTTGACATCTTATTCGTCTTCATAGGGTGCCATCTCCTAGTGGATATCTTATTTCGTCTTCATAGGACACCATCCCCTAGTTGACATCTTATTCGTCTTCATAGGGCGCCATCCCCTAGTTGACATCTTATTCGTCTTCATAGGGCGTCATTCCCTAGTTGACATCTTATTCGTCTTCATAGGGCGCCATTCCCTAGTTGACATTTTAGGAAATAAACCTTCCTATTTTTCTTCTTTATGTCTTCATAGGGTATGACAATCCTTAGTTGCATTTTAAGAAGAAAATATTCTAATTATTTTTCATGAATTCACAAGGTATAATACCTCTTTGTTGCATTATTGTGAATAAGAATCTTATTTTATTGCATACCTAGCTTTGATTTCTATTATTTTTAATTATTTATTTTAAAATTATTGTGTAGTTTTTCTAATAACTCACAAAATTTTTCTAGTGCAAACTGGGCTAGAAAATTTTGTTTGTTTTGTTTTTCTTTCTTTGATGGCTTGCAGATTTTCTGCAAAACACAGGTTTAATGCCGAGAATGGCATTCCATCTCTGATTTGAGTAGAGAAGAATGATTAGTTTGAAAATACAGAGTCAGCTTTGCATCTGCAACGGCCCAACATCTCAAGAGTCATCTTCATATCTTCTGATCAAGAGAACAAGTATCTAATAATATTCTATGAACGATCCTTGGGAGGAGCGCCAACGACTCAATCCAAGTTTCAAGTTCAAATCTCAAATCCTAACTTCAAGATCAAATTTTGGGATCAAGGTACCCACCAGAAGAAGGTGAGGCGATAACTAGAGATCCAGGAGGAAGATCTGAAGCAAGAGAATCAAGACAATTAGAATAGATAGGATCTTGTATCTTTCATTTTTAGTTTCACTTTTTCTTTTTCTGATGTAATTAAAGGAGCCACGGACCGAAAACTCAACGGGACCTCACCTCGACTCTCCAACTCATCCATTCATTCCAACACCCATTTGAACTACACATGACCTGATTCTCCTATAACCCGAGATATGTAGGATGCCCAAAGCCAGGGCTCGGTCACACCTCTTTCCCACTTATTTACGTATTAATATTGAATAAAGGGTTAGGTCACTTGTTTACTTCTTTGCTTGAAAATTCTCCATATTTCCAAGCAAAGAGGGGCATTCTGTAAACACCTAATATTTGACCAAACCTAAGTGTTTTTTGCCATTTTAGTGTTCAATTTTTTTTAGGGTCTAAATTAGATATTTTAAATTTATCTTATTTTTACTAAATTTATTTTAAAAATTTTGAAAACAACAAAAATAGAGTCACATTTTAAATAAGTTTTTATTTTATTATTTATTTATTTATTTTTAGGAAAAAAAGAAATTTTTCTAAATTATATTTGTTTTCTTCTTTCAACTTTTAATAAAGAATGTTGTGATATTAATATTTCTTAATCATATTCCTAAGACTAGCTAATTAACTTATTTTATATTTTGTTAGTTTTAAATAGATTTTATTATTTTTATTTTATTTAAAATATTAATTAAAAGAAAAAAGAGAATCCTAAACTACCATTCCCATACCCTAAAACCACATTCCTATTTTCCAACCAACACACTCTTATCATTCTCTCAACTTCCCACGTCCACACTCATCTACAGAACACTACACACACTATAGATACCACACTATACATACCCATATACAGATATACACACAGAAGAAACACAACACAAAAAAAAGAGCACCAAAAAAGAAAAATAAAGAGGAAATAGAGAGAGAGTTAGAAAGAAAAGAGATTATTCTTATGGGTTCGTGAGTTGGAATTCGAATTTCGGATCCTGTTTTAGTCTCCGATAATGGCATCCTACTCCTGCTTTCAATTAATTTGTTACACAGATGTGTCTATTGTCGAGGCTTGACTTTGTTGTATCAAGAATGATTCATTGTTAATTAATTCAATTTCAAAAATATATTATGTTGGTTCTATTCGATGTTCAGTCCTCGAACTTCCTATTTCATTGTGATAATATCTCCATCTATATTTATTGTTTTCGTTCATCTTTGTGTGATTATGTTAATCAATATGTATTTTTACATTTAAAATTCATGTTGATAGATACTTTTCATATTTAACTTGTTGCACTCAAAATGGTGAGAAAAACACACAAAGAAAAGAATTGGCGAGTTTGAGTCCGGGCCTTTGTTCGAGTTTCTAGTGGCGGCATTCTTGTTTCCGTAGTCAATTTAGTTCGTCCTATTATTTTTAAAAGTTTCATGATGAATCAAAAAAAAATATAAAGTTTAAATGATCTCATGCATCGTTTAGTATCTAAAGTCTCTTTTATTGTTATTCGCTATTTACTTGTGACTATCTTTTATATAGTGTAATTGATGTGGTTTTTGTAGTTAATTAAGTGTGTTCGTGTTTGGTGATAAGGTGTGCTAATGTAAAAAGTAGATATATATAGGAGATAAAGAAATATGGTACTACTATTTATTATTCATATGCCGACTAATAAATGATAAAAATAGTCGTACAATATACAAGTATCTTAGAGATAAGCACGTGAAATTTTTCTGATATCTGTAAATTGCATGCAAATCAAATCACATTTCAATTTTGTTTGGTTTCTGAGATCTTATGATAGAAACAATTTTCATTCATTTAATTATTGGCTTGTTTGTTATTGTGAATATATATCATAATTGTCCACTTTGTTTAGCGTGAAAATAATGATAATTCGATTGAATATGGCTTCAACTGATTTAGAATAAAATAGTTATTTAATTCCTCCATCCTTTTATTAATTAATAGATTTTGTTGGACCTGATTCGATATATAAGTTTAGTCGTTAATTAATGATTAAGATGAATTGTGATTTTATCCACGACCCATTATTATTTATTTATTTATTTTTAAAAAATGGGAGAGAGGAGGAAAACATATTGTAAGAGAGTGAATTCATAAAAGAATGAGTCACGTTCTTATCCTCTAAATAATTAAGAATTTAATATACAAGTGAAAATTAACGATGAAGTTGGAAAGCCCTGCTACCGACCATTCGTTATAATTAAATTAATTTACCATTTGAAGCCGATTGAATTGGGTTGGGTAGATTTTAAACCTATTAGGTGCTTATTTAGATTAGGAAAATGGGGACAATTCATAAATGCCACAAAGGCGCGAGAAATATACCAAAACTCGTGGTAAGGTCAAAAAGTACTACTATTGGTAAGCCATACATCAATACAATTTTAAATATATTCAAAAATAAATAAAAGCGGGATAGAATTCACTTTTAGGCCAACAAATATTATATATCCAAAAGATTAATTTAAGCCAGACATAAGTCATTAAAGCGACCGTGACCTTCCCCTCGGTCAATAGAATTCCTTATCTGGATTTCTAGATCGCAGATCAAAAATTAAGAGTCATTTCTTTTTGAATAGGGATTCAATAAGGTGACTTGGAACACCCAAACTCAATTCCAAGTGGCAACTCCGTAAAATAAATAATTCCTTTTCAAAACGTCACTTTAATTGGAAAAACCAATTTTCTCTAAAACCAACTCCCTAGTGGGGTTAGGGCGGTAAAAATAGGGGTGTGACAATAACGTGGTAGAGTCAACTCTTGCCCGTGGGGCATAGTTTGTTGTTTAAAGTCTTTGAGCTAAGTCTTGCCTATAAGGCAATAGTTGTAGAACATCTCATAAATGAAAACATAACGTGGTAGAGTCAACTCTTGCCCTTGGGGCATAGTTTGTTGTTTGAAAGTCCTTGAGCTAAGTCTTGCCTATAAGGCAATAGTTGTAGAACATCTCATAAATGAAAATATAATGTGGTAGAGTCAACTCTTGCCCGTGGGGCATAATTTGTTGTTTGAAAGTCCTTGAGCTAAGTCTTGCCTCTAAGACAATAGTTGTAGAACATCTCATAAATAAAAATATAACGTGGTAGAGTCAACTCTTGCCCGTGAGGCATAATTTGTTATTTGAAAGTTCTTGAGCTAAGTCTTGCCTCTAAGGTAATAGTTGTAGAATATCTCATAAATGATAACATAACATGGTAGAGTTAACTCTTTCCGGTGGGGCATAATTTGTTGTTTGAAAGTCCTTGAGCTAAGTTTTGTCTCTAAGGCAATAGTTGTAGAACATCTCATAAATGAAAACATAATGTGGTAGAGTCAACTCTTGCCCGTGGGGCATAGTTTGTTGTTGGAAAGTTCTTGAGCTAAGTCTTGCCTCTAAGGCAATAGTTGTAGAATATCTCATAAATGAAAATATAACGTGGTAGAGTCAGCTCTTGCCTGTGGGGCATAGTTTGTTGTTTGAAAGTCCTTGAGTTAAGTCTTTCCTATAAGGCAATAGTTGTAGAACATCTCATAGATGAAAATATAACGTGGTGGAGTCAAATCTTGCCCGTGGGGCATAATTTATAGTTTGAAAGTCCTTGAGCTAAGTTTGCCTCTAAGGCAATAGTTGTAGAAAATCTCATAAATGAAAACATAATATGGTAGAGTCAACTTTTGCCCGTGGGACATAATATGTAGTTTGAAAGTCCTTTTGCCAAGTCTTGCCTCTAAGACAATAGTTGTAGAACATCTTATAAATGAAAACATAACGAAGTAAAGTTAACTTTGCCCTTGGGGCATAATTTGTAGTTTGAAAGTCATAAGTCTTGCCTCTACAATGTAGTAGTGTCAACTCTTGCCCATGAAACGTAACTTGTTGTATGAAAGTCATAAGTCTTGCCTTTATAATGTGATAGTGTCAACTCTTACTCATGAGATGTAACTTGAATGGAACAAATCGAAGAAAAGAACAAAAAATATAAAAATTGCAGAAAAAGAAGAAAAATATTAAAAAAATAAAAATTAAAGAAAATGCAGAAGTTGAGAGAGAATAGGAAAAAAATAAAGGTTGATAAAAATAAAGGTCGAGAAAAATTAAAAAAGAAAAAAGAAAGAAAAAAGAAAAATAAAAAAAGTTTTTTTATATAAAAGTAGACGTTGAGAGGTGTAAATAAAAAAATAAGAGTTGAGAAAAACTAAAAAAAAAAAAAAAAAAATTGAGAGGAAAAAAAAAAAGTAAGGGTTGAGAAAAATTTAAAATAAAAAGAGAAAAGAAAAAATAAAAATTTAAGTAAAATTAAAAAGAGAAAAAAGATAAAAGTTGAAAGATATAAATATGGAGTTGTTATTCAGTATGAGGATCATTTATGTAATTTACTCAATTGATTAGGGGTAATTTTATCCAAAAAAATATTAGTTAATAGGTAAAGGCTATTTTAATGAAACCTTTTTATTTGAGGCTAAAATTTATAAGTCACAACAATTTGAGTCCATTTTTTAGATTTACCCAGATAAAAGTTAGTCAAGTTGTTATAATACATAATTGTGTTTGTATCATCAATTTAGAGTTGTTACAAATTCTAATTCTAACTATACTTTGTATTTGATTTTCATGATCAAACGCCTATTATGTATGTAGGCGTCTTATTAGGCTTGTTACTCATCACTAGAATATGGTACTGAGAATAAATGCGTCTTACCTTATATTTCGCAGCAGATGATTAAAAAACATATTTTCCTTTGTTAAATGCACTTGAATCATGATCTCATGGCAGTACACAACCATTTCATTTCTTGGTGAATAATATCTCACCCCCCAAAAAATAATGATAAGAATAATCTGACACACTGGAAAACAAAATTTTATGTCACGAGTGGGAGTGGAGTTCCATTGCCAAAAAAGCTCACACTCTACATACTAGGATACAAGAATTACGGGAAATAAAAATAAAAAAAGAGAGACAAAATTAAACAATAAACATAATAGATAATATCAGAATAACACTACAACAAAATATTATTACAAACAAAGCACCCGAAACGAAAAATAAATAAACAAACAAACACACTTAATAAGATATCAAAATTTGAATTACTAAGATTCAAGCTTAAAAAGTAAATAAATGTGAATAATTGAACTTCCATACCTTCATTCACAAACAAATAAAGTCTTAGATAATATATTAATCCACTGTACAAAAAAACTAATTACTTGCAACTTCTAATGCAAAAATTGGTAAATTAAGAGACCAACTAGACATTGGTCTGGAACACAACTATCATTAATATACTTTAGCACACATTTTACATCAGCAACAAAATATATAATCAACACAAAAGCAATGCATCTTTTTGATCAGGAAGGTATTGAACTTCTCGACGCATCGTTAATAATTCCTTCTCTATAATAATATTTCTTCAAGATTCAGGATCTTCAGCATGAGTTGGATTCTTGGAAGAACGAGCCATAAATGCTCTAATCATAGGCTTAACTTTCTCCACAGTTTTAATTATTCCCAAAAACATGAACCTGTAGAGTATCACCATTCCAAATACTATTGCAACATCCACCCATTTTGAATATCCCATTTCCACTTGCCATACATTTCTCAATATCTCATCACCACTTATGATGGATGGCCCTCCAATTTGCTCGTTGGGGAACGTCAATCCCAAGAACTCATTCTTGTAAAATCCTTGATTTGCATATTTGTGGAATGCAATGTAATACATTGGGTATTTCCAAAATGGCTTAGGAAGATCATCCGGCAATCTGAAGAAACCTCCATTAAGCATCATGACACCTTGAATTCCAGCTCCTGTTATCAAAGGTGGTAAAATTAGCTTACGAAAATATGACCCATCAGAATTGATCTGTTCATTTATTAACTTGACATATTTTAATTAATATGTTAAAATTTAGTCTAACTCGTTTGTTTGACACTCTTACCTGTTATGATTCCCATGAGAAAGTCAGGGACAATGCTAGCCACAATCATCATGAGGCTTTCGACTAACATCATGGTTGCGAATAACATTAGTGCAAAATAGGCAAAGTGATCAAACCCTTTTTGTAGTCCGACTAGGTAATAAGCCATTGCGCCAGGTGCTACTGAGATTAATACAAGGTAAGGAATCGAAGAAAATGTATTTCCCACCACATATGCAGACACACCGTAGTGCCCATTTAATCTTTCTCGAGTGAAAATCTAGATAAAAAAAGAGAGGAAGACATGTATATAAGTATTATTGTAAAAGATTTTATGTTATATAAATGGATAAATTGTTATATAGAGATAATTAGTAAGTGCATATACTTTCATGTCTTCAACAAAAGAAGGGAATCCACCAATGGCCATAAAGGTTAAGAAGGCAGCAACAAACATCAGCATTGATCCTCTAGCCTGCATAATGTATCAATTGGAAGAAAGGAAGTTATTAGACGAAAGGAATTGGGGCGAAAGACAACTTCTGGCGTGATCAACAGAAATTTATCGCTAATCTTATTTAACGATGAATTAACTATAGATTATCAAAAAATTATGTTAACTAATGGTTAATTAGCAACACCTTAGTGATAAATCATAGCTAATTCCTTTTTAAATTTTGTAGTGGTAATACTTTAATGAAATTAGAACTTTTTAGATTTTAACTTATATATATTGACGAATAAAATATTTACCTGAATTGAGCCAAAGTCGTGACCAATGTCATGAAAAATAGTGCCAACACATAAGCACAAAGCAATATAAATTGCAAAACGTAGCCAGTAATAGCCAAGGTCACGATACATGTTCACGAAGGACCTCCTTGTGAGAACCATACACTGAGTAATGAAACTTGCTTGCTTTCCTTTCTTTGCCTCTTCTCCTCCACTCTATATACAAAGTAAATGTTCATAAAATTATTAGTTAGTATTATATGAACCATAATTATGATTCTAAAACAACATGACTAATATTATACAAATTAATTACCTGTTGGGAAATTTCCATAACTCTGCGTTGAACTTGTTGACAACCTTGTGAGGTCTTGTATGACTTAACAAGAATGTTGATTGCTTCTGTGGCAGTGGTTTTTCCCGTAACTCCTTTTTCGATATCCTAATTAATTAGGATAAATAGCCAATTAAGTCCTCATGAGTAATTAATTATCTCTAAATGAAGAAGAAGATATAAATCAATAATACTTACAATATCAAAGTCCTTGTTGATTGTCCTTAGGTAGTGATCAGATGGATTCCTCATTGTTGGACATGGGAATCCGTTCAAAGCAAAATACTGCAAGTTACACATTTGGAAGGTCAGGAAAAAATAATTACTTTACTAGTGAAATAAATAAAAATATCTACACTAGGCGTATGTATAAAATATGTATTATATTATACATTAATATATAGAACAATATGTATTTGTCGATTAATTAGGTATACATTTTAGAAGTCAGAATGTGATATGTACCTCATTTGCAGCAGAAATGGAACCAAAGTAGACAGTCCTTCCAGAAGACAAAAGGCAAAGATTATGGAAAAGTTCAAACACTTCACTACTAGGCTGATGAATAGAAGCCACAACAGTCCTTCCATCTTGTTTAGCCAATTGAACTATTCTATTCATAACATGATAAGAGGCAGCACTATCAAGCCCACTTGTTGGCTCATCAAGAAATAGGAGTTTTGGCCTTTTTAGTATTTCAATACAAATACTAACTCTTCTTTTTTGTCCCCCACTTAGCCCTTTAACACTCCATCCACCAATTCTTGTGTTCATTGCATCTTGTAAACCCATTTCCCTTATGGTTGCTTCAGCCCTTTCTCTCTTCTCGGATCTTGACATCGAATCGGGTAGTTGGAGTTGGGCTGAATAGTAAATTGCTTCTCGCACTGTCAGTGTTGTCATCAACGTGTCATCTTGTGTCACGTATGCCTTTGAAAAAGAAAATAAAAAATCAGTCACGTTAAGAAATGATGGTGTATAGAAGTTAAACTAGAGAAAAAAAAAAAAAGGTGAGACGTTAGTTAGCGTACCGAAGTGCCAAAAGCAAGTGATTGCCTACGACCATTGATGAGGATTTCTCCAGTTTGTCTTGTGTTGGAGTCCAATCTCCCTGCAATAGTATTATGTCCATCAGATTAACAAACTTAATTAGTTTATATTTTTCTAAATTAAGCTTCAATTCTTGTTTTTCCCTCTGTTTATATGATTTTTTTAAAAAAACTACCAGTGATAGGATCTCTTTCATGGATATATATAATCTTTCTATTTTAATAAGAATTTTGGATTTGAGGAAATAATATAAGAAATTTTGATAGAAAATGTTGGACCCCAACATAAATTTAAATGAATCAGAACCTCAAACTAGGACCAAGTATTCAATGGAAAAAAAAAAAAAAAGTCTCTTTTAATTGGGCAAACATTCTGGTGTACACCAAACAACAATTAATGGAAGATGTGGACCCTTCACCATCCTTGTACTAGCGTGTGTGGTTGGTAGTTCATAAACCATTCATACAAGACAATAAAATAACATTAAGCAGAATGCCGAATTTTTTAACCCGTTGCACTTTTAAACACTTTTAAAGAACAAACGAAATAAAAAGTGAAATTCATCATCACTATTCGATCATATTCTCTCTAAATGTTTTACCGGCTAGCTAGATCGCGATAGTTTAGTTTCTTTACCTCTAATTAGAATATGATTTCATGTTTTAAGAATAAAAAATTATTCGACATGAGAGTATCTTACCCCCTTATATTAAGTCTATTCGATAAAAAAAAAATTGATTAATCGATGCAGTAAATTTCAAATACTAGATAATTAAACAGAAAAAAGAATACCTGCTAGAGCATCAAGAAGAGTGGATTTGCCACAACCAGAAGGACCCATAATGGCCAAGACTTCACCAGGTTGAACATAACCCGTAAGGCCTTGCAATATAGCTCTCCTCCCAGTTTTCTTGTCTGGCACAGTCACCCACAAGTCCTTCCATGTTAAATAAATTCCTTCATTATACAACTTTCCACTCAAAGGCACATCTTCATATCCAAAATTACTAGTAATATTATTAGTACTAATCATAGGATGAACATTAATTTGTGGTGGCGGTTCATAATAATTTTCCACTTCTAAGGACCTTTTTATTTCAGAATCAACCCTTAGAGATGGTGCTCCAACTGAACCAATTGCAACATGAGGTGCTTGACTACTAAATGGGAAATTTTTGGTTGGATTAATGTTGTTAAAAGGAATATCTTCTGATGTAATGCTTTCATTTGTCTCGGATTCATGACGTCTATGTGGTGATCTATTTGGACTAGGCGTCCATCTCGGAACATAATTAGATTGCATCTCCATTTGCTTCTTTCTGTGTGTGATTTTGTGCTAGTTGCTCAAAATTTTGTATACAAATTAAGAATTAAGAGAGAAAGAGAAAGGTAGAGAAATACTAATTAACTTAGATTATTGTTAAGCGAATGCATGGAATAGAGTGGAAAGGTGGTCGATATTTATAATGTCAAAAAGGAATATGGTTGGGAAATTGGAGCAGTATCTAGTTGTACTATGAAACAGTTGACCAAAATTAAATGTACTCCTATATTGGCTTCCAAGGGATGACATACTATAAGACATAAATGAGTATTTCTGAATTTGGCCTATAAAGGTCTTCATTTATCATTTCCTCGAGTGTTAAGGCTGATTCGACCTCTTCTGAATAGTTGTCTGAAAAGGAAGTTGCTAGGCATCTTCATTTTATGATTTTTGTTTTTCTTTACCATTTGTTAGTTCCTTTGTAGTTGTAACCTGTAAGGGTTTTCTTTTCGATAAAAATAATTGAGGTATATTTTCGATAGGGAACACTTTAATTTACCTTCTTTGTTGCATTATATATCCGATGTGAATTTAGATTATCAAGCAGATAGCTTTAGATAACTATAAGTCATATGCTAAGCTACTCTACAAAAACTAGAAGATACAAAATTTTTAGAGTAGTAGATAGGAGTAATTTTTTTTTTATTTGTATAAGCTTTAATAGATAAAGTTATCCTATATCTATAACAGAGCGAAAGATAACGATTAGATAAAGTTATCTGATATCTATAAGAGAGCGAAAGATAACGAACACCGGCCCCAACACCAACTTTTTCAATAACAAATTGCTTGAGCTACTCTATGATAATACAATGTAAGGCATAACTTACCACATCAACTTAAGCCTGTCAAACGGGTCGGGCTGACCCGGCCTGATTCAGCCCGATCCACTAAGCAAACCCGCTCCGGTATGATCCGTCCCGATCAGCCCACGGGCTGTAGGGTATCGGGTCCCGAGCTGGGTTATTTTTTGGTTTGGGCCCGGTTAACTCGACCCGGAACCGGCTTGGATACTTTTTTTTTTAATTTTGGATTTGGTCATAATCTGACCATTGGGCCCAACGGCTATATTACCGTTTGGGCCCTTAAAACGGCTCAATTGGTCTTTTTTAATTAAAAAAAAAATCATTTTAAATATTTTTTTAATCGCAAAAAAAAATCTATAAATACCCTACACTCTCAAATCATTTTTCACACAAATTTTCATTCTCTCAAATCTCATTCTCTCTCAATTCTCAAATATTCTATATATTTAAATTTTTAAAGTGCTCACTTTAATTTTTTAATTTTGCGATTATAAAGTACGAGTAGAAGTTTCTAAAGTCGCAACCTTCGGATACTTCCAAAATTTGGTATTATCGTTCCATCTCTTACGTTTAATTTTTAATTAGTGTATTAATTATTGAATATTTTATTTTAATATATTTGTGTTTTGAATTTTTTTAGTTTAATTTATATTACGGATAAATTAAGAAACCTCGCCACTAAAGGTGTTAAAAAAATTTGTCCCGGAAGTGGTAGTGGTAGCAAAAAGCGAATTACTAGCGGTAGAGGTACTTCAAGAAGTAGATATATCTGTGTGCCTTCGCCTCTGGTACCGCTTGGTACACCTTTTGAGGAAGAAATAGGTGTAGGTGTTCACGATAGGGATTATGTAGAAACTCAGGAAAATTACGGTAGAGAAGAAGAAAATGAAGTAGATGTGTTAATTTAGACGAAGATGATGAATATATTGGTGAGACACCCGCAGTAGAAAATGCTAACGTTAGATCTAAATTGGTTAATCTCCCTCTCCGGCCTCCCCGTGCCCCAAGAGCTCGTAAAACAACTAGTATTGCATGACAATTTTTTGAACGTATATCAGATACTGAGGTGCAATGCAATATTTGTCAACAAATATATAAGCATAAAAGCGGAGGCAAGCAAGGAGGTACGGGTACGTTAATGAGACATATAGGAGATGCTCACGAAAGAGAGTTAAATATTGCACGAGGTGGTGCGGATGTTGGTGGGCCAACGCAAACTAGAATGGACCCAGCAACTGGTCAGGTAATGAAGAAGTATAATAAATTGAGGGACCGGGAAGAAATAGCTAAAATGGTAGTTGTGGTTTGTTTGCCTTTTAGTTTTCCTTCTTCTGATGCCTTTATTATTATATTCAAGCAATTTATAATCCTATGTTTAATGGTATTCCTAGAAGTACTTGTCGGTCTGATATTTTTAGACTTCATTCACAATAATATTTTTATTTATCAACATTGTTAAAAAATATTCAATGTAGATTGTCCCTAACTTCTAATCTTGATCGTGCTGTAAATAAAAATGATTATTTAACTGTTACTTGTCACTGGATGGATAGTAATTTTGTGATGCAAAAACGTATTCTTGTTTTTTTATATGATGAAGATCGTAAACATACTGGAGATTTTATTGTTGATTCGATTGTTAAAGTTGCAGAATTTTATGGAATCGAAAATAAAATCTTATGTATTGCTTTTGATAATGCTTCTAACAACGAGACTGCTATAACAAAGTTAAAATCTAAGTTATCTCCGCCGTTACTTGAAATTTTTCATATTAAGTGTGCATGTCATATATATAATTTAATTGTAAAAGATGGTCTTGAGTTTTTTGAGCTTTATATTGAAAAAATCCATCTTGTTGTTGTTTTATTCAAGGAAATAATCGAAGAAAAAAAATAGAGAATTTAAAGTTAAATATCAAGAAAATGGACTTGCACCGATATTGATGCCTGAGGAAATTGATATTAGATGAAATTCTACGTATGATTTTTTAAAAACTTGTTATAAATATAGAGTTCCTATTACACTAGCTTTTAACCAATATTGTGGTTCATTTGTTGATTCTGTTGATTGCATGCTACATGATTCTGATTGGGTTGTAATTAATGATCTTGTTAAGTTTTTAGAAAAAATTTACATAGCTATGGTTGAATTTTTCGGTGCTTATTATTCTACTGTTTGTAATATTTTGGCATATATAACCGATATTTCTGGTTTGCTCAAAAATATAAAAATAAAGAAGGTTATAAAGAAGTTGTTAGTGCCATGTTTACTAAATTTTAAAAATATTTTTTTCGATTCCTCCTATTTACTTGGTTGGTGCTATGCTAAATCCGTGCATGAAATATAATACTATGTGCCACTTTAGTACTCTTATTTATGCTAACTTAAAAATAAATACTAACAATGTTTCTCAACAAGTACAACCTGATTTGTGGACGGCTATGGGTGATGCGAATGAATACATAGAAAAATTATATAATCACTATGCTGATTTAGTTGATTTAGCTGTACCTACAAATATCACTCCAATTGTCGCTCCTCATCCTCCCGAAGAGTCATCATCTTCTAAAAGACCGGCACATAGTGGTTTTCCTGATTTCTTTTATGATTTACCTTGTTGGAACAGTGTTGATGAGAGAGCTTACACATCAACTTATCGGGAAGAGCTTAAATATTATCTTCGATCGCCGCCAGAGGACCAGAGACGACGGATCATCACGTTCGATTGGTGGAGGAGTAATGAAACACAATATCCTATGCTTTCAAGATTAGCTAGAGATATCTTGAATGTTCCAATGTCAACCGTTGCATCAGAGAGCGTTTTTAGTCAGGGCCGACAACAACTTGGAGACAACCGACACTCATTGGGAAGCAATGCAATGAATATTCTAGTTTGCCTCAGAGATTGGATTAGAGCGGAAAGAAGAAATCAAGGAATGGAAGTGGAGCCGAACGACGAGCAGAAACTTGAAGAAATTATATCTTCACGAGAGAACTCAGCAGAATCAAGTCGAATGCATGGTTTTGCTCCCGTTGACTTTGACTATCCTATGCAAGTTCCCGTTAATATTAACATGAATGGGTTGAAAAAAATGATGCATAATTTGTATATTTTTCATTCATGTAAATTATAAATTTTGGATCATTTTGCAATCAATAAAATTCAACATTCATTCACTCCTTAGTCCTTACTTTGTAATACTTTTCATTTAAAGATTTAAATTGAATTTCTAGTTTAAATTAAAAACTTACTTTTAATATATTATTAATATACTATCAAGTATTATTAATTTATTATATTAAGTAGCATATGTTTTGTATATTTGTGTATATATCTTCTATAGATGTGTATATTTAATGTATACATGTGTATATATTTTATAAATTGTATATATATTGTAGTATATATATATTGTAGTATATGTTTTATTTAAAGTAGTACATATATATTGAATGGTGCGTATATATGAGTATATATCTTCTATAGACGAATATATTAAATGTATACATGTGTATATGTTTTATAAATTAGTATATAACTATATATATATATTGTAATGTATATATATTGTAGTATATTTTATTAAAAGTAGTACATATATATTGAATGGTGCATATATATGTGTATATATCTTCTATAGACGTATATATTTAATGTATACATGTGTATATGTTTTATAAATTAGTATATAACTATATATATTGTAGTATATGTTTTATTTAAAGTAGTACATATATATTGAATGGTGCGTATATATGTGTAGTGTATATATCTTCTATAGACGTATATATTTAACGTATACATGTGTATATGTTTTATAAATTAGTAACTAGTATATAACTATATATATAATTATATATATTGTAGTATATATATATTGTAATATATGTTTTATTTAAAGTAGTACGTATAGTCGTATATATTGAATGTTACGTATATATGTGTAATTGTGTATATATTTTTTAAATTCTAATGTAGTATATACTATATATATAGTGTATATATATTGTTTAACGTATTTAAAATGTATATAGATGAGTATATATAGTGTATATTGAATTATTATTTTTTTGACCGGGTTTAGGTGGATTTGATCGGGTGATTTAAGTAGACCGAGTTAGGATTATTTTTAAAATTTTTACTGTTGAACCCAAACCAGACCCGACCCACTTAACCACAACCCAAACTCGGCCCGACCCGACCCACAACCTGACTAAATTTAATGGGCCAATTCTAGATTGACCCGGTCCGACCCACTCAACACCCTTACATCAACTTCCTATCCATAATGAGTTTAAGTTATCCATGTCAGTGTAATTTTTTTAATATTATCATGTAATCTTTACTTGTTGAGTTATTGTAATATATAATTTATCTTATTTTTTTAATTATAAATCTCACACTAAAAAAAACGCATCTATAAATATTTCATAGTGATCTAATAAAATAATGTTTTTATTAAAAAAATGATGATATTGTAAAACTTATTAAAAATTCCTCATTGAAAAGTCCAGATGTCATGATTAGGAAACAGTGTTGTATCCGCAAATCTAGCTGGAGTTTGACTTACCATTAAAATATTGAAATTAAAAATAAAGGCATAAAAAGTGAAAACATGACACACACACAGAGACTGGAATTTCATCTAGGGCTTAGCCAAGCATATTTGACCGTAATTCAAAAATATCATTCATCTTAGTCTTTTTCTAAAAACGGAAAAACTCAAAAATACTCCTGAATTATTTGAAATAGCTTTAAAATATTTCTCGTTAGATTTTTGGCTCAAAAATACTCCTTCGTTAAATATTTGGTTCAAAAATACCCCTCCCTCTAACGGAATTCGAAAAAGGATGAAAAATACCCCTGAACTATCTGAAATGGCTCAAAAATACCTCTCTGTTAAATATTTGGCTCAAAAATACCCCTCCCCTTAACGAAATTCCACCAAGCATGCCTCCTAGATAAAAAAAAATTACGTGACTATGTCACATTACCATCCACATGTAAAATATTAGTATTTTTTAATTATATGACATTCCTTTCTTTTTTTATTTTTATTTAACAATGTCAGTGAAACGGATAAAACTTACAAGGCTTTTAAATTTTTAATCAAAGTAGAAAACTGGTGATTACATAATATTTTTTTTGAAAAAATTTATTAAATGTAACATCGCTATTATCAAATTCCTTTGATCATCTAAAAAATAAGTTTTTTCCTGTTAATAGGTTTAAAAGTGTGAAACCCAACAAAAGAGTCTTATTAAACTGATAAACCCATTAATTATTAGGCCGGTATAAAAGTTAAAATTAAGATTTACTCCTAAAAGTAACAATTTCAAACTAAACTTCATTTCGAATGATTAAACAAGTGTTAAAAGGAATTCATTTATTTTGAAAAAGAGTTTGCATATAGTAAATTCAACTCATTTAATAGTACATCAACATTTGTTAGCTTAAAATTTAAAATTCTAGCTCTTCCTCCGAGTCAATATCAGATCAAGATCAAACCGTCCCTCATCCCAAACGACAATAACAAAATGAAATTTAGAACTTTTAAAACACTAATGAAAAGGTGAAATCTAGTCTTTTAAAACACTAATGAAGTAATTAGCAAAAGATTGTTTTTTTTTGTTTTTTTCGTTTTTTTCGTTTCACTACTTTGAAAATAATAATAATAATAATAATAATAATAATAATAATAATAATAATAATAATAATAATAATAAAGAAGAAAGAAATGTCATATAATTAAAAAATACTAACATTTTACATGTGGATGGTAATGTGGCATAATCACGTGGTTTTTTTTTATTTTGGTGACATGCTTGGTGGAATTTTGTTAAAGGGAGGGGTATTTTTGAGCCAAATATTTAACAGAGGGATATTTTTGAGCCATTTCAGATAGTTCAGGGGTATTTTTTATCCTTTTCCGAATTCCGTTAGAGGTGGGGGGTATTTTTGAGCCAAATATTTAACGGAGGGGTATTTTTGGGCCAAAAATCTAACGAGAGAAATTTTTAAGCTATTTCAGATAATTCAGGGATATTTTTGAGCTTTTGGCGTTCTAAAAAAGAAATGTACAATATAGTTAAATCTCTTTATATGGTGTTGTTTGTTTCAAAACAATTTAACTAGTATAATGTGATGTTATATTATTACAGAGGACATATAATATAAGTAACATTATGTGAAAGTCGATTTTAAAGAATACTAGTCGGTTTTAAAGAATACTTTTTCATTATAGTGAAATATTACTATAAAGAATGACTATTATCGAAAGAGTCATGTAGATAATGGAAGGAGAAAGGAAACCTAAACCGTAAAAGTTGAACTAATATAATTTAGCTGTAAAATTTATTCAATCTTGGGTCTTAATTATATACTAATTTGTAAAACATATACACTTGGATACGTTAAATATATACGTCTATAGAAGATATATACACACCATTCAATATATATGTACTAGTTTAAATAAAATATATACTACAATACATATATATATACTACAATATTTATATATATATATATATAGTTATATACTAATTAATAAACCATGTACATAACGTATACATTAAATATACTCATCTATAGAAGATATATACACACATATATATATATATATACCATTCAATATATTCACTACTTTAAATAAAACATACACTACTATATATATATATAGTTATATACTAATTTATAAAACATATACACATGTATACGTTAAATATATATTACTTTAGATTTAGAAGATATACACACACACATATTTTGAAATAGCTTAAAAATATCCCTTATTAAATTTTTGACTCAAAAATACTCCTTCGTAAAATATTTGGTTCAAAAATACCCCTCCCTCTAACGGAATTCGGAAAAGGATCAAAAATACCCCTAAACTATCTGAAATGGCTCAAAAATATCCCTCTGTTAAATATTTAGCTCAAAAATACCCCTCCCCTTAACGAAATTCCACCAAGCATGCCTCCTAAATAAAAAAAAAAACTATGTGACTATGTCACATTACCATCCACATGTAAAATGTTAGTATTTTTTAATTATATGACATTCCTTTCTTCTTCTTTTTTAATTTAACAATGTCAGTGAAACGGACAAAACTTACAAGGCTTTTTAATTTTTAATCAAAGTAGAAAAACGGGGGTTACATAATATATTTTTTGAAAAAATTTATTAAATGTAACATCGCTATTATCAAATTCCTTTGATCATCTAAAAAATAAGTTTTTTCCTGTTAATAGATTTAAAAGTGTGAAACCCAACAAAAGAGTCTTATTAAACTGATAAACCCATTAATTATTAGGCCGGTATAAAAGTTAAAATTAAGATTTACTCGTAAAAGTAACAAATTTCAAACTAAACTTCAAATTAGTTACTCAAAAAATGTGTTTGGCTTTGCTAGCTTTTACTCAAAATGTTTATGTTAAAATGATTTAATAAATACCTCCTCTAATCTAAAATTAATGAATCTTTGAATGTGGCACACATCTTCAAAAAGTTAATGAATGACATAATTAAAGAATAATTTATCAATATTAAGTATCATTTTACTTCTTTTCAAACTTGTTCTAAAAATAATAAGATTATTCATCAAAACTGAATTTAGAAAAATGAATTAATTTCGAATGATTAAACAAGTGTTAAAAGGAATTCATTTATTTTGAAAAAGAATTTGCATGTAGTAAATTCAACTCAATTAATAGTACATCAACATTTGTTAGTTTAAAATTTAAAATTCTAGCTCTTTCTCCGAGTCAACATCAGATCAAGATCAAGCTGTCCCTCATCCCAAACGACAATAACAAGATGAAATTTAGAACTTTTAAAACACTAATGAAAAGGTGAAATCTAGAACTTTTAAAACACTAATGAAGTAATTAGCAAAAGATTGTTTTTTTGGTTTTTTCGTTTCACTACTTTGAAAAAAAAAAAAAAAGGAATGTCATATAATTAAAAAATACTAACATTTTACATGTGAATGGTAATGTGGCATAGTCACGTGGTTTTTTTTTTATATAGGTGACATGCTTGGTGGAATTTCGTTAAAGGGAGGGGTATTTTTGAGCCAAATATTTAACAGAGTGATATTTTTGAGTCATTTCAGATAGTTCAGGGCTATTTTTGATCCTTTTCCGAATTCCGTTAGAGGGAGGGGTATTTTTGAGCCAAAAATCTAACGAGGGGCATTTTAAAGCTATTTCAAATAGTTCAGAGGTATTTTTGAACCTTTTATGTTCTAAAAAAGAAATGTACAGTATAAATTTGTACAGTTAAATCTCTTTATATGGTGTCGTTTGTTTCAAAACAATTTAACTAGTATAATAAGATTTTATATTATTACAGAGGATATATAATATAAGTAACATTATGTGAAAGTCGGTTTTAAAGAATACTAGTCGGTTTTAAAGAATACTTTTTCATTATAGTGAAATATTACTATAAAGAATGACTATTATCAAAAGAGTCATGTAGATAATGGAAGGAGAAAGGAAACCTAAATCGTAAAAGTTGAACTATGGCTGTCAAGTGGGTCAGGCCGGGCAAATACGGAACCAGCCCGTGTTATTTAATCGGGTTGAGAGCTGGGCCCGAGCCGGGTTGGGGTCTAAGTGGGTCAGGCTGGTCCGGGCCCAACAGTAAAAAAATTAAAAACCACCCTAACCCGGCCCACTTAACCCAACCCGGTCAAACCCGATTAAAAAACAGGTCAAACACGGTCAAAAATATAAAAAAAAAAAACTTTTTGTCAATATACATTATATATACCCACCTATATACATTATAAATACGTTAAACAATATATATACACTATATATATAGTATATACTACATTATAATTTAAAAAATATATACACATATACACAATTACACATATATACGCACCATCCAAAAATATATGTACAACTTTAAACTTTAAAGTTTAAATAAAATATACTACAATATATATAAATATATATATAATTATATATATACACATGTATACATTAAATATACACGTCTATAGAAGATCTATTCACATATATATACTCTAATTTATGTGTATGTAATACTTTAAATGAAATATACTATAATATATATACATTACAATATATATTTGTATAGTTATATACTAATTTATAAAACATATACACATGTATACGTTAAATATACACGTCTATAGAAGATCTATTCACATATATACACTCTATTCTATGTATATGTAATACTTTAAATGAAATATACTATAAAGTTATACATTACAATATACATTTGCAAAGTTATATACTAATTTATAAAACATATACACATGTATACGTTAACTATACACGTCTATAGAAGATCTATTCAGATATATACACTCTATTCTATGTATATGTAATACTTTAAATGAAATATACTATAAAATTATACATTACAATATACATTTGCATAGTTATATACTAATTTATAAAATATATACACATGTATACATTAAATATACACGTCTATAGAAGATCCATTCACATATATACACTCTATTCTATGTATATGTAATACTTTAAATGAAATATACTATAATATATATACATTACAATATATATTTGTATAGTTATATACTAATTTATAAAATATATACACATGTATACGTTAAATATACACGTCTATAGAAGATCTATTCACATATATACACTCTATTCTATGTATATGTAATACTTTAAATCAAATATACTACAATATATATACATTACAATACATATTTGTATAGTTATATACTAATTTATAAAACATATACACATGTATACGTTAAATATACACGTCTATAGAAGATCCATTCACATATATACACTCTATTCTATGTATATGTAATACTTTAAATGAAATATACTATAATATATATACATTACAATATATATTTGTATAGTTATATACTAATTTATAAAATATATACACATGTATACGTTAAATATACACGTCTATAGAAGATATATTCACATATATACACTCTATTCTATGTATACGTAATACTTTAAATCAGATATACTACAATATATATTTGTATAGTTATATACTAATTTATAAAATATATACTCATGTATACGTTAAATATACACGTCTATAGAAGATCTATTCACATATATACGCTCTATTCTATGTATATGTAATACTTTAAATCAAATATACTACAATATATATACATTGCAATATATATTTGTATAGTTATATACTAATTTATAAAATATATACACATGTATACGTTAAATATACACGTCTATAGAAGATCTATTCACATATATACACTCTATTCTATATATATGTAATACTTTAAATCAAATATACTATAATATATATACATTACAATATATATTTGTATAGTTATATACTAATTTATAAAACATAAACATGTATACGTTAAATATACACGTCTATAGAGGATCTATTCGCATATATAAACTCTATTCTATGTATATGTAATACTTTAAATCAAATATAATACAATATATATTTGTATAGTTATATACTAATTTATAAAATATATACTCATGTATACGTTAAATATACACGTCTATAGAAGATCTATTCACATATATACACTCTATTCTATGTATATGTAATACTTTAAATCAAATATACTACAATATATATACATTACAATATATATTTGTATAGTTATATACTAATTTAGAAAATATAAACACATGTATACGTTAAATATACACGTCTATAGAAGATCTATTCACATATATACACTCTATTCTATGTATATGTAATACTTTAAATGAGATATACTACAATATATATACATTACAATATATATTTGTATAGTTATATACTAATTTATAAAATATATACTCATGTATATGTTAAATATTCACGTCTATAGAAGATCTATTCACATATATACACTCTATTCTATGTATATGTAATACTTTAAATGAGATATACTACAATATATATATATACATTACAATATATATTTGTATAGTTATATACTAATTTATAAAATATATAGACATATATACGTTAAATATACACGTCTATAGAAGATCTATTCACATATATACACTCTATTCTATGTATATGTAATACTTTAAATGAGATATACTACAATATATATATACATTACAATATATATTTGTATAGTTATATACTAATTTATAAAACATATACACATGTATACGTTAAATATAAACGTCTATAGAAGATCTATTCACATATATACACTCTATTCTATGTATATGTAATACTTTAAATGAGATATACTACAATATATATTTGTATAGTTATATACTAATTTATAAAATATATACACATGTATACGTTAAATATACATATTTATAGAAGATCTATTCACATATATACACTCTATTCTATGTATATGTAATACTTTAAATGAGATATACTACAGTATATATACATTACAATATATATTTTTATAGTTATATACTAATTTATAAAATATATACACATGTATACGTTAAATATACACGTCTATAGAAGATCTATTCACATATATACACTCTATTCTATGTATATGTAATACTTTAAATGAAATATATACTATAATATATTTGTATAGTTATATACTAATTTGTAAAACATATACACTTGGATACGTTAAATATATACGTCTATAGAAGATATATACACACCATTCAATATATATGTACTAGTTTAAATAAAATATATACTATAATACATATATATATACTACAATATTTATATATATATATAGTTATATACTAATTTATAAACCATATACATAACGTATACATTAAATATACTCATCTATAGAAGATATATACACACATATATATATATACACCATTCAATATATTCACTACTTTAAATAAAACATACACTACTATATATATATATATATATATATATATATATATATATAGTTATATAGTTATATACTAATTTATAAAACATATACACATGATTACATTAAATATATATTACTTTAGATTTAGAAGATATACACACACATATATATATATATATATACCATTCAATATATACACTACTTTAAATAAAAGTATAAAGCATATGCTACTTAATATAATAAATTAATAATACTTGATAGTAAATTAATAATGTATTAAAACTAAGTTTTTAATTTCAGTTTGTGAAATTCTGAATTTTCAAAAAAAAAAAAAAAAAAAAAAAAAAAAAAACTTAACCGGGCCGGGCCGATTAACCGGCAGGCCCAAATCGGGTTGGGTCCGGGCCGGGTTAATCGGGGCCCAATAAAAAACCCAACCGGACCGGAATCCGGATCCCTAAAACCCTTGGGCTTACCGGGTCGGATCAAACCGGACCAGTTTAATTATGTGGGCCGGTTAAACACCCATAAGTTGAACTAATATAATTTAGCTGTAAAAGTTATTCAATCTTGGGTTTTAATTATTGGCTATTGATTCTTTGTAATTGCTTTTCTGATTTATTTTAAATTTTCCACAATCCTTGTGATTGCTTAACAACCAAAATGTTTGTTGCTTTACAAGTTTGTTTATTTCCATATGAATTTAAGATTGTTTATAAATAAATCAATACTAATCAACAATGTATATGAGCAAGAGGCTTGGTCCAACTATATGTGAAAAAGAGACTCTTCTAACAAAACGATAAAATTGTGATTGAAGAGTATAAATAAAAGTATTTATTCAAAGAGCATGAGTGATCCAGTAGTAGAATTGGTCAATGTCATGGTCCATAATTGATTAAATTCCAAGTTGCTACATTTCATGTTTTTTTTTTATAAGAAAAATAATTTTCTGAAAAATCGAGGGAATTTGTTGATTTTTTTCTTTTTATTTTTAATTGTATTCTGGTGGTTCAATTAAAATTGATAATTGTACATTTTTATAAGGGTAACTTACATAAATTCCTGAATCTTTAAGTTATATTACATAAAATCTCGACTATTTTGTTAATTACATTTTATCTCGATTTTTTGAAATGGTGATAAATACCCATATGTTATATGGTGATACATATAAAAAAGTGATACATTTGAAACTAACAAAATATTTATTTAAGGAAATAATAGATTCTCTTTTATTCATTGTATTCTTTTATTTAAGAAAAGATATCTAATTTTTATTTCTTTTTAGATTTAATTTAGGTGTTTTAATTATGTTTCTCTTTTTCGTCTTTAATTATGAAAGATTTGTTTTTTGGGTCTTTTTTCTCCTTTTTTCGTCTTTAATTTCGTCTTTAATTTTAATCTGCTTTTTTTAGATCTAATTTTGATTATGTTTCAATTCTGCTTTTAGTCTTTTTTAAAAAAATATTATTACTTTTGTTTCCTACAGTGACTACACCATTACCTTTCATCAATAACATATGAATCACCATAATACCATATATATCACCCATTAATATCATATAAATCACCATTAATTGAAATAAATAATTGTATCTACCATATGAATCACAATAATACCATATATATCACCAATTAATATCATATGAATCACCCGATAATTATATTTACCATATCAATCATCATAATACAATATGCATCACCCATTAAGTATGAGATTTGTGTAATTTATTATTTTTATAACCAACTTACGTCCTTCAATTTTAAATGAGATAGTCCGTCAATTTCCTTCAATCGATCCAACAGTTTCCAATGTACGTAGTTCAGTCCGTCAGTTTTGACCCTAGATTTCGACCTATTTTTAGTAGGGATATGTGCAATAGTAACATAAAGCTTAGGGGTTGTTTGGTTAGGAACATGTTATTTCAAGATTAATTATTTTGGTATTAGTTTTTTCAGGATAAACTATTGAACCATGTATATGAAATAATCGATCGCATTATTATTGTATAAATGGTGGGATGAGTAATAACGTGATTAATTAATACCTTCAATCAAAAATACGAGATAAATAATTTTGAATTTTATTTCAAAATTATTATACCTTATACTTCACACCAAACGATTCCTTAGTGTATAATGAAAGGTCAAATTATGGAATGTTAAAGATTCACCGATTTATATTTCCATCACTATGGCATAAATGGTGGAAATATCGAGTTAGATATTAAAATGCGTGATAAGCTAAGTACATTAATTATAGTCGATTAAACAAATTAAAAGCTTGGTCAAGTTGAAAAAAAGATGCATTTGAAAAGGAAAAGTGTGTGTGTTGGTCAAAAAAAAAAAAAAAAAAAAAAAAAAAAAAAAAGAAGAAGAAGAAGAAGAAGAAGAAGAAAGTGAAAGCTTGGATTGACTCGAATCATTAATCAAGCTTATATTGATGCATTAAAATGCATGAAATATATTATGCAGTTTCTTCTTATTATGTTAAAACACTCAGGATTTAATTTTGAAAAAGAACATGCATGTCAAAACTGTGACTAGGTCAAAATGCATGCAATGGAGTTATTGGTAATTACAAACACCCTTGGATTTTTAAGAGAAGTTTGTATGTTTCAAAGTATATATACATTTATTAATGAAGACAAAATTCCTCTAATCAAATATTATTACTACTATTAATAATTAATAGTGTCAAGAAGCAGGCAACTCTTCGTTAATATGCCTCCTTCTTTACGTGTTTTAGCTGCTCCGTAATTTTACTATATTATTTTTAATTAATTATTTTAAGTTATTTACATATAAGAAAATTAATAATATCTAATAAAAGAGGTAAAATAAATATTTATGACATGTTTGCTTCAGCTGCTTCAACCGTAATTTTTCTATATCACCCTTAATTAATTATTATAAGTCATCTAGATATTGAAAAATTAATAATATTCAATTAAAAAAAGTAAATAACCAAATGACATGTCTACTCCAGCTGCTTTAACCCGTGATTTTATTATATCACACCTAATTGATTATTATAAGTCATTTACATATTAAAATAATAATAATATTTAATAAAAAAGTAAATAAACATTTATGACATGCCTCTTTCGGTCGTTTATATCCGTGATTTTACGATATCATTCCTAATTAATTATTATAAGTCATTTACATATTAGAAAATTAATAATATTTAGTAAGAAAAATAAAAATAGACATTTATGACATGTCTGTTTCAACTGCTTTAAATCGTAATTTTACTATATCACTCTAATTAATTATCATAAGTCGTTTAAGTATTAAAAAATTAATAATATTTAATAAAAAAGATAAAATAGACACACAATGATAAATTAACTCTTGATATTTTATATTAACTTGACGTCTTACATGAGACCCACTTAAATTTTTTTCACAAATATTTTTTATAAAATTTTTGCTACATCCCTTGTAATTAGTTATTATGAGTTATTTAAAACATGTCTGCTTCGCTACTTCAATCGTGATATTTGGTTGACTTTAGAAATTATATCAGTATCACTTAAATTGAAATAACAAAAAAAGTATTATAAATCATAATAATTAAAAACTTAAATTATTTTCAGAATATAATTGGCTATCAACGCCACAAAATTTTTTACAAGAAGAGAGTATTATAAATTATAATAGCTAACGGCTTAAAATAGTAAATTACAGTACCAAAAAATTATTATAAATTAGAATAGCTAACAACTTAAAATATCTAAAAATATATTCAAAATATAGTAATTGATTATCTAAATTTTATTTGTGTCACATAAATTGAGATCAAATAAATACAAAAAAAATACTATAAATATAATAATTAACAACTTAAAAAAAATTAAAAGATATAGAAAATTTGACGGACTCTCAAAATTATATCAGTATCATTTAAATTGGAATAGAAGAAAAAATATTATAAATCACAATAATTTAAAACTTAAATTATTTTAAAAATATGACTGACAATCAATACCACAAAAGTTTGGACAAGGAAAGTAACATATATTAATTGAAAATTACATGAGAAGTATTATAAATTATAATAGTTAACCGTTTAAAATGTGTACGAAAATTAATATGTTATATATTGTAAAAAATACGTAAAAAATATTATAAGTCGCAATAATTAACAATTTAAATTTTTTTAAAGATGTGATATATTTGATTGACTGACGAAATTATATCAGTACCACTTACATTGGCATAGAATAAAAAAATATTATAAATCTCAAATTAAAAACTTAAAATTATTTTTAAAATATAATCGACTATCAACGCCATAAAATTTGGACAAAGAGAATAACATATATTATTTGAGAATTACATAAAAATTATTATAAATTATAATAGTTAACAACTTAAATATCTAAAAATATGTTAAAATTTGATCAATTATGCAAATTTTATTCGTGTCACATAAATTGAAATAAAAAATACCATATATTGCGCTCGTGCTAGCATGGGCCATCGACATCTAGTTATATATATATATATATATATACTGTGTGTTCTTTATATATGCATGTGTTGTGTGAGGACTCATTTGTTTGCACTTAATGGAGGTCTGAATCAGAATGTTCAGACTTCAGACCACTAAGTGCATTTATTTTTTATTAAGATTTTAGCTCTTGATAGGTCTAAATAAGTCTTAATCATTCAGATCTAGAATCAAGTCTTAATAGGTCTGAAGCAGTATTCTGGTGTTGGATAATATTCACCGCCACTCTATTCATAATCATCAGTCACCACCACTAACCACCTCTGCCACCGCCACCATTGTCAACCGGCCACCACCAATCACCTTCACCATCACAACCACCATCGACAACAAATATCGCTACCAACCACTATTGTCAACCGCTATCATACTTATACTAATTCTATTATTCTAATTATATTCACCGCCACCACCGACGTCAACAACACTACCATCATCAACCATTACCGGCGAATGCCTACTATCGACCAACTCATCTATCACAACTAGCACCACCGCTAACTACCACTAATACATCACAACCTTCACACATTCTTCAGTCACCACCACCGTTGTCACAAGTAATGCAACCTCTACCATCACTTCAACCACTACTATCGCTATAATTTATCTCTACTGACGAACATCTCCACCATCACAACTAACAACATCTCCAACTAGCACCAACACATTGCCAACCATTATGCATTCATTTTTCAGCCATCACAATCAACACCTCCAACTACTAATATCAAGCAACGTCACATCACAACCACCACCATCATAACAATCACTACAATACCAACCATCACGACTATCACCACCAATATTACTAATCACTAACATCAATAATTGTCACCGCAACCACCATTATAAACCATCTCTACTATATAACAAACATAAATATTTCTTTCCAATCAAATAATAATTTTATTGTATTAAATTGCATACTTTTCTGATATATAATTAGTTTTTTATTTGAATTGTATTTTTTATTTTATTACATATACAAATAAATTTTTTTTTGCACATTCAGATGTTGAAAAACAAACAGTCTTAATCATTCAGTTTTCAGATCTAGAGACGACATCTTAATCATTCAGATGTACGTTCAGATTCAGACGTTTGAATCTTAAAAAAACCAAGTGCAGCCTTAATATTGAACAAAATGTCTGTTTTGACGTCAAAATATCCAACATGAGAATCACTAAGATCTAAAAAAGATGATTTTAATGAATAAATGATCTCCTAAAATGGGTTATAATTTGAAAAGAAAAATATAATCATACACAAATCTGATAGTTATACAAGATTTTTATACAAATAGCCGTTTGGATTTATTTTTTTAACTTTTTCTAGTCGATATACATAGATATATTTTGATTATGCACGATTCTACACATAAAATGCATAGATTACATATATATTGTGCACGCACCGACTATATTTAGTTTAAGTGATTTTATAGGCGGGTATTTAGATTGATTCTTCCTTTTTTTATTTTTTTGGTTTACCGATTTCCTACCTCATATTTTACCTATATCCTACGAAAATAGTCATATTTATATCTGTAATCTATATCTATAATATATTAAAAGTCTGAATACACTTAAAAAAGTGATTTGAGCTTTTTGTCCTTCATTAAAAGACTTCACAATAGATAAAATCATCTTTTTTATTTTTTTCCTCAAATAATTATTATTAGTATTGAATATTGACTTTAATAAATATAAAAAAAAATTAAAACCTCAAATATATGGGAACACTCCCAATTTTATGAAAAATTTTGTTAGGTGTCGACTATAATTAATTAATATTTTTAATTACTTAGATTTCCTTCTAATAATAGTAGACTGGTTTTAAGGGAAAAAAATATTAAAACAAACGGGATTAAATTTCAAGACAAGCAAACACAAAATTTCCTTTTTTCTTCTTTAGTAGCATACCGCAATTAGTATTACCAAAAAAATAATAATACCAAAATTAGGATTCTAATTAAGCAAACAACTCTATATTAAATATGACTTAAAATGTATAAATTATTTGCTAAGTAACTTTTGTTATAAAATAATTATTATTGAATTGATTTTAAAATTAATTCAAGTCCTTAATAGGTAAACATTCATTATAATTTATATTTAACACTTTTAAATTATTAAAATTTTACCTTATGTAAAAAATAATAATTTCTACAATTTTATTTAAGTAATATTTTAAATCAAACTTACAAGAAACATAACTTCTACTTATATTTTTTCTTATTTGATTCAAGTCGTCTTCTTTCATTCACTATGTTCATTCTTTTGCCTTTTATTTTTCTAATAGTTTTAAAGATTGATTATATATGCATTATACATAATGAACAATTGACAATGAATTTTCCCTTATGGTTTTTCTCGCGTTTTTCTTGCAGTTGAAAATTTCAGATTAAAAACTCAACGTAACAAGCATGTTGCTGAATGAAGTAGCTGAAAAAATTAAAGGTTTATCTCTATACTTTTTATTTCTTTGTTCAATTTTTTTTTTTGAATGTAGGTGTTTATTATTATTAATTATCTGTTTCTATAATAATCCACTGTGTTTTTAGGGTCCCTTGCATTTTACACCCCAAAGTGTCTTCCTTTCTTTAACTTGCACCTTATCCTATTTATTTTTACAATTTACACCCTAACCTCTTTATTTCCTTACAAAATAGTAAAATCATTTTTTAATTATTTTTTAATGAGGGCAAAATAGGAATAACAATATACTCCCTCCGTTCTATTTTTTCGTTTCAATTTGACATTGATTAAGAAAAACAATTAATAACATGACTATTTTATCATAGTACCTTTATTAAATAATGTTTACATTTTAATTTGGAGATAAAACAATTAATACTAAGGGTAAAAAAGGAAAAAAAAATTGTCTTGTCTTGCTTAATGAAAAATAACAAGTAAAATAAAAAATTGAATTAGGAAATTTGGAAACGAGTAAAATGGAACGGAGGAAGTATTATTTTTTAAAATAAATTTATTTAATTTTTAGTGTAGGAAGTTAGATGAAAAATTTGCAAACTCAAATTTTTAGAAAATTCCAAACGAATGCCATCCGAGTTAAGAGAAGATTGATATTGCAGAACTAGTGATATAGGAAGACATTGTTAAAGACAAAATTCCATCAATTCATGTGTTATATTTTTTGCTTTATCCTTAACTACTGCTATTCTATTCATTTTCCCTCAATATTTTGGTCCTTTCTTTACGTTATTATTTTCTTTCTGACAGGTAGTATAGGTGATTATGATTGCATTAATATAGATATGGCTCCAGAAATTTCACTGCACCGTACTTTCACCATTTAGAAGCAACTCCACTACGAAATTTTAGCAGTTACAAATTAAAGTGAGAATACTTATCACATGATAATAGTTAGATGATAAAAGTGAATGCAAGAACATATCTTGAAAGTTCGTTACACTAGAAATTAAATAAATTTATTTTAAAAAATAATACTTCCTCCGTTCCATTTTACTCGTTCCAAATTTTCTAATTCGATTTTTTATTTTACTTGTTATTTTTCATTACTCAAGACAAGACAATTTTTTTTCCTTTTTTACCCTTAGTATTAATTGTTTTATCTCCAAATTAAAATGTAAACATTATTTAATAAAGGTACTATGGTAAAATAGTCATGTTATTAATTATTTTTCTTAATCAATGTGCAATGTCAAATTAGAACGAGTAAAATAGAACGAAGGGAGTATATTGTTATTCCTATTTTGCCCTCATTAAAAAATAATTAAAAAATAATTTTACTATTTTATAAGGAAATAAAGAGGTTAGGGTGTAAATTGTAAAAAAAAAAAAGGATATGATGCAAGTTAAAAAAAGGAAGACACCTTGGGGTGTAAAATGCAAGAGACCCAAGAGGTTAGGGTGTAAATTGTAAAAATAAATAGGATAGGGTGCAAGTTAAAGAAAGGAAGACACTTTGAGGTGTAAAATGCAAGGGACCCGTGTTTTTATATGGGTGTATTTATGTGTTGATCGGGTTAGAGGTCCTTCATTATCTTCCTTGTTTGATTTTTATAATATTATTCTTTTTAGTTTGTTCTTTGTTTTATATTCATATATATGTATCTGATTAGGATTAATTGTGCGACTTCTAAAGCCCTTTTGTTTTAAGAGAAATATATAATTAGTTGAAAGAAGCTTTGGTTCGAGAAGTTGAATTTCTTACGCAATGAGTGTTTATTATTTAATCATTAATAATTGTTGGATGTGATTAAAAGATGCAATGACGCATCTATTTTGTTTGTTACGTATTTATAAAGCAATTGATAAGAAATGTTCTTAGCATCTATAATCTATATCTATAATCTATCTATAATATATTAAAAGTGTGAAGACCTTTAGAAAAGTAATTTGAACTTTTTGCCCTTCATTAAAAGACTTTTCTATAGATAAAACTGTCTTTTCACTATTTTTCTAATTTATTATTTAATTATTTTTTATTACATTAACTAGACTTCCTAAAATATATGTGACTCCTAAAATATATGGTAAAAGAATTAATTTATACTTCCTAAAATATGAGACTCCTAAAATATATGGTAGGAGAATTAATTAATATTTTTCTTTCTACTGTTCAATAAGAAAAATACTCTTAAAATAGGACTCTATTAAGGAAATACTTCTATAAATATTGAGATGTACGTTGAACTAAAGAACAAACCGGTTTGCCTATTGGGAGAATATGATTGATGCTCATCTAACTTGATTCGATTCCATGTCTAGATTAGTGGATGCTTGATTTTCTAACCCTCAACTTCTTCATTGTTTTTATCAGCATAATAGAATTCAACATGTGTATATATATATATATATATATATATATATATATATATATATATATATATATCTTCTTTAATTTCATTCAAAATCATTCGTTAGAGTCAAAACTTTCGTTCAGACAAAAAATAGTTAGATCAAAATCGAAACTTTGTGATCACTATTATAGTATTTTTTTATAGTTTGCAGATCGTAGATGAATGTCAGTTGGCTATGAAGAATTTCTTGTGTAAAAGTTTGGTTTAATTATATTGTTTTGATATCTCTATTATCGTATTATTTTATTATTGTTTACAGGTGGTAGATGAGTATCGAATGACTTTGAGATTTTTTTTTTTATGTAAAGATTAAATTTAATTGTATTATTTTGATGCCTCTATGATTGTATTCTTTTGTTGCAATTTACAGATGGTAGATGAAACTCGATCGACTTTTAAAAATATTTTTGGTAAAGGTGAGGTTTAATAAATAAATTCTTCATCTTTACATATTCAAAAGATATTAAATTTAATTATATATTCATCTTTATTATTTAAACAAATATCCCATTTAGTGTAATATTTGAACTCATTAAAATAAAATACACAAGCAAAGCGCGCACACCTACACCTAAACTAGTAACTACAAATATTCACAATAAGTCATAAAATAGATCTTGCTTTTTTCTTTTTGTGCTCAAGAGTCTAAATTCCAAATTCTGTGCCTATTGTTTTTGCATAGATCAAGATAATAGCTTTTGAATATTTCTTATTTAATCCCCTCAAGATAATAGCTTTTGAATATTTCTTATTTAATCCCCGTGGACTTTAAATCTCTTTCTAGATTTGACATCCATATGTGTTAGACTTTTGATCGAATTAATATATATCGTTTTTTGTTGTTAAGAAAAAGTCTCATTTTTCCCTTGATGATTGGACTTTTGATCTAATAATATATAAATATTACTTTTGCTATGAAGAAAACTAGTATAGGTACCTGTGCATGCACGGAAGCTTTTTAAAAAAGATTTCATTAAAAATGTGAGCTTATTAACTTTGAGACAATAAAATATATCAATTTCTATTGTATCATATTAACATATTTTAAATTTATTGTGAAACATTAAAAATAATTGTAATAGTGAAATTAATAATTGTAATAGTGAAATTACAACTAACTAATTGCTCTTTTTTTAAAAAAAATTATCTTTCAATTTTTAATTTCAAACATCAAAAATACTTAATTTTATATAAATTTCACCACTCTCAGTTCAAAAACTAAGAACATTCAATTTATTATTTTCGTTTAAATTTTCAAACTTTGTTCTTTTTCATAATTTTTTTCATTGTTTGATTTTATCATTAATATCTTTAAGTATTATATTTACACGTATTATTATATTTTCTAAGTTGATTCAATTAAAATCTCATACCACTCTTAAAATTATCCATTCGACCATACCATCAAATTCCACATCCACCCTAACCTTTACTCCCCCCACCCTCCCACCCCACCCACCCCCAAATTTATTTTTTTCATAAAAAGTTTCTTACCCCACTCGGCCACCCCTACCCCTCAACCCCTCGCTCTCCCAATTAAACAATTTTTTTTTCTTTTTTTAAATATTAACCCCATCTATCCCTAGCTCCCCCACTACCCTCCCCTCCTCTTCCCCCTTGCAAATTTGAGAAAATTTACATTAACTTTAGAATGAAAGTTTTCATAGAATTTCAAAGATTCTACCAATTTATACAATGGAATAAATTATTTTAAATAGATTATTTCATATTTCGAAAAAAAAATTATCATAATAATTCAACCATGCAATTAGGCATTTGCAGATTATAAAATCACATGATATTAAATAAAAAATATGCACATATATATAGACTAGAAATAAAATCAATATCAATTCTAACCTTGCAATTAGAATCACTACAAAAAAAATAGTATTTAGCGACAATCAATTTGGTCGTTATTCTATGCAAATTCATCGCTAAATAGAAATAGCAATGGATTTCTGTCTGTCGCTATATTGGTCGTTGCTAGCCTCTTAGCTACGAAAAAATGATTTTCGTTGCAAAACTTGTGACCGCTTAGCAACGAAGTTGTTCGATTGTTGATGTTACCAACGAAAAATTCCGTTGCTATACCGTTGTGATTTTCAAAATTTATTTTCGACGTGGCTAAATTTACGATAAAATATTTTATCGTTGATCCGTTGCAACATAGTTTGGTTGACTGAGCAACCGTCTTTAGCGATCAAATTTATCCATCGCTAAAGTTTTCCAGTAGCAGCGACAAAAGTTAGTCACTAATTTTTTGTCGCTAATAGAAGCCATCTTTAGCGACCAAATTTATCCATCGCTAAATTTTTTAAGTAGAAACGATTAAAGTTAGTCACTAATTTTTTATCGCTAATAATTTTGTAAGAAAATAATCGAAACACGTTAATTATTGAATGATTAGAATAACCAACATTCATATAGATAACAAATACACAATAATTGTGTCCAAACATCCACAAGTTCAAGTATTTTGTCAAAAATAAACTAATGTCAAACTCACATCCATCAAAATTAGTATTTGTTACTACATAACTGTTTTGTACTTCCACATAAAATAGTCTATCAAAAATTAATGCAACGATGAAGGGCTACAAATCAACATCATCATCATTAGCAGGAGGAGGATCAAGCACAACCCCTTCTTGTACCCTAATACCACCAATATGCTTAATAACTGCTGGAAGAAAGTGAGTAATAAGTGCCGGAATCAATTGCTGCACAAACTCCTCCAAATTTATTGTCGGTAAAGAAATCAAAGGTGGTACTGATGATGTGGAGGCATTACAGGCACAAAGTTTTTTCTCAAATTAATGTACAGATTCGAGATCAAATAATCTTTTCTTCTTTACGCCTCCCACAACTTCATAATATGTTTTCAATTGTTCAATTTCAGATCCAGTCTGTCTTTTTTTCGTACAATTTCTTCATACTCTTCCTGTAATTAACAAGTGAAGATATTAAAATAGACTCAACTTCATGTTTCTTCTTTCATTTTCATGTATAATAAGAAATTTCGACAAATGTCAATACAAAAGAAAAATAAGAGAAAAGTATAGCTAATGATGTAAATTATGGACTTACGTGGAAACGTCGGGAACACTCAGCAATAAAAAATTTACCATCATGATTATGTGTATGGACGTGCAAATGTAACTCACTTGAAGTTGGATCTCGACCTATTGTAATAGCCTATACAAAGAAATAACAGTCAAAATATTAAAATGCTATTCCTAAGCCGGCCGCTGTATTGAATAACCATGATGATCACTAACAAATCAATCAAATAAGAAATTGTTAATATCAAGTTGTGTTTATACAACTAAATGAAATCAACACCAGACAATGTCAGAGTTAGGCATAACAAATTATAATGTGCAGCATAAAACTGGACAACTAGAAATAATTAGAAAAAAACTTGTTTCATGATTACAACTAAATAAACAGTGAACTATGGGTGCCATGTATGTCTTGTCAAAACAAGAATTGTTTGTTGGTGCACATCCCCTCTTCCAACAAAATGCTAGAGGGTGAAAAGTAGAAATTGAGGTGGTCTTCTGTGAAAATTTTGATCATCTACAAAGACTCAAGTCCTTATAATTATATGTAATAAAATGTACAAATATAAATGACATTAAAATATTTTAAAAGGGCCTCAATACAAGGTCAATACATGCCCAAGGTAAAGTCGTAAACATATACTTACAAGTTTCTTCTGGTGCTCTCCAACTGTGATAGAGTCATCTGTGTGTGTCCCAACAACTACTTCACGGCCACCACAACGGTTCTTTAAATTTATCTTCGACTTTTTAATACATTCATCACTTTCTCAAAGTTTCATCCACCTTTTTCACACATGGTCATTTACAAATTCTGGTTGAACTGTAGCTCTGTGTTTCTTTATATTAGAAATGAAATTCTTGTAGCATAATGCAGCCTTCTTCAATCATTGTTGCTTCACCACAGTTTCACTAACGGAAGCATCCCAATAGAAATTCTCCTGAAATACATTTTAAAGAAATATAATTATTCACTTTGTAAACTGGACAACAAACACTAGTTTTAGACTTTTAGTCAAGAATACATAAAGCTTATTTATATGATTTATTCTTCTAGTAATGCAACTATAGGGACATAATTTCAGAAGCAACAAAATCCTTCTAGAAGCAAAATTCAAGAAGCAACTACATAACCATCTGGAACTGTTGTTCCAGAAGATAAATTTCAGGTGCAACCAATAAAAAATGATACACTAAGAATATTCTTCCAGAAACAAAATTGAAGAGTTGCACAACTATACGGGGCATAATTCTAGAAGTATTGTAACCGTTGTAACTACTGAAACTGCTATTCCAGAATTAAGTCTACTTAGTCTCAATATAGTATATGACAGTAAACAGAGTCGAATTGTTGCACCAGTGTTATCATTTTCACCGCAATAATATATATGATACTAGTAGGAGAAATGTATATTTGTTTTAACACTAAATTTACCTAACTACAAGATTATCAGGATACAGAAATGATGCAACTTTACATATCGAGTCCAATTACCTACAGAACCATCAAAAGTTGTCCATGACCTCCAGAGATCTGGACTCTAGATCTGGCCAAAACAGTTAGAAGACGACTACTAACAAATTAATATTTTTTTTATAAAGACACACAGATATATTTAGATGATGATTTCAAAAATGCCACAACATATACACTCTACTACACTTACTAAAGGACATCACCATTCCATGCATTTGTAACTATCCACCAAGTCATAATCATAAGTCATAACACTAAACAATCAAGTGTTCAAAAACTAAAGAAAATACAACAACAATAGCAACAATAACGTGCCCAGTATAATTTCAAAAGGTGAGGTTATACTTAACATACTAAAAAAGGAAAAGTGATGGTTCAAATAACCCCCCAACTATTGTACAGGTTGGATGCTAAAAAAAACATACCTTGAATTCTTCAAATAACCATTTTTGACATCTTTCGAGACACCTTTCCAATTAATTCTATTGGGATCAACTTCACTTTTGAAAGACAATGTAATAAAATTGAAGCATTTTACAGAAGGTTCCAACCTGTACACATTTAAAAAAATAGGTGCATGAATGAAAAGGATATAGATGTACCCTTGATTTTCAAAAACCACTATATTTCCAGTATTACCTAAATAACAAGTACTTTGCCTTAAAATGTGAAGTACTTGTTAAAATGTTCAAATGCATAAAATATTCCCATCCAATTTTCAACCCAAGTACTTAACCTTAAAATGTTCAAAGAATGAAGGCTAAAAAAAAATATCTCAGTAGGTCATCTAAGAATGAAGGCTGCTCAAATACAAATACACATCAGTATGTCATTTCAGTACACAAATACACATCTACTATTAGATTATCTCATCGGTCATCTAAGAATGAAGATTAATCAACCACACTGATATACCTTTAGGAAATCAAAGAGAAATTTTCATCTCGGTAGGTTCACTCTCTATTGTCAATGACTAACACAGGACATTGACAACATTAATAATACAACATTAACAACTACTACTGCTCTTCAAACAGAGATCAAGTAATAAGCAGGCACAACATACAATACAACATAATCAAACAGTATACTAATTAGCTATCCACTATTAATATCATCATAAACAGAGATCAGACAGTAAGATAAAAATATCTGATTCAATAACTCTCAGCTAATTCTTAGTATTTACACGATTAAAAGAGTAAGCAGACACAACATACAATAAAATATAACCAAGAATGACACAATTAATATGACATTCTCATCCAAAGTAACTACTGTACTAAGATGTGGACTAATGAAAGCAACAAATATCAAATATTTCTTATTAATAAATAAAATAATAAGTAGTAAGTACTAACCCTGAAGAAGTCAGAAAAATAAGGGTCCGAACATGGGTACTAGTGGAATCACCTTCACCAGATATATTTCTCCCAGAAGATGTTCCCTCAACAGTTGGGTTACTTTGAGTATTCATACTCTGTCCTATTGGGATGCTTTGGTTAGGTGAAAGCGGAGATGTCTCACGAATGACTGGGGTTGTACTTCTTTGTCCTGATGGCTTACTGCAAGGGATGGAATTTGTACCATCCTGTTCTATAACAAGAGTTGAAATATAAGATATTTTTGCATGATTAGCAGCCTTACCCCTACTTGAGGACTTGCCTGCATGATATTCGCCTCGAGTCATAGCTATAAAAAAAGATAACTGTCGTTAGATCATTACTAGTAAAAACCAAATTAAAATTATATGCTATGAAAAACTGACAGATTATTAAAAAAATCAAAATCTTTGATAGAATGTCCATTTAATTGATCAATCAAACATTTACAGATCTGCTTCCCAAATTTTTTATATGCTTACCCAAGACTCATCACAAAATAGTATTTCAATCTTCAGTTTTACCCTTTTACAACACTATCCAAGAGCTGCTTTTGCTATGTCAAAAGATGTTATCTTTATTTTAAAAAAACAACTGAAAAGTAGAAACTAAGAAAATGATAATATGTTTTAGAAACATAAAATACAAAATATGTCTTCTTACTAAACACAAAATACAATAAAAAATAGCAGATTTTTATCAAGCTCTAGTCACTATCTATACCTTCTTCTGACTCTTTCTCTTCCTCATCCTCCTAAGATTCCTTTTTTTCATATTCTTCTTCTGTTGATTTTTCTTGAATTTCATGATGCTCATTAAATAAACCAACATCAAGGGGTTTATTTATTTTAAGTACACCCCCATTTGGATCATGCAAGAGTATATTTTCATCAAGAGAAACAAACATATCTATCTCATGGACTTCAACTTCTTCAACTTGAAAAGAAACATTCAGTTATGAAGTTGTCATCACTTCCTCAACTTGTAATTCAATAACATTTCGAGGTTTGACCTTCAATATATCTAGCCAATCATCCTTGTCCTTTTTGTTGCTTGGAGAAGGTACATAACATACTTGAGTTGCTTGTATTGCAAGAATAAAAGTTCATATTTTTTACACCGGCGACGATGGTTAATAACAATCAATTTATACTTATTATGCTTCTTAACACCAATATCTATTGTTGGGTCAAACCTTTCATATTTGAATAAGATAGTTTGCTTTAAAGGTGCTTCACGGTATTCTACTTGTATAATCCCTTTTATCCATCCATAACAATCACCAAAATTTAGATTCGAGATACAAACTCTACTATTCATTGTTGATCTCATGCTACCAAAAAATTTTGTGTGAAATTTGTATCCGTTAATAAAATAAATTAAATGGCATGTAGCTCTGATTAATGGTCCACGAGCAAGACTATGCAAGAATTCATTCTCAATGAAATTGCACCGGGCCTATTTAAAAAAAATTAAAACATTTGATTAAATTTGAGAAGCCAATTTAAGTACATCATTGTATAAAAGATAATATTATTTAAAACCTTACATATTCCTTGAACCATATAGAAAATTTTTCTTCCAAGCTCTTGTTTATTTTATTTTACACTGAGAGAGATTTGGAAATTCTTCTTGCAAAAGTTCCAGGTACATACTTCATTGCAACAAATAATTTTAATAAGAAGTCACGAAATAAGGATATAATTATTATTATTAAGAGAGTTTGGGTTACCTCACAAATGGATCAACCTTCTCACAATTTAGTAAAATATAAGTTTGTGCAGTTTTGATTTCATCCAGAGTTAAATCTTTTTTTTCTACTTCTCCCCATAGTCGACTTGGATGGAAGAATATTGATAGATTTTCTTTAAGATCTTCCACATCACCACCATCATCATTACGATCAACATCATGATTACATGACATGACATGAGGTTCAAAATAATGAGAAAACAGTTGTGTTGACTCCATCATCAAGTACGCTTCACAAATGAAATCCTCAACACTAGCTTTATTCTCAATCATCCTTTTAAGAGTTCCCAGATACCTATATACATAAATAGATGGAATATTATAATTTGAAAGGTTATGTTATTTATCATATTCGTCACAAGTTTGATATAGAGAGTTTCACTTTACCTTTCAAAAGGGTACATCCATCGAAATTGCACAGGTCCAACTATCCTTGCTTTATATGGAAGGTTCATAGAAAGATGTTCCATTGAGACAAAGAACCCAGGAGGAAATATAAGTTCTAACTTGCACTAAATCTGTGGAACATCTTCCTCTAATCTCAGCATATCATATACTCGTAGAATGGTCAAAGTAAGATCCTTAAAAAATAAGCTCAATTCTGTAAGTGCCTACTAAACATTACTAGAAAGTAGTTCACAAAAAGCAATAGGCATTAGTCGGTGCATGAATACATGACAATCATGACTTTTCATACCAAATAACCTTTTCGCTTTTGTGTCTGGTAACCTACCCAAATTTAGAACATATCCATCTGGAAACTTTAAGCCCTTCACCCAATTAAACAAGATAACTCTTGCTTCTTTGTCTATTGTATACAACTTTGGGATATTGTCCACTTCTATCCTTTGCCAGCTGAGGTCGATTATAATATTTTATTGCATCTAGACGCGACTATCAATTGTCTTTGATTTTATCATCAAAATTAAAGACTGTGTTAAATACATTATAAAAAAAAAATTCTCAATATGCATGACATCAAGATTATGCTGAATCATGTTAGAATTTTAGTATGGCAAATTTTAAAAGATGCTTCACTTTTTTCATCCACGTGACTTACATATTCTTTGATTGACTTCTTCTGCATCTAACTCTATTGCTTTTCTTATCCCCAAATTACAAATTTGGTTCAATATTTCCTTTCCTGTTCTATATAGTGGCGGTGGTCTTTTGACAGTATGTACTTTAAGAAGTTCTTATGATCTCTCCTAAATGGGTGATGTTGGTCAAAGAACATTCTATGGCAATCAAACTAAGATTGTTTTCTTCCATGTCACAATCTAAAAGACTGTGTTTCCTTCATACAATAAGGACATTCTAATTTACCCATAGTAATCCATCCTAATAACATAGAATATGCGGGAAAGTCACTAATTGTCCACATCAAAGTTGTCCTTAATTGAAAGTTTTTCTTTTTTGAGATGTCAAATGCTTCTACACCTGTCTCCTACAACAAGGTCAATTCATTTATTAGAGATTACAGATAAACATCAATTTTATATTTGGGATTGCTTGGACCTGGAATAGTGATTGTTAAGAACATGTAAGCCTCTTTCATGCACATTCATGGAGTTAAATTGTATGGAGTGACAATCACTGGCCATGAAGAATATTTTCTTTCAGACTGGTTGAAAACCATCTGTACATAACCCCAACCTGACATTTCTTAGTTCAGCAGTAAAAAAAAAAGAGTTTTATTGAAGTATTTCCAAGCCTCAGAATCTGATGAATAAGACATCACACCATCCTCTTTTTCATGCTCATGATGCCATCTCATGTCGGCAGCTGTAGCATGGGATGCATATAATCTTAGTAATCTTGGAGTCAAAGGAAAGTAATACATTTTCTTGTAAGGGACCAATTTTCTCTTATGAGAGCCAACACAACGCTTGTACCTTCCCTTGCCATAAAATTTACAAGATGTAAGGTGTTCATCATCACCCCAATACAACATACATCCTGACTCACAATAATCAATATTTTCAACCGACAAACCCAAGCTATGCACTAGCTTTTTGGTCTGATAATAGCTATCAAACACTATGTTATCTTCTGGTAAAGCCTCTTTAAACAATTGCATCATCTGATTATAACCCCTCTGTGACATATTATTCTTTATTTTAATGTTTAACATCTGAGAGACAACTGCAAATTGAGAGAGAGAAGAACCGAGATATAATTCTGAATCAGTAGCTTGTAGCAAATAAAAAAAATTGAGACACGGTATTAGGATCTTCCTCCATTAAATGCTCAAAAGTATGAGAAGACTCAGGTTCAATATTGGTAGAAGATTGCCAACTAGAACCATGGGGAAAGTTTGGACTAGCTGCATCCAAAATCATTTGTCGGTATGGATTTCTCCTAATTCGGATTGACCACCATCATACGAGTCATTATCATATGAAGTCCCACTTATCACATTGTTTTCCCCTTGATACTTCCAAATAAAATAGTTCTCAACAAATCCATATTGATAAAGGTGACATTAACAGTTTCAACATTCATGAATTTAAAGTTCTGACACTTTGCACATGGACATCTAACTTTGTCACCACTCATCCGATTTGTTTGAGAACATACGAATTGGATAAATTTACTCACACCGATTACAAAATTAAAGTATAAAGCTCCTCAACCATCTAACCTCTCATACATCAAATCACGCTCTAGATTATTCATGTTCCTGTTAATGTAAAAAACAAAAACACGACAATCAGTGCTAATGAACTAGCTTAATAAGAAACGCGATAATTAGTCTAAATAATTAACCTTGTTGGAAATTCATAATAACAAATACTACAATCTATGATCAGTCTCTATATGAAGAACTAGTTAGCAAAGAAAGCATAATTAAGTAGATAAATTGACATTTTAAAAGTTTCACTAAAATATTCAAAGTGATGCTCTCAAAGAAGAAAACAAAACTAGTTTATCATTAAAAAAAAGATAAAAGTGATACATACTTCTATTTTAGCAACAAATTTATCATTACATGCGTAATAACAAAAATAAGTTACAAACATAATCGAGAAGCCAACAAGCATAGCAAAAAAAAATAAAAAAATAGGAAGAAAGTTTAAAAAGTATTACTTGAAGAACTTTCATATAAAAGCGCACCTGATTGTATACAATGCTCCACTTATTTTCCCACAAATCTACAACTACACTACTTGAATTTTCAGTAAAAGGCACCTGAAAGAAAATGTATCAAATAAATATTTGAAAATATGAAAATCATAATTAATTGGGTCCATGATATGGATCTTCTATATCCATTCCATTCTATTCAAGTTCACCTACACAAACACTCAGCCAATAACCACAAACAAAGAACTCAAAAATCAAATTCAAATACAGTATCAGAAGAAATTTTTTTTAGTAAATCGACACTTACACTACTAGATTTTCAAAATCACAAAAAAATCAAATCTTTTTATCAATCTAAGATTCACACAACAAATTCAAACCCCAAAAATAGTAAAATCCGTTTTCATAGTACAAATTCCAACAAGATTACGCATAATGTACCAACATATACAAACACAAACAATAAATGCAGTTGCTATACTTACCTAAAAAACTATAAAAGGATCCTAGATCTCCAAAACCACAAAAAAGATTCAATCTTTTTCTCAATCCAAGATTCATACTTCTCCACCTTCACATGGTAGAAAAGACTATGTACACCCACCTAATGTTGTTGTACTATTTCTGATTTTGATTGATATGGAGTACATATTACATATCACTAATGTAACTTTCACAAAGAATATCTCAACTCTCAACACCCATTATTTCCACTAAATACAACACACTGTCTATCTCTCAGCTACTTTCCCCACTATATTTTCCTATTAAAACTTTCAAGATCCCGCATTTTCTTGCACCCTTTACCTTACACTATTATTCTTTAATTAAAAATAAAATATTTTCCATATGTTGCTATAGTACTGAGGAGGTTTAAAATGATTAGAAAAATTTGAATTTGGTGTGTTGGGACTCTATTGCTGCTACATTGGAGTTGCAGCATCAAGATTGCATTGGCTGACAAGTACAAAAAGTACAAGGATCCAAAACAACCAGTTGTTGTTAGAGTTAAAGATGTTATTGATTGAATGACTCTTCCAGAAAAGACTAGACAGATGGTTCAAATTGATAGGACTACTGCTCCAGTTCAAATCAGAAATAGTACAACATCACTAGGTGTTGTCACCCTTTAACCCTATAGCCCATTGTGAGTCCTCGTAACTGAGGAGAGTTGTAGTAAGTTGACAACCAGGTATAAATAATCAAACTCTAACGATAATGATTCATACTATTTGGGATTGAGGCGTAGTTGGTTGGCAGTAATCTTTTAAAAAAGGACAAAAACAAATAAATTAAAAAGCTCTTCAACCAACATGTAAGCTCCCCCCCCCAAATGGTCTTTCAAGAAGGGGCAACACAAAAATCAATAAGTGACAATAGCACAAGCTGCTTACGATCATGTCATGACCATAAAAAAGTAAAAGTTCAAAATCATTAATTAAAACTATTTGTTTTTCGGCTAAGAGAGGAATAGAGCAAGTTGCTGCGCAAAAAGTTTTGATTAGCTACATAGTCCCAAACAACACAACTTTCTACCTCAGCAAAGACTTTATCAGTGCCATATTGACCCGGCCAACACTTAATAACCATCAGACCTAACATGCTTTCCCTACCCACGCAACAAATGAAAAAGTCCTTTTTTTTGTTCTTCAAAAAGGTGTTAAAGTGAACAGGATAAGTTTGGGACCGGTCTAATCTTAAGTTGCTTGATCTAAAAATGAATTTCTCTAATTTCATTGTTAATAATGTGAGTAAGAGAAATTCTAAGAAGGATAACCTCGGAAACTAGCTCTGTTCATCTACGATTCTCCAAGATAAATTCTAAGCTCAGATATCACTATAATTGCAGAATTAAACCCTAGCTCCAAATAGTCAACTATCCTTAGCCCCAAATAAATCATATCCCCCAATGCTTTCATGAACCCTAACTCCAACCGATTGCATGCATCCTATACTCAGTCAATAAAAAAAATTATATCAAAAAATCACAACATTCATCCATTGTAAAGTAAAATCACGGACAAACATCCAAAACCAAATTATTTCTAGAAAAAATTGATAAGTTAAAACTAACAAGCTTCAAATTGAATAAAGTGAACAATAATTTAAAACCAACTCAAGAAATTAAAGAAAACACAAGTTTCTTCGTGCATAGTGGAAACAAATACATTCAATGCTTCAACTCGGGTATATAGTATAAGCTTGACCTTCAATTCATACAGAAATGCCTTCAATTCGTGTAGAAATGCCTTCAATTTATGTATAAATGCCTTCAAATCAGACATATTTTTATAGAGAGAGAAAGAGTAGAAAGAGAGAGGGGGGTAAAATGAAATGAAAACCCTAGAAGCCCCTCTCCCCCTTTTTACACTTTATGTTTAATTAAAAATTTAAAAAGATATCTTTGATAGATATTTTGGTTACTAAACTAGATAAATCAATATATATATATATATATATATATATATATATATATATAGGAGAATTGTAGTCCATCCTATGTGGCATATCTAAGAAGCCTCCAATGCCATTTATCTTTTTTGAGCTTTTTTCTATTTTTATTTTATTTTTTTGCTCTATTTTTTTTAATGTTATAATAATAAATGACTTTATAATTAATACTCCACATACTAATTAAATAGTTTTATTGTTTCAATAACTTAAATTCCGTATTTATAAAGGAAAAAAAATTGGAAAAGTCTTTAGCAATTTCTATTTTTTTTAAATTTAATGTCTAAATATTTTGGTTAATTCTTTATTCTTCTTCAATAATTAGTGTGATTAATTTGTATTTGTTATAAAACAAGAAAGAATAAAGAATAAGAGTAGAGAGAATAGAGAGAGTGATTCTTATTTCTTCTCTTGAGGGATGATTTACAATGAAGGAAGCCCTTCTATTTATAGGGGGAATTTTGCCCCTAGTTTCACACTAAAAGACAAATACACAAATCCTGATAGACATCAAATAGATCTAGATAGATCTTGATAGACATTCACTATAATTGATATATATCATAACACTCCCCCTTGAATGTCTAACAATACGCATATAGGCTGCTTCATTAAAAATCTTACAAGGAAAACCCAGTGGGACAAAACCTCGTAAGGTAAAAAGAGTACAACGTGTATTAACTCCCCCTGATAAGAACATCCTTGAATCTCTGCATTTCAATCTTGTGCACCTTCTTCTTGAAAGTTGTAGTTGGAAGAGACTTGGTGAATAAATCAGCCACATTGTCACTTGAACTAATCTGTTGTACGTCAATATCACCATTTTTTTGGAGCTCATGTGTATAGAAGAGCTTTGGCGAAATGTGCTTCGTTCTATCTCTTTTTATGAATTCACCTTTCAGTTGTGCTATGCATGCTGCATTATCTTCATATAAAATTGTGGGTACTTTATCACATTTTAAGCCACATTTTTCTCGAATGAGATGTATTATGGACCTCAACCACACACACTCTCGGCTTACTTCATGAATAGCTATAATCTCAGCGTGATTCGATGAAGTAGCTACGATAGACTGCTTTGTTGATCTCCAAGATATGACAGTACCCCCATATATGAATACATAGCCTGTTTGAGACTGAGCTTTATGTGGGTCGGATAAGTACCCATTATCAGCATAACCAACAAGATCAGAACTGCAATCTTTAGAATAAAATAAGCCCATATCGATAGTTCCCTTTAGATACCGTAATATGTGTTTGATCCCATTCCAATGTCTCCTAGTAGGAGCAGAACTATACCTTGCTAGCAAATTTACTGAAAAGGCAATATCAGGCCTTGTAGTATTTGCAAGATACATTAGTACACCAATTGCACTAAGATATGGTATTTCAGGACCAAGGAGTTCCTCATTCTTTTCTTGAGGTCGGAATGGATTCTTATTCACATTAAGTGATCGAACAACCATCGGAGTACTTAATGGATGTGCTCCATCCATATAGAATCGTTTCAACACCTTTTCTGTGTAGGCAGATTGATGAACAAAGATGTCGTTTGTCAAATGCTCAATTTGCAAACCAAGGCATAACTTTGTCTTTCCGAGATCTTTCATCTCAAATTCTTTCTTTAGGTAATCAATTGCCTTTTGAAGCTCTATTATCTTTCCAATCTGGTTTATGTCATCGACATAGACAACAAGTATAACAAACTCCGATGTTGTTTACTTTATAAAACATATAGGCAAATTTCATCATTCGTATAACCTTCTTTAGATAAATATTCACTAAGACGGTTATACCACATGCTTCCAGATTGCTTCAAACCATAAAATGATCTTTGCAATCTAATGAAATACATTTTCCAAGGCTTTGAACTATATGCTTTCGGCATTTTAAATCCTTCGAGAATTTTTATGTATATCTCATTATCAAGTGATCCATATAGATAGGCTGTCAACACATCTATCAAATGCATTTCAAGTCTCTCATGGACAGTGAAACTAATAAGATAACACAATGTTATTACGTCCATAACTGGTGAATATGTCTCATCATAATCGACACCAGGACGTTGTGAAAATCCTTGTGCAACAAGGCGTGCTTTATACCTTTGTATTATATTTTCTCATTTCTTTTTCGCACAAAGACCCATTTATAGCCAACGGTCTAAACACCATCAGGTGTTTGAGTTATAGGTCCAAAAACTTCACGTTTGACAAGTGAATTCAATTCAGATTGAATTGCTTCTTGCCATTTTGGCTAGTCATTTCTTTTTCTACATTCTGTGATAGATCGAGGTTCAAGATCGTCATTGTCTTGCATGATTTTTTTTGCAACATTATATGCAAAGACATAATCCACTATTATTTCAGATCGATCCAAATTAGTTTCAATATCACTTGAATTTATGGATAGTTCCTCATTTTCTTGAGTCTCAGGCTTATTGATTCCATCAGGGATATTAACATTGCTCAAATCTTGAACTTCCATATGTGGATCTTTTGTAGTGTCATCTTGACCATTTGTTTTTTTTCTAGGATTTCGATCCTTAGAACCTAATGGTCTTCCACGCTTCAAGCGTGCTTTAGATTCATTAGCTATGACACTAGTGGATGGTCCTTTAGGGACATCAACATTTTCTGCAGTACTATGTGATTTAGTGATCCTTTTCAAATCTGTAAATGCGTCCGGCATTTGATTTGCAATTCTCTGCAGATGAATAATCTTTTGTACTTCTTGCTCACAAATAGAAGCACGTGGATCAAGATGAGATAGTGATGGATTTTTTCACAAAATTTCTCTTTTGATATCACCATCTTCTCCCCCTAATTTTGGACAAAGTATCTCATCAAATCGATAATCTGCAAATCGAACAGTGAACATATCTCCCGTTAATGGTTCAAGATAGCAAATAATAGAGGGTGATTCAAACCCAACATAAATTCCTAACCTTCTTTGGGGGCCCATCTTGGTGCGGTTTGGTGGTGCTATAGGCATATATACACCGCACCCAAAAGTTCTCAAATGAGATATATTAGGCTCTTGACCCAAAATCAATTGCAACGGAGAAAATTTATAATAATTTATCGGTCTAAGACGAATAAGTGTTGTAGCATGCAAAATTGCATGACCCCAAAAAGAAGTGGGCAACTTAGTTTTCATCAGTAATGGTCTTGCTATCAACTGCAGACGTTTAATTAATGACTTAGCAAGGCCATTTTGAGTGTGAACATGGGGTACAGAATGTTCCACTCTTATCCTAATCGATAACCAATAGTCATTAAATGATTGGGATGAAAATTCTGCAGCATTATCAAGGCGAATAGACTTAATTTGATTATTAGGAAATTGAGCTCGTAATCGTATTATTTGTGCCAACAATTTTGCAAATGCCAAGTTGCAAGATGACAAAAGTTACACATGAGACCATCTAGAAGAAGCATCTATTAGGACCATGAAGTATCTAAACGACCTACTTGGTGGGTGAATTGATCCACAAATGTCCCCATGTATGCATTCCAAGAACGCGGGGGACTCAATCCCAACTTTTGTTGGCGATGGTCTCACAATCAGCTTGCCTTGATAACAAGCATTACATGAAAATTCACCATTCGAAAGAACCTTCAAGTTCTTTAATGGATGACCATTTGAAATTTTTATTATTCATCTCATCATTATTGATCCTGGATGTCCCAAACAATCATGCCAAAGTACGAAAGTATTGGAATCAGTAAACTTTCGGTTTACTATAGAATGTGCCTCAATTGCATAAATCTTTGTCCAATACAAGCCAGAAGATAAAAGCAGGAAGCTTTACAATAACACATGTCTGCCCAGAGATATTCTGGGTGGTAACAAGATATTCAACATTCATCTCATCAATTGTCTTGATATGATAACCATTTCCACGGATATCTTTAAAACTTATCAAGTTTCTCCGAGACTTGGGAGAAAATATGGCATTATTTAGGATGAGTTTAGTTCCCTTGAGCAAGATTATAATGGCTTTTTCTGAAGCCTTCAATCAAATTAGCACTACTAGAAATTGTAGTAACATTAATCTTGCCCATGTTTAGATGAGATAAATATTTCTTATCTTTGAATATCGTATGTGTAGTGCCAGAATCAATCAAACAAATATCTTCTTGAAAATTATCCATATCTTCAACCAAATAAAATATATATTAAGTTTTTGTACAAAGTGAAGCTTATAAGAAATTGTTAATCACAAAAAATAATATGTCCAAATTAAAAACTATTGAATATAATATTTGATAAAGAATGTAATATATTATTATTATTATTATTATAATTAATAATATGGAACATTAACATACAATAATATAATATTGTTATATTATATTTGTTCAGGACGTGGATATGCAATAACAATATAATATTACTATATTATACTTGATAAAGAATATGATAATATTATTGTATTATATAATATGGATAATTAATGACAATATGTATGTGGACATTATAAAAGAAACAGGCAAATAATATGTTAATCAATAATACTATCGTAGTCGTCGTTTTAACATGCAAACAATATTAACATGCAAATAATTTGTCCTTTTTTTTCCAGAAACGTGTAGTACTGGAAAAGCAATAGTATTGCTATTTTTTTTTTCTTTCAACAACAAAAATGGAAAAATTAAAACTCAATTTAATAATAAATTACAATAATGTAATTGATCTAATCAATAATAATCAAAAACTAATAATCATGCAAACAACTACTTTTACATGATTCTTTATTCACTAACTCTTATCAATAAAAATAAAATAAAATTAAAAATTATTCATTTTTCCATGTTTGCGGAACCATCACCAATCAAGTGATCAATCTTTCCTTCAGGGTGCTCGTAAAAGTCTGCTACATCAAAGCATGTGATGTCAACATTATTTTCAGAGAGAAAGTTAGCCTCGGGATTTCTCTCTTTCTTCTTTAATGATGCTTGATAAAGATCAACCAAGTGCTTGAGAGCACGACAATCACGTGAATAATGTCCTTTTCCGCCACATCGGAAACAAGTAACTGCTTCACGTTTCTCATCTTTTCTGTTTTTGTTTGATGAATGATTAACACCCAAAACAGGGTTTCTTTCTTGGTCATTGTGACCACGACCACGACCACGTCCACAACCACATCTACGACCAGGGCCGCGACCTTTTTCACGCCTAGCATGGTGAGCATGCACATCATTCACTTCAGGGAATGGTGCAGATCCAGTTGGTCGGTTCTCGTGATTTTTCATCAACAAATCATTATTTTGTTCAGCCACGAGAAGATGAGAACTTAGTTTAGTATACTTCTTGAAACCTTTTTCACGATATTATTGCTGTAAGAGCACATTCGAGGCATGAAAAGTGGAGAGCGTCTTTTCCATCATATCATTATCATTGACCGTCTCTCCACAAAGTTTCAATTGAGAAGAAATTCTGAACATGGCAGAATTGTATTCATGAACAAACTTGTAGTCTTGAAATCTTAGATGCATCCACTCATATCGTGCTTTCGGGAGGATGACCATCTTAAAGTGGTCAAACCTGAATTGTATTCATGAACAAACTTGTAGTCTTGAAATCTTAGATGCATCCACTCATATCGTGCTTTCGGGAGGATGACCATCTTAAAGTGGTCAAACCTTTCTTTTAGGCTATTCCACAATACGAGTGGATCCTTAGTAGTAAGGTACTCAATTTTCAGAACTTCGTCAAGATGATGACGCAAGAAAATCATAGCCTTAGCACAATTTTGACTAGATGCTGTATTTTCATTATTTATGGCATCTCCAATACCCATAGCATCTAGGTGGATTTCAGCATCCAACACCCATGAAATATAGTTCTTACCCAAATTTTGAAGGACAATGAACTCACACTTCGTAAGATTGTTAGCCATATGGAAAAAGGGAAGAAAAATAATAATACCTTAGCCTTAGCCTTCAAATTTGAGACGATAGAGTCTCGTGCTGATAACGTGTTATAAAACAAGAAAGAATAAAGAAGAAGAGTAGAGATAATAGAGAAAGTGATTCTTATTTCTTCTCTTGAGGGACGATTTACAATGAAGGAAGCCCTTCTATTTATAGGGGGAATTTGCCTCTAGTTTCACACTAAAAGAAAAATACATCAAATCCTGATAGACATCAAATAGATCTTGATAGATCTTGATAGACATTCACTATAATTGATATATATCATAACAATATTAACTTTATTAACAAAATTTATAAACTTTTTGTCTCCCCACATCAAAGATGATCACTAACTTATTTTTTAACTTTTCATCTTCTCCTCTAATTATTTATATTTTTTTTGACATTCAAATTTTTTCTATCAATTGTAGAGAAGAAGCCATTGCTTCCCTTCATAATCCCTATAAATTTTTAGCTATTTAAGTTATGGAGATTTTTTTTCATAATTATCTTTCTTTCTTCTTAATCTTTTATACTTATGAGTTATGGGATAATAATTATTGTTCTGCAAGTCAGCTTTTCCACAATATGCATACGAATTGTATTATTTTAAAATTTTGATCTTATCAATTTTTCGTATTGCGATTATGGGTTGTCATGTTTTAAATTTGATCTTCTTTGTTTTTCTTCCAGGTATATGTAAACTCAAGGAAAGTAGTGAATATAACAAACAAGTGAAAGATTATTTATTTTTATTTTTCTTCCTACTTTGAATTTGTTTCTTCATTTTCCAATAAGTATGAATTTTATGCATTTCATAGTTCTACTCTTTATATACCTACGTCCTCTGTTTCTTTTTTTTTTAAGTTTTCACTAATATATGTCTTACTAAATCTTTAATATTTTTCCTCTGTTTCTTTCTTTTTAAGTTTTCACTAATATATGTCTTACTAAATCTTTAATATTTTTAATAATTTAAGTGCCTCTTAATTCTAGAATAATTAATATTTAATGGTAAAGTTGGAAATAATTATTCATATTCTCTCTTGATTTTTTAAACTGATAAATATTTAGAAGCAACTATTTTCAGTATATATGACAACAAAGTAACGAAGAGGGTATATAGTTAGGAGTATATAGTCGGTTCTTTTATTTATATATACACACTTTACTTTTACGATAAATATTGTAATTAACATCTACTACACCATATATTTTTCTTATTTATTTTTAAATTTAATGAGATGATATATGTTCTTATATATGAGTGTATATGTTATAATTGTGGTATATAGCAGGATTCATTCATTCTTACTATTCTCATTACTTTTTCTTTGATTCAATTCACTCCAACTTGACTTAGGTGACATATCAAGAAAGCCCAAAAAGAATTATATTTCTTTATTCAGTCTCTTGTGTCTATTTCTTTTATTTTGCTTATCATAATTTTTTTTTCTATATTTTTCAATAAATTTAAATTTTTTGTATTTGTAAGAATTTTTTTTTCAGACTATGGAGAACAAGTACACTAATTACTTTATAATTATGTATATTCATTGCTCATTTAAAAAGAAAATGCATTTAAGAACATTAAAAAATTATTAGTTTAAAAACCTTTTCTCATCCTACTAATTTAATCCGATTAAACTTAATTCTAAAGATGTAAAAAGAAAAATGATAAAAAAAATTAATTTATTTCATTGAAAACATGCAAAATCTCAAATTTAATATTGTACTATAAAATTTAAAATTCATAAAAATTCAAAGGTCACACGCAACAAAAGAAACGTCTTGATATTAATTAATATTATTAATAATTAACAATTAATGGTAAAATAAATAAGAAGAATGACACTTGGCAACTGCATATATATATTGGGTCTTGGGTGTTCATGTTTTTATTTGTGTATTCAAGTTTCTCTGTATGTGTATGTTTATTATAAATTATATATTGGAGTCTCAATCCTCCTATTAGGTTGTATTTCCTCCAATTCTAAATAAATGATATGCTTAATTTTTTTGGTATGAATATTTTATATGTTGAACTTTTTATAATTGTCTTCAGATTTTTCTCTGTTTATTATTGTCTTTTTTAGATTCAATTAACATAGCTTTATTTGCAGATTTTTTTATTTCTTTTTCTCTCTCTTTGTTTCTATTTGGTGTATGGTGTTGCTTTCTATATTTTGTTTATAATTATTTATTTATTTATTTATTTATTTTAGGTCTGTTGTTTTTTTGCAAATTAAATTTTACATGTTTGTTAACTAAACAATAACATTTAGAGATAACAAGAAAGAAACTTGTCTTTGAGATTTTTTTTTGATATCCTATTTAGTGGTCGACATTCATATTGGAGACCGACTAATCTTGATTCGCGCTGAAATGTTTCATTATGGAGATAAAATACTCCCTACCAAAAGCGATCTCATACTCAAGACTCGAGCCTCAAATCTCTGGTTAAGAATGGGGGAACTTACCACTCCACCAGAACCTTTGATTGTGAAGTTGACCAACCTGACGAAGTTGCTTTTTCTCACTTCATGCATGCCAAACAACCGTTAAAGTGAACATTTACTATTTTTTGATGATGTTTCTCTGTATTTAAAGCTTTTATAATACTCCCTTATGTTTTATGTTTGGGTACTTGAATTAAGAAATTTTATTTTAAAAATTAAGGACTTTTGTCTAAAATATTCTTAATTAAATATTGTGTGCATCCTAAGATTTGCAGGTTGAATTAGAAATGTTTATGGAGCAAATTGATGAAAAAGAATTACATATCTTGATTTTATTTTAGTTCATTATTTAGAATCTAATTCATTTTTTATAGCAATCAAAAGTGAAAAAACAATGAAAATTAAGATCAACAATGAATTTCATTAGGCCGAATACATAAGAGGCTTCTTAAACTGGTCTAAATTTTTCATTTAGATCCCCAAATTAAAAGTTGTACTATCTGTTAAATAAATATTTGAACTGAAATCAAATAATGTCCATTGAGCTCACATTATTTTCTTTCAACTAACTCAAAAAAATAAAAATTCAGTTAACTCATAGAATCAAAATCATGAAGGGTGTTTTAAAAAATTAATTAATTTATTTTAAAATCACGCGAAGTGCAACAAATTTCACTAGTTTTTTTTAAATCTAAAGAGTACCGACGAATTTTCTATTGCTAAATCCGTTGCAACGAAATAATTAAAATAGTGACAAATTTTTTGCTGCTAATTAGTCACTACATTTAGGCGCTAATTTTTTCTGCAATTATTTAACGATGGAAGTACAATTCCGTCACTGATTCATTGCCAATAGCATACATAAAAATGGACTTGCTATGCATGAGACCAAATTGATTGTTCCGTTTCTAATTCGTCGCTATATAGTGACGGATATTGATCTGTCGATAAATTCTGTCGCTAAACACGTTTTTTTAGTGAATATCTACAGAACTTTTAAACAAAAAATATATACATGCATATATAATTAATTTAAAATGATTGCAAGTTATATCTTGTGACCTAGAATGTGTCATAAGTACATAACGTGAATAATCAATTTTCATTATATCTTCAAACATGGCTTTTCACTAATGAAGTAATTGTCCACACGTAATTTTGTCCTTCATAAAATTTAATTTTTATGCATTTATCTTACCTTACCAGGCATCCTTACCCATGTGATAAGTTCCATACAATAAAATAATAAATTCATAACCACTTTTGACACCTCACCCTAACCACCCCATACCTCCACGTGACTACCTCCCCCTAACCCATCATATTTTTCATCCTCACACTAACAACTCTAACGGAATCACACAAAAAGAGGGACGCACACACAACAACACACACCAAGGAATCCTCCATTCCTATTCATCACTCATACATAGTAGAACACACCCACACAATATATCGATACACACATATACATAATGAGATGTTGAGGCAGAACAGTGAAGAATTAAGGAGGAAACTAGTAGGGAATTAGGGGAGAAAATGTGAGATATCGGAAGAGAAAACAGTAAAAAAAATAAAGAAAATTGAGAGAAACAACAAACACTGTGTTTGTTACTGTTCCGGCGACTGATTCACCAAAAAATGCACAAAACCAAAAACCCAAACCCCCAAGTCCGGCAAAAAACCATCAAAAAATCAGAAATCAGCCGAATTACCCACCACCGGAGCACCAACGACCCAACAACAACAAATGAACTCTATTTTGACCAAGTCCCAATGAATTTCCCTGGAAAACCCATAAAAATCGAGCGACCAGAACGCATAAGCAGGCGCTAGTTTTGTCTCTTTTCGCAATTACTGGTTCGTGTTTACAAAAAAAAGTAAAGGGTATATCGAGTTCGATTTATTCGTATCAAGGTTCGACTTAGGGTCTTCGGATGCAGTTTTCGTCTTCTCATTCGATTAATATTTGAGTTCAAAAGCTTTAAATTGAGGTACTACTCTTGTTCTCTTTTGATTTTGCTAAATTTATTTGTTTTTTGTGTGCTGGATGAAAAGTTCTTAAATATGTGTTATTGTGATCATGTTGAATTGTTGGGATTATGTAGAATGTGTTGAATGCATCGAATAAGGAAATTAGATTTGGTTTGATTAATGATTGATTAATTTTGATTTGGGTGAGAAATTGGTAATTTGAGAATAGAATCAAGGGTGAGAATTGAAAATTAATAAAAGGTGAATATTGGTTGTTTCGGTTCATTGTTGATTGTTTAATTTGGAATAGGCATCGATTTTGGTTAACCTCGATAGTATCATGTTTAGGCCGAGGATTGATTGACAAATCTCAGGTTGTGGGTAGGCAAAACATATGGATTGTGGTTGTTGAACGTTTGAATGTGTCAATTGACTTTTATTTCATCACGTCTAAACTCTTTGTACTCATTTGGCCAAAGAATGCCCCAAAAAATATTGTACTTATTCACCAAGGAATGCCCTGAAGTATCATGTACGCAAAGGAGGGTCGTTATCAAGGCCCAAGGCATTGGATAAAGCATAGCTAGGATAGTTAGAATAGTTTAGGTTTTAATTTCAACATTTTTATTTCGATTTGTAATAAATTGGACTAGACACTATTTTGAAGTTTTGACTATTTGATTGTTTGTTTTATGTGTTGTGTATTTTATTTATTTTATGCATTTTATAGTATCGTACTAGCCGATATACTCCACGAAGAGATCGTGGTCGAACCACGGATAACACTTTCTCCTTAGTCAGCAGAATTCCATAATCGAAATCTTTGTTCGCAAACCAGTTTTTAAAAAGTCAAAAAAATTAGTTTTGAAAAAAGGATTTCCTAAGGTGACTAGGCACTCTAGATTTATGCCAAGTGGCGACTCTGAGGTTCTATTGTTAAAAGTCCTTTTTGAAACAAATTGTTATCTTCTGTCACTTAATAATAAGACCCTTTTGAAACTTTAAAATCAATTTCTTTTTGGTAAAAAAAGGGGTATGACAGCTCTGGGGACTCCGCTGGTGACTTTTAGAATTCGAGCTTTATTCTTGAGGTGTATCGGCTTAGTGTGACACTATAGGTGTATAGAGGCCTTGTTTGTGTCATTATTTGTGTTATTATTTTATCATTGTCTACATGCTACGTATTTACAGTTTTTCTCTTATATGTTACCGTTTTAGATCTGCCATCATTTGCACAACCCGAGTCATTACTTTAGTAACAAATTTTGTAGTACATTCTGTGTAAACGACCTTTAGTTGAGTCATCCTTATTTTAGAAGGGGGATTCGTTCGACTGGTATGGAGTAGGTGGAAAGCTATCACAGCCACCATCGATCATGCGCTCCCCCGAACAGCCTTTTTAGTGAACCCCAACCTAGGTCAGCCTTTAGGTCATGCTTATCTGTATCATATAGAGAACTAGCGAGACCTACTTGGTCCTTTGTAGGAGACTCATCCCTAAAGCATCCCTACGTGCTAATTGTTGCATCTTTGAGGGTAACATGGCCATTTGACAGACTAATTTGGTGGAAAACATGTGCTAGAATTAAATAGAAGTATATTGGCAAGAAAAGAAAAAAAGAAAAAAAGAAAAAATGAGTAAAATAAGAGTTTCTGTAGTTTTTTAGAGTTCTTTATGATTTTTATTTTTCACAATTCAAAAATTCAAAAAGATTTTTTACCTTTTGCACTAATGTTCTCAAAAAATAAAATATCAAAAAGATTTTGCCATTGTTTTTTTAGCAAGCATTCATTATTCAAAATGTTTTAGCAAGCATTCATTATTCAAAATTTTCAAAAAAATAATAATTAATAGGAGCTTTTTATAAAAAAAAATTATAAAAAAGATGGTAGAAGTTTTGTTCATTTCATATCGAAAATACCAAAAAGATTTTTCTTTCAGAGTTGTTGATGTCAGTTTTATTTGAAGTGTCAAATTAAAATGCAAAAAGATTTTATTGACATTTTTCATCGTCTATTGTCTTGGTCATGTCTCTCAAGTCGTGGTTCAGTCTGTCCGTTATTGTTTAATTTCCCAATCTGAACGAACTACACACACCTGATTCTCCTCTCTCGGGAGTGAGCCCTTCTAGGTTCAGTGATCTTATTTAAAAATTCAAAAAGATTTTCTTCACTTCTCATTTAGAGTAGATGTTTCATATACATTTTTAAAAGAAAACTACAAAAAGATTTTTCTTTAATAGGTTCAAGTCTTATTTTCATATGAAATTCAAAATTCAAAATTCAAAAAGATTTTGTCTTTGGTACTCATAGGTTTCATTTTGTATAGGGATTTTAAAGCTGAAAAAAAATTCAAAAAGATTTTCGTCAATTCTTTTGACAATTTGTTATTTTATTTTCTTCTTAAAGTTTCAAGAAAAAAAATTGAGTTGATGGGTCATTTTATGGCCAAACTTCACGAACTACGCACACCTGATTCTCTTCTCTCGAGGGTGAGATACGTAGGCGCCCTTCTTGGGTTTGGTGATCTTTTAAAAAAAATAGATTTTGAGGAAATATTGAACTAACTCATTTACTATCTCTTGTTCGGTTAGTTTAAGGTGGTTGGTTTGTGTCATTTTGGCTAGTCCTCCATGTTGCACCAAGTCGAAGAGAAAGTTATGACCAACAAGGATACCGAGGTTTTGTCACTAATCAGAAAAGGGAGTTCGGGAAATGAGAATTTAGGACCTAATGAAGAGATTCAAAAATTAATGTAGTAAAGGATAGAAATGCATCGAGCTTGGGCTAATGAATTGTTGCCTCCTCCATTTTTCATTAATAATCTGGAATATCTTTCTAGCTTGCCTTCAGTGTCACATGCACAATTTTCTATTTTGTTGACACGCTATAAAATGCATGAGGATTTACTTTGGGGTAACACCAACTCCTCAGAGTCATCCTCCAACTCCACAAATATGTCAAAGCCCTTGTTCGATCCAAGTCACATAATGAAAAAAAGAAGAAACCTAGGGATAGTTTCACACCAATTTAGGAATCATATGCTAGTTTGTTCCAGAGGCTGATATAATGAGGCATGATCACTCTTTTTCTTGGGTATACTCCTGACCCACGTTCAAGAAATTTTGATCCTCATGTACGATGTTCATATCATTCTTACGTTCAGGGGAACAGTATTGAGGATTGTCGTGCTTTGAAAAGAGAAATTAGAAAGGATGATTCAAGAAAAATTGATTGTAGTTCAAAACATTGACACTACGAAGGTCATACAGAATTCTTTAACAACACACGATAATGTAAAATATATGGGAAGCAATGAGTAAAAAATTGGGGATCTCAAACTTATTTATTAAGGAAAATGTGTTCGACAGTGGTGGAAGCTCTAGTCATGCTGATATGTAAACCAGTTGCTAGATGTCAAGCTTAGCAATTGGGAAGTAACTTCTCTCGTTACCAGGAAGGATTATTGATAGTTTATTTTGTTTTTCTTTCTGTTTTTCGAGTTATCTCAGGGTTGTAGTTCAGAATCTAATCTTGTTTTGTTTCTCTGTCATTTTTTTTAAACCTTTCTATCTTTCCTTTCATTGAAAAATGGTGTCCTTTGTTGTTTTGTCTTATTTTAAGTTATTTGTCTTTTTTACACAATACATTTTATGTTGGTTCTAGCGTTATGACATATTTGTGAAATTTTCAGTCAGATCTTAAAATCCTATCTAATTATGAAATATTGAATTAGAGGGCTAAAGTAAGAAAAAAAAGCATCTGAGAAATTGGTAGAGTGTTGAGACATTTGGTGACCACGTTGAAGCCTTCTTTCAAAATTAAGGTAATTATTTTGAGAATCGCAAGAATAACTTGGTCATCAATTGAAAAACATATCTCAGTTAGGTCCAATAGTGGATGCGTGATCCCTATATCAAGAGAAACATGAGGATAATCAGCTCGACGAAAGCAGGGGTCATTTGATGTGAGGGATTTACAACAAAGGTAGAGTTGTATGTTTGAAAAGTGTAGAAGAAGAAGTGGCAAACATGTTCAGTTAAACTTAGTGTTGTTAAGGTGTCACAAATAATCTTTATCTTTCACTTCATATTGCAAGATGTGTACTTGCATTTTCAAGGATTGATATGACGAAGGCATTTCATTCTGCTATCCAAACATTGTGTCATCCTTTGTTTACCCTATTTGAGTTTTAGTGTTATTTTCTTTCATACCCCTCTTTTGTAATCAAGATAAAGTTAGCAAAGCTCAAAAAGAAAAGTGTCGAGCAAAAGAATAGAGTCAGAAAAGTTTCAAAAAAAATGAAAAAAAATATGTCCAAAAACAAAGAAAAAGAAGAATGTAAAGAAAATAGAATCTAAAAAAGTCCCCAAGAGAAAAGAGTCAATGAAAAAAAATCAAAATCAAGCAAAACAAGTTGTCAGAACTACGTGTAACCTGATTCTCCTCTTTTGGGGTCGAGATACATAGGCAGTCCTACTCCGGACTTGGTCCAACTAAATAAACAATTAAGAATTACCCAGTCAAAAGAAATTGCGGTATGGGTTAATTTTAATTGTTTGAGTCGATTCCAAAAGTTGTAAGTCTCACCCCACTTCAAGTGTCGTTTGGGCCTCATGACATCCTTTCTTTCTAACTTTATCCAAAAGTCAAGTTACAACCAAAGAAAGACTTTAGATCAATCTTTGAGAATGATAAGGCTAAGCATGCAATGCATATGATGATGTATTTTGGAAACTACTTGTCTTCCTCAACATAAGGAATCAGGAAAGAAATAAAAATGAGAGTCTTATTATTGAAAACCCTCACGGGAACCGTAAGCCGATGGTAGGTTGAGATAGATAAAAATGAGAGAGTCTTATCGGTGAAAACCCTCACGAGCACCGTAAGATGATTCTGAGTTGAGATAAATGAAAATAAGAGAGTCTCATTGGTGAAAACCCTTACGGACACCATAGGGAAATGGTGAGCTGAGAGAAAAAAAATGAGAGAGACTTGTTGGCGAAAAATCCTTCAAGATATCACTAGCCGAATGAGGTCTCTGAATGCGATTGGCCCAAGGAAGTAACTCAATTTCAAGGACATTAACTCAACTACAATTGGTGAAAGTTTGGATGGAAAGATTAGACAACTTAATCCAAAATGTCTGTCATAATCATTAGAGTTGACTGTCACTTTCAGATAAATTTTTCTTTTCTCTGTTTCAATGGGGAAGTTCATTATCTGTTCTTTTTTTCGTTTTCTTGAGTCAGTTATTCAAATGAAAAATCAGTGTCATTTTTTTCTCATGTCTTTGAGTCAAGTCCATGTCAAAACAAGTGAGAAAAAATTTCAAAACTGGCTACCAATTTCTTCAATTGCACAAAGCAAGATTAAAGGCCAGCACATGAAAGAAACAAGATTATGAGCCGAAACAAGGCATGCAGAAAGTTTGGCCAACTCACAAGTTTTGGGGAGTTGTGGAAATATCAAGTTTCAAAGGGTTTATCTGAGGAACAAAACAAAAACAGAGATATTATGTTTGTTTCAGAGTCAGTATTAATAATTTGAGTTTGGATCAATGGTGCAGCAAGACCATAATATGTCAATAGTTAGAAGCAAGATTAGAGGTGACAAGTGCAAGAGCGATTGCCTCGAAATCTAAAGGCACAAATCAACCATAATATTTTCAAACTCACAAGTTTTCTTTATATGAAACAGGAACACATGTTACCTTCAAATCGAGGATTTCAAAACCTAAACATCAAAGACACATTGCCTCACTTCTGCGAATGCCAGAGGCAATATTGCTACACAGGTTTGGTAATTAAAACCATGGTAAAACTTATAATTCAATATCTCTAGGATACACACTTCCTTGTCCGGGTAATTCAGGTTCATTTATTAGGTGATACACTTTCTAAATTGAACCTGCACTCCTGGAAGTCATACTTTCTAGTTGAGTCCTTCTGTTTAATCTTTAGGAGAGGCATTTTCTTGTCTGAATAATTTAAGTTTCATTTGTAAGGAGACGCATTTCCTTGTCTGGGTAACTCAAGCATCATTTGTAAGGAGACGCATTTTGTTGTCTGGGTAATCTAAGTGACATTTGTAAGGAGACGCATTTTCTTATCTGGGTAATTTCAAGTGGCATTTTTAAGGATACGTATTTCCTTGATTGGGTAATTCAAGTTCCACTTGTTAGGTGATACACTCCCCAACTTAAGTCTTGACTCCTAGAAAATGCATTTTTATAGTCGAGTCATTCAACTTAACCCTTAGGAAACACATTTCCTTGTTTGGGTATTCAAGTTTTGCTTGTTAGGAGACACGCTTTCTAACTTAAGAATTTACTCCTAGAAAATGTACTTTCTAGTTGAGTAGTTAACCCTTAGGAGACGCACTTCCTTGTAAAGGTAATTCAAGTTTCGCTTGTTAGGTGGTTCACTTCCTAACTTAAGCCTTGACTCTTAGAAAATGCACTTTCTAGTCGAGTCATTCCACTTGACCCTTAGGAGACACACTTCCTTGCTGGGTATTCAAGTTTTTTCTTGTTAGGTGGTTCACTTCCTAACTTAATCATTGAATCCAACAAAAATGCACTTTCTAGTCGAGTCATTCATCTACTCCTAGAAGACACACTTTCTAGTTGAGTCATTTCAGTAACCCAGAGGAGATGCATTTCCTTTTTTGGATATTTCAAATATCTTTTGTTAGGTGATGCATTTCCTAACTTGAACCTTCACTCCTAGAAGTCGCACTTTCTAGTCGAGTCATTCCACTTAATCCCTAGGAGACGCACTTCGTTGTTTCGGTGTTTTAAGTTTCACATTTGTCGGGCGACGCACTCTCTAACTTGAACTTTCACTTCTTGAAGTCGCACTTTTTAGTCGAGTCCTTCCACGTAACCTCTAGGAGACATTCCTCCTTATCCTTAAGAGATCCATTTACTAATCAAAGTCATGATTTACCTTTGCATTACGCATTATGTAAGTAATTGTGATTGGGTTGGACACCCGCAAAAGTTTTCTAATGATAAACTGGGCAAAAAATTTAATTCATGTTATTGAAAACATCATTTTAGGACCCTTTGAAAAATGGGACTTTAATTTGAAAGAAGTGAGATCTCTCTTTATCATAACCTTTGTTTGAGATAATTTTCTTTTTAGTTTTAATGTGATTTCAGGAGCCCACCTGGAGAGTAGGGCGATGAAATTGAAATTCAACATAATAAAGAAATAACAATTCAGGAGCCCACCTGGAGAACAGGGTGAAGAAATGCAAAACCAAACCACAAGGTGAAAAAATTGTAAGTGAGGAGCCCGACTGGAGAATAGGGTGAGGATTTTAAAATTCAAGTTCAAAGTTCAGAAATCCCACATGAAAGAACATGTTCAATGTTCGATTTCATCTCCAACACTAAATTTTGTATGGAGAAAGAATCTATTCTCAAGTTCAACCCAAGGAAGATCAAATCATTTGTCATTTTTAAAAGCATTAAAGACTCAAGTCAAGAGTCAAGAGAAGCTGCATAGATTAAAATTTTATAATTTCATTTATCTTTTCTACTTATAATTTTTATTTTGATGTAATGATAGAGCCGCGGACTGGAACCTTACTCAACTCTCCAACGGTATGGTCCCTCTCCTTGTCAACCCTGGAACTACATGTGCCTTGACTCCCACATAACTTGAGACGGGTAGAATGCCTAAAATCAAGAGTCGATTGCCCTTCTTCCTTTTGTTTCTTTCTTTTGAATAATGATCGGGACAAAATTTTATCTCGTTTATGCTTTTTTGTCTGAAAATACTTTGTGTTTACATTCAAAAAGGGGCATTATGTAGATACATAATTTTATTCCTCCCAAAAGTTAATTTTTACGCATTTATCTTACCTTACCAAGCATCCTCACCCATGTGATAAGTTCCACATAAGAAAATAACAAATTCATAACCACTTTTGACACCTCACCCTAACCACCCCATACCCCATAGACCACCTTCCCCTACCTCATCACATTTTTTATCTTCACACTAACAACTCTAACTAAATTATATAAAAAGTGGGACACACACAGAGCAACACACATCAAGGAATCCTCCATTCCCATTCATAACTCACACACAGTAGAACACACTTACACAACACATCGATACACACATATACACAGTGAGGAATTGAGGAAGAACAATGAGGAATTAAAGAGAAAACCAGTGGGGATTTAGGGTATAAAACATGAGAAATCGGGAGAGAAACAACAAGCACTGCGGTTGTTACTGTTCCAGCAACTGGTTCACCGAAAAACACGCCAAACTAGAAACCCAAACCCCCAAGTTTGACAGAAACCCATCAAAAAATAAAAAATCTGCCGGATTACCCACCACCGGAGCACCAGCGACGTAACAATAACAAATGAACTCCATTTTGACCAAGTCCCACTGAATTTCGCCGGAAAACCCATAAAAATCGGGTGACCAGATCGCATAAGCAGGCGCTGGTTTCATCTTTTTCCGCAATTACTTGTTCGTGTCCACGAAAAATAGTAAAAAGTATACCGAGTTTAGTTTGTTCGTATCGAGGTTTGACTCGGGGCCTTCGGATGCGGTTTTCGTCTTCTCATTCGATTAATATTTGAGTTCAAAAGCTTCAAATTGAGGTCCAATTCTACTCTTGTTCTCTTTTGATTTCGTTAAATTTATTTGTTTTTTGTTGTGTTGGATGGAAAGTTCTTGAATATGTGTTTATTGTGATCATGTTGAATTGTTGGGATTATGTTCAATGTGTTGAATGCATCCGAATAAGGAAATTGAATATGGTTTGATTAATGATTGATTAATTTTGATTTGGATGAGAAATTGGTAATTTAAGAATAGAATCAAGGATTGGAATTGAAAATCAATAAAGGGTGAATATTGGTTGTTTTGGTTCATTGTTGATTGTTTAATTTGGAATAGGCATCTATTTTGGTTAACCTCGATTGTATCATGTTTAGGCCGAGGATTGATAGGAAAATCTTAGGTTGTGGGTAAGCAAAACATAGGGATTGTGGTTGTTGAACGTTTGAATGTGTTGAGTGACCTTTCTTTCATCGCATCTAAACTTTTTGTACTCATTTGGCCGGGGAATGCCCCGAGACACATTGTACTTATTCACCAGGGAATGCTTCAAAGTATCATGTATGCAAAGGAGGCTCGTGATCAAGGCCCGAGGCATCGGGTAAAACATAGCTAGGATAGTTAGAATAGTTTAGGTTTTAATTTCAGCATTTTTATTTCGATTTGTAATAAACTGGACTGGACACTATTTTGGAGTTTCGACTGTTTGATTGTTTGTTTTTGTGTGTTTTGTTTGGTTTATGCATTTTATAGTATCGTACTAGCCGATATACTCCACGAAGCGACCGTGGTCGAACCACGGGCCGAGTGGTGCCTAACACCTTCCCTCGGTCAATAGAATTCTTTAATCGAAATCTCTGTTCGCAAACCAGTTTTGAAAGAGTAAAAAAAAAATAGTTTTGGAAAAAGAATTTTCAAAGGTGATTTGACACACCAAATTTATGTCAAATGACGACTCTGAGTTTTGATTGTTAAAAGTCCTTTTTCGAAACAACTTATTTTGTTTTCTCACTTAATAATAAAACCCTTTTCGAACTTTAAAATTAATTTCTTTTGGGTAAAAAAGAGGTGTGATAGTAATTATGTGCAGTCATAATTTACCGACTACAAAAACTATTTAATGTAATATTACTACATAACTATTTAGTTTATGAATATATCAAGTAATATAAATTATGTAAAAACTGTTTCTTATGCCATATTTATAAATTGCTAGAAGTGAATTGCCATAAAATTGTGTGATTCCTGCGTAAATTAAACAATTGTGAAAACGTAATCAGTGTGAATATAAATCAGATTTCACATATCATATGAAGATGGATCACTTTATCGGTTTTTATAAATTCAAAAAAAAAGAAAAAAAAAGAGAAAAAATATGTGTATACAATTTCTAAGTAGATAGAAGAAATAACTTGGATTATTTGTTACCCATTTGAATAATAACTGAATAAAACTTAAGAAGTTTCACCATCAATTTGAATGCTACAATTTGAAAATTTTGAATATTAATATGTTATCTCAAATAAAAAAAGAATTGAAATAATTTTAGATGAATTTTAATTTCGTTTGTCTTTGTTTTCTAATAAAATATTTGTGGAGTTTAAAACTCCTATAAATATGATATCGTGAGGAAATTGTAGTAATCTAAAACTGTAAGTAGTAAATTCAAATTTTAAACCCATTATCTTTTATTTTGTTATTATTATTATTATCTTAATCTTAAATTTTGACTAAAACATTATTTTGAATTTGAAGAAGTCCTACAATAGGATAAAGTGAGGAAGCTATAACCATCTCAAAAACTATTTAATACTATCAAAATTCAAATTTTAAGCATTAAGCAATTTTATTTTTTTTTATTATTATTATTTATTTATTTATTTTGACAATTTTTTTTTTAAAAGTATCACATTAACATATTTTAAATTTATTATGAAATATTAAAATAATCGTGACAGATCAAGATGATAGCTTTTGAATATTTCTTATTTAATCTCCGGGGACTTACTTTGAATCTCTTTCCAGATTTTGGCATTCATGTGTTAGACTTTTGATGTAATTAATATATATATTATTTTTGTTGTTTAGAAAAAGTCTCATTTTTCCCTTGATTAGACTTTTGATCTAATAGGAGTAATATATAAGTATTACTTTTGCTACTAAGAAAACGTCTCATTTGACCTTGACCTCTAATAGAGGGCCTGCGAGTAAATTTATAGTTTAAAGTTTAAACTATAGTCAGATGTTAAAAAAGTAAATTCATGTAGATATTTTTCTTGAAACTCATGGGTCCGCCCATTTCATGTAATAAATTTTATTAATGATGTTAAGGGAAAATATGAGATGATTTATACTATACATTGACCAACTTTGGGTAGTACAAAGAGCAATTTTAGACATTTTTTCTTTTATTTACTACTCTTTAGAAATTTCAGATAGTACACACGCGAATTTAAACCCTGTTTCTTTATTCAAATTTTGAATATAATTTTTTTCTTATCTTTTTTCATATAATAATGACTTCGAATTTATTAAGGTGCGGTATTTCACGAATTTTGCTAATATAGAATATTTTGTGTATCAAATTGTCCTTTTAGGGACTTCAGGCATTACAAAAAAAACGGCCGGCTATTTCAATTTGTTTAAGCTCTAATTTCATCATCATTATACTCTTGAGGGAATGTTTATAGTAAAGTTTATTCCTTGATGGATATGCTTTGGCTATATTAATTGGGTGAAGGAGGATCAAGTATTTAAATAAATTTAAGTATATATATTCTTTAATGTTATAGGAGTCTTGGAGTAACTGGTAAAGTTGCTGCCATGTGACCAGGAGATCACGGGTTCAAGCCTTGGAAACAACCTCTAGCAGAAATGTTAGGTAAGGCTGCGTACGATACACCCTTGTGGTGGGGTCCTTCCCCGGACACCGCATATAACGGTAGCTTTAGTGCACCAGGCTTCCCTTTTAATGTTATAGGATATATGATCTTGTTTGGCTTTTACTTGAGTGAAAGGAGATCAAGTCTTTCAAACAAGAAAGCCCAATATGAATTATGATGTGATGGTTTAGTATTTCTTCACTCTTAATCACAAGCTCACGTTTGTATTCTCAGAAATAATTTTTTTTGTCGAAAGTGTTGTCCACACAAATAGGCCCTTTATTAACAAATACTAATCATGAAATAATCATATCTGAATGAGGATAGAGGATACCAAACATCGAAAAGAAAACAAAAGAAATGAATCCTTACAAACAAAAAAATGATGTGTTCTAGGATTTGGCATGTTGGTCTTAATTGGGATAAGGAGGATGGAATCGTTCAAACAATAAATACAAAACTACTAAACCAAATATTTGAAGAAAAAAAGTGGATTATGGGTTAATAGTAATTTTGATCCTTTGCTAAATTTAATTTTAATCCTTGTCGGATACTAAGCATATTTAACTTTTCGTTACTTGAAATATGAACTTTACTAATATTCTTAAATTTACTATAATTGCTAGTCGTTTCATCTAGGGATGTCAAATGGGCAGGTTGAGTTGAAATTAAATATATTAAATGAATTGAATTGAATATTGGGTTGGATCATGAACCGTTCAAATTTACTTTGGATTGAAATGAGTTGAGTTGAAATGGGTAAAAATCGAATTGGGTTTTGACTTGTCCAATTTGACCCGCTTAATCTAAAAAATATTACCTTATTAATATTTACCCCTTGTAAATTCAAATCAAAATTTTTTTTTTTGGATGAAGTTGGAAAGTTGGGTGGGTGGGGGTAGGGAGTGGGGGTGGGGTAATAATATTTTTTAAAAATATTTAACTTTCTTAAAAATATAAATTCATTTTGGGGGAGGGGTGTGAGGTCTAGGGTTGGAGGAAGGAGGGGTGGGGTTGAGATAATTTTTTATTAAAAAAAAAGTAAATTTTTTTTTAGAAAAATATTTTTTGAGGAAAGGGATATGCCGTGGGGGTGGGGGTGGGTAAGGGGTGATGGGAGTTGGGGTATGAGTTTTTTTTTTTAAAATTATTTTTAAAAAACAAATATTTTTTTTTAAAAAGGAAATTTGAAAGCGGTATGGATGTGGGGTGTGGAGGTAGGGAAATGATGGGGTGGGGGTGGGGGTGGGGGAGGGGGTTGCATATCTTCTTGATATGTTCCTTTTCGAAGTATCCAAACAAAGGGACCATTATATTTATTTAATGCATCAAACTTACATGGGGGTTTGGGCCACATATGACAAAAAAGTTTTAAAATGAGGTGTAGGTGACACAAGTCTTAATTATTAGATGGAAGTGACAATTACTTTATTATGGATTAAGAAAGTTGCAAAAGTTTGAAAATAACTGACAAGTTTTTAAATTTACACTTTGATCCAAATATTAGCCTATATAGCGGAAAATAGAGGGAAAAAAGCGCCTTTCTCTCTCTTCTCACCCATTGTTGTTTTCTCTCTCTTAGCGATTTTTGTTGTTTATTGTTGCTGCTGCTTCATTCATCATCTTCTGCTTCATTATCATCATCTTCTACTTCATTATCATCTTCTTCTTGTTAACCATTTGTAGTTGTTGTTGTTACCGCTACTGTTGCTATTTGACCAATTTCTTAGGTCAAATTTTATTTCGAACATCACTTTTCACTTTGGCATTACTTCATAGGAGACGTTGGTAAGTCAAATTATGATTTTTAGTTGAATTTTTCATCTGGGTAACTGCTATTGTGTTGTTGTTTTCTAACAATGGATAGAATCCAATCATGAATCCAACATAAGATCCATCTGTTTAAACAGATAAATTATCTGTTGCGATAAATGAGACATCTGTTTCAACGAAAGACTGATAAGTTGGATTCATGTTTAAACAGATGGGTCACCTGTTGCAACATTTGACACATCTGCTGCAACGGATTAGTGACCTGTTGCAACATAACCTAAACACGATTCCAACAGTAGTGTTTTAAATATCTATTACAATAGATTACTAACCTGTTGCAACAGGTAAGTCATCTGTCGCAACAGGTTAATTATCTGTTGCAACATGTCATTCATCTATTGGAATTAGCTTCAAAGGTGATTTAGTACTGTAAAATCAATCCCAACAAGCGCTTCATCTGTTGCAACAGATATTTAGGAGCGTAACATGAATCCCAACAGGTAAGAATCTGTTGTGACTGATCACTTACCTGTTGCAACAGATAACACATCTGTTGGGATTCATTCACGGTACTATGATATCACTATCAACTTTTTTGAACAAATGACTTTATTAAGGTACCACTAATGGAGGGATCAATAACAATAGGGGTGGATTGTCAAGGTCAATGGGTTGAGAAGAGCAATCGACATGTATGGCGTTGGAAGGAGGATGAAATGCTAGAGACAATAGTTATGACAATCCAAAGTGATATTTCGTATGATGATTTTTTGAACTTAATCATCATCTTTTGTGGACAAAATTGTCAACTGGAAGAACTCGCCATCATCTACATGCACAGCTCCTTTGAAAATCAGAGGGTACTGCCTTTCAAGATAACCGATCAAGTTCGGTTGCGTGCTTATCTAAGTTATTCAACCAGGCCGGTATTAAGGGTGTACATGGTTGAAAAGATGAGAGAGAATGAGAATCAGAACGTAGAATAAGAAGAAAAAAAGACTTCTTTGATGATAGGTTGGATGATCTAGACATGAATATTCCAGATGATGATCAAACACCTACTCCCGTTGATGCGACCAATACAATGTGTAGTTCTTCTCAATCGACACAGTCTGGAAATCTTTAAGACGACGGGACCGACATTTTTATAGGACTGTCATTCAAGGACAAAAATGAACTATCTAACACTTTGTTTATTTCTTGCTTGAAAAAATATTTCAGAATAAAGAAGGTGATTAATTAGAGCAGTGTCTTTTGCTTCAAATGTGCTAATTCAAACTGCAAGTGGTGGTTGAGAGCGGTGAAGTACGCAAGTTCTGATAGATTCGTCATTCATAAACATGAAAAACATCATACATGTGGTTCGGAGCACATCTCGGGCCAAAATCCTCACGCCACGGCAAAGGTCCTCGGTGAATATTTCAGGAGTAGTTTTCCCGATGGCAAAGGCCCTTCAACAAGGCTTATGGCCAATCAACTCCTTACGAATTTGGGTGTCCTGGTCAGTTATTGGAAGGTATATACGACCATGGGGATTTCCAAGGACCTGGTTAGGGGGACACTCGAGCATGGGTATGAAGTCCTGGATAATTATCGTTACATGATTGAGTCCACAAATCTCAAAAGTAAGACTACATTGCATCTGGATGAAAACGGAAGGTTCAAGTACTTTTTTGTATCCTATGGTGCTTGGATTCAAGATTTTCGACATTTGAGAAAAGGTATAGCCATCGATGGTACCTTCTTGAGGAGCAGGTATATTGGAGTTCTGCTAGCGGCGGTGGCACAGGATGCAGAAAATCACATCTTTCCTGTCGCTTTTTGTGTAGCGGACAAGGAATATGATGCCTCTTACGGATTTTTTTGAACAACTGTGACGCTGCGTCGAAGATACCGAAGAGTTATGTTTTGTATCAGATAGGCATCCAAGTATTCCAAAGATAGGTTCACTTTTCTTCACTTCAGCTTACTTTGGTTGTTGCATCAGGCATCTTGGAGAGAACATTCGAAACAACTATCACAACGAAAGGGTCGTCACCCTTTTTTATAGAGCAGCTAAAGCATATAGTAGAGAGGAATTTTTAGACCATTTCAATCAAATAGCAGATGTGAATCCCAAGGTAGAAGACTTTCTCGGACGTGTCAGTTTCGAGAGATGGAGCCGAGCATTCTGTCCAGGAAATAGGTACATTCTTATGAATTTAATGTCTTGTTTGATTTACAAGTTTAGTATGATGTCGTACTAAGTGATTCTTTTCTATAGGTACAATATTATGACATCAAACATAGCTGAATCGGTGAATTCATTATTTGGCGATGAAAGAGAATTTCCCATCAAGGCTATGTTTGAAAAAATAAGCTAGAAGTATAGCGATTTTTTTAACGAAAGGCGTGTGTAGTTCAAGTGCCCAGAAAAAAAACTGATTTGTTCTCGAAATCGAAAAAAAATATCAACGAACATTAGTTTGGGGAATAGGTTATTCTCTCATAAAATAGCAAATTACAAATTTTGTATCACCAGTCATGGTGATGCTGCCACGGTCGATCTTCAAACAAGATCTTGTACGTGTAGAGTTTTTGACTTGGACAAAATACCTTGTCCACATGCTATGGCAGCGCTTCGAGCTCTATACGGTCATAAATATGGACGTGAAGTTTATGAGCACTCCTCTCAATATTATTCGGTGGAAAAATATGAAATGGCATATAATGGGCATATTACTCTGGTGCCTCCCGAAAAATCTTGGGTTGTTCCAGCAGAGCTTATGGGGAGATTAATACCTCCTCCATATATTGATCCGAGCACTATCAAATCGGAAAGAAAGCCATATAAGAGGAGGAGAATCATTTTCATCAAGAAGAAACAAGTGCTCCATATGTAAGTGCGCTGGCCACAAAAGAACGACATGCCCGAATCGTAATCCACCGTGATCATTGTAATTGCGAAAACTTGTGTTGTTTGTTTGTTTGTTTGTTTAATGTGGACTTTTATATATTTAACTCTTGTTGTGAACCTAATGTTATCATTTATTATATATAAAATATCTTTTTTTTTAAATAACTTGTGCATCAATAAAAAGAGGCAAAACATGAACTAAATAATACAACAGACCACAATTATTCTCAACAGTTGCACAAACAACTGGAATGTTTTCCTCCAACAGATGACAAATCTATCGAAACAGATGGATAATCTATTGATAAAAACCCAACAGATGACCAATCTGTTCCAAAACATGGTCCATCTGTTGAAAGAACTCAAAAGCCAAAATTGCTAGTGCTACTGGATTCAACATTGCCTCCAACCGTCGACATGCTAACATGTATTAGATTAGAAGAAATAGACAAAATGAAAATTGAATAAGAATTAAAATGCCAAAGTCTGACTAAAAGTAAATTTTTCATTAAACGAAAAATAAAATACATTAGGTATAGATCCTATATAGAAAAATTAAAATACATACGCTAAAAGAAAAAACAAATTCTAATTATCATCATCATCATCATTAATGACAGCCAACTTATTAACTCGGAGTAGCAGGGCCCTCATCAGCCTCTGCATCTCTCTGAACATTGTCGCTTTCACAGCGACCAACTCGCTCTGCAGGTCATTAACCTGCCTCTGAAGTTCTCGTACTGTGTCGTGTAGAATAACAATGTCCGAAAAAGGATCAGCCATATATAGAACACATATGAATTGACAAATGTAAAGAAAAAAGTCTAAAATATAATACAACGTATACGACCAACTGATAAATTTACACCAGAAAAAAACTTACCTCAATGAGAAAGGAATATTTTCTTTGAAGAGAAGTGGTTGAAAATATCACACGAAAAGAAAAAATACAGGAAATAAATAGAGTTGAATGAGGATTAAGGAGGGACCTATTTATAGAGGATTGAATCTGGACGTGTCAGGCCAAAAGGCAGGACTGTTCAGCTCCATTGTATTAATTACATTCAAACTGGTGGTATTTTGTTTTCTGTGAGAAGTCACGACTTTTTCTTTTACATTAATTACTTCTCACCTTTTCATAGCGGTTTGAGACTCGATAAAAGTTGTTATTATTGAGCTGTTGCAACAGATCGTCCATCTGTCGCAACAGATTTAGCATCTGTTGCAACATATGGATTGAATATGCAACAGATGGTCTGTCAAAACAGATTTACCATCTGTTGCAATAGATGGTTTATATCTACAACAGATAAGGCATCTGATGCAACATATATATTATCTGTTGCGACAGATGAACATTATGTTGGAGAAGATGTTTTGATATCTTCTAACAGTGGATTCATCAGTTTCAGCAGATGGAGTATTCGGTTCATTAGCTATTTTGAATGTGTTAGATAAAAAGTCACGACAAGTTCACCTTTTTTAATAGTCCCTCTATTTTGTATTAGTTGGGCCCTATGGGCTTGGTACACCAATTAATAAAAATATAAATTAGATGATTATTTTACCAAATTGGCCTTATTAATTATGATTTGAAAGTATAAATGTGAATAATATACTTTATGTAGTCATTTAATAATAGGGGTAATCTTGGAAGGATATAATAAAATTCTCTTGATTTTATAAATAGGACAACTAAATTGAAACAAACATTTTTAGCAAGAAGTAATCACATGCGTGTAGATGAATAAAAAAAAACACAGTCTAGTCTGTCACAACAGATTTACCATCTGTTGCAACATATGGATTATCTGTTCTGACAGATGAATCATATATTGGAGGAGATATTTTAATTTCTTCTAACAGTTGATTCGTCAGTTGCAATCGATGGAGATTTCGATTCATCAGCTGTTTTGAATGTGTTAAGATAAAAAGTCACGACTCTTTAGACCTCTTTTTTAATAGTCATAACATGCGTGTAGATGAATAAACAACACTGTCTGACATGTCTTGATGGGGTAGAAATAATAAGGTGCGTGCAATGGATCCCATTTTCATGCGTGCGAGTTATATATCTTATTGATCAGGCTACCGTGACAGTCACACATAAAGTGCAATGATTTTGTCAATGCAGTTTTTTACCGATTAGACACTGATCCTTCAAACAAGATCCCGCATTGTACAGTTTAGTTTGATAGGTGCGAACTGATAAGGCCGAAGGGTTCCAAGACGGTAGTGTCGATACCCTGTTACAATTTAATGATGATTTATGCTCATGTTTTTGTGTCAAGTTTGGGGAAGGGTTCAAGTTTTTGGCGCCAGTGTAAATATCCAATAGTGATTGGACCGGTTTTAATGGCACAATGGACTTCTTAAAAGGCCTCCGAAGCCTCGCAATGCAGCAAACAACGATGGAAACAATAGAAATTTCTCTGGTCCAAATTTATATGGATGGATTACGGGAGGAGACTTTTTTACAACAGAAGGTGCTTGGGAGAATACCTATGCACGAAGGGAGAGGTGGAGAAGGCCATATATCATATCAGACCTTGTTTAAGAGGAAACACAGGGTAGGAAGGAAAGTGTAGCGAAATTGGCCAATGAAATTGACATGAGAAACGAAAAAACTGGATGAGCTTCAAATGTGGAAGTGTATCCAAATATAAAAATCAGTCAGTCGATGAAAAAAAGAAGAATGGTCAACAGGACTGGAGCTGGACACTTTTCTCAAGAATGCAACTAGCGAGCGTGGCTTCAATTAAGACTCTCACAAAGTGCAGGACCAGAACTCTAAGGAAAATGCTTCGCGAGCATGGAAGATGGTTAGATTGTCGGTCAAATTTGAAACCTACATGTCAATTCAGACCGACAATCTTACCACCTTCCATGCTCGCGAAGCTGCTTCCTTAGAGTTCTGGTTCTGCATTTTGTAGGTCTTCGTTGAGGCCGCGCTCGCTAGTTGCAGTCTCTAGCAAAGTGACTAGCTCAATTCCTCTTGACCATTCTTTTTTTTCTTCAACGACTGATAGATTTTCATTTTTGGATACACTTTCACATTCGCAGCTCATCTAGTTTTTTCATATTTCATGTCAATTTCATAAGAAAATTTTACCACACTTTCCTTCCCACCCCCTGTTTCCTCTTAAACAAGGACTGAGATGATATATGGCCTTCTCAATCTCCCTCTTCCCGCACAGGTTTTCTCCCAAACACCTTCTGTTATATAATAGTCTCCTCCAATAACCCATCCATATAAATTTGGAACAGGAAAATTTCTATTAGATCCATCATTGTTTGTTGCAGTGCGAGGCTTCGGAGGCCTTTCAGCAAGTCCATTGCGCCATTAAAACCGATCCAATCACTATTGGATATTTACACTGCCGCCAAAAACTTGAACCCTTCCCCAAACTTGACACAAAAACATGAGCATAAACCATCATTAAATTATAACGGGGTATCGACACCACCTTCTTGGTCCCTCAGCCTTACCAGTTCGAACCCAACAATCTTAACTGTAAAATGTCATATCTTGTTTGAAGTATTAATGCCTAATAGGTAAAGAACAAACATTCATAAAATCATTGTACTGTATGTGTGTTTTCATAATAGGCTGATCAGTAATACATACCTCATACATATGAAGTGGTTCCATCTGTAAGCAGCTTATTCCTCCGAACCCATCTTTACTCTAGCCTTTAATGCTGGCCGGGAAAAAGTGGATCCAGTTTCACTTTTTTTTGTCTGCAAATAAGAGAAATACATTTGATGTCAAACAAGAGAAGAACAAAAAGAAAATAAAAAGAACATTACAAAAGGATAACACAAAATTGAGTGAATCAACAGATGACATATATGATGCAACAGATTACCTATCTGTTCAACCGATGAGGCATCGTTGCAACGGATGGATGACATGTTGCAAAAGATGGGTCATTTGTTGGAATAAATTAAACCAGCCTTGCTACTGGTTTGATTTCTTCAAACAGTTGCTCCGTCTGTTCCAACAGCTGATTCATCAGTTGCAACAGTTGAGGAAACTGTTGCAACACTACCAATAATAGCATCAACAATAAATAAACAACACTATATGTTCCAACACCATCCACAACACAAATATCACATGTTCCAACACAACCACCCCCCAACAACAGTACCACCAAAGTACCAAACAAAAGACGTAAAAAAAATTATACTGACAACAAGGCTTTTTAAGTTCTCCCAATAGATAACTTTTTTTGCATATTTTAATAAAAACAATGGTTTATTTATTCAAGAATTAAAAGTAACCTTTCCTTCAATTTTCTCAATAAATAGGAAACTGGTAATGGGTAAATTATTAATAGCAACAGATGTAAATATCTAATTTAAATGACATGCAAAGAAGAAGACGAGATGGAAAGAGCAACAGTGAACCGTACCTGCAATGTAAAAAAAGCAAACGGATCAGAACATCCAGTTCAGTCGAGAAAATATATTGATTGGTTGATATACTAAAGGATCGTCATTCGAAAAAGAGAGAAAAGAGAGGTAAAAAAGAAACAAAGATAATTGAGAATAGAGAAAAAAAAGGAGTGATGAGTTGAGTCTACACTACTTTATGGATCAAGGAGAGAGAGTTATAGATATGTTTTTTTTAAATAATTATTAATAACTTTTGAGGGGCACGGGGAGATGGTGACATTGAAAAGACCAGATAAGACAACTCACTCAGGAGATTTTTGAGTTATCCAAGTAGTACTGAGTAATATTTTTTACCACCTTAGTATTTTAACTTTTTTATCTCGGACAGGAAATACCTAAATTGCTTTTAAAAAAGGATCTTAAAACATTTAAGTGCAACAGATGACTTAATCTATTTGATAGTTTACAATAGATTCATGATCTGTCGCAACAAATGACGTAATCTATTTGATAGTTTACAACAGATGTATAATATGTTGCGACAGATTACCTAATCTATTTAATTTGATCCAACAAAAAAGACATCTGTTGTAATAGGTTGAACATTTGCTTATATATAATTTCAATTGACTTCATATGTTAGACTAATACTTTAATTGAATGTGAGTTCTCATAGGGTCAACTACAACTTCAATTGAGTCTTTAAGAAATTGCATGATGAAACGGTATTGCATTCCTCCCGACCAGAGTCATCGATCGATCACTTTGAGACGAACAAATTCTTACTACCTCATATGTTAGACTAATATATTAATTGATTAATATAGGACTAGGGTACTAATACCTTAATTGAATAATCTAGGCCTAGGAATGAGTTCTCATAGGGTCAACTAAAACTTTAATTGAGTCTTTTGGCAATTGCATGATGAGACGGTACTGCGTTTCTCCCAACCAGAGTTGTCGATCGATAACTCTGAGATGAATTGATTCTTACTACCTCATATGTTTAACTAATACCTTAATTGATTAATCTAGGACAGGGTACTAATACCTTAATTGAATAATCTGGGACTAGGGGTGAGTTCTCATTGGGTCAACTACAACTTCAATTGAGTATTTTGCCAATTGCATGATGAGATGGTACTGTGTTCCTCTCGACAAGAGTCGTCAATCAATCACTCTGAGCCGAACCGATTCTTACTACCTCTTATGTTCAACTAATACCTTAATTGATTAATATAAACTAGGGTTAAGTTCTCATAATGTTAACTACAATAGATGGCATTGCCTATTTGATAATTTACAAAAGATGGGTAGTCTATTGCGACATATGACTTAATCCATTTGATAATTTACAACAGATGGGTAATTTGCCGCAACAGATGACTTAATCTGTTTGATAGTTTACAATAGATTCATAATCTATTGCAACAAATAAAGTAATATATTTGATAGTTTACAACAGATGTTAATATGTTGCAACTGATTACCTAATCTATTTGATTTGAGCCAACAGAAAAGACATCTGTTGCAATAGGTTTGTAATACCCCGTATATTTCTAAGCTAGAAAATGAACCATTGTTCCTACGCATGAAACCTCCTATACTGTGATTCATGTTTGAGTACATATATTAGGATGAGTATCCTAGTGATAATAGAGCTTATGATGTGTTAATCATGTTCATAAGAGTCACTTAGAGTAAGCCAAGCTAAGAACTTTTGAATCCACCAAATTTTCATGTGTGATTTCACATAGGTCATCTTTGAATGAGAATAACTTGGTTTATAGGTGGTATTTTGTAATATTCATACCCTAAAAATTTTAGAGAATTGAATAAGATTTCCGTCGACACCAAATTTGCCTAAAACGGACACCCGGTGAAGAAGTTATGGCAATTTAAAGTTTCAGCAATGTCATTTCAGTCAGTGGCGCATCGCGCCATAAGCCAAATTGACATTTGTCAATTTCCAGTTTCTCTCCGTGATTCCACCACATCGCGGTGAGTTTCTAGTCATAAACAAGTGGCAACACGATGTCTCCGTGTCGCGCCAGGGTCCCAAATCGGGAAATTTTTACAGAAATTAAAAGACGTCTCTAGAGGGGGTATTTGGGTCATCTTCCTACCCCTACATAAGCTCCCAATCACGGAATTAAGATGTTATTTCACCAAAACATACTCTTTTTCATCAAAATCCTCTCAAGAACACATTAGGGTTTCAATTGGGGGATTCAAGTTCAAGCAAATTCTACCATCAAATTCCAAGAATCTCTCCATCAATGTTCACTAAATCAAGAACTAAGGTATGCGTGTGTTCATTCATGGACTCCTTTCGTCCATGAAGTCCAAGATACCTATTTTAAACTATATGCCATGATTTTTTTATGTTTTGATTTGATTGTTGATCTTTTTTATGTGTTGAATGATGTCAAGATAGAATATTTATGGGTTTGTATGAAACTAGGATGGCATGTTAGTTGAAATATATGAACTTTGGGTGATTTGGGTGGTTGAATTCATGAATAAACCTATGACCAAAGTGGTGCATTCAAGGTGTTTGATAAAATACCTAAGAGACTAAGAATCATGTATTTTAGCTAAATAGAACTTAAAAGACAAGCCCATGCTCTATCCCTTATGACTCAACACGAATTCCATGCAAATTGTCATGTATTATTGTTGTACTATGGAATGATCATGAAATTAGAACCATGCAAGTATGTACATATTATATGCAGTATCTTCCATGTTCAAGAATATGATAACCATGTGTAGTATGAAATCCCTTATTTATGGTATTATGAATTGTGAATGTTATTCTTACGATCAAGTTAGTCGTGTGTGTAAGTTTCTTTCCATCGAGTCATGGGGGTACTTGTACCCAAAAAATATAGTTGTTACGCCTAGAGCCATGTCATGTTTTCCCGATACTCTCATTCAAGTCTTGATTTATAGAAATCAGTCAGTCATGTGACTCAGGAAAATCCAGTAATCTCAGTAATCTCAGTTCTCAGTAACCTCAGCAACCTCAGTATTCACAGTTAATCTCAGTAACTTCAGTACTCTTAATCAGTCCTCAAAACTCAGTACATTCAGTCAGTCATCGGAATCCAGTAAACTCAGTTTAGCTCCGCTAAACAATCCCACTAACATCAGTTCAGTTCAGCTTATTAGTTTAGTGCCTTTTAGTTGGGAGTAGGATTCAGCACCGAGTGATACCAAGGATGAAGACTCACCTACCACAATCAGAGGGTGAGATTCCTAGAAGCAATCCTTACATTCCAGAACTACGAAGCCAACGTAGGTTGAGATGTCCCTACCCATAGGGATAATGCATCTCTTTTGAGTTTACCTGATAGTAGGGCAGACATAATGAGCTCCCAAAAACAGAATAGGGTTACTCATATGTTGTCTCTACCTATGGCACTGTATTGACACCCTTCCAATCAGGGCAAAGATTGGACCCTACCAGTTCTATTTTGGGGCATGTCAGTTAGATGGTTACCTCCTATAGTCTCAGTTGAAGTCTTAGTCTCAATTTTAGTAATAGACTCAGATAGTTCTTTAGAATGTCAGGACTGCCAGATACAGTCAACTCAGATACAATGCGGAACTCAGCTAGTTCCACCATATTCTTGTATGTTAGATACAGTCACTCATGTTATTATTATTACCAGTTCTCAGAACTCATATTATCAGTATTCGCATTCATGGATTTCAGATACAGTTAATCAGATTAATTTTTTATAATTAGACTACCAGATACAGTCCACCAGGAAAGTTCTTCATAATCAGAATTTTTAGAAATAGTTATTCATGTATCAGTAATATAGTTTTAGTCCTTCAGTATTCAATAATACAATATTAGCTCCTCACTTATTAGTGACTTACATATCAATATCAGTAAACTTAATCACTTAGTATCTCAGTATCAGTAAGCTCATGTTGTCAGTATTCAGACTCAGTAGTCAGTATCACCACAAGTTCAGTTATAGTTGCTTATTCATGTATGTATTCTCACGTTTATATTAGTCAGCATTGTTCATACATATAACCCTTTGCATTTAGCCTACCTCACTCGTATACTCAGTACATTCAGTCATACTGATGCATTTGTGCTATGGTGCTTACTCTTATGTTACACCATAGGTTCAGAGGCACGAGCTCCAGATCAGCAGTAGATTCCAGTAACAACAGCCAGAGTTAGAAGTAAGTCCTCATCTTTTGAGGACACGATGATTTCATTACTATTTCAGTTATTAATTTCTTTTAGTAGTTGGAGTTAGCTGGGGACATGTCCCATCAACTTCTTGTTCAGACAGTTTAGAGGCTTTCCAGACTATAGCATGTCAGATAGTTATTTCAGATTTGTTTTGGTATGGTTATACCATTTTCAAATATTGTTCTTATCAGATGTTTATTTAGTTGAACCTTATGGCCATTCAGTACATGTTTCCATATTTTTATGTTATATTATGTTGTATACAAGTACAAATATCTGTCATGGGTTAGCTTGTGGTCCTTCGGGGTCATAAGCACCGTATAACATTCCAGTTCAGAAAATCGAGGTGTTACGAACTTGGTATCAGAGCCTAAGGTTCAACAATGTCCTAGGAAGTCTGAAAAGCCGCATCTAATAGAGTCTTGTACATGCGTGTATTGTGCACCACACTTATGTGCAGGAGGCTATGATATGTTTTAGAAATAGTTTCCCTTCTTTTTTGTCTCAGATCGTGCTATAGAAAAATTTTCTAAGAAAACTCATATAGATTCTCGTCATGCTCCACGCATGTTAACTCCACCTTACTTTCAAGGTAACAGAAATAGTGAAGCTCAAAGTTCTAGAGATAAAGTTTCCTCAACCAGTCCCAGCATATAGTTATGGGATTGCCCACAGACCTAAAAATACCCCATCAATCCCGTTATGTTCCAAGTCGTACAAATTTTATTCATAACCATGAGAACTCGTTCACGAACCCAATTTTAGATATGCCATCAGATCTTTTCTCAGAATCCTAATACAGCGTAGACCTAGAATTTTTAAGCATGAACTCATGAGTTAACAGTGGTAGAGTTGGGACAGTATTATCCAGTTTGATCAGATTATATATTCATGGGGATAGTTGTACCAGAGTAAATCAGTAGGCTTGAACAATGTAAGCTAGAATTTAAGTTTATTAATTTGAATTAAGTATAAAGGTATGGATATGATATTAGTAGTATATGAAGCAACAAAAACAACTAATGGTCTTAGTAAGGCAAGCATGTGTTTGACTGGGTGTAAGTATGTGATTATGATTAAAGTTCAGTTCAGAGCTTAGTCAAGTGTTCACAAACATAAAACGATGGCTTAATGTCAAGGGGGAGATGATAGATCAAGTAACCAAGTCAGGCTCTCAGAATTCCAGTAGTAGTACTAGTATGTATAGAAAGATCAGTAAGGGAAGATGATTCCCGATCCATCCTTATCTTCGTACAAGTTTTGTACTTCAGTCAGTATGATGCCTACACATGTTTCATAACTCAGTTCCATGAACACAGCTTATATTTACATATTTCTCATAGACTCTTGTGCGCTCCCAGTCCCCCGCATAAGGAGTTTATCTCCCTCAGTGTTATGAATCATGTCCCACGAATTCAGAAATTCCAGACTTAAGTCATGCAGCTCATGACTCATGCACACATGTCACGCCTTACAGTATATTCAGTTTCCATGACTCATGCTATGCCCTTATAGATAAGATAAATTCAGACTATGTCATGTATATCCTCAGTTCAGACCTTTTTGGTAAATCCATGTTGTTGACATATTATTCCTCAGGTTTCAGTTATGTGTCAAGTTCATTTAGTGCCAATTTATGTTTCAGGTTCTCCTGATGTAATCCTTTAGTAAGATTTCCTTATGGAACACTATAGTGATGATCTGTTGCTTAGATGTGAGATAGAAAGTGTTTTATATTAAGAGAAGATTGTGGCATGCTTACTGTATACGAGGGGATAGTTACAAAGATGGGCTTGAATACCATGTTAGTGTGCAAGTAAGTGGTGATCATGAGGTTGTATTTAGAAGATGGGGAAGTACAAAATGTGAATGTATATTTAGATCCTTGACTTATGTCAATCCCCATCGCGTACTATGGAAACTCAATTACCATCTTAGTTATAATTTCAGTAGTCAGTACCTAGTAATTAGTGTTCAGTTCCAGAATTTAGTATTTCCGTATCAGCCTGAACCTCAGTTATCAGCATTCAGTTATCAGAACCCATCATTTAGTTCCAGTAAGAATCTTAGTTACAGTTTTAGTTTTAGTGCCAACTTCAATTTAGTAATCAGATCAGAAACTCAGTTCAGTTCAAGACTTTCTTGACCCATGCTACAACTATCAGTTAATCAGTCAGTAGTATTTTAGTACCTCAGTCTATAGGATGTTTCCAAATCATGTTATACGTCTAGCCTTACATTCTTGAGGTGATACAATTTTGCTCATTCATGCTCAGTTACCTCATGTTATCCAGTCAATCATTACCTTCAATGTGTAATATTCTACAGCCTTAGTCTAGTTATTCGAACTAAGTACAAATAAGTCTCACATGCCCAGTATTTAGATATCAGTTATTCAGTTAATCAGATAAGTTAGTATATTCATACAGTCGTGCTCAGCACCTCGTAAATCTTCCAGTTGTCTTAGTTGCAGTGCATGAAGTTTAGTTGCTTCATCTTAGATCATGTATCAGGCCTCATGTTTTAGATCTCAGATAATCAGTTATGATTTAGTTCCTAGGTGCCTTGCGCATCGCCTCATTTTCCCTCAGTAGCTCAGCTAAGACAGTATTCCTAGATGGACTTAGTGTCCCAAGGGGGAGATATGCTATGATCCCTTAAAATTTCATAACATAAGCGTCCCATTCTCTTCTCACGTAATGAATCCAGTTTGGAGTAGGGATACTCATAAGTTGACCCTCTAGCTCCAAAACTCAGTCGTAACCTTGTACTCAACAGCTCAGTTTAGCCCATGATAAGATACTCTATCTATGTCATGCATTACAGACACAGTTCAGTTCATGTATCACGTTCCAGACTCAGTTATGTTCTAATGTTTTTGCTCATGCATATTGAGTAATTAATCTCAGACTCATCAGTATGTTCGGTTCAAGGTAATGGTCTTCTTTGAGCTTACTTATTTTCATGTTCAGATTTTAGTACCAAACTTGGTATTCTGTTCTATGCTCAGTTTCATTTCAAACTTGGTATATTTACCATTGCATGTTAAGTCGCATATTAATGAGTCAGTTTAGTCGTGTACTCACGCATCAGATATGCGTGATCAACTTATCAGTACTTTCAGTCATGTATTCATGTATCATGTCAGTCATATAAGCATGTATCAAATATGCATGGATAAAGTTTATCAATCTCTGCATCTGATATACATTCTCATTTTGAGAAACTTAGTTCATCAGAACACTCAGTTTTTCATTCATAAATCAACTACCCATGCATCAGATATGCATGTTCAGTATGAATCATTTTATTTATCACGTCAGTCATGTTATCATGTTTCAGTCATTCATGTTCAGCTTATTGTTTCCCCTCTCAGTCACTCTCATTTGAGGACGAATGTTCCCAAGGGGAGATATTGTAATACCTCGTATATTTCTAAGCTAGAAAATGAACCATTGTTCCTATGCATGAAACCTCCTATACTATGATTCATGTTTGAGTACATGAATTAGGATGAGTATCCTAGTGATAATAGAGCTTGTAATGTGTTAAGCATGTTCATAAGAGTCAGTTAGAGTAAGCCAAGCTAAGAACTTTAAAATCCACCAAATTTTCGTGTGTGATTTCACATAGGTCATCTTTGAATGAGAATAACTTGTTATATAGGTGGTATTTTGGCAGATTCATACCCTCCAACTTGTAGATAATTGAATAAGCTTTCTGTTGATACCAAATTTGCCTAAAACGAACACCCGGTGAAGAAGTTATGGCGGTTTAAAGTTTCAGCAGTGTCATTTCAGTCAGTGGTGCATCGCGCCATAATCCAAAATGACGTTTGTCAATTTCCAGTGTCTCTTCGTGATTCCACCACGTCACGGTGAGTTTCCAGGTCATAAATAAGTGTCAACGCGATGTCTCCGCGTTGCGCCAAGGGCCCAAATCGGGAATTTTTTACAGAAATTAAAAAATGCATCTAGAGGGGTATTTGGGTCATCTTCCCACCCACATATAAGCTACCAAACACGGAATTAAGCCGTTATTTCACTAAAACATACTCTTTTTCATCAAAATCCTCTCAAGAACATATTAGGGTTTCAATTGGGGGATTCAAGTTCAAGTAAATTCTATCATCAAATTCCAAGAATCTCTCCGTCAATCTTCACTAAATCAAGAACTAAGGTATGCGTGTGTTCATTCATGGATTTTTTTCGTCCATGAAGTCCAAGATACCTATTTTAAACTATATGCCATGATTTTTTTATGTTTTGATTTGATTGTTGATCTTGTTTATGTGCTGAATGATGTCAAGATAGAATCTTTATGGGTTTGTATGAAACTAAGATGGCATGCTAGTTGAAATATATGAACTTTGGGTGATTTGGGTGGTTGAATTCATGAATATACCTATTCCCAAAGTGGTGCATGCAAGGTGTTTGATAAAATACCTAGAGACGAGGAATCATGTATTTTAGATAAATAGAACTTAAAAGACAAGCCCATGCTCTATCCCTTATGACTCAACATGAATTCCATGCAAATTGTCATGTATTATTGTTGTACTATGGAATGCTCATGAAATTATAACCATGCAAGTATGTACATGTTATATGCAGTATCTTCCATGTTCAAGAATATGATAACCATGTGTAGAATGAAATCCCTTATTTATGGTATTATGAATTGTGAATGTTATTCTTACGATCAAGTTAGTCATGTCTGTCCGTTTCTTTCCATCGAGTCATGGGGGTACTTGTACCCAAAAAATATAGTTGTATGCCTAGAGCCATGTCATGTTTTCCCGATACTCTCATTCAAGTCTTGATCTATAGAAATCAGTCAGTCATGTGACTCAGGAAAACCCAGTAATCTCAGTGCTCAGTAACCTCAGCAACCTCAGTATTCACAGTTAATCTCAGTAACTTCAGTACTCTCAATCAGTCCTCAGAACTCAGTACATTCCACCAGTCATCAGAATCCAGTAAACTCAATTTAACTCTTCTAAACAATCCCACTAACATTAGTTCGGTTAATCAGTTCAGTTCAGCTAATCAGTTTAGTGTCTTTCTGTTGGGAGTAGGATTCAGCATCGAGTGAACCCAAGGATGGGGACTCACCTGCCACAGTCTGAGGGTGAGATTCCTAGAAGCAATATTTGCATTCCAGAACTACTAGCCAGTGTAGGTTGAAATGTCCCTACCCATAGGGCTAATGCATTTCTTTTGAGTTAACCTGATAGTAGGACAGACAGAATGAGCTCCCAAAAATAGAATAGGGTTACTCATATGTTGTCTCTACCCATGGCACGGTATTGACACCCTTCCAATCAGGGTAAAGATTAAACCCCACCAGTTCAGTTTCGGGGCATGTCGGTTAGATGATTACCTCCCACAGTCTTAGTTTTAGTCTCAGTCTCCGTTTCAGTAATAGACTCAAATAGTTCTTCATAATATCAGGACTGTTTGATACAGTCAACTCAAATATAATACGTAACTCAGCTAGTTCCACCACATTCATGACTGTCAGATACAGTTTCTCATGTTATTATTATTACCAGTTGTCAAAACTCGTATTATCAGTATTCGCATTCATGGCTGTCAGATACAGTTAATCAGATTAATTCTTTATATTTAGACTGCCAGATACAGTCTACCAGGATAGTTCTTCATAATTAGAACTGTCAGAAATACTTATTCATGTATCAGTAATATAGTTTCAGTCCTTCAGTATTCAATAATACAGTATTAGCTCCTCACTTATTAGTGACTTACATATCAATATCAGTAAACTTAATCACTTAGTATCTCAGTATCTGTAAGATCATGTTGTCAGTGTTTAGACTCAGTAGTCAGTATCACCATGAGTTCAGTTATAGTTGCTTATTCATGTATGTATTCTCACGTTCATATTAGTCAGCATTATTCATACATATAACCCTTTGCATTTAGCCTACCTCACTCGTATACTCAGTACATTCAGTCGTACTGACGCATTTGTGCTATGGTGCTTACTCTTATGTTACACCATAGGTTCAGAGGCATGAGCTCCAGATCAGCAGTAGATTCCAGTAACAACAACCAGAGTTAGAAGTAAGTCCTCATCTTTTGAGGACACGATGATTTCATTACTATTTCAGTTATTAATTTATTTTAGTAGTTGGAGTTAGCTGGGGACATGTCCCATCAACTCTTTGTTCAGATAGGTTAGAGGCTTTCTAGACTATAGCATGTCAGACAGTTATTTCAGATTTATTTTGGTATGGTTATACCATTTTTAGAAATTGTTCTTATCAGTATATAGGTACAGATATACAGGTATAGATAGCATTCATAGGTTAGCTTGTGGTCCTTCGGGGTCATAAGCACTGTGTAGCATTCCGGTTCAGAAAATTAGGGTGTTACAAGGTTGAACATTTGTTTATATATAATTGCAATTGAGTTCATATGTTAGACTAATACCTTAATTGAATGTGAGTTCTCATAGGATCAACTACAACTTCAATTGAGTCTTTTGGCAATTGCATGATGAGACAGTATTGCGTTCCTCCCGACCAGAGTCATCGATCGATCACTCTGAGCCGAACCGATTCTTACTACCTCATATATTAGACCAATACCTTAATTGATTAATCTAGGACTAGGGTACTAATACCTTAATTGAATAATCTAGGACTAGGTGTGAGTTCTCATAGGGTCAACTATAACTTCAATTGAGTCTTTTGGCAATTACATGATGAGACGGTACTGCGTTCCTCCCGACTCGAGTTGTCGATCGATAACTTTGAGCCAAACTGATTCTTACTACCTCATATGTTCAACTAATACCTTAATTGATTAATCTAGGACTAGGTACTAATACCTTAATTGAATAATCTGGGACTAGGGGTGAGTTCTTATAGGGTCAACTATTGATTATTCTTGGACTAGGGGTGAGTTCTCATAGGGTCAACTATTGATTATTCTTGGACTAGGGGTGAGTTCTCATAGGGTCATCCACAACAGATGGCAACACCTATTTGATAATTTACAACATATGGGTAATCTGTTATGACATATCAGAATCCATTTGATAATTTACAACAGATGGGTAATCTGTCGCAATAGATGACTTAATCTGTTTGATAATTTATAGCAAATTCGTAATTTGTTGTTACCTAATTTAATTGATAATTTACAACAGATGAAAAATCTGATGCAGGATGTTAAATATTTGTTTTTTACAATTTCAATTGAGTTCATATGTTATATTAATAGTATCTAAATTGGTTTATCTATAACCAGGGGTGAGTTTTTATAGGGTCAACTAGAGAACTCGGTCAACTACAACTTTAATTATTTTAATACAATTTCAATTGAATTATCCTTTTGGCAATTACATGATGAGAAGGTTAAAAATTATGCATATATTTTATGATTTTAAAAATAATTAAGATTAATTCGAACCAAATTAACATTTTCAAAACTTTTCATTCTTTTTCAAAATACAAATCAACCCATACAAAATGTTTCATCATTTCAAATCTCGAGTTCTCCCTCTCTGTCTCATTCTCACTCAACAATACAGTACAGACAATAACTACTCAACAAATTTGCTCAACACTCCACAACAGATCGCCTTTCTTCTCATTTCAGACTACATAGGTGTTATTTTTGACTTCATTCTTGCTTGTATCAGTCATTTTCTTTGTCTTCGTAGGCAGCAGAGTTCGAGAAGAGCTCTATATTTGTTATTTTTTTCTAAAAAATAAGGTCTTTTAAGTTAATGATGAAAAATAAAACTTTTAGTTGTATTATCTTCGAGAATGGGTTTACAATTTTGAGTTTTGATGGTAAAATCATAGGTTGAACTCGAGAAATCACTAGTTTCCATCGCAGTGTTCCGTTCACTATCGTGGTATTGTTGGATGGTGTTTGTGGTGTTGGTGGTGGTGTTTGTGGTCGTCGTGGTGGAACTGGAGGTGGCATTGGTTGGTGGTGTTTGTGGTGGCTATTGGTGGTATCGGTATTTGTGGTGTTTGTTTATTGGCATTGGTTGTTGGTGTTTGTGGTGGTGGTTGGTGGTGTGTCGGTATTCGTGGTGTTTGTAATATATTTTTTAAAATTTATGCATACATCAATTGTAATGTAATTTTTGCTTTTCTTTGTTTGTAGGTAAAACATGTCTCCCAAAAGAAAATAAAGTGAAAGTGGATCAACGTCTGACCACCTAAAAAAAAGGCTATAGTATAGAGAGATTCGGATGAGCTTCCTGAACAATCTCAGTCAGGGAAAAGTAAAGCTGAGAAGAGATATGAAAATAACATTGAGGGTGGTGGACATGGGTCTATATATAGTGATGAAGAAAATAATAGTGAGAAAAAAGAGGAATTAGAGAGTGGAAAAAAAGGATGATCATCAACATGATGATAATGGATCACCAATGGGGCGTGAATTAATATCGACATCCCAGCATGATCCTATCAAAACTTTTAGTACTGGTAGGTTTCAAGTTGCGATGTCGATAAATGACCCAGAAGAAAAACAACTAATTGGTCAAATTGTACTTAAATGTCAGATGGGGAAATTTATTTGAACATTTTATGAAAATTATGAAGAACGAAAATATAGGCAGACTTTTTAAGAAGAGCTATTTTGGATGCTTTCTTGAGCTACCTGAGGAACCCTCTACCCGTATCTGTTTCCTATGGCGATGGTATATGGTCTTCTCAAGCGCAGGATCAAGTACGTGAGAGATGATAAATATCCAAAGGAGAGGCAAAAAGAAGATGGATGAAATCTGGATCAACTACTGTGGCATGCCTGTTTATTTTGGCTTGCAAGAGTTTTCCATAGTGACGGGCTTGAGATGCCATCATCCAGATGGACCACCACCCCACAAAAGATCCAAGGCAAGAAAACGCAAGAAAAAATAGAGTGGTTGTTTGATATTGCTCGACGTGGCTACAAAGCATCGGATTTGTTGACAGATCTCGAGGATAAAACCATACCAGAGCATTACAGGGAGCAATTGTGCTTAGTTTGGTTTGCCCATTCGGTTATAGTGGCAAGAGACGTCAACAAGGTCATAGAAGATGATTTGTTGGCACGTACTGAGGATTTTGATAAATTCAACAATTATTCCTGGGGATATGACATCTTTTACTTGACTGTCCAATATTTACTGACAAAGCTATCCTCAGGAATGACTACATTATACGGCTTTCCTGGTAAAATTAATCACCAATTTTACTAATCCATTAATTTATATTGAATATAGTTATTATGACTTTTTTTTTGCTTGCTTCCTATTTACATTTTTTAGGCTTGGGCATTTGAAGTCATTCCTTTCCTCCGAAAGCAGTTAATGGATTACCCGGATGAGGTTTCTCATCCAAGGATGTTTAGGTGGTTGGCTGCAAAGAGCAACACCAATATTAAGGAGGCTGATCTTTTTAACCCTCCGGATGATGCAGTACGTCTTCTTTAAGTAAAAGAATTTTACTCAAAGAAAGATATTAAATAGATGTTATATCTGGTGCAATAAATGTTATCTCTGATGCACCAGATAAGACATCTGTTGCGATAGGATACGATTGATATCTTGCATCAGATTACCCATTTATTGCTTTGGTTATCTGAACTCGACTACTAACAGATTAACCATCTTCTGCAAATTATGCAACAGATGTGTAATCTGATAACATATTATTCATCTGTTGCGACATACAGATCATCTGTTGCATAACAGATTACCCATCTTGTGCAACTGTTACAACAGATGATTGATATTTTACATCATATTATCCATGTGTTGCTCTGTTTCTCTGAACCAGACTCAAATAGATTTTAACCATATACAACAAACTATGCAACAAATAGGTCTTTTTTAAAAATGTAGCCCAACTGTGAAAATTATTATATTATATGATTTAAATGCATCTATTTTTTTTTCTTTTTTATAGGTTGTGCTTCCATGGATCATTCCAAGTGAGGAGGAGTCGGTGATGACTTATTATATTACTCTAGATCATATTAATACTATAGCAGACCTAATGGTGGAGTTAATAAAGAAGGAATTGGCTGGAGCAACAGCCATAAGAAGAGCAGTTAGGCAAGGTTAGCCTAATATTGAGGCTTTTCATGACCAACCTACTAAGGTAGATCCGGGTGCTTCTTCTGGTGGAGTTGTTGGTGTTGGTGTTGGTGTCAGATATGCTGATATTGTTACCACTTGTGATGATGAGCATCTTGATGCTCAAGAAAGAATAAATATGTTTGAAAACATCTCTTTTCACCCTTACACAGGTCCCTCTTACCCCTCTTCACCCTCATGTTCTCATTGCAAATGCGAAGAGTGCAAGAACAGATATGATATACTCTTTGAAAAAGTAAAGGCTATATCTAAAGCTATCGATAAATTCAAATCCAAGAGGTGTTTCATACCATCCAAGAAGGAGAGGGAGCCACACACTCCGATAGTGTTGGTTAGGAGAAATAAAATAGTAATTAGAGACGTACTCTCCGGTTAGAAATCAAAAGAAATTATAATTTCTCCCTCTCCAAAAGCTGTTGAAGTTCAGGGGCCAGTCAAGAAGGTGGGCATATATGCAGAACATAGCACCGAAGAGAAGAGGGATCTGCGACAGGCCAAGAATTCCAAGCCAGGCACACCAGATTACCCCAGGCCTCTCTTTTCCCCCCAAGACTTCCAGACTATGACTGATATGCGTATGCCGTACGAGGATAAGGCAAGTTTAGTTTTCCTAACCTAGCCCTTCTAATCTACCCCATGAATAAGAAGCTACGCAATAGATTTCACATCTATTGCAACAGCTGGGTATACTGGTGCAACTGGTAGTGGTTTTGTTGTAACTTATTATCCATCTGTTGTATAAGTTGCGTTGAATTATTAATTCAGAGAACCCTATGCAACAGATGGACCATCCGTTGCATCTTTACAATTACTAACATATTTAAAAATTAACTTGTTATATCACTGTATGTTGACATAATTCTCTACCTCATGAGGAAAAGACAATTAACATACCGGGAAGCTTATGACACTGTCGATAGGATAATGGACCTCAACTTCTGCAAGAATCTCAAGGATAGGTACGATCAACTCAATGGGGATGCGTTAGCCCTTGGCGTGGGACTTGATTTCCTATTTCCTACATTGGTCTTTGATGAAGAAGAAATGATAAAATATGTTAGAGAGGAGAGGCCAAATCCACACGACAAGAGTTGTATCGAGGAAAAAAAGATTCTTGTAGTCATTAGCATGAACGACATGCATTATCGGACTGTTGAGATACTACTCGATGAGGGAAAGATCAATGTTTATGATTCCAATGTACCTCTCGTCGATGATTTTGATCTTTTTCTCCTCGTGTAGCCACTGATGGTGTTGTTGCCCATCTTGTTGAGAGAGAGTAAACTGATGAATCATTTGCCATAGGAAGTGTTGATAAAGAAATCATGAGATTTTGAAGGTCGAAACAAGGGAATGATCCTTCCAAAAGATGATGCCGCTAAAGAGAGCGGCTCGCACGCTCTTGTACACATCGAATGTTTGTTGACCGGCACAAAAATGGTCGAGCCAACGACTTTTCTATGTGACAACGCTGTGGCAAACCTACAAGAGGTATGGGCTTATGGGGTACTAACTGGATGCTTGAAGCATGTGTATATAGAAGAGCCTGTGAAATAGCAATTTTTAATTTCAAGTCTTCCTTCACTTTATTACATGTACATGTAGATGTAGTGGCAATAATTTTTTTCTAATGAAAGTTTAGTTTTTTATAATGCAATAGATTATCAATCTGTTGTAAAATCTATTTAATCTATTCTGGTAGATAGTTTATCTGTTGTAATAGGTTGGTCATCTATTGTATTACGCCGATATTATTTCTATGAATAATCTAATAATCTAATTCTAATCTGTTGCAACAGTGGGAAGACCTGTTTGATAATTTCCAACAGATGACCTAAATTTTACAACATATGCCTAAATCTTTTTGATATTTTTCAACAGTTACGCTTGAATATCCATGTGCTTGACAACACCAAACTAGTAGCAAATACGCACACCACCATAAAATTTCAGCAATTAGGCTTGAATATCCATTTGCCCAACCATACCAAACCAGTAGAAATAACGACAACAATGTAGTATCTTCTTGCTCAATTTTGTATCTCTTCAGAAGCCTTGACTTTGTTCAACAAATCCCAGATTACACGATTTGCTTGTGAAGGGTGTCATTCTTCATACCAATCAAAGTAATCACATCCACCCAATTTTTATAAAAAAAGAGAACACAATTACAAAATAATTAAAAGTCAATAATTAATCAACTAATTAAATAAAAAAAATATTATCTTAGGAATCTTACAAGTAAAAAACCTACGACCCAATTTTGTTGAGTGCAAGAAGTATTTAACAGAGCTTCATAACCGCACTTACAATAACAAAAATCTTTATCATAAAAAATAGTGGAAGATGCGCTCGACATTGTCAAGCTCAGTTGAAAAAAATGAAAGAAATAATTTGAAGAATTTGGATAGATAAAAGAAGATGATGATGAAGAATTAGATTTGGGAAATTAGGGTTAAATTTTAGGAGGAAGATTAATATATAAGACAATGGGGGAGGGTGGCGGGAATGACCGTTGGGGGCCAAGTGATGGCTAGTCAGCTAAATATGCCCGACTGACACATTTGATACCTATTTTATTTTACGTGTTTAAAATGAACACTGTCTACTTGATGCCTATTTTATTTTAGGTGTTTGAACTGAACACTGTCGATGGGTTCTACCTTTTCTATTTCAATTCACTTTAATCTTTTTACACGTAGTGACAATTTTTTATGTCCAACGAAAGTTAAATTTTTATAATGCAACAAATTCTCCATCCGTTGTAACAATTATTCTACTTGTTCTGACATATAGTTTATCTGTTGCAATAGGTTGGTCATCTGTTGTATTATCTCGATGTCTCTATCTAAGTTCATCTGTTGCAATAATGAGAAGACCTGTTTGATAAATTCCAACAGATTACCTACCTGTTGCAACATATGTCTAAATCTGTTTGATTTTTCCAATAGATGTGTCATCTGTTGCAATAGATACATTATCTTTTGCAATATTCGAATCGAGTTTTCCTTTTCAATTAATAAGTTCAAATCTGAGGAATAAATAAAATTCATAGATAAAAATAAATAAATTGAAGCCTTCAGAAATTAGCAGAAATAAGTCAATGAATAAATGAAATGCAAAAAAATTATTATGGGTACAGATCTCAACAAATATATCAACAACAATTTAAGTATGATGCCAAGGATTACTTTGACAGGCTCAAGCTATAGAGATTTACTCAGTATGGACAAGTTGTTCTTCATCCGGTGCTATGGAATTCGGCTTTGCTCGTCGTGGATCTTTATTGTCGCTTACGTACGATTTCTGGGCTTTCTGTTCTCCATATTTCCATAAAAAAATTGCATATTTTCAATGCTGTTTAGTAGTAGCTTCTTCTACATCCACCTGAAAAGCCAGAATTGGTCAATGCTAATCACGGAGATACAACAAAATGAAAAAGGATAACTCATTTTTTCTAGCAAATCAAAAAGGTCTTCCTCCCATTTTAAATTATCCCAAACAGATTATATTTTTTTTGCAACAATGAATCAATTGTTGGGACAAATTTCTACATGACAAACACCCTGTATGATAATTTCCAATGGATGAACCATCCGTTGCAACATATGAATCATCTGTTGCAGCAGATATGTCATCTGTTGGTACAAATAAAAGTGGTACGAAGAGCTGTTTGATTTTCTAAAATAGACGAGACATATGTTGCAACAAATACTTTATTAGGTGCAACAAGTTAGTCAACTGTTGCAACAGATGTATATATCTGTTTGATAATTTTCAGCAGATGTGTCATCTATTGAAACAAATATGTGTCTGTTTATTTTGTCAGTTGGAAGACATATATATTCACCTTCTTCAGCTCGTGCTGCTCTCCTTTGGGCATTGTACGTTGCTCAGTGCAACACACAGACAAATGAGTTGCAATTTTGCTTTTTTGGATGCTTGATAATGCCCTGGAAATCATTCTCCTTCTCCTTTTTGCCCTAATCTCTAATGGAGCGGATGAAAATAAAATCCTCTTTGATGGAATGAGACCCCTCTTAGATGTCAATTCCTTTATAGAAGCAGTTAATGCGTTAATAGCATTAATCACTACATCATGTTTCGCCCTGCAGTCTTGAGATTTGCATGTAGAACATTCATTGGGAGAGGCAAAATCTGTATAACTAGTATAATCATACTCATAATTGTTTTCCTTAAATACTGTAAGACAACCATCATTAGCACCAACAACATCACCACTACCACCACCAACAGCTCAATCACCACTAAGACCATCAACAACAACAAGTCCACCCTCCAAAATTATTTTTCTCCTAATGGTTGTTGCTCCAAACAATTTCATTTTTATTCTGTCGATGACCTTAGGGTCCGATAAAGTTTACAAAGACCATAAAGTAAGAAAAAATAGTATCTTCAACTCTCGATTGGTCGAAACTAGCGACGGATGCACAATCTAACATAAATCATTACATATATTAGAATGATGATTAGATCATTAAAAAATATTATTAATTAAAAGAAAAAATTATTTATACTTATATTTACTATATTTTTTGGGGGGTTGAAGAGATCAATTTTTTTTGTATTTTTATCAGTTTTCACCGACAACCATCTCAAGATTCTTGGACTGGAAACTCCTTCCTGGTAGTTCACTTGTTGTCTCAAATAAGAAATAGTTTCAAATGCCCAAGCCTATAAAATAACATCAATAAATCAAAACCATTATTAAGTAAAATAATGAATGATATCATAATAGAAGAAAAAAACATTTAACATGAAATCCCATGGGAAGCCATAAAAATTGACTGTCTTTGACACTAATGGAGTCAACAAATATTTGACAGTCATTTTGAAGATTTCATACCCCCAAGGATAGCTGTTAAACGCCTTAAGATCCTCGGAGAGATTTATTAAACTGAGGCTTATGTTGTTGTTAATGTCTCTCGCTGAAAGAATATTATGTACAAACCAAACCAAGCCCAATGACTGCTTGTGCTTCTTTGAAAGTTCTTTACCTTTCAACGCTTCCATCAAATTTTTGTTTTTTAAACTTGGACCAACAATGGACACCAGGTCATCACGATCACATGACTTGCCTTTGCCTTTTTTGGGTGTGCGGGGTGCTTTTTTGGGTTAGAATAGGTATAACTTGAGAAGAAAGATAACATTTTAGTCCAGTAACTATGGCAAACTCCTTCCAACCAAAACAAACAGGCATGCCACAGTAATTTATCCATACCTCATCTACTTATCTTTATTTTTATACATAAACCTATGTTTGAGAAGTTCATATACCATTTTCATTTGGAAACGAGCATTGTTGGCCTCCGACAAATCAAGATATTTTCCAAAGCAACTCTCCCTGGAATAAGCATCCAATTTTTTTTCTTGACGTATTTTTCTAAATTCATCGAAAGATTTTCCCATGGATGACTTAACCATGAAATCACCCGTTAAATCTGCGGCATCATCGCACTGCATTCTCACAGGAAAACGATCAATTCTGAAGGCTTTGACCAACTCTTCGGTGGAAGGGCTATTAGCATTTGCATAATCTCTTTTGAAATATTTCTCCTCCCCGTGTTCATCATATTCTACTCCTGATTGAGATAACGCTTGTAAAGCAAGCTTATAGAGTGGTGGATGTAGCCTAGCTGTTTCACTTGTTCCTTTACTTGGACTTGATTCGGTTTCTATTCTTTTGGGAACCATATTATCTAAAATTAACAAGAACATAAAAAATATATTATAGTTGATTAATGCATCGTTAAAAAAGGATAACAGTAAATCAAACAAGCAAAACAGTAAAATAACAGTTGCAACAGATCACCTATCTGTTGCACCGGGTAGTATATCTATTGCAGCATATAACTAAACTGTTGCAGCGGATGAGTAATCTGTTGCAACAATAAAAAATATATCACTCATCTTTTAAGATAAATAAATGGTCTGTGCAACATATCACACATTATTATGACATATGAGTGATCCGTTGGGACAGTTAAATAACCTGTTGCAATGGATGAGTAATCTGTTGTGATAATACAAAATAAATCACTCATCTGTTGAAAAAAAATGAATGGTCTGTGCAGTAGATCACACATCTGTTGTAACATCATCTGTTGCAATATGTGAGTGATCTGTTGGAACAGTTAAATAACATGTAGCAACGGTTGAGTAATCTGTTGCTATAATACAAAACATATCACTCATCTATTGAGAAAGATGAATGGTTTGTGCAATAGATCACACATCTATTGTGACATCATCTGTTGCAATATATGAGTAATCTGTTGGAACAGTTAAATAATCCATAGCAACGGCTGAGTAATTTATTGCGATAATACAAAATATATCACTCATTATTTGAGAAAGATGAATGGTTTGTGCAACAGATCACACATCTTTTGTAATGTATGAGTGATCTGTCAGAGCAGTTAACTAACCTGCAGCAACGACTGAGTAATCTGTTGAGATAATACAAAATATATCACTCATCTGTTGAGAAAGATGAATGGTTTGTGCAACAGGTCACACATCTGTTGCAACACATGAGTGATCTGCTGGAACAGTTATCAACGGTCAATATTATTTAGATTTCCTCCAACATAGGATCGTCTATCGCGGAAGATGAATGATCAGTTGGAAAAATCAAGTCTTGGACATTTCCTGTTAGAAGAGTTGATAAGATTTTATCCAACAAGAGGTTCATCTGTTGTATCAAATTATTAATATGATGGTTCTTCCATTGCATCAGATGGTTAATTAATTGCATCAGATTTTTTATCCGATGCTTAATCTGTTGGAACATATGGTAAATTTGTTGCATCAGATAGTTAATATGTTGCATCAGATGATTAATGCATTAGAATTGTAATTTGATGGTTCCTCTGGTGCATCAGATGGTTGATCTGTTGCATCATATGATAAATCTGTTGCATCAGATGGTTATTATGTTGCACCGGATGGGTAATCTGTTGGAGGAAACAAAAAACAGTAGCACGATTTTTTTCAACAAAAAAATAGCAATTTCACCATTTTTACCAAGAACAAGAACAGAACAAATCAACCCAAATTGTCATTTTATTTTGATAAACCCGGATAATAAAAATAAACTTAAAAAAAATGCAACAAACAACAAAATATCATAATTCACTTCGAAAAGAGAAGAGAAGAAATACCAGAAATTAGGGTTTTATTCGAACCACATTTCAAATTAATGCAACAAATATTAAAATTATTAACCAATACTATAAGAGAAGTTGGCTCAAGTTCCTTGTTTTCTTCAAAACTAAAAAGGCCATAATTTTTTACCTGTGAAAGAAGAAAAGGAACGATGAGGAATTCGAAGTTGTTGTGGCCGGAGAGCAAGGCTGTCACATCGATTGAAGGTTAAAGTCGAAAAGAAACTTGAATACCAAATATTTGTAGTCGGATGTTGAAGTCGCCGAGGATTAAAATGAGAAATTTGCAGAACAGTTGGTTGGAAGAGAGTTGAGAGAAGCTGTCGAGAGAGGAATGGGAGACAGGTTGTATTGAATTGAAGAGGGGAACTCGAAGCCCAGCTATTTGTCACCGGAGGTAGAAGTCGCCGGGGGTTGAAGGGAGAAAAGAGGGGAACTCGAAGCCCAACTATTTATCGCCGGAGGTAAAAGTCGTCGGGGGCTGAAGGGAGAAATTTTGCAGAACTGTTGGTTGGGAGAGAGTTGAGAGAAGCTGTCGAGAGAGAGAGGAGAGAATGGTTGATTTGGATTGAAGAGGGGTGTGGGTTGGGTTAATTTGTATTTTTGAAAAGATTAGAAAGTTTTAAAAATATTAATCAAGTCCACAATTAACTTAATCAAGTTTCCTAATGATGTTTGACCCTATTTGTTGGTCAATGTCACCAATCCTTCATTCAAGACTTAAAAGACACCTTTCCTTCAATTTTCTCAACTTACATGAACTTTTTCAGTTAATCATATGAATCAAGCACGACGATGTGACACACTGTATTCCTAATAATAATATTATTTGTAATTTCAAAATTATAAAGCTTTTTTTTTTGCCTTTTCCATACAATTTATAAAGGACTTTTAACAAGTTCGCCAACTTAATATATACATATCTATAATCTATATCTATATCTATATCTATATCTATATCTATATCTATATCTATATCTATATCTATATCTATATCTATATCTATATCTATATCTATATCTATATCTATATCTATATCTATATCTATATCTATATCTATATATATATAATATAATAATATATTAAAAGTGTGAAGGACCTTAGAAATATTATTTAAACTTTTTGTCCTTCATTAAAAGTGTTTACTTTAGACAAAATTATTTTTTTATTATTTTTTTAATATTTAAGAGTTAAAAATTAATTTAATATATTTATTGTAAAACCTTTCCTTATTAGAAGTCATCAGAATTAGTGACAACTAATACTTTTCATTAGTTTAAAAATTCAAAATCAACTAAAATTTTATTTTAAAAAAATTTGAAAAATCTAAAAATAAATATCAAAGTGTTAGAATAAGAAAAATTTAATAAGCACCAAATTTTTAAAACTTTTAAGTGCATAGTATGAATGTGATCAATGATTTTATAAAAATTTGACTTTAAAAACATGAAAAGATTGTAGCACAAATATGATTTAAATTGATGTGTCTCTCTTAGCCCCTGACAACAAGGAAAGAGGTACTACATGACAAACACAAAAGTGATCATCTATCAACCACTTAGAACTTCTGCTGGTAAAATATATATGTACTTAAACTAAAATATATTTATGTTTACATTATTATATTAAAGTGTTAAAAATTTATGATAAGTGATTTGAACTTTGTACACTTCAATAAAAGTCTCCATATTAGAGAAAATTATTTAATTTTAAATAATCAAACACACATATATATATAGAGAGAGAGAAAACTTACTTCTATAAAACCTCACATAAAACCTTTTTGTCAATCTTATTTCTAAGTTAAGTTTTAATTACTTTTAAAGTTTTCATCCATTTTAGTAAATTTGGGCAATTATATGGACTTATTAAATATTATAAAAGTGATGAGTCACGAAAAAATGATAGTGACACCTTGAAAAACTATTTATACAATCAAATTCAAAATTGATCTAAAAATTTATTATCTTTCTATTTTCTAGAAATTTCTTTTAATCTTATTTCAAATTATCATTTTTTCTAAGAAAACTTACTTCAAATTATCATTTTTTTCTAAAAAGTTTATCATGGACAAGTAAACAAAGTATTTTGACACCCCCCCTTCTAACTTAGTACATGCTTAAGTATTAAATCAAAAATTATATTTTATATATAGCTAAAAAATGTTTCAAAAGTTAATTTTTAAAAAATACAATCTAACTCTCCAAATATTAATGATACTAAATAATTAAAAATGAGAGTAGTTTTTTTTACAGTTTTTTATAATGAACTTTTTAACAAAAAATGGGATAATCCATAGTTTATATAATTTAGGCTAAAGTAATTAATTTAACATGAACTATTAAAGCATCATACAAATTTAAGAATATCAATATAAATATCTTAACAAATATTTTTAGGAAAAAAAAATATGAAAATTAAAAAAATTTAATAACTTTTCAATTTCTTTCGTATGGTTGAATATGAAGGTCATCTACAAAAGTATTTTTTTGAATCAAGTATTTTAGTTATTTAAATTAAATTCTATCTTTATGTACTATGAGTTAACTTTATTGATGTTATCATCCAACAATTTGTGGTATTAAAAATCTATTTTATTATTTTAAATATCAGAATTTATTTATTGTAATAAATGGATTTATTAATATAAGTTTGATTGAGAAAAACTTAATGAAAAAAGGTTAGCCAATATAAGTTGAATTGAGAAAAATAATGGTGAATTTAATTCAACATAAGCTAAAACTCAATTTGGGTCATTAAAGACTTTAATCTCCAAAACTAACATAAAAATTTTTAAAAAAATGTGTTGGTGCATGCATGTGTTTGAAAATACAAAGAAAATCTAAAATAAACACTAAGAAAAAAAATTATTCTATTAGTTTTAAAAAATATTATTTAATTAATATTAGAAATATCGAAATATTATCGAACTATCTTTACAACAAACATATCAAAAAAATAAAATAAAAATAAAAAACAAGAATAGCAACAATATTTTTAAAAATTACAAAGATAAAATTTAATATTAATTTTGGACCATATATATATATATATATATATATATACTAGTTTAATGAGGTCCGTGCTAAACCCGGGTCAAAAGTTAAGATATAACAGTAATAATTTAAATTTAAAAATATAATTTATATTATATATTTTATTACTTTATAATTAGTGTGATCAAATGGTATGATTAACATGTCTGTCGATAAGTTTTCATAATTATTAAAATATTTCATCAGATAATTAAATAATTTTAAATAAAAAATAATTAATGCGGAAGAAAGTATTACCATAGTATTATATTATATCAAAATGCTACAAGTAATTCGATATATTACAAAATAATATGATTTAAAATGTGTAATGATTAGGATTCAAATATGATCATAAATAGAAAATATTGATATTTTTATAAGTTTGTGAGTACGTAATTCTTTCGTTAGAGATAGAAATAAATTATTTTGATATTTATTGAGTTTTAGTTTCTCTCGTGATTTCAATGACAAGTGTTTTGCATTTTTTTTTCTCATCTTATAGAATTATGTTAAACAAAATATTTCAATGACTTCAAGTTTATATTATAATAATTATAACCTTAATTTAGAGTCATTAATATAAATTAACTTAACAATGATCTATAAGCATTAAATGATAATTAAACTAACATAAATAGTTTACTCCATTTGATCTATTTACTTGTCATGTTTATTTTTTATATTCCCCTTAAAAGAATACCCATTCGCCCTATTTTAATTATTCTTTCGTCTTTTTTCATATTTATTAAGAAAATAATAAATACAAGATATTATTTATTAAGTCATTATGTTTATTATATATGTTTAGAGGATTGAATATAATATTAGAAAAATCTATAGGGGAGTAGCTGAAATCATTACAAATTTAATTTTCTATTAAATTATTTGATTTTCCCTTTTGAGCTAAAGTGATTGTTGATTTAAAAAAAAAATTAATTAAAAGATAATCTAACAGGTAGCAATCAATTATGTAAATTTAAGTGCAATGATCTTAACAAGAAGAATAAGGACAAAAATAAAATATAAGAAAAACTACCATCACTTGCTATGTGTAATAATTTTATTTGAACCAAAAAATTAAATATCAAAAAAGACCTTGTGAGGACTATCAAGAGTACAACATCCTCTTATATATATATATATATATATATATATATATATATATATATATATATATATATATATATATTAAAAAAACTATGAACAAAAAGGATCAAGGCCCAAATTGACCAGTAAACTACATAAATGACCTCATATTAGATGTCTTTGCTTTTGGGAAAAGAACATGGATGAGCTTTTCAAAATAATTGGTTCATGTTTAGACCATTGAACATTTATGGTCAGTTGATCCAAACAAATTTCCTATTATGAAATTTCGTAAATTGAGTCATTTTGATCCAGGTAATTCAAATACAATTCATATGCTAAATTGATAAAAATCATATACCCTACTGATGCAATTCGTAAAAAAATAAAATAGAGCAACGAATTTATGGGTAAAAATTGTGTCATTGTTATATGAAATATGATTTTTTTTTTTAAATATGATGTGCATAGAATGTATATCATTGTTGTAAAACATATATAAAGACATAAAGTCACTACTAAAGTTATCCGAAATTTGCTAAAAGATACTTAAACTTTGTGGGCGACCTATTACCCCACAAAAGTGATCGACCATTGTAAATAGACCATTCTGAACGATTTTGTCATCAATCTTGAAATTATTTTAAGCGTGTATGAGTCAGTTTTTCATTTAATTAATCAATTAAATTAAATCATGAATCTAGGGCGGGTTTAACCCGATCCAACCTTTCACCTACCCACTCATATCTGATATTTTCCTCCTTTTCTTTTCAATTTTTCCAATTTCTCACTTTATTCTCTTTATTTTCTTTCTCTTTTCTCTGTCGACTGAGTTGGCTGGTGGATTAATACTGTAGTATATGTAATTAGAAACTTGATTGGTCGCTTTCTCGAAGAATTGAAGATTATCAGGTTGTGTTTTTCGTATTTAACTAGTTTTTGTTAAAGATTGTATTTCTTTTTATGTATTTTTGATTGTTCGGGAGAAAATACATTTACTTCTTTTTTTTCAAAGATCCAAGCCTCTTTCAATGGAGATATTGAAAAAGTGATTCTATTAAAGAGGAGAGACGAAAGGTGTTTAAAATAATTGACCAAAAAAATTAGACATGGCATTCTTTGACTTGTAGTTGCAACAAATTTTTCAGCTTCACGGGCGTCCTTTGCGTGAATGCAAACATAGAATAAAAATTGATCAAAATGGTCTATTTACAACGGTATGTACTATTTTTGTGGGGTAATAGATCCCCCGCAAAGTTGAAGTGTCTTTTTGCAAATCTTGATCAACTTCAATGGCGAATTTATATATATATATATATATATATATTATATATATATATATATATATATGTATGTATATATATATGTATGTATGTATATATATATGCATGTGTATATATATATATATATGCATGTATATATATATAAGATGCATATAGAAATTGTATGTTTATTGTATAGAATACATAGTTGTATAAGATATGTATCAAATTTGTATCAGTATTGAATAAAATTGCTAGCAAATTACTAGAAAATAAAATTAAAATTCAATGTTCATTTCCGTATCAATAGTTTCATCTGAAGTGCTATTTATGTTCTTTTCCTTTTATTTTTTTGTCCCTCAGGACAAGAGTCTTCATTCCTTTTTATAGATGGAACAAATACATATTTACCCCTCTATATATCAAATATTTTCAAACAACTCTACATTCTCATTTATCTTTCAACTTCTATTCTTTTTCTCTTTTTTATTTTACTTTTATTTTATTATTTATTTTAAAAAAAAGTTCTCAACCTTTACTTTTTTCCCTTTCTCCTCTCAACTTCTATTTTTTTCTTTGATTTTATTTCTTCTTTTCTCTTTTTCTTTATTTTTTTCACAACCTTTATTTTTATTTTTTTAAAACCTTCCTTGTATATATATATATACTAGTCAAGTGTACGTGTTTTGCACGTGTATACGAAGATAATAATAAGTGTATATAAAAGAATAAATTTCTATTATTTATATCGAACAACATACTTGATCCGCCTTTAAAAATCTTATTTTTATGAATCGGATCCATTTAAAGTCACGTAAGACTAATTTCTTGATAAAGAAAAGTTTACCCTTCAAAAGATCTCCTATTTCTCTCTTTTTCATACTGCTCACGTCAAGGCACGTAAAATCACATTCCATTTTATGCATCTTCTCATTCAAGACAAATAATTATAAATTATAAAATAAAGATATGGACAAAAAATTAAAAAAAAAGTGACATATTGAAATATCAATTATTTAACATTATACTTTGAAAGAAAAAAATATACTTTAGAGTTTTGATGACGTTACTAAAACGTAAAATGAGCAGTTCAAATTATTCCTGATGGAAGAATGAAATCGGTTATAAATTTGATTTACTAACGCATGAAATCTCTAATTGCTATTATGTTTTATCTTCTAGCCAACTAGTGACTTTGTTTAATACTTATTTGACACTCTGATTATGTTTGCTATTATGAGAAATCACAATTTTTACTTTATTTTTATCTCAATAGTATTTTTTTTTATATAAGTATTACTTTGACTAAAGAGTATTAACATGAATTACGCCTGAATAAAGAAGTAGAACTAATATGAATAAAAATTAAAATTTAGAATAGAAAAAACATACCTTAAATTCACTTGTAATCGATACCTTGTAATTGATACGAAGTTTTGTCCGCATGTTTCACATAAATCTTTCTTCATCTGCACAAACATATTAAAGAATCAATCAATAATGATTTATTTACAAAAACAAATACAAATAATAAAAGATTATGAAAAAATCATCTTAGAAGTTTAAGGATCTTCAATTTTGTTAAGCCTAAGTTAAAGTGACAATAAAAAAAGATGAACTTATTTTGAAGGTAAATGTAAACAAACAAAAAGGAAAAATCAAATATAGAAGCTTAAAACCTCAGACAAACTTACAAAACGTTGAAAAAGGTAAAAAGAATTTAATGTGATTCTTTACATATATTATTTTAGGACTGTTAATTTATTTTTATATATTTTAGGACTCATTAATATTTTAGGATTCATATATTTTATGTAGTTTAGGTTTCTTAATCTTTCCATATATTTATTTTATCAGGATTTTCCCATATATTTTAGGAGTATTTGATTTAATAATATAATAATTGGAGGAAATAGGTGAAAAGATAATTTTATTTATTGCAGAGTGTTTTAATGAAGGACGAAAAGTTTGAACCACTTTTCTAAAGGTCTTTACACTTTTAATATATATATAGATATATTTCCCTTTATTTCTCTCAACTTCTATTTTTTTTTTCTATTTCTCTTTTTAATTTTCATTTTTTAAAATTTCATCAACCTTTTTTTTTTTCTTTTATTCGATTCCTTCCAAACAACAAGTTACACTCCATGGGCAAGAGTTGATACTACCACATTATGTTTTGACTCATGAGATGTCCTATAACTTTTGCCTTAAAGGCAAGATCGACTTAGCCCAACAACTTTCAAACATCAAGTTAGGCACCATTGGCAAGAGTTGAGAATATCATATTGTGTCTTGGTTTATGAGATGCTCTGTAACTCTTGACTTTGAGGCAAGACCTAGACCAAGGATTTTCAAGCAATAAATTATGCCCCATGGGCACGAGTTGACACTACCACATTGTTTTTTGATTTATGAGATGTTCTATAACTCTTCTCTTAGAGGCAAGACTTAGTCAAGGACGTTTAAACAACAAGTTATGCCCCATGGAATAGAGTTGGCACTACCATATTAAGTCTTAATTTATGAGATGTTCTATAACTCTTACATTATAGGCAAGACTTAGCCCAAAGACTTTCAAACAAGTTACGTCCAATGGGCAAAAGTTTACACTGCCACATTATGTCTTGATTTATGAGATGCTCTATATCTCTTTCCTTAGAGGCAAGACTTAACTTAAAGACTTTAATTTCAAACAACAAGTTACTCCCCATGGGAAAAAGTTGGCACTATCACATTGTATCCTGATTTATGAGATGTTGTATAACTCTAGCCTTAGAGGCAAGACTTTACCTAAGCACTTTCAAACAATAAATTTATTCCCCATGGGTAGGAGTTTAAACTACCGTATTGTGTCTTGATTTATGAGATATTATAACTTGTCTCTTTGAGACAAGACTTAGCCCAAGAACTTTCATAACAATAAGTTACGCCTTTATGGGTAAGAATTGACACTACCATATTGTGCCTTGCTTATGAGATGGTCTATAACTATTCCCTTAGAGATAAGACTTAGCCAACAAACTTTCAAACAATAAGTTACACCCTCATAGATAAGAGTTGGCACTACCACATTGCAACTTGATTTATGAGATGCTCTATAAGTCTTGCCTCTAAGATTAAACTTAGCCCAAGAACCTTTCAAAAAAAATAAGTTACTCCATATGGATAAGAGTTAACACTACTTCATTGTGTCTTAATTTATAAGATACTCTGTAACTCTTGCATTAGAGGCAAGACTTAGTTCAAGGATTTTCAAACAACAAGTTATGCCCATGAGCAAGACTTGACACTACCACATTGTGTCTTAATGAGATGTTCTATAACTCTTGCCTTAGAGGCAAGACTTATTCCAGAGGACTTCCAAACGACAAGCCACACACTTAAGTTTACTTTTATGTCAAATAAAGAAGATCCTCTTTGTGGATTATTCAATTGTCTGTTCATTATCAAAATATAATAGAAGTTGAGAAAAAAGAAAAAAGAGAAGAAAAAAATAAAGATTAAGAGAAAAGAAAAAAATAAAGGTTAAGAAAAAAGAAAAAAGAAAAAATGAGAAGACTTAAAAAAATTAAGGAAAAACAATGCGAAGAAAATAAAATAAAAATAAAGTTTGAGAAAATGAAAAAATGAGTAAAGAAAAAATAAAGAATAAAGGTTGTGACAAATAAATTAAAAAAAATAATGTTTGAGAAATAAAGAAAAAAGAAAAGAAAAAATGGTTGAGACAAATGAATTAAACAAGAAAAAAAGAGAAAATAAAAAATAAAAATTAAGAAACAGTAAAAAGTAGAAGAAAAAGAGTAAAGAGCCAAATGAGCATGAAAAGAGTAAAAGTATTTGAGGTGTAGAGGGGTAAAAATGTACTTATCCTATACATAAAAGAAAGGAAGGCTAGTATTTAAAACTTTTCTTATGGAGGACAAAAACACAAAGCCACCCACTATAAGAGTCATCCCATATAATTTTCTGCAAAATAACCAGGTACAAACAAGTGTCTAACAAAAATTCAAAAAAGGGAATAAAAGAAGTCTCTAGACATTTTTTTCAAAAGCCAAAACAAAAATAACTGTTGGACAATAAAATTTCGAGACCGAAAAATAAATAATCGAGACAAGAAAACTATTACAATTTTTTTTTTATTGATTTCAATAAGTGAGTGTTACAATCTCTATGAATCCTCTGATTCACCTATTCAAATATAAATTTAAGGGCTTAAAGCTTGATCTTGAATTTGAACTTGATTTGCGGATTTGATGGATTTGATCTTGAATTGTGCTTGACTTCAAGGGATTTTGAGCTTGTTCTTGAAACTTGCGGTCTTGATCTTGATGAACTGGATTTGAGTGCTTGAGCTTTGTAGAAAAATTGTGGTGTTTAATCCACGAGCTTTCTCTTGCTTCTTGTTAGAATTTTCGGTCCTCTTTTCTGAATTGCGAGACCCCTATTTATAATTGTAGGAAGGAAGGAGTCATGATGAAGATGGACTTTTTTTGGCCAATCAGATTTAATTGGCATGGCACATTTGATGGGCATTTTATTTCATTGGGTTTGCTGCATTATTGTAATATGTGGCATAGTCCTATTGGCTCGTTCACTTGACTTGACATGCTACATCATTTGACATGTGGCACCAAATTGGACCTCTAGAATAAGATAACATCTTGGACTTAGCAAAGTTGGCTCATTATTTGTAGCCCAAATCAATGGGCTAGCCCAATAAAAATTGGACTTTAATTAAATCCATAAATGTTTGGACTTAAATAATTCATTCAATTATATTAATTCGTTATATTTATTTTGGACTAATATATTTTGAATTTAATATATCCGATCAGTAAACGTCCAAGATGATCTGATGTCAAAAAGCTGAGAACAGTCTTTCAGCCAGTCCGTAATTTTTTGAATAATAGCAGCCGGTTGAGATTTCATACGGATTTTAATTTGATAAAATTTAATTGTCCACAAAATGCCCCTACTTCAAGACTTGTTGAAATATTTAATTTCTTGGAGACTAGACTTGAAGTAATAATTTAATGTTTCTGGCTATAATATTCAAAAATAATAATTACGGACCTATATATGCCATGTCACATAAGGACAAGCTGGGTATTCCATTTTTTTTCTTTTCTTTAATTTTTACAAGTCCACGTGCATGCACTACTTTTTTCCCTTTTTGTTTTATACTTGTTTTAAAATAGAATTATGTAGTAGCTTGGTTCTCAAACTTGTGGGCCCGCTACTTCCTTTCCTTTACCTATTAAAATTCTAACAACAGGGCCATATTTTTGTTGTTATGCTTTCTTAATTTTACTTGAAATAGGATGCAACCACCAACTCTTCACCTTATAAATACACTTGATGACCTATTGAAATTTACAATCCGCTGCAGCAACTTGTATTGGTCCGAACTGAAGGTCCTATGTAGTTGATGCCGACTGGTAAATGATTTATTTTATCTCTTTTATCCCTTGTTTTCCTTTTTATAAATTTGAAACAAATATCAATATGCAACAATCGGCTTAAGGTGCGAGAGTTTAACTTTGTCTCTGTCACCTTAACACCCGACCAATTTTGCTTGAAGTCGGTGGACATCGACTTAAAGTGCGAGAGTTTAACTTCGCCTATGTCACCTTAATACCCGACCAATTTTTTTGAAGATGGTGGACATCGGCTTAAGGTGCGAGAGTTTAACTTTGCCTCCGTCACCTTAAGACCCGACCAATTTTGCTTGAAGACGATGGACATTGGCTTAAGGTGCGAGAGTTTAACTTTGTCTCCATCTCCTTAAGACCCGACCAATTTTGCTTGAATACGATAGAAATCGACTTAATGTAAGACCTCACAAAATTTTTAAGCTTAATTCAATCCTTTAATCTTGTCAAGGGGTCCCAGATTTAGAAAATTCTAGCTAAGTTTTCAGACATAGTTTATTTTTGGCTTTCAAAAGTTGGAAATCTCATTTCATGACCTTAATGTCCTTTAAAGGTCTATATTTTTATTGATTCATGACCAGAAAAATCAATGGGTGTTCTCGGACAAGTTTTGGATTTTTCGTACCTCATTTAGACCACGTTTCAAAGTCTAAAACAGTGGACCAACGCGATCTTGGCATGCCGCATCGCCTATTTCGTTGGTCAATATTATTGCAGAAATTTTCATTCAAAAGTACTGAGGCTTGGCGCGATCATGGCGCGGCGTGTTGAGTATTGCGTCGATGCCATCGACGCACCGCGTCGCTCAACGCGTCGGTGCCTAATTTTTAGTCATTAAATGACCGCGTCCTTAAGGGTAATTAGGTCATTTTTCTCCAACCTTCATCCTTCATAACATGAAATTTAGCCCTTTTTTGTCTAAATACATTCATTATTTCTCAATTTCACAAGAACAATAAACCCTAGGTGATTAATTTCAAGACAAAAATTCAAGCCTTCCTCCATCAATCTTCAAGAAATCATCTACCAAGGTATGTAAAGTGTTTATCCAAGGACCCCTTTTATCCTTGAAGTTCAAGAAACCATTTTTATAACTTAAATAATGATGTTCATGTTGTGGATTGAAATTGTATCCATGTTGTTAATTGTGTATGGTTTCCATGATGGAATCTTTATGTATTTCTTGATATTATGTTAGCATGTGGATTGAATTTCATGAAATTGGATTGATTTATGTAGCCATGATGTAATTGTTTAATGCTCATGACCTAGCCTAAGTATATGCATTCCATGTGTTTGATAAAATGCCTAAGTGAATAGAATTGTGTTTTATGATCCTTTATTGATCTACATGATGAACTTAGGCTATAACTACATGTTCAAAATGACTCCCATGCTAATGTTATATCTTTTGATGATTTCATGGAGAGTTCATGAGACTAGATTTGTGAACTTATGATATGTTGGAATGTATCCCTATTCATGTACAAGACTATGAGTATCAAGTGCATCATGAAATCCCTTAATGATTGTCTTATGAATTGTTGACAATTGTTATGGGTTCAAGAAGTGTCATGTCCTATTTACTTTCATGCTATCGTGTCCTGGGGGTATTTATTACCCAACAATTTAGTTGTGTGCCTAGAGCCAATGTCAGTTTTCAAGATAACCTCAGTCAAGCCAAGATTAGTAGAATTCAGTCAGTCTCAAAACTAAGAAATACTCAGCAGTATTCAGTTCAGTCCTCAATAACTCAGTAAGTTAATAGAATTCAGTAATATTCCATCAGTCCATGAAACTTAGTGAAATCAGTCCAGTTAATCTCAGTATAATCAGTTCAGTGTCTATTAAGTTAGGAGTAGGATTCAGCACCGAGTGAACCCAAGGATGAGGACACACACCGATAGTAGAGGGTGTGACCCTTAGAAGCAATCCTTGCATTCCAGAACTATGTAGCTAGCATAGGTTGAGACATCAGCACTGATAGTTGAGGGTTGATGAGGTGGATTAACACTGCCAGATGAGGGTCCCACCGTTCTCTTTTGGGGACACTGCCAGATAAGGGTCACTCACAGCTTATCCTTACCAGTGGCGCGATATTGACACCTTTCCAATTGGAGTTACAGATTGGACCCCAACTCAGTTATAATATCTTATTAGGGGCATGTCGGTTAGATGACTACCTCCCACAGTCACAGTCTCAGTCTCAGTAATAGAACTCAGACAGTTCTACATATTTCAAGACTGTCAGATACAGTCACTCAGCTCAGTATGGAACTCAGCTAGTTCCATTAGAATCAGGACTGTCAGACACAGTCACTCAGTTTTCAGTTATATCAGTTATCAGTAATCTATGTTATCAGTGAAACTCAGTATTTAGAATCCTCATGATTTCAGTTACAGTATATATAGTCCTGTATGTATTCTCATTCAGTTATTCTCATGATATCCAGTTAGTTATAGTTCATGCATATGAACCATTGCATTACACCTTACCTCACTTTGCGTACCAGTATATTCACACGTACTGACGCATACTTTTCTTTTGTGCTATGGTGTTTTATACCATAGGTTTTGACATATGAGATCCAGAGCATCCTTTGCAGATCAGACATTTAGTAGATAGATTAGCAGTGAGTCCTTATCATCCGAGGATGTTATCTTATTTCATTTATTCATCACATTCAGTTCAGTAGACGGAGTTAATTGGGGACATGTCCCATCAAATCCTTATTTAGACAGTTTAGAGGCTTTCAGACTATAGCATGTTCAGATAGTTAATTCAGTCTTGGTATTATCATACCTTGTTCAGACGTTGTTTTATTCAGTATTGTTTAGTATTTAAACCTTATGGCAAGTTTTCCGCCAGATTTCTACATTTATTTTAGTTATGTTGTTATTACAATATTACTATTATCTAGTGCTCAGATACAGATATCAATCATGAGTTATCTAGTGGTCCTTTGGGATTGTTAGCACTGTGTAGCATTCGGGGAATCAGACTCGGGGCGTTACACTTAAGGTGTTAGAATTTAACTTTGCCCCCATCACTCTAAGACCCGATCAATTTTTCTTCAAGATGCAATGGTCTTATTTAAGTATGGGCCCTTTCATCGATGCACTTACACAATGTTTTTTTTTAATTATAGGCTCTTTCATCGATGCACTTATGCAATGGGCTTCTTTAAGTATGGCCCCTTTCATCGATACACTTATGCAATGATATTCTCTAAGTATGGACCCTTTAATTGATGCACTTATGCAATGGTCTTCTTTAAGTATGGGCCCTCTCACCGATGCACTTATGCAGTGGTCTTGTTTAAGTCTAAGCCCTTTCATCGATGCATTTATGCAATGATTTTCTTTAAGTATGGGCCCTTTCATCGATGCACTTATGTGATGGTATTCTTTAAGTATGAGCCCTTTACAGTGGTAAGCTTAAGGTGTAAAGGGGCATATTTTGTCCTCCTTAAGGCATGAAAATTTTAAGATCCTTTGAAGGATAAACCCGTGAGATGCTTGCTTAATGTGCAAAGGGACAAATTTTTTCCACCTTAAGGCATGGAAATTTTGAGATCCTTTCAAGGATAAACCCGTGAGAGGCCAACTTAAGGTGCAAAGGAAAAAAAAATTTCCACCTTAAGGCATGGAAATTTTGAGATCTTTTTAAGGATAAACCCATGAGAGATCAGCTTAAGGTACAAAGGTACAAATTTTATCCATCTTAAGGCATGAAAAATTTTGAGATCCTTTTAAAGATGAACCTGTGAGAAGCCAGCTTAAGGGGCAAAGAGATGAATCTTATCCACCTTAAGGCAGAAAAATTTTGATATCCTTTTAAGGATAAACCTATGAACATACAAATTTTAATAAGGAAAATTTGAAAGTTCTAACATGAAGACGTAATCAATTAGAAAACTTCAACTTATGTGAACGAAGCTTATTAGAGTTTTCCCCTATTGAGCATAAGTCCAAAATTTAACTGAAGTATATGCAGGCTCAACTTTCATATGACGGATCAAGCGGGAACATGGATTTTTTTTGACATTCATGTAACTAAACTGAAAATGAAATTTCAAGCGCCTACGTACCTCAGTAAAGAGGATCAATTCACAACATAGTTCTGGGTGAGTGTTTTTTTTATTTTTCATCCTAACTTTTGCCTTGGTCATCTCTTTTGAGGTTTTCAATCTAGCGAACTCTTTTTTAAGCCGTACACAGTTTATACTCTTGCAGGCCAAGAGTGAACATGCGGTTTATACTCGTGCCTTAAGGAGAGCCATCTTCCTTCAAGGATCGTACTTCTTCAAGAACTTGGCGTTGATAGGGCCAATCTTTATGCCCTCTACGTCAACAAGCTTATAAGAACCATTTGAATATACTTTTTTTACGACATATGGTCCATCCCAATTTGGGGTGAATTTGCCCCCAGACCTATGTGAAGTAATAATGGGTCTTCTTACTGTAAGAACTCGATCTCCAACTTGAAAGTACCTCAAGTGGACTCTTTTGTTGAAAGAACGAGATAGATGAGCTTAATAACATTTAAGATTTTGTTGAGCTTCCAATCTCTTCTCATCAAGAGCTTCTAACTCCGCAAGACGTAACTTAGCATTTTCTTCTTTGGTGAGCACTTCTTGAATATCTAGTCTTACAAAAGGTATTTGATGCTCAAGTGGTAGGGATGCTTCGACTCTAAAAGCAAGTGAGTATGGGGTTTCTTGTGTCGGTATGCGGTAAGTTGTTTTGTATGCCTACAAAACTTCTTCCATTCATTCATGCCAGTCTCGTTTGGACTTGGAGATGACTTTCTTTAACAGATTGCATAAAGTCTTATTAAATGCTTCGGCGAGACCATTGGCGGCAGCTTGGTTCATAGAAGACTTGCGTTGCTTGAAACCAAAGAGATCACAAATCTTATTCATCAACTTGTTATCAAATTCCTTATCATTGTTGGATATTATATATTGAGGTATTCCAAAATGGTAGATGATATTCACTCGAATGAAATTCGCAACATTCTCTTTCTTTACTTCTTTAAGAGCAACAGCTTTGGCCCATTTTAAGAAGTAATCTATCGCGGCCAAGATGTATAAGTGTCCACCAGAAGATTTTGGTTGTAGCCCTACAACATCCATTCCTAAAGCATTGAATGACTAGGATGCTACAGTTGGGTGTAATACTTTAGGAGGTTGATGTATGAAATTTGCATGGAATAGACATTCTAGAATAGTCCAAACAATCTTTTACTATCATTAGCCTATAGTATCCCATCCTTTTAATATGAAAATAGAGCTTCGGTCCAAACTGATGTGATCTACAAACTCCCGAGTGTGCTTCTCGCAAAGCTTGAATTGCTTCTTCCTCTCCCAAACACCGTAAGAGTACTCTTTCAAATGATCTTCTGTACAGTGTCTTTGTAGTAAAGGAAGCGAGGTACACGATGACGAATGCCAATCCTTCTCCTTGGATCCTCTGGAAGTATCCCATAACATAAGTAATCAATAATAGGTTGTCGCCAATCTTCCTTTACAGCTTCAGACACGGCGACAAGGTGCTCAACTTTATTTTCTACATCTTCACCCTCACTCAGAGGTGGTACTACCCATTCTTGGCAGATAGTAACACGTGTCTGATTTGGCAAAGTTAGGGTTGAGGTCAAAGAAACTAAGGCATCAACTTGCTTATTTTATTTTCATGGTACGTGTTGGAGTGTCACTTATCCAAGCCACCCCATCAACTTCTATGCATAATTATGATATGGTCGTAACTCAGGCTTTCTAACTTCATAGCTTCCCAAAAATAGTCTTGATCGCCAATTGGGAGTCGCCAAAGACTTGTAATTGCAGTTGTTTTATATCAACTGCCATCTCAAGTCCAAGTATTAACACCTGATATTCAGCCACATTATTAGAGTAGCAGTTTGTTAAGGTAAACGAGTATGGGAAGACCTCTCCTTGTAGAGTGATAAACACCACACCAGTACCAGCTACATCTCGATGTGCGACACCATCAAAGTACATCTTCCATGATGTTCTAACTTTAATAACCATTGCATCTTCGTCAGTAAGTTCATCGCTCAATTTCTAGTCATCAGGTATTGGGTGGTCACCCAAGAAGTCAGCCAATGTTTGTACCTTTACAACCTTTTGGGAAACGTACACAATCTTAAACTTTTGGAATTGAAGGTACCATCTTGAAAGTAGGTCACTAAGGACTAGTTTCGACATTACAAACTTGATGGGATTTGCCCTAGATATAAGACGAACGACATGAAATTAAAAGTAGTTCTTCATCTTTTGGATTAAGAAGGCCAATGCCAAACACAACTTTTCTATTAGAGAATAACTCAACTCATTGGTGTCATCATTCTGCTCAGATAGTAAAGGGAGTTTTCCTTGCCTTCACTATTTTCTTGTGCTAATAGTGTTCTAACTGACCTTTATTGTGCTGCAATATACAGTGTCAACGATTTTCCAGAAGTAGTTTTCGCAAGAATCGGAGACTTCATCAAGTATGATTTGATACTTTCAAAGGCCTTACTACAAGCTTAGTCCCATTCGAAGGGAGTGTCCTTCTTCATGAGATGGCTAAATGGTTGACATTTTCTGGCCAAGTTTGAGATGAACCTCCTTAAATATGCTAGATTCCCTTGAAGGCTTTTTAACTCGTGAATGTTTTGAGGTTCAGGCATCTTTAAAATCGCATTGACCTTGGCCTGATCAATTTTAATTCCTCAATGTCGTATAATGAAGCCAAGGAACTTTCCAAAAGTAAATCCAAAGGCACATTTTAATGGATTCATCCTACGTTGATATCTTTGAAGCAACTCGAATACCATTCTTAGATCTTTTAAGTAGTCATCCCTTTGTCTTGACTTTAACACTAAGTCATCCACATACTCAACATTTTTATGGAGTAGGCCATCAAAGATTTTTTGCATAGCCTTTTGATAAGTGATGCCAGCGTTCTTCAAACCAAAAGGCATCACCTTGTAGCAATAAATACCTTTGAGCGTACAAAATGCAGTGAGTTCTTCATCTTTTGATGCCATACAGATTTGATTATAGTCGGATGAACAATCCATGTAGGACATTGCCTCATAACTAGTGGTGGAATCAATCATCAATTCTGGTATGGGGATTGGAAAATCATCTTTAGGACATGCGTTGTTGAGATCCTGAAAGTCGATACAAACTTGAATCTAAACATTCTTCTTTCATGTCGGAATAATACTTGAAATCCACGTGGGGTATTTAACTTCAAGAATAAAGCCAACTTCAATAAGTTTATTAACCTCATTTTAGATAAACGGAATGAACTCCGGCCTAAAGCGTCTTTGGGCTTTCTTAACAGGACGAGCACCATTCTTGAGCGTTAACTGATGGCCTGCTACTTTTGGATCTAATCCAAGCCTCTCATTATAACTCCAAGAGAAGATATCCATATATTCTTTGAGTATGTTCATACAAGTGATTTTCTCCTCCATTTCTAGAAACACACTCAGGTAAGTTGGTCTTGGGTCTTCATTGGTTCTAAGATTAACTTCCTTTAAAGGATCTGTCATGGATTTCACTCCTTCTTTAAGTTATAATGGATTATCTCCAACATCTTTCTTGTCTTGCGGATCATCGTCGTTGATGGATATGTGGTAACACCAAAAAGTATCTTTCATCTCTTTATCAACCTTTATTTGAGATGAGATATCATTCTCATTTTGGATTGTAATAGGATATGAAGAGCCAACACTTTCTTTCTCTTCCTTTCACTTCTTGGTATAAACTACTGTATGATCCTTAGATTGCATGAAACCACCAGTTCCATCTGCCGTCTCATTCTATAAGGAACCAAACTTTGGAAATCTTTCTTGATCTTAGGTGAAGTGTGTATTATCGTACTTCGATAACTTCTCCAACGCTTGTTACTTCTCTTCTTATTTAGAGGACCCAACCTATCAAACACTAAAGTTCTTGTGGTTGATTCTCCAAGTCGGTCAAAGACAGAAGGCCTTTTATTGGATGTAGTAGACTCCTCTTCTACAGTGATGTAGTTGCTAACCATCTTTCTTATGGAGATACGAATTGGAGGTGGTTGCGTGTATCCTAGGTCTTTATGTGTCTGCCTAGTTGTACCTTACGATAGAAGTTTACCCAACCTTGATGGCTCATTAGGATTATATCCAGCTTTTACAAATATCTTATATGCATTTTGATCGAAGCTCTCTTTTGTACGCTTCATAGGGAGTGTCATATTTTGTGGTGGATTTTGAGCCATAGACTCTCCAAGTAGCCTTGAGGATGGATTTATTGCATCAATTCTCCTGATAGGTAAAGTTATCCCCTTTAGCACATAATCTTGGGCATCAGATAGGTGATCTTTCCCTTTTTTTACCTTTGATATATAACGGAGAATAAGAGTTGCCTTCTTTTTTTATAGATATGATGCTTTCTTTATTCAAAGTGAAGAAGGGCTTCTTGGTGGTGACTTTTTCGGCAGTCACCATGACCTTCTTATATGCAAGATCATCACACTTGGTCTTTTTGACATCTTCAACCCTTTTCTCATTCACAATATAATTCATTAAGAAGAATTTTGCATCGGCAACTAGCTTTCTTTCCACTCTGCCTTTGAGTTACTTTAAGATTTAATAGTAATAGGACGAGATAATTTTGTTCTCGTGTACCCAAGGCCTTCCAAGCAATATATTGTATAAGGTTTTGGCATCTATCACATGCATCAATGTATTTGATCAAAAATCATCCATATGAATCACTAACTTGATAGATCCCATGGCCCTTTGGCCTCCTTGGTTGAAGCCTTGGATCATCAAACAACTTTTTACCAGTTCATCAGTAGTTCTGCCAAGTTTCTTCATTGTGCGGATAGGCAAGATGTTAACTTTAGATCCCTCATCAATCAAGATTCTATTTATTTTCTTTCTTAAAACTTGACCCACCATGTACAAGGGAGGTTATGTCGGGTTTATCCAAGCGTAAGATCGTTACTTGTCAATGTGATTTTTGTATCACATACATGTGCCTCTTGGCTAAGTGGATCAGTAGGATTTTTAGAAGATGAAGAAACTTCCATGGGCGGATTTTCACCCTTTCCCCCCTCTTTGCTAGTAATTATACATGATGCCTCAAGATTGTCTTATGCAGTCTTTGCGCGGAACCAACTTGGTATAAATTTATCCAAAGTCACTGGACATCATGGTTTTTGGTGGGAAAACTCTATTACCCTCGTTTTTTTGGATGCTCAACCAGTCTATGTTTCCTTATTTTATTCACCATCTTCCTTCTAGTTGGCTGCTCAGACGAATCCTTTCGTAAACTCATCTTCTTGTATTTGTGCCTAGTCACTAGAGTCCAACCTTCATTATCATATTCGTCAACTGAAGATCTATCATGCTCTAATAGTTTCTCATTATGCTCTTCAACATATATTTAGACTGGATCGAGTGATCCAAAAGTGATAGAGATTTGATGAGAACTGGTTATCTCATCATCGAAGAAAATCTTCTTCGCATTTGACAATTGCATGACTTTGTCCTAAAAGAAAAAACACATTTCCAGAGGGTAACTCATAAGCCTATAAAACTTTCAATAATTCGGGTCATTCGTCCTTTCAGCTTTATCAGGCCATTTCATCTCTGGGAGTTTAATGAGTTTATGCTCATGGAGTTCATTCAAAATTTCAGCAACATCAGAATCAAGGAAGGGATATTCCTTTTCTTGTATCTCTTTTAAAGTTAACTTCTGATTTAGACGTGCTCTAGAAGTCGTCTTCACATTTTGCTTCTTACTCACCATCGTGGTGACTTTCACAGGAGACACGTCAACATTCATGGATTCCTTGTTATAACTTTTGTGGATAAACTTGCCTTTTTATTTGGATTCTTGCTTATCCTTTCCCCTTCAAGGATTATGGATAGACGTTACTCCCTTTCCTGCAGAAGACATGCTCAACTCCATGTCGTGAGCATGAGTAGCTAACTCTTCAAAGGATTTAGGTTTAATGCGTTGCAAGATATAGAGATGCTCCCAGTGTATTTCTTCGATGCACATCTCTATTGCAGAGTTTTCACTGAGCCTGTCTTTGCAGTTTAGACTCACATTTCTCCATCGATTGATGAAGTCAATGACTGACTCATCTTTTCTTTATCGAGTGTTTGTGAGCTCTATCATGCTCACTGTATGCCTTATGCTATAAAAGCGATTTAAATCATGCTTCAATTACTTTTAACTATCGATGGAGTTAGACTCAAGGTTTATATACCAATGAAAGTCATTTTTCTTTAGGGATAGAATAAATTATTTGACAAAATAGTCACCGTAAGTTCCAGTATTATTACATGTCTCAACAAAGTGTTTGACATATTATTTTTGGTTCCCTTCTCCCTCAAATTATTAAAATTTGAGGGGTTGATAGCCTGCAGGCATTTTTAAGCTATCAATCCTAGAAGTATATTGCTTGGTGTATATTAGAGAAGACTTGGTAGTGACACCACACTTGTCTTTGAGGGTCCCTTAAATGAATTCCTTTAATTGATCAATTGGGATCATTCCCTTAGAAGAAACTTGTACCTCTGTAGTCGGTGGTGTTTGTTTTACAGGATGTTCTGTCTCTTGACCCTCTAGAGCTTTTCCAGGTGCATGGCTAGAATCTCCGTCTATCAGGCCATCCATCCAATCCACTAACTTATTAATCTGAGCATCTTGATTCTGAACATATTTGGTCAGACCCTCAATTGCCTTTGTCAGATTTGCAAGTTGCTTCTTCATAGATGAGGCATCAGTTACCATTGCTTGCATGATCACTGGAGATGTTGGAGAGTAACACGGATTATCACATAAATTGATCTTCGAAGTGCTCAGCTTATGCGGTGTAAGTGGGGATGATATGTTTGTTGAACGACCATCGCTCTTTGCACCAGACTATTTTGATTCAGAGTGCTAAAGTAGAGAAAGAGTCTTCTTAAGTATTTCCACCATTTTGCTTCCTTCTTCTGAAGAACTTGCATTGGACTTTATTCCTTTTGGGGTTGAAGATTCAAAAATTGGAGTTGGTGCAGACGACACTAGATGTGTTTGTTGTCCTAGCATGTTGTCCTTTCTCCTTGTGACAGCTCCCAAGCTTTCAAAAGTAACACCAAGGATGCTTTCTACTTCATCAGAGAACTTTGAATCAGCAGCCTTGTAAGCAGTTGATTGAGAATTGACCTTCTTGAAAGTTATTTCAGCATTCTTAATCTTTAAATTTGGAAAAGTTGAGATGAGAGGTAGAGATTGTCCCACTTGTCGTGCCAGAATTTGTTGGACAGTAAAATTTTGAGACCAAAAAATAAATAATCGAGACAAAAAAAATATTGCAACAATCATTTTGTTGATTTCAATAAGTGAGTGTTACAATCTCTATGAATCCTCTGATTCACCTTTCGTAATATAAATTCAAGGGCTTAAAGGTTGATCTTGAATTTGAATTTAATTTGTGGATTTGATGGATTTGATCTTGACTTATGCTTGAATTCAAGGACTTTTGAGTTTGTTCTTGAATCTTGCGATCTTGATCTTGAATCTTGATAAACTATATTTGAGTGCTTGAGATTTGTAGAGAAATTGCGGTGTTTGATCCACAAGCTTTCTTTTTTTCTTTTAGAGTTTTTGATCCTCTTTTCTGAATTATGAGACCCTTATTTATAATTGTAGGAGTGAAGGAGTCATAATGAAGATGGACTTCTTTTGGTCAATCAGATTTAAGTGACATGGCACATTTGATGGGTTTTTTATTTCATTAGGCCTGCTGCTTGACTTGGCATGCAATATCATTTGACACGTGACACCAAATTGAGCCTTTAGAATAAGATAACGTCTTGGGCTTAGCAATGTGGACTCATCATTTGTAGCCCAAATCAATGGGCTAGCCCAATAAAAATTAGACTTTAATTAAATTCGTACATACTTGGACTTAAATAATTAATTCAATTATATTAATTCATAATATTTATTTGGAAATAATATATTTTGAATTTAATATAATTCGAATTTAGTACGAATTTTAATTTAATAAAATTTCATTGTCCACAATAACATTGAAAGAAAAAAGCAAAAAAAAACTTAATCTCCATTGAAGGTGATGATGAAGATTTCATCAAACCTTCTATGGTCTCCAGATCCTTTCCCCGAGCTAACTTAAAATGGAATCCCCTCAACCTCAAAGACAACAAATGAGCATGTTTAGAGATATGAGGTGGTTTTTTCTATTTTTTTGAACCAGATAGAGATAGTTTAGAATTTGGGGGATTAGACACTTTTCAATCTGATGAATGCCATGATATCCACTCCAACAAAGACTTCTTCAGCTCCAAGCAAAAATCTGGTGTCACTTAGCCACAATAAGCCCCTTGCTCTTTTTTCTTATAGTGTTCGATCTCGATCTTAGCTGTGCAACTCCTAAGATTTCTTTCTCTCAGTAGGTTGAACCTCAAGGAGTTGATACCACTGCTAAAGATAAAGAATCTCAGAAACTTTTCCATCTAAATCATGTATGTGACGCTTGAGGACCCTCTGAAACTCTTATTTTCTTATCTTCTGTTTGATACTTTCTGTTCTTTCTTACATGCTTGCTTGTATTTTTTCTGTATCCGCGTGTGTTACTGCATATCCTGGTCTCTTTGCTTGTAATAAGTATGAAATTGAGATATGTGACAAGATGTTAGCATTGATGTTCACTCCTTGCTGAATTTGCATTGGTGTTGTTATGATCGTTGTGTTGTTTGTTCCCAATTGTGCCTCTGTTATATAAATGCACCATTTTGATATCCTCTAATTCTGTGGTTCGGTATCTTAGATTTATCCATGTTAACAATACCTCTTGCCTCAACTGAATCTCTCAAAAAGTAGAAATGTTAGTTTTTGTGTACGTATAAAATAGAGAATGTGGTTAGTGAAAAATTCTGCTAATCTATTGCCTTCTCTAAGAATGTGCTCCACCAACACCCCTCTCTCAAGCATCAACATCCTTATTCTTTTGATTTCCATAACCATGCACCATGGTATTTTTCAAACTCAATCAAGGATATTTTTAAGGCTAAGAGAATCAATCTTTAAAGTGACATAAAATAGGTTATGCTCAACACATATTTCAGACCTAGTCTTAGTGCCACCAGCTCTACCACTAGATTAGTTTCATCAAATAATCTTCTGACTTCAGCATACATCAAGTTATCTTCTCCATTTCTGATACAAAAAGGCTTTGAACTAGGACCTGGGTTTTCTTTAAATGCTCCATTAGAGTTACATTTAAAGGTTCACAAATTAGGAAAATTCCACATCTCTGTTCTGCATCCTATAATGGAAATATACTCTTCAAAAAACTGTACCAAATCAATTCAAGATGTTGGTATGTTTGACATCCATGGATAATTGTTCCTAACTAACAAGAATAAGTTTTTGTTAATCTCGTCTTCCATCCTCACATAAGATATTTTTCCTCCATGATGGTGATGTTTCTTTTCTTTCAAACATATCAAATAATAAACATTGGAACAATATTGAATAATAATTGGAGTTTTGGACCTCTATCGACTTTTCACTATTTAAAAATTGTGTCTCTTAGTTACAGAAAAGGACCAGTAACTCCGGCAATATATGCAAACCTGCAACAAAGTCTTTTAATAATAGGACAACTTAAAAATAATTGTTCTATTATTTCCTGCACATTATCATCACAACATTTACAAACCAGATCATCACATATCTTGATTCTCACTAACACTTATCCACTGGGAATTTTTTCCCATAGTCTTCAGAGAAAAAAGAACAACTTGAAAGATACCTCTTGAATTCACAAATATTTAAAATTTTCTTAGTCTCTTTCGGCTGTCTTTATCTCCCAGGCTGATTTTACTGTGAACTTACTAGAAGAATTAAGCATCCACCAAGACTTGTCTATTTTCTTAGACCCCTCCTCTACTATTAGGTTGTATAGAATATGATTACTAACTTCCTGTGGGAAGAGCATTGTTAGTAAATCAGAATTCCACATCCTATTATAGAAAAGCTAACTCATTTTTTGTATTTTATGCCCATCATTGTTAGTAACTAGGATAGTACTGAAGTGCCCCAAGTATTGGAAAATTACTGTATCTGTTCGTTGGCTCGGGTTGATTCGCTTGTTTCATTATTCGTCTGTCGCAGTCTCAACATAGTATCAACATTATTCGATGATGGATTAGATGGCTTAGTCCTGCGTTAATAAGTTGATTTCATCCCAAATTCAGCAGTTCATTGCACATATATCCTTATTAAGTAAAATCTCCTACTTTAGTTTCTTACCTTATTTAGGAGTGTATCACTTTATTATTTTGTACTTTATTTAGACTTCTGCCTTATTTAGATGATTAATTACTTGTATAAATAAGACATTGTTCTTATATTTTATTTCAATTAAATATATTCAATGTAATCAATTCAATTCAATTATCATTAATTTATTAAAGTTATTCAATTCAATCATTCAAATTCAATTCATTCATTTAAATTAGCATTCAATTTTCCACAATCTTTTCAAAACACCTTTCTATTTTTAATATGGTATCAGAGCAAAGTTAAATTTGATCTTGTATCAATTTTTCCTGTTTTATTCAACATGAAGAAACACATTTTGACTTTCTGATTAACTATGTCTAGAACATATCTACTGACATGGTTCGTTCATGGCGACTGCACTCGTCGTCTTTCTCTCATTATCATCATCATCATTATATTATCTTAATAGCATTCAAGATGAAATAAATCTATTACCAATTCATTCATCTTGCTAGTATTCACAATATATGGAACAAGTCTACTGACTTGGTTCTTTCATGGCGACTACGCTTGTCATGATCATTAATTATCAAAATCATCAATTCCTTTGTCATTTCATTTTTTTTAATTTGGAGATTCAGTCACTCTGGATGTATTTTTTCTCCTTTTACAATCTCATCTTTTATAATTTTTGAATTTCGCTTTGTTGGATTGTATTTTTAAATCATAAAGTTTTTGGCATCTGAAGTTTTGTTAAGGATCTTGATAAAAATTCTTGATCCTATATCTTCACTCACAAATTCATCCACAAAACAACACAATCCCTCTTTCTTCCTCTATTATTTTTAAAAATTCAATTTTTGAATTTTGATGGTATTTTTTTAAAAAAAAAAAAAGATCAAAATTATCAATCACTATCATCACCATCATCAAAATAATCAATCGCAATCAATATTTTCATTTTTTTAAAAGGTCCTTATTTTGATGTCACTCTCAAATAAATTATTTTCTTATCTTCATTGGACCTCTTATTCAAATAATACTTTTTCCTCTATTCGATTACGTCAACGACGTAATCCTTCAATTTTATATATCCTTTGTGGTATTTTTTATTTTTTTCAAGATCTTCATCATCAAGAATCACTCCTTTTGACACTGTTTTTTAATTATTTTTATCAATTCACATCAGTAAACTTAATTGATTATATCACTGGACCAACAGCTTCACTCATATCATATGCATGATTGGTATTAAATGCAAATTTTAATTTTTTTTTTTTAGTTTGATCATATTCATCACAAAGTTCAATTCTCTTCTCACCGGTCCTCTTCATCAAAATATATTGTGCAAGTTGGGGGTTCTTTCTGATCCTCCAACTTGAGGGAGATATTGAAATATTATTGTCTCTGTTCATTGAATCTGGTTGAGTCACCTGTTTTATTATTCGTCTGTTGCAGTCTCAATATTATTCAATGATGGATTAGATGGTTTGGGCCTGCATTAATAAGTTGATTTCATCCCAAATTCAGCAGATCATTGCATATATTATTTTATTTACATATTTATTATTATTATTTTTTACAACTAGGTAAATATTTTGTATATCCTTATTAAGTAGAATCTCCTACCTTAGTTTCTTACCTTATTTAGGAGTGTATCACTTTATTATTTTGTACCTTATTTAAACTTCTACCTTATTTAGATGATTATTTACTTGTATAAACAGGACATTGTACCTTTATTTTGTTTCAATTCAATACAATCAATTATAATTAATTCATTCAAGTTATTCAATTCAGTCATTCAAATTTGATTAATTCATTCAAATTATCATTCAATTTTCCACAATCTTTTCAAAACATCTTTCAATTTTTAACACCAAGTTGTGTCTATTTGTCATTCAAGACATTAGCATGACAAATGTAGGTTCCCATCATATCTCTTGATCAACATATCTTTGGCTTCCACTTCAAGCATGTATTTTCATGTTTGTGATCCTTCTCTCCATTCAACAATCTGAGGTGTATATTTCTTACAATATTTGCTCCATATGAAGTTAGTCCACATTAATTTTTGAGTTTTGAAGATCCACCACAATTTAACAAATAATGCTTTAGATATGACATACAAGGATTTAAAGCCTAGGCCCCCCTTCCTCCTTAGGTCTGCGAATATCTACATAAGCAACCCAGTGTTTATTTTTGCCAGCCTCCTTGAAGTTTCATAAAAATCTAGCAAAAATTTCTATATAAATCATGAATGACACACTTAGGAGGAATTATAGCAGATAATAGTTAAATAGGCATGATATTCAGAACAATATTAATCAATACAGATTTACCTCCAAAAGAAAGGATCTTCCCTTTCCATATCTGTAATTTATTATTTACCTTAAAAATTAATCAACTATTATTTTAATGAACGATTATACATGATAAAAAATTCCTTTTAAAAAGCCAAAATCTCATGCGGTTGTTATATAGTTTCCTAGCAAATCTTAGGTACGTTCCTTTGTCAAGACCAAGTCAAAAGTTAATAGTTATGGCATGAGATATCTACGGCTAACCTCCATATAGTGCTAACAAATATTTAATTAAGGATAAAGTAATTGACAAGTTAAATATATGATTTACATCTTACCTAGATACATTATTTATACTCAAATCTCATGTATACTTCCACTTTCCCTATGTATGAGTCGTATCAAAAAAAAATAAAAAATTTAAAAGTTTTACAGTCAATTTCATAACAGTCATCCTTTAACATTTCACTATAATAACAATATCTGTTTTGAAACTAATTTTCATATTATGTTATATTATATTTCCTCTATGATAATATCTTGTTATATAACAAGAAAAAATATTCATACTTGTGGTACAAGTCAGTGTGGATGTTAACTAGGACCTAAAGTCTCCAATTAAATGGTCATTTTCACATTATCAAACATGCAAAGAATATTTGAACCACGTTTGCATGAAATATTGTTATTACAATATTACTCCATCCATTTTATTTTATACGTTTTAATTTGACAAGTATAAAATTTGAGAAAGTAAGTGATGAAATTTTTGAATTCTAAGAACTTAAATAAAAAAAAATATAATATATCGAAATGTCCTTTGAATTAATTTTATGGGCTTATACATGCTATTATGTGAGTACTGAAATTAAAAAGTTACTAAATATAAAAATTAACATTATTTTTTAAACAGATTAAAATAAAATAAGGCACATAAATTGAGATGAATGAGATAATTTCTTGGGAACTTATGTTACTTGAGCATGTTTCAAGTGTTTTGTCCCTAGTAGCATTAGAATAACTAGGTTTAAATAAAAGGACAAAAACAATAAAATTACATATAACCGATTTTAACACAGCTAGGTTTAAATAAAAGGACAGAGACAATAAAATTACATATAACCGATTTTAACTTATATGGAATTGAAACATTACGTATTAAAGTAATTTATATTAATAGAATAAACAAATAAATTGATCTAATAATCCTTACATATTATATTAAAGTAACATGGGGTTTGGGCCACAGGTGACAAAAAAGTTTTAAAATGAGGTGTAGGTGACACAAGTCTTAATTATTAGTTGGAGGTGACAATTATTTTATTATGTATTAAGAAAGTTGGGGAAGTTTTAAAATAACCCACAAGTTTTTAAATTTACACTTTGATCTCAATGTATACCTAAAATAACGGAAAACGGAGGAAAAAATGTGTCTTTCTCTCTCTTCTCATCCATTGTTGTTTTCTCTCTCTTAGCGATTTTTGTTGTTAATTGTTTCTGTTTTTGTTGCTTTATTCATCATCTTCTGCTTCATCTTCTTCTTGTCGACCATTTGTTATTGTTGTTGTTGTTGGTACAACGCTACTGCTGCGATCTGACCAACTTCTAAGGTCAAATTTTGTTTACTACATCACTTTCCACTTTGGCATTACTTCATATGTTACTTTGGTAAGTAAAATTATGATTTTTATTCGTATTTGTCATCTGGGTACACTTCTGTTTTTCCAACAATGGATAGAACCTCGATTATGAATCCAGCACAAGTTCCCACAATTTAAACAGATCAATCATCTGGTTCATCAGATGAGTAATTTGTTGCATCAGACTATTTATCTGTTGCATCAGACATATTATCTGTTGTATCAGGATGTTTATCTGTTGCACCAGACTAATTATCTGTTGCATCAGAATGTTTATCTGTTGCACCAGACTAATTATCTGTTGCAACGAATGATTAATCTGTTTGAAACAACACAAATCAACCCCTGCCACAAACCTAATAGATAAATCTTGTTATTGCTACTGGATTCTAAATTATTCCTTTTTACGTCGAATCGCCGAAATGTTTGTTGAGAAGATAATAGACAGAATGAAAATTAAATATGGATTAAAACATCAAAGATCAAACATAATTTATTTATTAAACAAATAAAAATACATATAATAGACTAAAAGAAAAATAATAGTCTAATTATTATTATTATTATCAGCATCATTATTGTCAGCCGGCCAATCTTCAACCGGAAGTAGCAAGGCCCTCATCATCCTGCGTATCTCGCGGAGCATTCTTGATCTAACTCATCCCAATTCCCATTGCAGATCACGAAGTTGATTCCGAAGTTCATTCACGGCGTCTTGCAGAAAAGCAACGTCCCACACTGGGTCAGCCATAATCTTATCTTCTAGAGTGTAATATGAAAGGCGAGATGTAATAAATAAATAGAGTGTGTATTTGAATGAACGATTGAGTAAGGACGGACCTATTTATAGAGGATTGAATTTGAATGAGAGGTAAAAAGGCGCGACTATTCACCTCCATACATTAATTAAATTTTTGATTAAATTAAGAAAATAAATATTGTGATATAAGTCATGACTTTTCAGATTATTATTATTAATTAGTCTTTCGAAGAACCATTTTTATTGAGTTGTGGAAACAGATTCTATATCTGTTGCATCAGATAACATATTTGTTGCAACATATAATCTAACTGTTCACCTCTATTTATTAATTATATTTTTTATTAATGTGAAAAGTAATGAATTAATTAAATTAAGAAATATTGTGATAAGTCATGACTTTTCAGATTATTATTATTAATTAGTTCTTTCCAAGAACTGCTTTTATGAGTTGTGACTCGATATAGGTTGCATCAGATAAATCATCTGTGACAAAAGATATATCATCTGTTGCAACCATAGTGAACCTGTTGCATCGGATAATTTAATTGTTGCAACATATAATCTACTTTTTTTAAAAAAAAAAAACTATATCATCATATCATTAATCCAAATTTGCTTACTTTTTTATTTTACAAATAAAAAAAAATACTTTTTCAAATTCCTTAATAAAATAATAATCATTTTATTATATAATAGATAATTTTAAAAATAAATTCAAAAACAAAAATGGTGAAAGATAACGATCAGTTATTAAAATTGTGGTTATAAATTGTGTTTATTATTTATTTCCTTATTATTTATTTAAGAAACATTTTTCATATTGAATAATCGAAACACCGAGTCATGTCTTTCTCTTTTCACCCTCTCAATAACAACAATAATCCTTTTTTTATTAATAACCGCCAGGTGTAACATATGATCGATCTGTCGTTGCAGATTAACCTCTAACTGTTGACACAAATTGTTGCTCAATTCCTACCACCAACCGTCGACATGTTGAGAACAAGGAATAAACAGAATGATTATTATTAAATACTAAATAAGAATTAAAAATTCAAAGTCGACAACAAAATGAAATGAATGTTCATAGATTTTTGAATCCCTTGGGTAGATTTGATATACAAAAGGAGAAAAATAATCGCTAAAATAAAAAACATTACCTAATTATTATTACTACTATTATTATTATTGTCAATCAGACATCTTTCATTCATCCGGCAGCCTTGCTCCGAAGTCAGCCAAATATCTCTCTGGAGTTCATCAATCAAACTGCCTTTGAAGTTCACGCAAGGACTCAATATGAATATTCTTGTACGAATCTGGATCATCCATATTTGTAAAGAGGAACCTATTTATAAATTATTGTATCTCAGAAAGAAAAGAAAATTGCTTTAAAATAAATCTAACAGATGGGTAATCTGTTACAAAATATATTCTTTCTGTTAGATAACTTACAACATACTGGTAATATTTTTACAACAGATGTATATATCTATTTGATTTCTGCAACAGGTTGATCACTGTCGTAACAGATGTCTCCAATTGATTGACAATATAAACAGATGTGTCATCTGTTGCAACAAGCTAGCCATCTGTTTATTCAATTTAAGCCATAAATGGGCTAGGAAGAATAAGGTGCATGCAGATAGATCCACTATCATATGTGTGGGAGTTAAGTATATATTACTGATAAGGTTACCGGGATAACACACACAAAGTACAATATTTTTGTGAATGCAATTTTTGACCGATTAGGCATTGATCATTCAAACAAGATCCTGCATTGTACCGTTAAGTTTGATGGGTTCCAAATTAATAAGGCTGATGACCTCATGAAGATAGTGTAGATACCCTATTACGAATTACTGACGGTTGGAGCTCGTGTTTATGCGTGTCAAGTTTTGAGAAGGGATCAATATTTGTCGTCACTGAAGAGAACTAATAGCGATTAGACTTAACTTTAAGTGTGCATTGGACCCTTAGAGGCCCCTTGAAGCCTCACACTGCATCAAACAAGAATAGAAAACCAATATAGTTATTGCCCTGGCCAAAATTTATATGGTTGGGTTGCTCGCTCGGGTTGATGATTATATTCCAGAAGGTGTGGTAGGAGAATGCTTTCGAGGAAAAATGGGTTGTTGATGGAAAACTATATCATCTGAGAGCTAATTGAAGAAGAGACACAGGGTACAAAGTAACTTCTAACGAATCTGGCAGATAGAATTATCTTAACAGATGCGAAATCTGAATCAAGTGCAAATATGAAAGTGTATCCGGTAATGTAATTTCGTCTATTGTGTCTCTGAAAGAAAAACAATGCAGATGGACACTTTGATAGGGAGCTGCATGGTCGGGATTATCACCTAGGTAGAAAATAGGAGAAGACCAACAAAGCAGCCTCACGGGCATCGAGGGTAGAAATGATGTTCAGCAAGTCTAGAAAACTTACGCCAACAACAATTGCAGTGAAAATAAGGAAACTAAGCGAAGGCGGCAATTTTTGAATTTTAAATTTCATCCCATCTTCTTATTTGTGTTTCCGATCAGGTCCACTGTCGTTGACCTGATCGGAACCACAAACGAGATTGAAAGACAAATAGACTATCATTGTTTCCTTAGCAATATGGTTATAATTGATTGTGTTTTCTTGCCTTGACATGCTTTCAACATTCCTTGGAGAAGATCAGATGCTTGTTGTAGTATGTGAATCCCGATAATTTTCTAGCTTGCCTCCAGCTTGTTGATTCTGTATTCAAGCTAGTCGTTACCGTCTTTGAAGTTGGTAAGGAATTCCTCGTCTCCTGTGAGCTCGATCAGGAACACTACCTTCAAAGTTGTGGCATTCTAGAAGCCCTTCGGAATACTTTCTCTTCAGAAGCTTTAAAGGATACATATAGGGTCGTTGTGTTTATTTTAGGTCAAAATGTGTTGATGCACGTTGAAGATGTGATCCCAACAATTGAACAACACACTTTTATCGAGCGTTGCTCCATGCATCTTGCTCAACCAATATGATAAATTAGTAAGCATGGAGTTACGTAGCATGTGATTTAAATCGGCTCTCCCAAGCCTATCAAACGTTACGTAACTCCAAGCTCATTACCCTATCAAAATAATACGCCCGAGTTAGTGCACATATCGAACGAGCTCAATCTCTCAGCCTTTCTGCTGATTGCTCTTCTCCAATATAGATGACAAGATATCTGCTATGCAAAAATCTACACCATCGCCAGACATGATTGCCTGGGAATATGTCTGGCGACGGTGTAGACTTTTACATAGCAGATATCTTGTCATCTATATTGGAGAAGAGAAATCAGCAGAAAGGCTGAGAGATTGAGCTCGTTCGATTTGTGCACTAACTCGATCATATTTTTTTGATAGAGTAATGAGCTTAGAGTTACGTAACGTTTGATAGGCTTGGTAGAGCCGGTTTAGATCACACGCTACGTAACTCTATGCTTACTAATTTATCAAATTGGTTGAGCAAGATACATGGAGCAACGCTAGATAAAAGTATGTTGTTCAAATTTTGGGACCACATCTTCAACGTGCATCAACACATTTTGACCTAAAACAAACACAGAGACCCTTCATGTATCCTTTAACGTTTCTGAAGAAAGTGTTCTGAAGGGCTTCTAGAATTCCATAACTTTGAAGGTAGTGTTCCTGATCGAGCTCACAAGAGACGAGGAACTCTTTACCAACTTCGAAGAGGGCAACGACCAGTTTGAATACAGAATCAATAAGCTAGAGGCAAGCTTGAAAATTATCTGGATTCACATACTACAACAAGCATCTGATCTTCTCCAAGGAATGTTGAAAGCATGTCAAGGCAACAAAACATAATCAATTATAACCATATTGCTAAGGAAACAATGATACTCTAGTTGCCTTTCAATCTCGTTTGTGGTTCCGATCAGGTCAACGACAGTGGACCTGATCGGAAATACAAACAAGAAGGCATGGGATGAAATTTAAAATTCATAAATTTGCCTCCTTCGCTTAGATTCTTTATTTTAACTGCAGTTGTTGTTGACATAAGTTTTCTAGACTTGTTGTACATCATTTCTACCCTCGATGTCCGTGAGGCTTCTTTGTTGGTCTTCTCCTATTTTCTATCTAGGTGATAATCTCGACCATGCATCTCCCTAGCAAAGTGTCCATCTGCATTGTTTTTCTTTCAGAGACACAACAGATGAAATTACATTACCGGATACACTTTTATATTTGCACTTGATTCAGATCTTGCATCTATTAAGATAATTCCAACGGCCAGATTCGTTAGAAGTTACTTTCTACCCTATGTCTCTTCTTCAATTAGCTCTCAGATGATATAGTCTTCCATCAACCACCCATTTTCCTTCGAAAGCATTCTCTTACCGCACATTCTGGCATAAAATCATCACCCCGAGCGAGCAACCCAGCCATATAAATTTTGGCCAGGGAAATAAATATATTGGTTTTCCGTTCTTATTAGATGCAGTGCTAAGCTTCGAAGGCCCTCTAAGGGTCCAATGCACCCTAAAAGTTAGTTCAATCGCTATTGAATCTCTTTACAATGACACAAAAATTAGATCCATTCACAATGCTCGACAAATAAACATGAGCAACAACCAACATTAAATCTTAATAGGCTATCAGAACCATTTCATGGTCCCTCAGCCTTATCAGTTCAGACCTACCAAACTTAACTGTAAAATTGCAGACATCTTGTTTGAACGATCTATGACTAATATGTAAAAACATCATTCACAAAATCAGTGCACTCTATGTGTGTTACCACGATAACATTATCAGTAATACATACCTCCCACATATGAAGTGGTTCCATCTACAAGCAGTTTATTCCTCCAATCCCATTTTTACTGCAGCCTCTTGAGATAGTCAGTCAAAAGTTGATCAACTGTCAGTTCCTTATATCTACAAAGAAGAGGAAAAAAATTGATGTCACAAAAAGAACATTGTCCATCTGTTGCATCAGATGTGGAGTCTGTTGCAACAGATGTGGAGTCTGTTGCAACATATGTGGAGTTTGTTGCAACAAATGTAGAGTTTGTTGCAACGAATGTGGAGTCTGATGGAATACATCAAACCAACCGTTCTGGTGGTTTTATTTGTTCCAATAGTTTCTCCATCTGTTGCAACATCAACAACAGCATAAACATAAAAAAAAAGAAACAATATTTGTTTCAACAACAAAGAAGCAACATCTTTTGTGCCAAAATCATCAACAACACCACAAGTTCCAACAACGCCAACCCCACCAATAACATCAATAACTACATCAACAATAATGAAACAAACAAAATACATACAAAAAAAATGATATTGCCAATAAGGCTTTTAAAATTCTCCCAACAGATGACTTTTTTCTCATATTGTAATAAAAATTCTCGGATTGTTTATTCAATACTTATAAGTTCCTTAAAAAAAATTAATAAATATGATATAGGTAAATAGTAATTAAATAAAAAATAGATGTAAATAACATGCAAAGAAGAAGACGAGAATGAAAGAGCAAGAATGAACCATATCTTAATATAAAAAAGGGAATCAAAACAGAAATTTAAGTTGAGAAAAGGTGTGGATGGGTTTAGATCTGAAAAGATCTTTATGAGAAGAGAAGAGAAAAGAGAGAAAAAAGGTTGTGATCCTAAAGAGGAGAGATAAAAAGATGAGAGTTGAATAAAATAAACTGCAGCTGAAGGAAGAGATGACATAATTTCTATAGATGTATTGTGTACGTAGATGTGGTGGTTTTCAATATTCATTAATTAATATTCATTAATAATTTGAGGGGCACGAGGAAGACTAAGACTACTGACATTGAAAAGACAAGACAAGACTGCTCAATGAACACACTTTTGAGATATCCAAGAAATATTTTTTACCGCCTTTAGTAGTAAGTACTACTACTTGATATTATCTACTCGGTCTAGAAGCTTCTTGCTTTAAAATTAAAAGAGATAAAAAGATTTTCATACAGATATGTCATCTGTTGCAACTTATATAAATATTTGTTTAGAAATCCGAACAACTGAGTCATCTGTTACAACATATATAAATATCTGTTTAAAAATCTTAAAAGCTCAGTCATCTGTGACAACAAATGAAAATGTTCATTTGATAATTAATAAAATTAGATATGTCATTTGTTACAACAGATATAAATATTTTTTTAAAAATTTCCGACAGCTCAGTCATCTGTCATAACAGATGCAAATATTTATTTGATAATTAAATCAGATATGTCATCTGTTGCAACATATATGTACCTGTTTGAAAATTTTCAATAGCTTAGTCGTTTGTTGCAACAGATTTCATAACAATTGATTTAGGTGGAACTAGGGATGAATGAGTGAGCTCGCAGGGTCAACTACAAATCCAATCGAGTCTTTGCAATTGCATGGCATTGGTATTACGTTCATCCCGACCCGAGTCGTCGATCGATCACTCTTAGTTGAAATGAGTCCTCATCAACTCAATGTTAGGATAGTGATAGTACCTAAGTTGATTTAGGTGGAACTAGGGATGAATGAGTGAGCTCACAGGGTCAACTACAAATCCAATCGAGTCTTTGCAATTGCATGGCATTGGTATTGCGTTCATCCCGACCCGAGTCGTCGATCTATCACTCTGAGTTGAAATGAGTTACCATCAACTCAATGTTAGGATAGTGATAGTACCTAAGTTGATTTAGGTGGAACTAAGGATGAATGAATGAGCTCGCAGGGTCAACTAACAATCCAATCGAGTCTTTGCAATTGCATGGCGTTGGTATTGCATTCATCCCAACCCGAGTCGTCGATCAATCACTCTGAGTTAAAATGAGTTCTCAACAACTCAATGTTAGGATAGTGATAGTACCTAAGTTGATTTAGGTGGAACTAGGGATGAATGAGTGAGCTCGCAGGGTCAACTACAAATCCAATCGAGTCTTTGCAATTGCATGGCGTTGGTATTGCGTTCATCCCGACCCGAGTCGTTGATCGATCACTCTGAGTTGAAATGAGTCCTCATCAACTCAATGTTAGGATAGTGATAGTACCTAAGTTGATTTAGGTGGAACTAGGGATGAATGAGTGAGCTCGCAGGGTCAACTATAAATCCAATCGAGTCTTTGCAATTGTATGGCGTTGGTATTGCGTTCATCCCGACCCGAGTCGTTGATCGATCACTCTGAGTTGAAATGAGTTCTCATCAACTCAATGTTACGATAGTTATAGTACCTAAGTTGATTTAGGTGGAACTAGGGATGAATGAATGAGCTCGCAGAGTCAACTACAAATCCAATTGAGTCTTTGCAATTGCATGACACTGGTATTGTGTTCATCCCGACCCAAGTCGTCGATCAATCACTCTGAGTAGAAATGAGTTCTCATCAACTCAATGTTTTAAAAACTATATCTTTTAAAAATTTTAAAATCAATTAAGATCAATTCGAACCAAATTAGCAATTTCAAAACTTAACATTCTTTTCCAAAATTACAAATCAACCCATACAAATCATCCATTTGCGCGAAAAACTTTTCATTTCAAATCTTAAGTTCTCGCTCTTCTCTCTCTCTCTCAGGGTATCCTCTCTCTCTCAACAATACAAATAATACAAATAACAACTACTCAACATATTGCTTAACCCTTCAAAATAGGTCGATTTTCTTCCCATTTACGACTACATATAGTTGCTTTTTCGACTTTATTCCCGCTTGTATCCGTTGTTATCTCTATGTTCGCATGTACAGAGTTCGAGAAGAGTTCTACATTTATTCATTATTCTAAAAAATAGGGTTTTTTAGTTAATGATAAAAAAAAAGACTTTTAGTTGTATTATCTTCGAGAATGGCTTAACAATTTTGAGTTTTGATGCTAAAAAAGTAGGAAGAACCCGAGAAAACCCTATTTTTCTCTCAGTGTTTTGTTGACTGTCGTGGTATTGTTGGATGGTGTTTGTGGTGGTGTTGGTGGCTGTTGTTGGTGGTGTTGGTATTTGTGTTTTTAGCGGTGGTGTCGGTGGTCTTGGTGTTGGTATTGGTGGAATTGGTGGTGGTTTTGGTGGCATTGGTTGTTGTGGTAGTGGTCCATCTGTTGCAACGGATGGAAGATTTGTTGGGAGATATTAAATAGGTCTTCAAACAGATTCCCCATCTGTTCCAACTGATGGGTTATCCGTTGGAGTATTTTCTTGTAATGTGGCAGAGAATAATTTATTGAAATTTCTCCACCTGTTGCAACAGGTGGAATATCTGTGGGGAGATATTAAATAGGTCTTCAAAAAGATTTGGGTTCCCCATCTGTTCCAACTGATGGATTGTCCGTTGGAGTATTTGTTTTTTGGTTATGTGGTAAGAATAATTTATTGAAATTTGTCTCACCTTTTTTAAAAAAATTATGCAGACATCAAATGCAATGTATTTTTTATTTTTCTTTTGATTGTAGTTAAAAGATGTCTCCCAAAAGAAAAAAAAAACAAAAAGTGGAGAAAGTGGATCAACGTCCGATCACCAAATAAAAAAGGCTAGAGTACAAATAGATTCGGAGGAACTTCCAGAACAATCTCAGTCAGGGCAAAATGAAGCCGAGGAAAGTGATAACTCCTCCTCACCAATGGGGCATGAAATAATATCGAAATTCCAGCATGATTCTGTCAAAACCATTAGTATTGACAAGTTTCAAATTGTGATGCCGATGAATAACCGTAATACAGTATTTGGTGATCTTGTATTTAAATGTCAGTTAGGGAAACCATTTGACGAACTTAGGATTATTATGAAGAAGGAAAACATAGATGGACTTTTTAAGAAGAGCTGTTTTGCATACTTTCTTGAGTTGTATGGGCCCCGCCCTCTTCGTTTCACAATGATCATGGTATATGGCCTTCTCAAGCGCAGGATCATGTATGTGGGGGATGGTGGAGGTCCGAAGGAGGGCGGAAATAAGATGGATGGAGTCTGGATCAACTACTGTGGCATACCGGTTTGTTTTGGATTGTAAGAGTTTGCCATTGTGACGGGCTTGAGATGCGATCCTTCAGAAGAACCTGCCATCAAGAAAACACCCCACGAAGGGTCCAACAAACGCAAGGTAAAAAAAGATGGGTTGTTGGGCATTGTTGGACCTAGCTACAAAGTGAAGGATTTGATAGCGGATCTCAAGAATAAAGACATACCAAACCACTACAGGGATAAATTGTGCTTAGTTTGGTTTGTCCATTTTATTTTATTGGCAAGAGACGTCAAGAAAGTCATATAACGTGATTTGTTGGCCCGTGCTGATGATTTTGGGAGATTCAACGATTATCCCTGGGGCTACGACAGCTACTACTTGACTGTCAAATATTTACTGAAAGAGCTAAAGACAAAGACGACCACATTATACGGCTTTTCTTGGGCTTTCATGGTAAAATTGATCACTATTTTTACTCATTAATTAATTTATATTGAATATAGTTGTGACTTTTTTTTTGCTTGCTTCCTGTTTACAATTTTTAGGCTTGGGCATGTGGAGCCATTCCTCCCCTCCGAAAGTATTTCACGGATTATCCGGATAAGGTTTCTCATCCAAGGATCCTTAGGTGGTTGGCTGCAGTAGAGAACAGCAAAAAAAATATTAACAAGGCTGATCTCTTTAACCATCCGGATGATGCAATACGTCTTTTATCAACTAAAATAATTTTCCTCAAAGAAAGATATTGAAACTGATGTTCCATCTGTTGCAAGAGATTACCCTTCAACTACAACTGGTGCAATGGGTAATTTGTTACAACAGACGATCCATATTTCGCAACAGATTAACCATATATTGCTCTGTTCTCTGAACCCTACTCAACAGATTACCCATCTACTGTAAATTATGCAACAGATGGGTATTCTAATGCAATATATTATCAATCTGTTTCAATATACAGATCAGCTGTTGCGGTAGCTAGATCGTCTGTTGCGTAAGTTGGTTGTGTTAACATAACCCGAGCCCCATGTAACCCAACTGACTGCAAAATATTATTATATGATTTAAATTTCTCCTGTTGTATTTTTATAGGTTGTGCATCCTTGGATCGTGCCGACCATTGATGAGCTAGGGATGACTTCTTTTCTTACTCTGGGTCTTGTTGATACAAAAGAAGACCTAACGGTGGTGTTAATAAAGAAGGAATTGGATGGAACAACATCCATAAGAAGAGCAGTTAGGCAAGGTCAGTCTAATGTTGAAGCTCTTCACGACCTAACTCAAACTGCAACAGATCCGGGTGCTTCTTCTGGGGGTGTTGCTGATGGAGTTGTTTGTGATGGTGGCAGCTATCCTGCTTCTTCTTCTACTGCCATTCGTGATTATGAGCATGTTGATGCTCATTAAAAAATAAATATGTTTGAAAACACCCCTTGCATAGGTTCTCCCTCTCACCCCTACACCGGTCCCTCCCACCCTTATAGTGGTCCCTCTCACCCCTCTTCACTCTCATGTTCTCATTGCAAATGAAAAGTGTGCAAGGACAGAGAGGATAAAATCCTCGACAAGCTAGAGGCTATTGCTGAAGCTGCCAAGGAATTGAAATCCAGGAGGGGTGTCATACCATCTAACGAGGTGAGGGAGCCATGCCCTCTTACAGTGGAGGTTAGGAGAAGAGAATAAAAATTAGACAAATTCTCTCCGTTTTGAAATCAGCAAAAACTGCAACTCCCCCCACTCCAATAGTTGTTGAAGTTCAAGGGTCGCCGAAGAAGGTGGACATATTTGCGGTGCTTGGCAAAGAGAAGAAGAAAGAACTGGAAGAGTTCATCAAGATGAAGGTTCAAAAAGAATACACCATACATTCATTTGCCGTCAAAGACTTCTCGAATATGACAAATATCTGCGTGTGGTACGAGGACAAGGTAAGTTTACTTTTGCTAACCTACCCTTCCAATCTACTCCATGAAGAAGAATCTACGCAGCAGATGTGTAATCTGTTGCAATAGCTTGGTATTCTGTTGCAACATAATACACATCTATTGCATAAGTTGCGTTGGCTGGGTAATCTGTGAACTGATTCAGACAACCCTCTGCATCGGATTCTTTCCACTGTGTTTTTATTCTTTACAATTACTAACCTATTTAAAAATTATTTTCTTATACCAAAGTATGTTGATGAAATTCTCTGCCTCATGAGGGGCAGGTAATTAGCATACCCAGATGCTTATGATGCTGCTGATAGGATAATGGACCTCAACTTCTACAATAATTTCAAAGATAGGTACGCTGATCTTCGTAATCTAGCTGATTCTAGTGGCCTGGGATTTGATCAGTTAGTTTCTATGTTCCAATGGGATGAAGAAGTGATTAAATATGTTAGAGGGAAGAGTCCATATCCACACGGCAAGAGCTGGACCAAGGCAAAGAAAATCCTTGCAGTCATGAATGTGGATATCACCCATTTTCTCACTGTTGAGATACTACTATACAAGGGAAAGATTAAGGTTTATGACTGCAACTTACCTGTGTTCAGCGAGAAGACATTTTTAACCCACATGCAGCCACTCTTGAAGTTGTTGCCCAAGTTGTTGACGCAGAGTAATATGATGGATTATTTGTCGGCTGAAGGAATCATGGGTTTTTGAAGGTCGAAATAAGAACATCCAGCTCCTAAAAAATACAACCGGTGCAGCGTGCGGGCCGTACTCGCTTGCATACATGGAGTGTTTGCTAACTAAATGGTTGGAGCCCGTGTATAAAAAAGAACATGTACAAAGACAGAGACGAACACGATAACAAGTTTTCATTTTAAGCCAATTCACTATACATATAGGGGCAGTAATTTTTATGTCTGGCAAAGTTGAATTTTTATAATGTAATAGATTTTATATCTGTTGTAACAGATATAGTACCTGTTGTGACAGATTGATTATCTGTTGGAATAGGTTGGTCATCTGTTGCGTTATGCAGATGCTCCCCGTCTGTCTGTCGCAATAGATTTACGATCTGTTGCAATATATAACTTATCTGTTGTAACTGATCGGTAATCTGTTGAAGAAAATAAAAAAAGTAGGAAGACCTGTTATATAATTTCCAGCAGATGACCTACGTGTTTCATCTCATGTTGCAACATATGTCTAAATCTATCTGATAAGATGTGTCGTCTGTTGCAGCAGATGTATTATCTGTTGTGATATTTGAATCTAGTACTCCATTTCAATTAACATGTTCAAAATTCAGAATTAATTATATTCATAGACAGAATAAAATAAATCAAAGCCTTCGGAAATTACATGAAATAAAATAACTCAACAAATAAATGAAATGTATAGCAATTATTATGAGTACAAATGATCTACTCTACAAATAAATCAACAAGTTAAACCGAGGAGGATAGGTTATTACATTGACGGACTCGAGCTATAAAGATCTAATCAATATGGACAAGTTGTTCTTCATCCAGTACTATGGAATTTGGCTTTGGTCATCGTGGATCTTTAAGGTCGGTTGCGTACGGCTTCTGAGCTTTCGCTTCTCCATATTTCCATAACAAAGCAGCATATCTTTTGCGGAGTAATCCGACATCAAGTCCATCATTTGGTACTTGTAATCCATTGCTCAAATACTCGGCATAGGCGGCAACAAAAGGACCGCAATCTCTGCATTATAAAAAAATAGATAATCCATATCTTGCAGTTCATGCAAACGTTGTGAAATTTGTGAAATGAAACTAAATTATGACACTTAAACTTACAGGCTACCAATGGTTTGTTAAGCAATTCCGTCAACATATTGTACATCAAATGGATTAGCCATTTTATCCCGGTATGCTTCAATCGTCGATCAATCAGTACGAACCTTTTGATCCAAAAAGCCACTCATATCAAGGTAAGTAGTCAATATTTTGGCCAGCTTTTGTATCTCAGATGACGGCCCGAAATGTCTCCTTCGCGACATCGTGTCATAAACTCGGATGCGCCTCTCTTTTAGAACTACAACAACCATCACCCAATGGAATTCATCACCACAATTGATTGGGATGTACACTTCATCGACCAAATTCCAAGGTAAGCCAGGCGAAATGCTAAAACCTTTGATGATGTTGATTAAGCATTTCTCATTTCGGAAAACTTCCGGCTGCTGTTGACAATACCTATCGTAGGTATTATTGATGTAAACTTTGTACAAACAATTGCCTGTTTTGTATCTGTATTGTTCTTGTGTTTGCAACTTGTCCTTCTTTCGGAGCTAGTAAAAAATGACATCGATGTGCTGCACATATTATCAAATATTTATGATTACGTGACGAAAAAATCAATATACAGATGCAATTAAATAAAGTATTAATTAATAGTAATATGTATGGCCTTTAAACCTCATCATTCCAGCAAATTTGGGGCTGTGACATCAAATAGAACCAATTCTTCATTCCGGGATGTGCAACAACAAAGTCGAACATATCAAAACCAAGACTCGATTCATTCACTTTGTAGCGCTCGTCATTTTATTTTCTACATGATGATTTATATATGTTAATGTCAGGTTCTTACAACAAGAATTGTATAAACCAATATCCATAAAATTGATTTATGTGCCTACCAGCATGATGCTTTAACAGCTCATCGGCTATCCATTTGAATATTCATTGATCAACTGTATTAGTTTTTTTGGAGCCTCGTTCGAGATGTTGAACCCTTCAAATGGGTAATTCTTCTGTTCTCCCAAACTGACAGGCTCCATTTTTTCTTCATCTTTGGAAGCAGTTGATGGATTATCAACTGTCATATTATGCTCTTCGGCAGTAGCTGTGATATCCACCTGGAAAGACAAAATTATTAATGCTAATTTTAAATCTGTTGCAACAGATGATTCTTATGTTACATCAGATGGATTATCTGTTGGGAAAAATTTGAACAAGTAAATCAGAGCAGTACGATAATTTCGAACAGATGACCCATCTGTTGCAACATAAGACTCATCTATTGAAACAGATAATGAATCTGATGCAACAGGTTAGACAACAGTTGCAACAAATGTATACATCTGTTTGATAATTTTCAGCAGATGTATCATCTATTGAAACAGATATGTGCTTGTTTGTTTTTTAGAACAGATGATGTACATTCACCTTCTTCAGCTCATGTTGCTCTTCTGTGGCCCTTGCACACTGAACATTGGTGCAAGACAAAGACAGAGGCATTGCAATCTTGCTTTTTTTATGACTGATGATGCCTTGGAAGTGTCTTTCCTTCTTCTCTTAGCCACCTTAATCTCTAGTGGAGTGTCTAGATATGAATCATCTTCGATGGAATGACACCCCTCTTAGATGTCATTTCCTTTATAGAAGCAGTTAGTGCATTAATAACATTAATCACTCCATCGTGTTTCTCCTTTCAATCTTGACATTTGCATGAAGAATATTCGCTAGATGCGACAAAATCTGGAGAAAAAATTGTACAACCATTATGATCATAATCATAATGGCTTGTTATTTCAAAAACTGTAAGAGGAGCATCATTAGCCCCACCCTTCAAAATTATTTTTCTTGTGATGGTTGTTGCTCCGAAAAATTCTATTTTTATTCCATCAATGACCTTAGGGTCCGATAAAGTTTTCACAGACCATAAAGTAAGAAAAAATGGCATCTTCAACTCTCAGTTGGTCGAAACAAGCCACGGATGGACAATCTAAAATAAATCGGTACATATATTAAGAATGATGATGAAATCATTTAATCATTAATTAAAACAAAAACTTGATTAGAATTGAACTTACTGCTTCCTTGGGGGGATTGAAAAGATCAAGAAATTTTGCATTTTAATCGGTTTTGGCCGATAACCATCTCAGAATTCTTGCTCAAGAAACTTCTTCCTGGTAGTTCACTCGTTGTCTCAAATAAGGAATGGCTTCAAATGCCCAAGCCTATAACATAACGCCAATAAATCAAAAGCATTATTGAATAAAAAAATGATGAATCATATCATGATAAAAGAAATATTTACCATGAAGGCCCATGAAAAACCATATAAGTAGACTGTTTTTGGTGTTAACGGAGTCAAAAAATATTCGACAGTCATTTTGACGCTTTCATAACTCCAAGGATAGTTGTTAAATGCCTCAAGATCCTTGGAGAGATTTATTAAACCGAGGCTTATGTTGTTGTTAACGTCTCTCGCCCAAAGAACATTATGTACAAACCAAACCAAGCACAATGATTGCTTCTGCTTCTTTGAAAGTCCTTTACCTTTCAATGCTTCAATCAGATTTTTGTTTTTGAAGCTTGGACCAACAATGGACACAAGGTCATCACGATCACTCGACTTGCCTTTTCTTTTTTGGGTGTGTGAGGTACTTTTTTTTGGGTCAGAGTAGGTATAACTTGAGAAGGAGAAGGAGGATAACATTTTAGTCCGGTAACTATGGCAAACTCCTCCCAACCAAAATAAACAGGCATGCTACAGTAATTTATCCACACCTCATCCATCTTATCTTTGTTTTCATACATGAACCTGCGCTTGAGAAGATCATATACCATTTTCATCTGAAAATGAGCATTGTTGTCCTCCGGCAAATCAAGATATTTCCCAAAGCAACTTTTCCTGAAACAAGAATCCAATTTTTGCTCTCGAAGTATTTTTTTGAAGGCGTCGAAAGATTTTCCCATTAATGACTTAACCACGAGATCACCCGTTAAATCTGTGGCACCATCGCACTGCATTCTCACAGGGTAACGATCAATGCTGAAGGTTTTGACCAACTCTTCGATGGAAGGGCTATTAGTATTTGGATCATCTCTTTTGAAAGATTCCTCCTCCCCGTGTTCATTATCTTCTGCTCCTGATTGAGATAACGCTTGTAAAGCAAGCTCATAGAGTGATGGATGTAGCTGAGCTATTGCACTTGTTCCTTTACTTGGACTTGATTCGATTTATTTTATTTTGAGAGCCATGTTATCTTAAATTAACAGGAACATAACATAGATTATAATTGATTAATGCATAACAGTAATATAACAGTTCCAACAGATAATTAATCTATTGCACCAGGTATGTTATCTGTTGTAACATATAACCGACCTGTTACAACGGATGAGTAATACGTGGGAACCATAAAAACAGCACTATCTGTTGCACCTGGTATTTTATCTAATGCAATACATAACTGACCCGTTGCAACGGATGATTAATCCGTTGGAAACAATAAAAATAGATCACTAATCTGTTGTACCAGGTATTTTATTTGTTGCAACATATAACCAACCTGTTGCAACGGATGAGTAAACCGTTGGAAAAAAATAAAAACATATCACTAATCTGTTGCACCAGGTATGTTATCTGTTGCAACAGATAACCGATCTGTATGAGTAAATTTTTTAAAAGAATAAAAACAGTCCTAATCTGTTGTGAAATGAAGAGTAAATCGTTGGAAAGAATAAAAATAGATCACTAATTAGTTATCTGTTGGATCAATATTGTTTAGATTTCTTCCAAACAGAAGAGTAGTCTGTCGCAACAGATGAATGATCTGTTAGATTGTTCACCTGTTGCATCAGATTTTCATAGTTGCATTAGATTTTTAATTTGTTGCATCAGATTTTAAAATGAAAAGTAAACTGTTGGAAAGAATAAAAATAAATCACTAATCAGTTATCTGTTGGATCAATATTATTTAGATTTCTTCCAAACAGAAGAGTCGTCTGTCGCAACAGATAAATGATCTATTAGATTGTTCACCTGTTGCATCAGATTTTCATAGTTGCATCATATTTTTAATCTGTTGCATCAGATTTTCATCTGTTGCATCATATGTTTCATCTATTACATCAGATGTTTCAACTATTGCAATACCATTTCTATCAAGACAAACAACAAATCAACCCAGCAACACCAATATATCACACACACATACACACTAAGAACATCAACTGTGACAAAAAATCACCAACAAATTCGAATCAACAGTACGACAACGAGAAGAAGAAATGCCAGAAATTAGGGTTTTATTCAGTCCACATTTCAATACCAGAAGAGTAGTTGGCTCAGGTTTCTTTATTTCTTCATAATTTTTTACCTGTGAAAAAGGAAATGGGAGGACGAAGAACTCAAATTTGTTTTCGTCGGAGAAGTATTCACGTCGATTGACGGTTGAAAGTCGAAAAGGAACTCACCCGACTATTTATCGCCAGAGGTTGAAGGGAGAAATTTTACAGAACTGTTGGTTGGGCGAAGCTGGAGAGAGAGAGTGGTTGATTAGGATTGAAGAGGGGTGTGGGTTGGGTTGATTTGTATTTTTGAAAAGATTAAAAAGTTTTGAAAATATTAATCAAGTTCACAATTAACTTAATCAAGTTTTCTAATGATGTTTGACCCTATCTGTTGGTTAATGCCACTAATCCTTCATTCAAGACTTAAAAGACATCTTTCCTTCAATTTTCTCAAGTAACATACATGTGTAAATAATTATAAACCAATGTTTACACATCATTTCGAGGAATCAAGGGATAATTTCCACAACACTTAAAGGGTGTTTGGATGGGTTTAAAAGCTAGTCAAAATAGCTTTTAAGTCATTTTTCACTTTTTAAAGTGTTTGGCAAGTTAAAAAATGATTTAAAAAAAAATAAAAATTATTTTTTTTTAAGCCAAAAGTACCATTACCCTACTTTTTATTTTTGGCTTATAAGTCATTCTAGTTTGACCAAATAAAAGACATATTTATCCCTTATAATTTTCACATATTTCAAAATTGTCATCATGTTTGTTCTAAAACATGTATTCTCTTCTACCATTTTTGTGTTTTTTCTCTATTTTTGTGTTTCTCTCTTCATGTTTGCATTTTTCTCTCCATTTTGTGTCTTTGTTTCTTTTTTTAATGGGTTGCTAATAATTTGATGCTTATGGGATTTATGAGGAATTGAGAAGAATTATTTTTTTGATAGTTTATTTGACTGAAACAACAAATTTTAATATATAGTTAGCAATTCAACTTCTTTTGGGGCGACTTTTGTTCAATTTTCTTGAAGAAAAACAAAAAATCAATAAAACTATTTAGCTGAAACAATAATTTTTGCTCCTTTTTGAGTGTTTTGGTTTAATTTTCAGAAGAAAAAAAATCTCGTAAAACAAAAATGAGTTAATTAGTGTGGCAAAATTCACAAAAAAAAAAAAAAAAACGAATCCATATAGCTGAAACAACAAATTTGGCTTCTTTTTGGATCTCTTTTGTTCAATTTTAAGAAGAAAAATGGATCACAAGTAACTTATTCATTCATGAAAATATTTTTAAAAATAAATGTATTAAGTAGTTTATATTGAAATTGAATTAAAATATAAATTATTTTAAAATTAAAAATCTTATAGTAATCAACTTTATATAATGTTAACAATTATAAGGTTATTTAAGAGCCATATTAGTACCTCTTTTGTATGAAACTTCTAATTTATGAAATATGATTTTTATGTATTATTCCCCTTCTTTAATATATTCTTTTAAATTTGGACAATTATTATTATACAACATATGAATTTCTCTAAGAAAAAAAGCTCACCAACCAAGATATATGGAGAACACTCACTGAAGATATACAACTTCATGAACGATTAGTGAACGATTAGTGAACGATTAGTGTATATTTGACAACGCAACATTCATATTCAACAATATTTTAATAGTGATATAGTCATTACTCAATCAACGAGTAATATATTTTTCTAAAAATTACACTAATACACAACTTATATTTTCAATATTACAAAAAAATTCAACTCCCTAAATATATTACAAAAATCCCAACATATACACAGAATGCTACGTATATGTTGGCTATGTTATGTATATTAATAGGGAGAGAGAATAAAGTAATTAAAAAAGTGGGAGAGAGTGTAATTACTTTCAAAAAGGTTGGTATTTATGTTATTTATACTATATTTTTCAATTAAGAGTCATTTTAGCAAACAAATAGTATCATTTGTGATCAATTATTTATCTATTAATGTAGTTATAATGATTAGTAACATATATATTTTATTTGATGATTTAAACTCTTTAACCAAGAAAAGAGATTTATATATAGATGAAATTGAAACTGTATTGATAAACGTCTCCCAGTCATTAATTATGAAATTGCATCACTATGTACAGTGTTATCAAAAGTTGGAGAAAAAAACTAAGGTTCCATAAAATTTATCTTTAAAATAAAAATTAATAGATATATAAACACTAAATTTGAATATTATATTAACAATATATATACATACATACATACATACATATATATATATATATATATATATATATATATTGAAAATGAATTAAAAATATATATATATTAATTTAAATTTGAATCATTTTAGAAATAAAAATTAATAATAATCAACTCTACATATTGTTAACAGCTTTAAGGTTATTTTAGACATTTTGACCAAAAAAGTGCTTAACAACACTTGTTTACCAAACACATCAATAATTTTTTTTCAGTTTCAATACTTTTATCCAAACACGGAGCTGCTTATTTTTAAAATAAGTTTCAGCACTTTCAAAAACACTTTTAAAGAACTTTTTAAAAGTCACTGAAAAAACTCTACATGTATGGGGGGAATTATCCCTTGATTCCTCCAAATGATATGTAAACAAAAAAAGTAGATTCCTTGATTGTTGGCACCAGTACTTCTTGACTTTCAATATTTGTCACTCCAAATGATATCTTGCTTTAGTCTATTTCGTAAGTATTGAGTAATGTTGTTGAACTAAAATAAAAGTAGATTAAATCAAAGGGAGCCTAAAGTCAAGAAGTACTGGTGCCAACAATTAGAGTTAAAAAGGAAAAGAAGAAAATACAGGTCAATGCAATAAAATTCCTATTATATGTAAGGTTCGGAGAAGGACTGAACAACAAGGGTCTACTATACGTAACTTTACCTTATATTTTGCCAAAAACTATTTTCATGACTTGAACTCATGAACTCCTGATCAAATGACAATAATTTTACCCGTTACTCCAAAACTTCTTTTCAATTAATCTAGTTGAAAAAAAAAGAAGGTAAACCCTGATTCCAATCTTTTCCTAGAAATAGTAATTAGAAATTTCTATTATATAGAAGAGGTGGTTTCGACCACCTCTTGCAATTACCAAAAAAATAATTACTTCCACTTAATTACATAGCATGTCCCAATAGATAATAATTTTATTATTTTATCATAATGGTTTAAATATTTAATATATTTTATTAATTTATATTAATTAACTATAACTACATATTGAAGGTAAAAAAATTTTATTTATTTAATTATATATCATGTCTAAAACTAATTTGTTACCACAAATCACAATAATTAATAACTTAGAATATTTAAATGTTATAAATATATTTTTTTAATTAAATATTATTAATTCTAATATATAAATGACTTATAATAATTAATTAATTCTAATAAATAAATGACTTATAATAATTAATTAGGGGTAATATAATAAATCACGGAGCAATTAGGAATAATATAGACAGACATGTCATCTATTTTTTTAATTAAATATTATTAATATTTTAATACATAAATGACTTATAATAATTAATTGGTGATGATATAGTAAAATCACGGTTAAAGCAGCTAAAACAAACGTCATAAATATCCATTTTTAATTAAATATTATTAATTCTAATATATAAATGACTTATAATAATTAATTAGGAGTAATATAATAAAAAATATTATTAATTATAATATATAAATAAATTATAATAATTAATTAGGGGTAATATAGTAAATCACGGAATAATAAGGGGTAGTATAGTAATTGATGAAGCACTGGTCGAAACCAGTGCTTCTATTAATTTATATTAATTAATTATAACTACATATTGGAAGTAAAAAAAGTTTATTTATTTAATGAGCTATCATTTTCAAAACTATTTTGTTACCACAAATCACAATAATTTGTTGCCACACATAGCAATTTTATTGACTCTCATTATTTTAGCAATGTCACATAAATTGAGATAAAAAAAATGCATTGCAAATCATAATAATTAACAACTTAAAATATTTAAAAGATATATAAAAAATTTAGTTGACTCTCAAAATTGTATCGAAACCACATAAATTGGGACACAAGGAGTAAATATATTATTTGATAATTACGTAAAAATTATTATAAATCATAATAATTAACAAGTTAAAATACTTTTTTAAAAATAGATAAAAGTTCTATTCAACTCTCAAAATTTTATCGGTGCAGCATAAATCATGACAAAATAAAAAATTATCTTAATTAATTGCAACTAAATATTTAAAGTAAATCAATTTTATTATTTTAATTGACTTTTATATTGAAAATTAATATTTTTATTTATTTATTTATTTTAGTAAATTTAAATTTCAAATTTTTTTTCTTATATAGAAATACTAATATTTAAAATTAACTTTAAATTTTTAAAGTAAAAAATTAATAAATTTAATTTAATAAAAAAAATTCTAAATAATATTTTTTTAGAATTTGTGTTGGGTCAATATGTATCAAGTTAAAAAGAAATAAAGAAAAATATATAGTAAAATTTTATTATTGTGAAAGATAAATATAATGCACTATCCAATAATGTTTAATAATATCATATTTTGCATATGCAAATATAGCATCCCGTATTTAATTAATATACTATTTTGGTGTATTATCGATGATTACTATTGAATATGATAAAATTATATTAATTTCTATAGTAATAACATAATCAGTTGCTCTTAATTAATTATTATGAGTCATCTAGGTATTAAGAAAATAAATAATATTTAATGAAAAATAAAATAAACATAAAATACAAAATTAATTCTTAATATTTTAAATTAAATTTTCGTCTTTCGAACGATGATTTTACTATATCACTCCTTATTATAAGTCATTTATGTATTAGAAAAATAAGAATAACAAAATGATATGTCAACATAAAATATTTGATTGACTATCAAAATTATATTACTACCACATAAATTAGGACGGAACAGAAGAAGATATAAAGCAACATATATTATTTGAAAATGAAATAAAAAGTACTGTAAATAATAATACTTAACAAAAAAAAATTATAAATTGACTGATTTCTGCTTCAACTGCTTCAGTCGTGATTTTACTATATCACCCCTAATTAATTATTATGGTCATTTAAGCATTGTGCCACATAAGTTGAGATAGAAAAAATATTATAAATTACAATGATCAAAAATTTAAATTATTCAAAAAAATATAATTGGCTATCATCGACACAAAACTCTGGACAAAGAGAGTAGCATATATTATTCAAAAAGTACTATAAATTACAATTGTTAACAACTTAAAATATCTAAAAATAATTTAATATGTTATATTTCAAAAAAATTACATGAAAATACTAGAAATCACAATAATCAACAACATCAGCATCAGCATCGTATTTTTGCAAATTCATTGTTTATGTGACTTTTTGCTCTTTAACTGTTTGTGAAAATTCTCCAACGAAGCTTGGTATGAGTTAAGAAATAGCAGTGGCCACAACAATTGTAAAGTTAGGATCAAAAGCAACAAACACTCATATTTTCATGAGCCAACATGGGAGGAGTGTATTATTACTATTGTGATGATTATAATGATGTTCACTGTCTAATTTCGAACAAGCAAAAAGGTTTTCCTCATAATTAGGTAATTTAGGCATCCAATTAGAATAGCCTATTTTGTGAGAATTTGAAGAAGAACTTGCAATGGAAAATTGAGGGTTATTTGAAATATTCAAGCTAATAAATTTGGGCATGCCCCTCTTTCTTGTCGTAATTGGAAACATGTGAATATGGTTGATAGTAGTACAGTGAGGTCTTTGTTCTCATCATCGTTTTGTGATATTTTGTGTTAATATGTTTTTACTTCCTACACATTGGTAATTCTTGTTGGTTGCTTTGAAGAATGATAATATGGTTCTGACATCTGACTACGCCTATTGTTGGTAAATGCCTAATGAAGAGCAGGTTTGGATCCACCACGACCAGAAAATATAAATGAACCTAAACTATGTCAATTGACTGGAAGGTGCATGTAAGTTAGTCCGAATACTATCGTTATTATAATCAGTGTCCTTTGGGTTTCGATGCTACGCAAGAAGTGATTTTGTAGTATAGTCACTTCTCATATGGGCTATTCATATTCTTTACAAAATCATTACCGTTTTCCTCTTAATATCCACTATGTCATATCCTTCTACCTTCATAATGGTAGTAATGTAGCGGTACCATTACTCTCTTTTGCTTGCAATCAACTCAAAGTCATGTAATTCAACCTGAATTTCCAAGAATCAATTGGAATAATGTGCCACTGATCACAAATATCGGTAGTAAGTTTGCAAATTTTTTATCTGACAAGTGGATTATTGTGTCTGTATCAGATTACCCTTTAAATTCGATTAGGAAGCTGAGGAGGATTAAAGGCTGACAAGTACTTGCAACTGGGAATTCAAGAACACCTAAAGTTTAGAATGTGAAAGGTATAATTTACTTGTCTTTAGATATGCACAGAAAAAGTATTGGTTATTTGTTTACTATACAGCATGATGCTAAAAAGATATTTGACGTTGATGATCGTGGTGATGTCATTAATGATGATATTGGTAAATAATTTTGATTTTGAATTAATTGGTGAGGGTGCTAGGCAAGAAGTGATTTTGCAGTATAGTCACGAGAATCCTAATAGGACTGTGGTTAATCTGTATATTCATTTTGGGCAACGGTTTGTTTGGCCGAGAGACTTGCTGTTGGAAAATGTAGGGGAGATTGGACATGAGGAGTTGTATGTTTGTTGATTACTTAAAAAATAGTGTAAGTACACTAATCAACTACCACAGGAGTTCTCTTGCAAATCTAGAAAACAACAAATTTAACCCCAAAAAATTAAAAAAAAAAATTGAAATACAACTGCCAATTAGTTCAAGCTAGCATAATCATAATCAAATAATTAAGCACCAAAAATATAATAATGCCTCTTAATGAAGGCAGCCTCGATTTATCATTTCAGTATACATCTAAACTAGCATAAATTGATTTTCATTTTTTACAAAACTCATTGTCATACAGTATTATGATATATTATTTTATTCCCTGTTAAGATAGTTTATGATTTCATATTATTTCATGTAATATTATTTCTTATCTATATATATAATAAAGCAAAGAAGTTCGCATAAATATTAAGACTAGTGTCATCTTGAGAACTACCTATTTGAATTCTTACAACAAAAAACTATCATTTTATAACAAAAAACTATTTGGTTGGTATATTTAAAGATTATTGTATGACTTAAGCATTTCTTATGTATTAAAAAGATTTATAGACAAAAGAATATAATGCCACAACATTTTTGGGTTATTTAATTTAGTTATCACGTTTCAAAATGTTGCTTATATCAATTTTGTGATGTTATATGAAAAGAATTAAATTTTGCAAAAATAAATATCTTAAATTTCATAATCTATATATATAATAAATCAAAGAATTTAGCATAAATATTAAGCCAAGTTCCATCTTGAGAACTACCTATTTGAATTCTTGCAACAAAAGACTATCATGTTATAACAAAAAGCTATTTGATTGATTATTTAAATATCTACTATTATTTCATATTGTGGTAAAAAAATAATTAAAATTCATTTCTATTGGATGAAAACTATTATGATTTCATATTGTTTCATGTAATGTTATTTCTTATCTATATATATATAATAAAGCAAAGAAGTTAGCATAAATATTAAGACAAGTGTCATCTTGAGAACTACCTATTTGAACTCTTACAACAAAAAATTATCATTTTATAACAAAAAGCTATTTGGTTGATATATTTAAAGATTATTGTATGACTTATGCATTTCTTATGTATTAAAAAGATTTATAGACAAAAGAATATAATGCCACGATATTTTTGGGTTATTTAATTCAGTTATCACGTTTCAAAATGTTGCTTATATCAATTTTGTGATGTTTATATGAAAAAAAGAAATTTTGAAAAAATAAATATCTTAAATTTCATATCTATATATATAATAAAGTAAAGAAGTTAGCATAAATATTAAGACAAGCGTCATCTTGAGAACTATCTATTTGAATCCTTACAACAAAAAACTATCATTTTATAACAAAAAGCTATTTGGTTGATTATTTAAATATCTATTATTATTTCATATTGTGGTAAAAAAGGAATTAAAATTCATTTCTATTGGATGAAAACTATTATGATTTCATATTATTTCATGTAATGTTATTTCTTATCTATATATATAATAAAGCAAAGAAGTTAGCATAAATATTAAGCCAAGTGTCATCTTGAGAATTACCTATTTGAATTCTTACAACAAAAAACTATCATTTTATAACAAAAACTATTTGGTTGATTATTTAAATATCTATTATTATTTCATATTGTGGTAAAAAATAATTAAAATTCATTTCTATTGGATGAAAACTATTATGATTTCATATTATTTCATGTAATGTTATTTCTTATCTATATATATATAATAAAGCAAAGAAGTTAGCATAAATATTAAGACAAGTGTCATCTTGAGAATTACCTATTTGAATTCTTACAACAAAAAACTATCATTTTATAACAAAAAGCTAGTTGGTTGATATATTTAAAGATTATTGTATGACTTAAGCATTTCTTATGTATTAAAAAGATTTATAGACAAAATAATATAATGCCACAACATTTTTGGGTTATTTAATTCAGTTATCACGTTTCAAAATGTTGCTTATATCAATTTTGTGATGTTTATATGAAAAGAATTAAATTTTGAAAAAATAAATATTTTAAATTTCATAATTTAAGTTAATTTGTTACTAATTTGGAAAAGTTAATTTATAGTTACATTATATTTTTATTATATAGGAAATTTAACCTCATATGGCTATATATACCCATTTAATCACACAAAAAATATTGTTACACTTTTCTTCCCCCCCCCCCCCCCCCCCTTTCTTGGTATTTATCAAGTTTTTTAGTATGAATAGGTAGAAATAAGAATTGTTAATAGTTTGCTAGTTATTAATTCAGATTTTTCTTCATGAATTTCAGGCTTTAAAAATAATGGTTTCGACGTAATAAGGATTACACATATTGATGGAATGTTATCAATAATTCAGAATGAGAGTTCAGCAGAAGAATATGTGTATGAGGGGGTTGAACAATGTAATCACAATTTATCATATGTTTGAAACAAGAAAAACATTTGTTGAAAATGATTTGAATTTTTCTTTCTCGAAAAAACTAAGTTTGTTGGTTTTTAAATCTCCTTATACAAATATAAATTTGTACTATGAATAATATAATTTCTTAATTATATATTATTTTGATTTCTTGCATAATTATGATATAAAAATAATTGATTTTTTTTATTTTATTAATTGTTATTTAATATCATATTTTGGTAGAGTAAAAGACAAACATGTTGAAGGAATGTTGTCATAATTAAAAATGAGAAAATAATATAGGTTTGAAACAAGAAAATTATTTGTCAAAAATTATTTTAATTATTCATAGTGTTTTTGTTTTTCACTTTAGTGAGTTCTTTATTCAAATACAAATTTTCAACAACATAGTATCACTAAATAATGAATCTATTAATAAAATTAAGAAAATTTCACAATTGTTTTAATGCAAATGAAAATTAAAAATTGCATGATCTTGCTTTGAGATTATTATGATTTATTTGCTTAAAATTTTAAAATTTTTAGCGATGACTTTTCTATATATGATATTTTCATAATTCTATTTTGACTTAAATGTAAATGTTATAAATGATATAACTAGAATGATAATATTTTTTTCTTTATACTTAGTCACCTTTCAATATTCGTATATAAGTAAATAATTTCAACAAATTCAAATTGATTTTGTCTTCTTTTCTTTTTCACTTTGAAATGATTTATTATGAACTATTCAATAAGCTATAATTGATAGGAGATGGTGACTTACATTTCATTAGTCTATGTTGATTTATTTATTGGTCAATGAAATATTTTTTTATGCTTTTACTCATTTGATAAATATGTCAATCTAAATTATTTTTTTAATCTATCTTTATTTAATGATTACTTTTACTTAAATATTGTCTGCACATCGTGCGGGTACTAATAATGAAAGAGTTATTCCGAAATTAAAAATATTATGAAAAAGATGTGATCAATCAAATGGTAACTTTGGACTACAAAATGGAAGAAAATTATTTCAATATATTTCAAGTAATTTTATTTAAAAAAAATATGCATTCATATTTATTGGAAGAATTTTCATTCGATATATTTTAAGTAATCTATATTTAAAACAATATGCATTCATATTTAATGAAAAGATTTTCATAACTAAGAATAACTATCAATGAGTAATTACACTATCATTCTATATTAGGAAATGAACAAATGATAGTCTTGAATTTAAAAGGAGGGTAGATTGAAAATAAATAAATATTAAAAAAAAATTAAAATGAATATTACTAAAATTGCATAGTCCTAATTAACATTTGAAGTCAAATAAAATTCTATCTTTCAAAGTTATTCTTTAATTAATCAATTACATAACCTTATATATGCCTGTAAGAATAATTTTGGATTTGAAAATAATCAAATTTTATAAAGATACTATAATTTCGGATTTTAAAATAATCAAATTTGATAAAGATACTTCATTTTGATGAACAAAAATTAATTAAAAAGATTAATGTATATTATATAAAACTGTAAACGTGCAAATCAATAAAATGAATTAGGAATAAATATTTATTAATAATTAAAATATCAATAAAAATTTATAATAAATTTTATATGATGAAATGTAGGTGTGAGTTACTAATGAATTAGAATAGATACAATTGAAGTATTACCATAAAATGAATATTTATATGACAAAAAGTATTTAGGATTTCATTCAATGTAAGTCAATTAAGGAAGCATGACAAAATTGATTGAGAAATATAAATAGAAAATGAATAATCAATTAACAATTATATACATATATCTGGAAAAGAATATTGTACCAACTGCAATTAATCTAGAAGTTCTAATGTCATAACGATTTATCACTATATAAGAAGGCTACACTCAGTAAAAGCTAATTAATTTCTTCCATAACATGTTGGAGAAGATGAATTGTGCAATTGATTTCTTCCACAACTTATCTTGTCGTGATAATCGCTAGAATCTCAATTTACCATGAGTATTGTTTTAGAATATATTTTTCTTGAATTATCAAGTCAACTAAATATACAGGTTATGTTGCATATTTATTTTATTTTCTACAAGTTTCGTGAAAATTTTAGAAGCCAGTATTCATGTACTTTATGTTTTATAAAAAAATATAATTTGTACTCTTTGAAAATTTAAGTTAGTGATCTTTTAATATGTCATACATTTTTAAAGACATATAAAAAAAATTTATTGGTCAAAATGTGCAAGGAGAAGTTTAGCAATAACATAAAAATTTACAAGTTATACATTAAATATGAAGAAACTAATATTGATATTAGATAGTTGATTTTTTTGCATTGCAAATATCGTTGCTTTAGATTTTAATGAGATAATAATATGATTTCAAAAATTAATAAACTATGATACTAAATTACTAATCCATTATATTTCTATATATTAAAATAAACACTTGATTTGTCTATACTATATTTCTATATGTTATGATTAACATTTAATTTGTAAATTAAATTGTGCGATTTTAATAGTATATTAAAATTTTTATGATATTGTATTAGGAATGTAAGTGACCTTAGTACAAAAATGATAGTTGTATAACTATCTATGAAATTTACCTGATACTAGGATTACTATCTCAAAAGCTGTATATCGAAGATCAAAATTTGGGTGAGTATCTTGTGGTTGATGCTCAATGGGCAATGGTCAAATTCAATTAATCAAATAGTTATGAATATTGAATTTTTTTAAATTCATTATATTTAAATTCTTACTACAAATATTATTGTACTTTTACGTAGCATATTGTACTAATGAGAAAGTAAAGGTCATTTATCATTTGTTATTTGTAAACATTATGCTACAAACTTTCTTATTTTTTTTGTTTTAGTTGATATAAACAGACAACGAGTTCAATCATGTTTATATTTTAGAATATTGTAGATCTTTTGGTGCAATAATTATTTTGATCTACTTTGTACAATATAACAGATTAAGATGAATAAGATTAATATCTTATTGTACTGATGAACATAAGGGGTTAAGTATTAGTTGAATGTTTTAACATGGGAGGAAATTCAATTTCGATAGTGATTAATATTTATAATTTCATTCAAATTGAGTAAATTGAGAAAGTATGATAGAGTTGATCGAAAATAGAATTGAAAAGTGAATATTCAAACCTATGAAGGACTAAACCATTTATTCGAAAAAATAATATACAATAAGATTCATTAATATTTGTTGGTTCATTATCATAAGAGAATAAGTGAACATTGTGAAATCGTGCAAACATGTTAGGACTTTAGATAATGTTATAAGTTATTTATTGAAAAATTGGTAATAAAAAAATATGAGAGAGGGAAAATTGACTATTATTGAGACTTTGCTCAAAATATTTGCCTTGACGTAAAAATATTTTAAATTTATAAAAAATATACTATGACTTAGATCATGCAAAGGAATACAAAATTTACTTTGAAGGAAAAATCTATTAAGACAAGAAAAGAGAAGGGGAAACTCTTTTCTTCCTTTTGATAAGAGGGTACAAATTAAAATATTTAATATAAAAGAATTTAAATTTTAAGTTAAAATTTTATAGAGAAGCCTCATGTGCAAAACTCTAAAATATATCTTTCATTAGTTCTTTGTTTTTCTAACTAAATTTAATAGTAAGTCACTTAACTAATAATAATTATGTTAAATATGCATTTTCTTTTGTAATTATATGATTTTTTTTTACAAAATAAATCAATTTAGATCGCAATATTATCTAATATTCTCAAATAATTATATTACAATATAACATTATTTGCATGCAGATACTAACTTTCGAAAAGAAATATTTAAATTTTATGTAATTAATGATATTAAGTAATATTTTTATAGTTATTTTTTGTATGGCATAAATTTATTGATTTCAAATATATGAACGATATTGAATAATTTTTTTATTATATAAAATTAATAAGATAATAATTTCTATAATTAATTTCATTTAATATCGATCGTGTATCACGCAAATACTAATAGTAACTTATTAAAAACAATGATAATATAAGAATTCTATTAGAGAGACGACGAGCGCTAATTAGGCAAGCTATCAATTGATTATGCTTGGGTGCAGTGGCGGATCTAGCATATATTCAGGGTTTATCCGAATTTTCTTTAACAAAAAATTATATTATTATTTATATAAGATTAAAATTATTTTTATATATATATTATATATGTTGAACCCCCTTCAACTAATTTGTATATGCACTTTCAAACCACCTTAATAAACTTCTTGGCTTCGCTACTTTTTTTTATTTAAACCATTCGATGTCCGATACCCACTTTTAAGGAATTTGACTATATTTGAATTTGCCCCGCGTCGAGCCCCATTTAAAAGGGAAGGCTCCCAACAGAGTGTTTGTCGATACTTGGCTTCGCTACTGCTTAGGTGATTATCTCATTTAAAAATATAAGGTGTTACTGTGAACACACCTCTTCACGCGGGGTCTAAATTTCTTCATGGACCAAATATGTAAAAGATATTATTGATAACAGGTGAGGTGAGACACGAATTCAGAAACTTTTCTTACTCTGAGATACTTACCATGTAAGAAGTATGTCTCCTCTAAAGACTTAAGTTATATATATATATATATATATATATATATATATATATATATATATATATATTATTTTAAGTGTACGCACTTTGCACGTATAGCTTATTTTATTGACTTCAAACGTAATACTAAATAAGATATTTATTTAAATAATAAAGATAAATATAATAATTAAATTCAACATCTTTTGAAGAATTTATTTAATTAAATCTAATCTTTACCAAAAAAAAATTTCAAAGCCGATCAACATTCATCTACCACCTGTAAACTGCAACAAAATAATACGATGATAGGGACATCAAAACAATATAATTAAATCTAATTTTTACATAAAAAAATTCTCAAAGTCGTCCGCCACTCATCTACTACCTGTAAATAACAAAATAATACGACAATAAAGATATCAAAATTATACAACTAAACTTTACCTTTACAAAAAAAAATTTTAAAACAGAGATATAAAAATAATACAATTAAACTTAACCTTTACCTAAAAAAATTTCTCAAAGTCGATCGACATTCATATACCACCTGTAAATTCATCTACGATTGTAAACTACAACAAAATAATACAATGGTGATCACAAAGCTTCAGTTTGATGAAAATAATTCCTGTTTGAGCGAAAATTTTGACACTAAAGAATGACTTGAATGAAAACAAAGAAAATATATATATACACACACGTTGAATTCTATTATGTTGACAAAAATAGTGAAGAAGTTGAGGGTTAGAAAATTAAGCATCCACCAATCTAGACAAGCAACCGAATCAAGTTAAATGATCATCAATCATTATTTTTCAATAAGTAAATCAGTTTCTTCTCTAGTTTAACGTGCATCTTAATATTTATAAAAGTATTTCATTAATAGAGTCCTGTTTTAGGAGTATTTTTCTATCCTAAGTATTTTTCTAATTGATCAGTGCAAAGAAAAATATTAATTGATTCTCCTTCCATATATTTTAGGAGTCTTATATATTTTAGGAGTCTAGTTAATATAATAAAAATAATTAAATAATAAATTGAAGAAAATAGTGAAAAAACAATTTTGTCTAAAGAAGGGTCTTTTAATGAAGGACAAAAAGTTCAAATCACTTTTCTAAGGGGTTTCACACTTTTAATATATTATAGATTATAGATATAGATTATATATATATATATATACTAGTCTAATATGCGTGCTTTGCATGTGTGTATAACGTCAATTGATAATTGAGCTATAGAAATTAAAGTAATACAAAACTATGCTGCGTAAATTAACTTCAAATTACTTTCGTTTAAATCGGCAGTGAAGTTTTAAAAAAGAATATGAAGTCAAGTCATAAATTGATGCTTAGTACTTAGTTGTTCTATTTATTTCTTTGAATCAAAGTTAGTTGTTCTACTTAATTAGTTGTTCCATGCAACCCCGTTCTTAATCATCTTTTGAGATTTTTTTCACGTGTAATTTGTGTTAATCATCTGAAAGATTTAAAAAAGGCTAATATTTTAACATAAACATGTATGTTATAAACAACGGTAGCCACATTACTATAAACATTTTTTTTAAGAAGTTAAAGCTCTTCCAAAACTTTTGTGACCTACTTCTACTTCTCCTCATACCAATTATATCCACCTCTCACATCTAGATTATTTACCAACATACAATTTTTTGTGTTTAGTTACTTTCTTTTTAACCTCTACTATCTATAAAATTTATCCTAGCCATATTATAGAATACATTGAACAATCTATTCGGGCAGATGCACAAACTGAACCAAAGTAATAATGAATTAATGATTGGATCAAAATTATATTCAAATACAAGCAGCTCGAATCAACCAAAATTAATTTAGGTCAATACTAATTATTAGCTCAAGTTCGCACATGGCTGGCAAAGTGTGCATATTGAACCTAATTAGTATTTTTGATGATGTAAAGTTAATATTCTAAATAAAACATATATCCAACCTCAGTATATTTATAACTAATTAAAAGGAATAAGTACTGTTGCCCCATTAATGATTTAAAAATACATATTTCTGAAAATTAATAGATATCAATCACAAAATAATCATTTGAATAATGTCTTAACCCATGCACACAATCTTCAATATAAATTAAAGAATTAGGAATAATCATGATCACTAATGAATTTTTCTTTAAATTAACATAACATAATTATGAATTAAATCGAATTTCACGGTTATATATGACCGCTTTCGAGAATATGAAATTAAGATAAAATTTTGATGAAGAAAAAAAATATTTAATTAGCATAATTTTTATAAAAAAAGGGAAAAGTTATGTAAAATTCGATTTTAATTGGAAAAGTTTTTTCCCAATTTCTTTTGGACACAGGAAATAGGATTTTTTTTTTTGTCAAGCCTATTTTAGTTGGAAAAGTTTTTTTTTTTTTTCCAAATTTTACTTTAAGAAAGGTTTTTATTTTTAATTATAGTTAATTTTTAACAACATTAAACAAATAAAAAATAGCGAAATGATGATTTTGTCTAAAGTGAAGTCTTTTAATGAAGGTAAAAAGTTCAAATCATTTTTCTAAGGGTCTTCACACTTTTAATTTATTATTATTATTATATATTATATTATTATTATTATTATTATTATATTATAAATTATAGATTATAGATATAGATTATAGATATATACTAATTATACATATATATGCCTAACTTGGGAGAGGAAGAAAGATTCATTGAACACTAAAGATATGTCTAAGGAATTGGGGGGACCTTTCTCACACTTTGGTATACTATAACTTAGAAACTAAGATTTATTATTGCTTCTAACGTGATTAAGCCGGCAATATTATTCATCCACTATAGTATAATTTTCTTTTCAACTATGTATATAAGTCAGCAATATTATTCATCCACTAGTATAATTTTATTTTCCACTATGTATATACTTCTCTGGTTGAATATTCTCGTTACTACTTTTTATTTCCACTATGATCATGATCGTAGATTCTTCATTTTAGAAGGACCGCAAGTTATTCGGCATGATTATAAAGTTTAGTGAACAAAGCATTATACAAATAGAACCTACTTGGTGTAAATGATCTTTTTTTTTTTTGGTCTTTCTCCGTGTGTTCGGTCTCTAAATTCGATTAATTCAGATTTGCATCGAAAAATCCCACTTTAAAAAATAAACTTATGCAAACGAGTAAAACAAAGTCCAACACAAATCTATTGTTTGCTATAGTACTAAATATAGCGACTGTCGTAGAATTTCATCCATCATCCTTAAGGTCAAATTCAAATCTAATCTTGTAGTCATTTCAACAAAAATTAAGAATTAAATATCATTCAAACGAAAACGATGGCTGCTAATTATTTACACGGTCACAGCACACAATAGAAGAAGAAATTATCCACTACCCTCTTGCTTGACAAAATAATAATTGCGAATTCATTATGGTTTTACACTTCATGCAAAGAGATGCATGTGGTCACTCTCGAATATTTTAAGTTTTTAGATGTGATGGTCCGATCGTTAACTTCACTATGACATTAGAGTAGATATAGATTATGGATTCGAGTTTCACCATGATCCATATTAAAGGAAGGTCAAATCCATCGGTGGCCCCCTAAACTTAGCACGAACTTTCACTTAGACATCTCAAGTGGACGTTGTTCACTTTTGGCACCTCAAGTAGCCATAAAGTGTGTCACTTTGACACTTTTTGCTGATTCAACAAAGACAGTGTATTACACTCGCGGTTTGGCACGTGGTAGCTGTATTTTCGATCATTTTTTATTTAATTTTACCATCTTCTCCTATTTTTTTATCCAAATAATTTTTAAATAAAAAATAATCAAACACCTCCATTTACCCCTACCCCCCAAAACCCATCTTCTCCAAACACTCCCACCCACTTACCAAAATCATCTTCTCCAAATACCCAGCCCCCACCCACCCAACCAACCAAATCTCCTTCTTCTCCAAATACCCCAGCGCTCCCATCCTCACCCAACCTACGAATCAATGTCCAAAACACCCTAAGTATACATAATCCTCCGCATCTATTTTATGGAGCTGCAAATTTTGCGTTAAAAACTATTTTTTTTCACCTCATTGGTTTTAACACATCTCCAGACATGTGAGAAGCTCAACCAAATTGAGCTTTCAGATTCTAAGATTTATGCTTCAAAAACAATTCAGCTTCTGAGATTTATGCTCAATCAAATTGACCTTAGTTCAAAAAAATTGAGTTACTAATTCAAAAACAAAGAGTAAATATTGTATAAACATGATAATTAACTCTTCAAGAATCTGAAAAATTCTACCTCCATTGATGATGACAGTTTCAATGGTAATTGCTTCGGTGGTTGAGTTTAGTGATTGTGATGCTATGGTAGTAATGAAAATTTGATAGTGGATATGGAAGAAAATGGAAGAAAAATGTATGAATAAAAAAAGGGAAAAGAAAATGCTGGAGGGGGGAGGGGGGCATTTGTGGATTGAAGAAGACAATATGAAAGGGCGTGGGTGGGTGGGGATAGGGTGGCGGCAAGCGATTTAGGGGGTGGAGTGGGTTGAGGAAGATGATATGGGGTGGGGTGGGGTGGTTAGGAAGATGATATAAGGTGGGGGGTGGGTTATTAATATTTTTTATTTAAATTAATTATATAAAAAATATTTTTATAAAAATGACTAATGTCTTTTTATAATTGGTCCCTTTCCATGTGTTTTAATCTTTTTTCAATAAAAAAATATAATTATAGGTATATATAGTGATGTGGCAATTTAAATGAGTTGGCACAAATTAATTGTCCGTTTTTCCCACGCTGGCAGCGAGTGAGATGCACTCACCGGTGCTGATGTCGAAAGGTGTCAAAGTGACACACTTTATGACTACTTGAGGTGCAAAAAGTGAACAACGTCCACTTGAGGTGACTAAGTGAAAGTTCGTGCCAAGTTTAGAGATCCACCGATGGATTTGGCCTTAAAAGAATGAGATTTGCACACTAGGATGTGTTGAAGAAAGATTAAATAAATAAAAATATGCTCTTTTAATTACCGACTCATTAAGTCTAGAGAGATAAATTTATTGTGTTAACCTTCCTAAATTTTATTATGGTTGAGGCTAAGTATGACTTGGTATGTCAGAGATTACTTTTTGAATAAAAAAAATAAGTCAGTTCCACCTGTTATCCCTCTCATATTTTTTTTTTTGTTAACCTCTCACCCTTTATTATTATTTCTATCTTCCCTCCTTTTTAACTCATCAACCTTTTCTCTCTATTTCTTTTCTTTTCCCTGTTTTTTTTTTTTTTTATATAGTCTAAATTTTTTTAGATCAATTTTATTTGTGCACACCTCGATTAATTTCACGAAATACTGAAAAGAAATTACTTGGTATTTGTTTCTATTGAAAATTAAATTTGAGACCTCATCGCGCGCAACCCACTTCATGGAACTACTAAATCACACCCTTGAGTGCAATTGTTTTTATGTTTTTTTATCTCACGATTTATTTTTTATCTTTTTCAGAATCTAATTTTAAAAAAAAATAGGACCAAACATAACTTCAACTCTAATTTGTTAGGCTCTAATGGCGAAACGCTTACTTAATATCAATTATTTATTAATTATGCATTCTAATTAATTATAAATGCCTAATTAAAAAATAACAATGAAATAAAATTACCGGATAAATTATGGTGTTGACTTGTACAAAAAATAAGAAAATTAACTTTATGAGTGTTTACTCTTAATCAAATATAACTTAATAAATTAAAAATTAAAATCTTTATTTTTATCCTTATCTTTCTTCATCATTAATGACCTTAATTAATTAATTACGAAAATAAAAATTACTATTCACTTCATTCCATATTAGTTGATTTTACTAAAAATAATTGTCTCATATTAATTGTCCACCTTATTAAATCAAGAAAACATAAATTAATTGTTTTTCATATTACTCTTGCAATTAATTCTTTCTCAAAGTGTAACACTTATTTGTAAAGTTTCCTAAAAGCTTTTTAAGAGCTGAATTAGTAAAATTAACTTCTTATTTATGATTTCTTAACATGTGTGTAAAAAAAATGACCAACTAATATGAAACGAATGAAATAATTCTTTCACTGATTTATTTGTGCAATCAAATACTATCTTGCGTAAACAAATCAAAAAAAAAAAAATATTATTATTAAGCTTAGCCAATAAAAGAGGGACGAAAAGAGAAATAAAGAGAGAGTGAGACATTAATGGAGTGGAATTCATAGTGCACATATTAATTAATAATGACCCTCACACAAGTATGGGTGAGATGCGTCACGTCATATTAAGTATTAATAATCACACAAGTATGGGTGAGACCTCATAGTAATTGTCATTATCGTAATTAATTAATTAAGGCCATTAATGATGAAGAAAGATAAGGATAAAAATAAAGATATTGATTTTTAATTTATTAAGCATATTTGATTTTATTTTAATTTTTTAATTTATTAAGTTATATTTGATTAAGAGTAAACTGTCATAAAGTTAATTTTCTTATCTTTTGTAGAGGTCAACCCCATAATTTATCCGATAATTTCATTTCATTCTCATTTTTTAATTAGATATTTATAATTAATTAGAATGCATAATTAACAAATAATTGATATTACGTAAGCATTTGACCATCAGAACCTAACAAATTAGAGTTGGAGTTGTGTTTGGCCATATTTTTTTTGAAATTTTTAGATTTTGAAAAAGACAAAATAAATGAAAAAGGTTTAAATATGTCATTGAACTATCAGAAATGACTCATTTATCCATCCGTTAATAGTTCGGCTCATTCATATCATCGTCATTACAAAACCAGTTCATTCATGCTATTACTTTTTAATGGTGAATTTCAAAATAGCTTTGCCACATGGTTTTCTAATTTATTAGAGGTCCACGTCATTAATTAAAATAAATCAATATTCTTTATAAAATCTTGTACTGTATTCTTTCCATTGAAAACTCCCTTTGACGCTTTCAAATTCACCACTTAACAGCAAAGAAAATCTGTCATCGAAACCTCCCTTCTTAGCTTTCAAATACACAAATAAACACTCGCCAAAATCTTTCTTCGAAGCTTTTAATTACACGAATTAATAATAAAAATTGATCTATGTGATGGTAATTAGATGAAAAAATAAAATAGAGGAAAGAGGTGGTTAAGGCAATTTCAGTTAGTCAAAAGTCAAATCACACTATTTGAAACTTGGGTTCTTAAACAACATAGTTAGTGTTGACGCACTGCTTGATGTTGAATTATATATATATATATATATATATATATATATATATATATATATATATATATATATATATATATATATATATATAGGTAAAATGGTTCAATGGACCTTGTATTATGTCCGTTTTGTAATGTGGACACTTCTACTTACATGTTTGTCATCTGGACCCTTGAACCCATTAAAAAGTAACATTTTAAACATTTTTTTGGTGAGTGTAACACACTCGCCTCACGTCAGTTGCCATGTCTACCACGTCAGCTTCCATGTCTGTCACGTCAGCTTTCACATCATTTTTAGGTATTACATTAAATTCCATGTCATTTTTAAAATTCTACATAAAAAATTAAATATTAAAAATAAATTTAATTAAATAAAATTCTTTTATAAATTGTAGAAAAATTTATAAAATATATGCCAAGAATTATAAAAAATCAGTAATAGCATTTTCTTCATCAGTCAAAAACATTTTTAAAAAATTAATCTTTACTGATCAATTATCAAAAAAAGAAGAAAACTTTGACACCACATGAACACAAAACACATAAAGATTGCATTTCTACTCAAGAATGGTGAATTTGAACTCAAAATGCCAAGAATTATCAAAATCAGTCACAATATTTTCTTCATCAGTCAAACAAAATTTTTAAAGATCAATTATCAAAAAAAAAAAAAAAAACTTTGACACATCATGAACATAAAACTCCACATCAATAGGATAATCTCCATCTCCAGCGCCCCTTTTGGCCATATTGGAAAATATACAAATAATTCACCAATATTAATGACTCTTCTTCATCATCTAATGGTTCATATTCATCATCATTTTCATTGAATTTTAATGGATTTTATGAGTTGAATTTGCTTAAGAGAAGTAGTAGTGCACCTACAGAGATTTGAAGGGTTAATTGAGGCAGATATTGCTCATTGTAAGTGTTATAAGAGACATTGAGAAATGGATCTCCCCCTTCTCTCTTCTCTCATCCATAAACCCTACCAAAATCTCCCAAAAAAATAGCCGAAACTCTTTCAAATAATCTATTAACAAAGGAGAATGTGAAATCAGCAACGATGGCTTCTTCTCTTCTCCGTCACCATTATCTATCTCCTTCCCAGATTTCCCGGTACCTCATCAATCAACCTCAGATCTATCACTTCTTCAACTATCCACTCACGTGCATCTCACATGCTCTCTTATCAACCATCTACCTTTCGTAATTTTTCCATATCTGATGTTATGAGAGGTAAAGGGTATGGAGTGTCGAGGGGTACGTTTAATCGGGTTATTAAGAGATTTGAGGAGGAGGAGATGAGTGGCCATGTGAAGAAGCTGAAAGAGTTTTATAGTTCTTTTGAGTTGGTTGAGAATTTGAGCGAGAATGTTTGTTCTAAGGTTTGCAAATTGATTCGTGGAAATGTATGGGGAGACGATTATGGGAGCTTTGAGGGCTGCAATGGTGGTTTTTTGGGGGTGGGGGTGGAGGGGAAGGGGAGGGGACTTTAATTTTTAAAAATATATTTAAATTAGAAAAGCTTTGGGGGAACTTTTTTTATTTTTTTAAATTATTTTAATATAAAATTGATCAAAATTGACCCCCACTAGCACCCTAGACGCATGTCTGCACGCGCCTCGTCCTAGTCAACCCTTTTAATGCCACATAGGCTTGGTCAACGGTCAAAGGGTTTGAAATATTACTTTTTAGTGGGTTTAAGGGTCCAGATGACAAACATGTAAGTAGAAGTGTCCACATTATAAAACGGATATTGTACAAGGGTCCACCAAACCATTTTACCATATATATATAGATAGATAGATAGATATAGAGAGAGAGACAAAAATAATATATGAGAAGAATATCAAAGATGCAACATACAGGAGTTAGTGTGTTTTTTAAAAATTAGAAAGATAATGTTGAAATAATAAAATATTTGATCAAATTAATATGTTTATAAGTTGAATAATAATAAATTATGAATAATTAGTTTATGACTTTTAACTGATTTCAGATATAATAAATACTTAGAAAATGGAGATAAATGACGAGGTTTATAAGATGGGGATTCAAAATTACACCAACAAAGTGAAAATTCAGAAATCAATCAACAATAAGAACCTATAGTGTAATATATAAGTGGGTCTACAGAAGGTGAAACATATATTAGTTTTACCTATGATGTGGTTAAGGAAATTTCAATTAGTCAATATTCTAACCACCAGATTATTTGAAATTTGTGTTCTTAACCACCTCTTTCCTCTATTTTATTTTTCCATCTAACTATCATCACATAGATCAAATTTTATTGTTGTGGGTGATGCAATTTTATTAAATTTAAATTCGTACAAAATGCAGATTATATTAAATTCAAAATATATTAGTCCCAAATAAATATTACGGATTAATATAATTGAATTAATTATTTAAGTCCAAATAGGTATGGATTTAAATAAGGCCCAATATTTATTGGGTTAGTCCATTAATTTGAGCTACAAATGATGAGCCCACTTTACTAAGCCCAAAATATTGTCATATTCTAGAGGCCCAAATAAGCGCCACGTGTCAAATGACGTGGCATGCCAAGTCAAGTGAAGGAGCTAATAGAATCGTGCCACATGACAAAATGATGCAGCAGGCCCATGAAATAAAAGCCCATAAAAGGCGCCACATCACTTAAATTTGATTGATCAAAGGAAGTCCATATTCATCATGACTTTTCCTTTCCTATAACTATAAATAGGGGCCTCATAATTCAGAAAAAAGGACCCCCCAGAATTCTAACAAGTAGCAAGAGAAAGCTCGTGGATCAAACTCCGTAATTTTTTTTAAAAAGATCAAGCATTCAAATCAAGTTTATCAAGATTCAAGATCAAGACCGCAATATTCAAGAACAAGCTCAAAAGCCCTTGAATTCAAGCACAAGTCAAGATCAAGTCCCTCAAATCAAGAAATCAAGTTCAAATTCAAGATCAAGCTCCAAGCCCTTGAATTTATATTTGAAAAAGGTGAATCAGAGGATTCATAGAGATTGTAACACTCGCATTGAAATTAATAAAACGATTGTTGCAATATTTTCTTATCTCGATTATTTATTTTTCGGCTTCGTGAATTTTACTGTCCAACAAATTTTGGCACACCCAGTGGGACAGATGGCTGTTGAAGTTAGATCCCCATGAAAGATGTACTTTGATGGTGCCGCACATCGAGATGAAGTTGGTGCCGGTGTGGTGTTTGTCACTCTAGAAGAAGAGGTCAGCCCATACACTTTTACCCTAACAAATCATTGCTCTAATAATGTTGCTGAATATCAAGCTTTAATACTTGGACTTGAGATGGCAGTTGACTTGAAACAACTGCAATTACAAGTCTTTGGTGACTCCCAATTGGTGATCAAGCAGCTTTTGGGAAGCTATGAAGTCAGAAAGCCTGAGCTACGACCATATCATGATTATGCACAGAAGTTGATGGGGTGTCTTGGAGGAGTAACCCTCCAACATGTGCCAAGGAGAGAAAATAAGCAAGCTGATGCCTTAGTTTCTTTGGCGGTTTGGCCTCAACCTTAACTCTTCCAAATCAGACGCGAGTTACTATCAGCCCAGAATGGGTAGTACCGCCATCAGATGATGATGTAGAAAACGAAGTTAAATACCTCATTGCCGTGTCTGAAGCTGTAAAAGAAGATTGGCGACAACCTATCATTAATTACTTATGTTATGGGATACTTTCAGAAGATCCAAGGAGAAAGACTGACATTCGTTGTCGTGCACCTCGCTTCCTTTACTACAAAGACACACTGTACAGAAGAACATTTGAAGAAGTACTCTTACGGTGTTTGGGAACGAAGAATCAATTTAAGCTTTGCAAGAAGCACACTCGGGAGTTTGTGGATCACATCAGTCTGGACCGAAACTCTATTTTCACATTAAAAGGATGGGATATTATTGGCCAACGATGGTAAAAGATTGTTTGGACTATGTTAGAAGATGCAAAGCTTGCCAATTCCATGCAAATTTCATACATCAACCTCCAGAGGTGCTACATCCAACTGTACCGTCTTGGCCATTCAATTCTTAGGGAATGAATGTTGTTGGTCCACTACCAAAGTCTTCTGGTGGACACTTATACATCTTGTCCGCGACAAATTACTTCTCAAAATGGGCCGAAGTTGTTGCTCTCAAGGAAGTAAAGAAAGAAAATGTTGCGAACTTCATCCGAGTGAATATCATCTACCGCTTTGGAATCCCTCAGTACATAATAACTGACAATGAAAATCCATTTGATAACAAGATGATGAAAAAAATTTGCGACCTCTTTGGTTTCAAGCAACGCAAATCTTCTATGTACCATGTTGCCGCCAAATGGTCTAACCAAAGCATTCAATAAGACTTTATGCAACTTGTTGAAGAAAGTCGTCTCCAAATCTAAATGAGACTGGCACGAGCGGATGAAAGAAGCTTTGTGGGCGTATAGGAAAACTTACCGTACACCGAAGCAAGCAACTCCATATTCACTTGCTTTTGGAGTTGAAGCAGTTCTGTCACTTGAGCGTTAAATACCTTCTTTGAGATTGGCCATTCTAAAAGGGCTCACTAATGAAGAAAATGCTAAGTTGTGTCTTGTGGAGTTAGAAGTTCTTGATGAGAAGAGGCTGGAGGCTCAACAAAATCTTGAATGTTATCAAGCCCGGCTATCTCGTTCTTTCAACAAAAGGGTTCGCTTAAAGTACTTCTAAGTTGGAGATCAAGTCCTTGCAGTAAGAAGGCCCATTATTACTTCTCATAAGTCTGGGGGCAAATTCACCCCAAAGTGGGATGGACCATATATCGTACAAGAGGCATATTCAAAAGATGGTTACAAGTTTATCGATGCAGATGGCGTGAGGATTGGCCCCATCAACGCCAAGTTCTTGAAGAAGTACTATCCTTAAAGAAAGATAACACTCCTTAAGGCATGAGTATAAACTGCATGTGCACTCCTTAAGGCACGAGTACAAACTGTATCTACACTCCTTAAGGCACGAGTATAAACTGCATGTACACTTCTTAAGGCACGAGTATAAACTGCATATACACTCCTTAAGGCACGAGTATAAACTGCATGTCCACTCCTGGCCCGCAAGAGTATAAACTGTGTACGACTCAAAAAGAAAATGAAAGTCCGCTAGGTTGAAAACCTCGAAAGAGGCGGCCTAGGAAAAAATTAGGACACAAGAAAAAAAACACTCACCCAGAACTACGTTGTGACTTGATCATCTTTACTGAGGTACGTAGGCGCTTGGAATTTCATTCTGAGTTCAGTTGCACGAGTATAAAAAAAAAATGTTAATACAGTATCTACCATATGGATACCAAGTATGAAACTATTCTAATTAAATTTTGGACTTACTCTAAATATTTGTGACTCAATGGGGGCAACCCGTCGAAAAGAAAGAGAGTTCCTTCAATGGAATTTGGAATGCCAAAGTTCTCCAAGCCTACAACTAAAACGATCTCAAAATTTACATGCATTAAGGTGGACAAGATTTGTTCTTTTTCACCTTAGGCGGGCCTCTAACGAGTTTATCCTTAAAGGATAATAAAATTTTCATGCCTTAAGATGGACAAGATTTGTCCCTTTGTACCTTAAGCTGACCTCTTACGGGTTTATCCTTAAAAGGATCTCAAAAGTTTCATGCCTTAAAGTGGATAAAATTTGTCCCTTTGCACCTTAATCTAGCCTCTCAGGGGTTTATCCTTAAAAGTATCTCAAAAGTTCCATGCCTTAAGGTAGACAAAATTTGTCCCTTTGCACCTTAAGTTGGCCTCTCCCGGGTTTATTCTTAAAAGGATCTCAAAATTTTCATGCCTTAAGGTGGACAAAATTTGTCCCTTTGCACCTTAAGTTGGACTCTTACGTGTTTATCCTTAAAAGGATATAAAAAATTTCGTGCCTTAAAGTAGACAAAATTTATCCCTTTGCAACTTAAGATGACCTCTCCCGGGTTTATCCTTGAAAGGATATCAAAATTTTCATGCCTTAAGGTGGACAAAAATTTGTCCCTTTGCACCTTAAGCTAACCATTGGAAAGGGCCCATACTTAAAGAATACCATTACATAAGTGCATCAAGTGAAAGGTCCCATACCTAAAGAAGACCATTGCATAAGTTCATCGATGAAAGAGCCCATACTTAGAGAAGATCATCGCATAAATGCATTGGTGAAAGGTCCCATACTTAAAGAAAATCATGTCGTCTTCAAGAAAAGTCTTTCGGTCTTAAGGTGACAGAGGGAAAGTTAAATTGTTACCACCTTAAGCCATCCAATTATGCGTACGTCTTTCGGTCTTAAGGTGACAGAGGCGAAGTTAAACTCTTACCAACTTAAGCCGGCCAATTATGCGTAAGTCTTTTGGTCTTAAGGTAACAGAGTCTAAGTTAAACTCTTACCACCTTAAGTAGGACAATGGTTGCATATTTGTTTCAACCCTGTAAAAAAAGGGAGGAAACAAGAAGAAAGTAAAAACACAAATAGAAAGGATATAACCTGTCAGAGCGTTGCGATCTTGAAAATTGTATATCACCAACTTGGATTGAGACAAGATGCCTTGATGAGAATAAAACCCTCAAAATCTAGTTTGAGGCAATCAAATTGCCCTTTGGTGATGATGGTCCCACATCAAGATATAAATTATTTGGGGAAGCAATGCAAATCTGGAATCCTCTGTCAGATAGCATATAAGATCGACTTTGAAAAATCATCTGGAACAATCCAAAAAATAATAAAGTCAAAATTTTGGATATGTTATACATGCATGTTTCCTACATCTATAGGATCAAGCGGATCATAATTTTGATACTCTCACATTGAGATATAATATTTTTGGTGATGTCACGTAAATCTGAAATTGTTGATGCATCAAAACTCAATATTGATTTAGGGATAACACCTGAAAATATCTTGAGTGTATTAAATTATGAATGTTGGATATGTTATAGATATTTGTATCTAGTTTCACAAGAATCAAGCGGCTTGTGATTTCATCCTTCCTACTTCAAGAGATGAAAGTTTTAGTAAAGACGCGCAGATCTGAAATTTTTAGCATGATAAAATTCAAGGCTAAATTAAAAAAATTAGCGAGATTTATATTGAAGGAATTTAAAGCTGAATTTTGGATATGTTATAGATCTCGAAGTCTAGTTTCTGAAATATCAAACGGTTCATAATTTTGATATTCTTACAATTAGATATGAATTTTCTACCACTAACATGTTGCGCTAAAAAAAAGTGACGAAAATAAGAGAAAAGTAGGAGGGAAAGAAATTACCTTAATATTGTTGATGGCTTGAAAACCCCAAAATTGATATTAAAAAAGTAGGAAAACTACCTCCTATTATAGAGTTGTAGGATGGATGTTTTCTTCTCCAATATAAATTCAGATTGGAATAACTTTCATCTCCAAATTCAAATTTGAGATTGTTTCTTTCTCCAATATAAATTCAGATTGGGATAGCTTCCATCTCCAAATTCAAATTGGAGATTATTTTCTTTTCCCATACAAATTCAAATTGGAGGTTATTTTCTTCTCCCATTCAAATTCCAATTGGAGGTTGATTTCCTTCTTCCATACAAATTCAAATTGGAGGTTGTTTCCTTCTCCCACACAAAGTCAAATTGGAGGTTGTTTCCTTCTCCAATCTAAGTTTAAATCGGAAGAGTTTTATTCCTGGTTAAGTAAGGTAATGAAAAAGTCTTCCAAAACTGTTTGAAATTGGATATCATGCCTCACCAACGAGTCTTAAGTATAGAGATTTATGGAAAAAAAAATAAGAGAGCTTTGAGAGACAATGTCAATATGGTTTGGCTTTAAAGTTTTTGAATGAGGTGTTCTTATGTATGGAAAATCGTTGAAGCATGAAGGAAACATGTTTAAATAATCATACTTCAAGGCTAGTCTCCAAAATATTAAATGTCTCGACAAGTCTTGAAGTAAGGGGCATTTGTGGGTGATGCAATTTTATTAAATTTAAATCCGTACAAAAGTCGGATTATATTAAATTCAAAATATATTAGTTCCGAATAAATATTACGGATTAATATAATTAAATTAATTATTTAAGTCCAAAAAGGTGTGGATTTAAATAAGACCCAATATTCATTGGGTTAGTCCATTAATTTGAGCTACAAATGATGAGCCCACTTTACTAAGTCCAAAATATTGTCATATTCTAGAGGCCCAAATAAGCGTCACGTGTCAAATGACGTGGCATGCCAAGTCAAGTGAAGGAGCCAATAGGACCGTGCCACATGTCAAAATGATGCAGCAGACCCATAAAATAAAAGCTCATAAAAGGCGTCACATCACTTAAATCTGATTGGTCAAAGGAAGTCCATATTCATCATGACTCTTCCTTTCCTATAACTATAAATAGGGGCCTCATAATTCAGAAAAAGGAAACCCCCAGAATTCTAACAAGTAGCAAGAGAAAGCTCGTGGATCAAACTCCGCAATTTCTCTAAAAAACTCAAGCATTCAAATCAAGTTCATCAAGATTCAAGATCAAGATCACAATATTTAAGAACAAGCTCAAAAGCCCTTGAATTCAAGCATAAGTCAAGATCAAGTCCCTCAAATCAAGAAATCAAGTTCAAATTCAAAATCAAGCTCGAAGCCCTTGAATTTATATTTGAAAAGGTGAATCAGAGGATTCATAGAGATTGTAACACTAGCATTGAAATTAATAAAACGATTGTTGCAATATTTTCTTGTCTCGATTATTTATTTTTTTGGCTTCGAGAATTTTATTGTCCAACAATTGTTAATTCGTGTATTTAAAAACTTTGAAGAAAATTTTTGGCTGGTGTTTATTCGTGTATTTGAAAGCTAAGAAGGGAGATTTCGATGGTAGATTTTCTTTGCTGTTAATTGGTGAATTTGAAAACGTCAAAGGGAGTTTTCAATGGAAAGAATACAGTACAAGATTTTATAAAGAGTATTGATTTATTTTAATTAATAACGTGGACCTCTAATAAAAGGCCACTTGACAAAGCTGTTTTAGAAAATCCACCATTAAAAAAGAAAGACATTGGTGAACTGATTTTGTAACGGTGATGACATTAATGATCCAAACTTTTAAATGATGACATAAATGAGTTATTTCTGATAGTTCGATGACATATTTGAGCCTTTTTCTATAAGGTGAGATCAAAAAACATAAAAATAATTGCACCGAAGGGTGTGGTTTAGTGTTTTCACGAAGTGGGTTGAGCGCGATGGGGTCTCAAATTCTATTTTCAATAAAAATAAATACTAAATAATTTCTTTTCAGTATTTCGTAAAATTAATTGAGGTGCGCACAAATAAAATTGATTTAAAAAAATTAGAGTATAAAAGAATTAAATAAAAAAAGAAAAGAAAAGAAATGGAGAGAAAAGGTTGATGAATTAAAAAAGAGGGGATAGGGAAATAACAATAAAGGGTGAGAGGTTAACCAAAAAAATAAAAATAAAAGGTGAGAGGTTAACAGGTGGGACCCATTTTTCTTTTATTCAAAATATAATCCCTCACACACCAAGTTAAGGGTGTTAAATGGGTTGGGACGGGTCAACCCGAAACCGGCCCGTTAAAATTAACCGGTTTGTGGGCCGGGACGGGTCTGGGTTGGGGTTAAGTGGGCCGGTTTCAGGATAAACAGTAAAAATTTTAAAAACAATCCTGACCCGGACCACTTAACCCAACATGGTGTAACCCATCTAAATCCGATTAAAAAATCGGTCAAAAAAAATCCAATATACACTATATATACCCACCTATATACATTTTAAATACGTTCAACAATATATATACACTATATATATAGTATATACTACATTAAAATTTTAAAAATATATACACATATATACGTAACATTCAATATATACGACTATACGTACTACTTTAAATAAAACATATACTACAACATATATATACTACAATATATATAAGTATATATAGAGAGTTATATACTAATTTATAAAATATATACACACGTATATGTTAAATATATACGTCTATAGAAGATATATACACATATATACGCACCATTCAATATATATGTACTACTTTAAATAAAACATATACTACAATATATATATATACTACAATATATATAGAGTTATATACTAATTTATAAAACATATACACATGTATACATTATATATACATAAATATACGCACCATTCAATGTATATGTACTACTTTAAGTAAAATATATACAACAATATATATATATATATATATATATACTACAAAATATATATAGTTATATACTAATTTATAAAATATATACACATGTATACGTTAAATATATACGTCTATTGAAGATATATACACATATATACGTTGCATTCAATATATATGTACTACTTTAAAAAAAATATACTACAATATATATATATATAGTTATATATTAATTTATAAAACATATACGCATGTATACGTTAAATATATACGTCTATAGAAGATATATATACACATATATAAATTAATAATACTTGATAGTAAATTAATAATATATTAAAACTAAGTTATAATTAGATTCAATTTTTTTTAAAAAAAAATAAATAAATTAACCGAGCCGGTTAACTGGCGGGCCTGACCAGGCTTGGTTCGGGCTGGATTAACTGGGCCCAACAAAAAAAATAAATCGGCCCAGAACTCGGTACCCTACAGCCCGTGGGCTGACCGGGCCGGGTCAAACCGAAATAGGTTTTGTAAGTGGGCCGAGCTGGGCCGGGTCAACCCGGCCCGTTTAACAGGCCTTACACCAAGTCATACTCAGCCTTAATCATAATAAAAAATTTTGTGACTCGACGATTGTACAAGCTCAAACTGTCAGGTGTCACAATCCAAACTTATGACACATATTATCTGTTTTAGCCTAACAAATTTTACGTATTTATATATTTATGTCATCATTAAGGTGCACATATCGTGTGAACATGCTATGTCTTATAAAACTCTTCATGTTTATCTCCTAGTATGATAATCAATTTCGCCTAAAATATCATGTACATTTCTTTCTCAACGACTTATAAATTGCTAACATAAAAGCTCCTATCTGATCCCCAAAATATATGATAGTAAATTTAATTCAATTCTTTGAGTTTATTTTTTCCTTCTAATAGTAATTATAATAAATAAAAAATAAGCGATAAACAAAACACAAATAAAAAGTACTTTCTCCATTCTAAAATAATTGAATTATCGGGGTATGACACATCATTTAAGAAAACTTTTTAGGACATAATTGTTCTTAAATTTTTCAACTAGAAAATGTGAAGTACTTAAGAACCACGTTAAATGAAAGGATAAAATTAGAAGAAATTTTCAATATGTCTTTTGAAGAATGAACAATTCATTTATTTTAAATATTGAAAAATAGCTCAACAATTCATTTATTTTGGAATGGAGGGAGTAGTAGATTATTAATGATGTGATAAAGTTTTTACACTTTCAATGCAATTTAACCTTTTAATGTAAAAGGTTATTTATCTCTTTTTCAAGTTATTGTATATATTAATTCTACTTATTATGAATAATTACCTTTTAGATAATTTAATAGTAAAAGAAAAACATACCACCAGTGTATAAAGATTAAACTTTTAATTTGAACGTGATTTAAAAATATATATATTTAAAATAGAAACTAAAACGAAAAAAAGAAAGGTATTTAGAATTTGATCCTATTCATTCCAATCTAACTGTTAAATCCGTGAATCTAGCCGGTGGCTGACTTCCATTAATATATGAAAAAAAAAAGTGAAAAAATAACATAAAATAATAATAATATCACGATATGGAACAGTTACAGCTTATGAAGGACATGACTTTTGATAGGAAGGTGTGAAGAACACAGATTAGGGTAGAGGGTTAGGGGGTGAGAGTGCATCGGTAACAATAGGGAAGTGTTCTTTTTTTGGGTCTGGAGTTTCTTGTTCGTGGAATTGAGTGATGTCTATGATTTCAGATAGATAGTTTTTAGTATTTTCTTGTGACTGCTGTATTATTTTGCAGACTGTACTAATTTACATGCATTTATGATTTGTGTTTGTTATACTGCTATCGGTCCTAAGCCCGGGGTCTATCGGAAACAGCCTCTCTACTTCATCTGTGGTAGTGGTATAATCTGCGTACACTCTACCCTCTCCAGACCCCACTACATGGCCGGCTATTATGTAAAGCAAGTGAAGCAAATGGTCCGGCCTCCAAGTTTTGGGCCCCCCATTTTCTACTAATTGTATGTGTACATGTTATTTATTCAATATTTTTTTTAAAGTATCGTGTAAAACCTATAAATAATTACTCCTTTCATTCAAAATACTAGGTATATTTCACTTTTTGAAAGTTAATTTGAATAATTTTTGAAGCTAAATTAGATTAAATTAATTTAACATATAAAAATTAAACATCAGATATTCATAAATTACACGAAAAACTCTATAAGTTGTAATTTTTTAGGTGTATACTGTTTGACAGTTTGAAACGGAACATAACAAGTACTTTGATATAAAGTACATATAATTAAAAAGAAGACTTCTGAACTTATGAATGGTAGTATCATTGCACTTTTTTTTTTAGATAATATGAATTACTCTTTTAGATCCTTGTGCTCTTTGAATATGACTCTTTACTCATTTTCTCTTTTATCTAAGTAAGCAACGACTTTGCATATATACATAGAAGGAGGGGAGGGGATAAGTTTTATTGTTTATTTATTTTTAAATTAAGGCCTCATACTAAAGTTTGGCATTGTGCCACCAAATTTATTGAGCCGTCCCTGCCCCACTATGTGGGAATACACTGGGTATGTTGTTGCTGTTGTAATAATAATAATAATAATTAAAAAAAACATAAACACACAAACTGCAATTTCGGCCAGATAAAGATGTGAAATTAAGCACACACGTACGAAGTTCTTGGAACTTCTTTAATGAAGATAAATATGAATGTATGAAGTAGAGTAGAGTAGAAGAGGAAGAGAAGAAAGTAGAAGAGAGAATTGTTATTCATTAATTGAAGCGTAATGAATCATAATTAGTTGTACATCTGTGGTGTAGTAATATATATATATATATATATATATATATATATATATAGGTATACATAAAGAGTTAGTTATAACTAACTCTAAACTAATTAGCCTAACTACTTTTGTGGCATAGTATAAGCTGACTAATATATCTTCATGTACTTGAATGCTCTTGATCTCTGATTTATTACTTAACACACCCCCTCAAGTTAGGTGTCATGAAGATGTTTGACATACCTAACTTGGAGATAAGATACCTATATTGAGTCTTGAAGAGGCCTTTGGTTAAGGTGTCAGCAGGTTGCTCAGTGGTTGAAATGTAGTGAGGTTGAATGTGTCCTTTTTTAATCTTTTCCCAGATAAAATGGCAGTCATTCTCAATGTGTTTTGTTCTTTCATAAACGCAGGATTGGATGCTATTTGTATTACAGATCTGCTGTCACTATACAACTTAACTGGTAGTTTGATTCTTATATCTAGTTCATCCAGTAGTCCAAGCAACCATGTAATTTCAAATACAATAGAGGCCATGCTCTTGTATTCTTCCTCTGCAAAGCTTCTGGAGATGGTGGTCTGTTTCTTAGACTTCCATGTAATCAAGGAGTCACCTAGCTTAACTAAGTATCCTGACACTGACCTTCTGGTTTGTGTGCATGCTGCCCAATCAGCATCACAGTAGGCAGTTAGTTCTTCAATTGGTTTACTAGATATACACACACCTTGACCTGACCAATTTTTTACATATCTTGCTATCCTCAGAGCTGCTTCCATGTGAGTTCTTTTTGGTTTTTATAGGTACTGACTCGGTGTTTGTACACTGTAGGAAATGTCTGGCCTAGTGTCTGTTAGGTATAATAATTTGTCTATCAACCTTTGATAAGGTCTGATATCTGTTAGTAAGGGACCTGCATGTTGTTGTATTCCTTGAGTTCATCATACTCATTACTAGTCAGCTTTGTGTTAGGATCCATGGGTATTATTGCTGGTTTAGCAGCAAATAATCCAAGGTTTGACAAAAGTTCCAACACATACTTTCTCTGATGCATAATGAAACCTTTCTCAGATCTTGCAAACTCTATTCCAAGAAAATACTTTAACTCTCCCAGATCTTTCATTTTGAATACTTGTTTCAGTAAGTCCTTTGCTTCTTGTATCAGCTACAAGCTATCTCCAGTAACCAGTAGATCATCTATATATACAAGGATTACCACAATCGTCTTTTCACCATTCCTTGTAAATAGTGATTGGTCAAACTGACTTTATTTCAACCTTAGCTTTAGCAGTGCATTTCTCAGTTTAGCATTCCATTCTCTGGGTGCTTGTATAAGTCCATACAAGGACTTTGTGAGTCTGCATACCTATTTAGTCACACCCTGGCTCACAAAGCCTTGTGGAAGGTCCATATATATCTCATCATGGAGTTACCCTTGAGGGAATGCATAGTAGACATCCATTTGATGCACATGCCATTGTTTTGATGCTGCAATAGCTAGAATTGTCCTTACAGTGATCATCTTCACTATAGGGGAGAAAGTTTCTTGGTAATCTATCCCTTCTAGTTGGTTGTATCCCTTGGCAACAAGTCTTTCCTTAAACCTCTTAATTTTTTGTCATGACCCAAAAATGAGGGTCGTGATGACACTTGTCGCAGCGTACCTTGACAAGTAAGTTTATCACCAAACTGATACAAAAAGAGAAAAAGATAGAAATATCCCAAGGTAAGACTTCTAGAATGAATCTGAACCATATAAGTAATCATAACAATGCAAAAAAAAATTATTCAAAATACCAATCATGGCCAAAATCAGGTGTCAATGGTGTAAGAACTACTAATACAATCCAAGAACCAAATACATCAGAAAAATAACCACAAAGGAATGATATATGTCTCCGAATACTAATAAAGACAGAACTACTGTAAAAAGATAGAAGTGAACTTTGGATGCATGAATGTCCAACCGCTACCTTGGAAGCTCCAACAATCGCCCGAGTCAATCAAGCTGAGGCGCACTCGAGCTAGGACCTGCACCGAAAGGGTGCAGTAGGAATGAGTACTGTCCAATTGTACTCAGTAGGTATCATAGGCCGACCAAACAAAGTAGTAAATAAAGCATACAAAATATACACTAAGGGCACGTCACCTGCAATCAGAAAATGTCTCACAATGGTAGCCTACACCTTTGCACTAACAGTTCTAATATATCTCATATATATTGCATCATCACACTAAGATAGAATAAAATTACGTATTATATCACATATAAGAAGAACAAGGGGGAACATGCATAAATAAGATTATCAAATACAAGTAAAAGAAGATACGATAAATACATAGATGACAAGTCAATATGGCAATACAACACAACATAACACAATAAAGTAAGTGTAATATATATGATGATAATAATGATGATGATGACGCACGAGGTCATTGCACAACCTCCAAGATCGTCGCACAATTTCCGTATACAACTACGGAGGCAAGCCACCCAAAGCAGGACCCATGGGGGGTTCGTCAACCCGTATACAATCCACATATCTCATATCTCCTTTTCGGTGCATCCCTCGAAAAGGATTTTATAAGGTGTTATAATATCTCCTCCCGGCGCATCCCTCGGGGAGGGTTTTAAAAAGTTGTTGTCAGTGTTTCTCAGATATTGCCACGGTGGTATCAATGTTTCATGAATGAGCATGATATGAGTATGTAATGCTCACAACCAATCACAATGAATATTTTCACAACCAACCACATGATATATTTCCACAACCAACCACATGATATATTTTCACAACAAACCACAATGATTTATTTCCACAATCACGTGAGCCAATATCCACTCATTATTTCAGTTTCATCCACGAATTTTCACATGTCTCATATGTCAATAAAGTATGAATATAATTACAATACACTAATGGTACCATATTAAGCATCTTAACAACACAATATAATTATTCACATGTATTCAAGGCTATTAATATTACATGGGACCTCACACGGTCACATATATCACATAATAACTCTATTTCGATAATTACATCACATATAGGCCCTCAAACAGGGACAACACATAAATAGCCATTTTTCATGATTAGTTCCCCCCCTTAACATGCATTTTGTATCATCATTTACTACCCAACCCAGTCTGAAAGAGTTAAGCCATAACCTACCTCAAAAGTCAAAACCGATCTGCTACACTTCGAACCCACAATCTTACTTTTCACGAATAATCTCAAACTCCACTAAATATCAAATATAAAAATTTATGCATCAAAATAAAATCAACGACATTCATATTGACTACTTTTGGTTCGAGGTCAAAATGGACCCCTGAAATGGGTTTCCAGAAAAAAGGGCAAAATCAAAACTTTACTTCAAAAATATGTTTTCCATATTTTTAGGAACCTACAACTAAAAATTCAAGTTAAATCGGGTCAAAAACGAGGTTCAAATCGAAGAAAAACCATTTTTGAGCTTTATCAGGTAAAATCTTAGAAATTCGGGTTAAAATCAAGAATCTAATTTGTTTTGAATGTTAAATTGATAAAAAAAAAACTAGTAATTATAAGATAAAAGCATTACTCAAGTGAAAAGAGCTGAAAATGACGTTTAACATCAAGCCCTAAGATTTTTGGGGTTTTGAGAAATTAATCAAGAAATTACTAAGAAAAGAGTGAATTCTTACCTTAAATCCGTAATCAAACCAAGAAATAGATGTTAATCTATATTATCAAGCTCCCAAAAATTTCACTATTAAGCTCCCACACTATTTTAGGGTTTAACTCTCAAGAGGCAAAATGAAAAATGAGTAAAATGGACCAAAAATAAGGGGAAATCTGCTATAGCAGCAGTTTTTGTTTTTAAAAGTCCAATTTGAACTTCGACTGGGTGTCCGAAATTCGTTCGGAGTTCGATATATGCAAACGAACTATGCAACCATACTAAATTCGACGTTCCAGATGTGTTGGCAAAGTCAGATTTTCAAATAAACATCATTTTCACAAATTTGACCCCCGAAACTCGAAATCACAATTTTCCAAACCGAGGGTCGAAATGAGATTTAAAAGCCGTAAAATCATACCAAACATGCTAACATCCAAAATTGAAATTCTGTATCTGCTGAGGTCGTTTCGATCAAACGTGGGTCTCATACCCATATTTTCAATTTTTCAACTTTCCAATCAATAGGTTGAAATGAGCTCGGGTGCACCGGAACCCGAACCAAAGATCTACCTAGCCTAAAATTGATATTCCGGAGCTGATGGCACAGTCCGTTTGGCCATCCGTCGCACGGATCAAAAGATATTCTCATAAGTCTAAAATAAGGCTCTCAAAACCATCAAAAACCACAATATCGCATAAATGGTACCAAAATGCATCGAAAATCATGTCAATCACACCCAAACCTTAGAAATACTATAATGCAACTACAGGGAGGGGTAAAATAGTCAAATCACATAAAATTACAAATTTCACATATTTCATCAAATTTAGATCGTTACATCATCCACCACTAAAAATCTAGTTCGTCATCGAACTAAGGCAAAGAAATACTTGAATTAATGAAGAGCTTAGGATAAGAACTACACATATCAGACTCAACCTCCCAAGTAGCTTCAATCCTCATCTACAGGTCAATGTCGCCATTGAATCTTAACCACAAGGATAACTTTAAAACGCAACCGCGTAGCATCCCTAGCCAAAATGGAAATCGGCTCCTCAATAAAGGACAACCGCTCATCTAACAGAACCGAATCCGAACGAATGACATAAGACTCATCTGGAATATAACGACGAAGCATAGAAACATGAAAAACTAGATGAACAACTGATAGATCAGGGGGAAAACCCAACTCATAAGCCACATCACCAACAGTACAAAGAATCTCAAATGGGACGATATACCTAGGGCTAAGCTTGCCCTTCTTCACAAACCTCATCACTCCCTTCATGGGAGAAACTCGAAGAAAAACACGATCACCAACATCAAATCTCAAGGCACGAAGTCTACGATAAGCATAACACTTCTGCCTACTTTGAGTCGCTCTAAGTCTATCTTAAATGACCCGGACTCTATTCAAAGACTCGTGAAGCAAGTTTGTACCTCGAGATCTCACCTCTGAAACATCAAATCAACCCACTGAGGAGAGACAACGCCTACAATACAATGCCTCAAAATGAGCCATATCAATACTAAAATGGTAGCTATTATTATATAAAAACTCTGCTAAAGCCAAATGTTGCTCCCACTACCACCAAAATCCATCATGCATGTGCAGAGCATATCCTCCGAAACCTGGATAGTCTGCTCTGACTTGTCATCTGTTTGTAGTGAAACGTTGTGCTAAGATCAACCCGAGTACCCAACTCATCCTGAGAAGTCTTCCAAAAGTGAGATGTGAACACAAAATCTCGATCTGAAATAATAGACACCGACACACCATGCAGATGAATAATCTCACGAATATAGAATAACCCAATCTCTCAGCACTGAACGAGACTTGAAACGAAATAAAATGAGCTGACTTGGTAAATCGATCCATAATGACCCAAACACTATCAAAACCATGAGATGTACGTGGCAAACCAGTCACAAAATCCATAGTGATGCATTCCCACTTCCACTCGGGAATGGACAACCTCAGAAGCAATCCACCAGGTCGCATATGCTCGGCTTTTACATGCTAACAACATAGGCAACAAGCCACAAAATCTGCTATATCTCACCTCATACCACCCCACTAGTAGTGCTACCTCAAATCATGATACATCTTAGTCACACCTGGATGGATAGAATATCTGGAACAATGGGCCTCTTCCATGATCAACCTAATCCTATCACCCATTCTCGACACACAAACTCGACCCCCAATCCTCAAAACTCCATCTGAATCAAGTAAGGCATCCTTAGCCCCCCCACTCAACACTTTATCTCGAATCAACCTCAATCCAACATCGTCAAACTGATGGCTCGAATCTGCTCCATCAAAGAAGATCTAACCTTCACAAATGACAAAACACGCCCAGGTGTCGAAATATCAAGCCTAATCATCTGGTTAGCTAAAGAATGAACCTCTAAGGCCAAAGTTCTCTCCTAGTCAAAAGATAAGCCAAGCTACTCATGCTAGTCGACTTTCGGCTCAAGGCATCCGCAACCATATTAGCCTTATCCGGATGGTAGAGAATAGTAAAGTCATAATCCTTAGGCAAATCAAGCCAATAGCGCTACCTAATATGAAGATCTCACTGGGTAAAGAGGTACTGAAGGCTATGATGATCTGAGAAAATCTCACAACGGACTCCATACAAGTAGTGCCTCCACAACTTTAAAGCAATCACAACTGCGCACAACTTTAAATCATGCATAGAATAATTTCTCTCATGAGGCTTCAACTGACGAGATGCATAAGCAATCACCTTTCCCTCCTGCATCAACACAACACCTAACCTAACACATGAAGCATCACAAAATACAGTAAAGCCCACGCCCTCCTTGGGCAAAACCAATACAGGTGTTGAAGTCAACAAATCCTTGAGTTTTTGGAAGCTCGCCTCATAACCATTAGACCACTGGAAGAAAATCTTCTTCTGAGTCAATTTGATCAATAGAGCTGCAACGGATGAAAGACCCTCAACAAAATATCGATAATAATCTGCCAAGCCAACAAAACTCCAAATCTCGATGGGCGAAGTAGGTCTATCCCAATCGTGAACCGATGCAATCTTGGATGGATCAAACATAATACCTTCTTTAGTCACCACATGACCCCAAAAAAGAAATGGACTCCAACCAAAACTCGCCCTTAGAGAACTTAGCATATAACTTCTTATTCCTTAATCTTTGAAGCACAATCCGCAAATACTCCCCATGCTTAACCTCACTCTTGGAATACACCAAGATATCATCTATAAACACAATAACAAAGGAGTCGAGATGTGGTCAAAACACCCAGTTCATCAACTCTATAAATGCGGCAGGGGCATTGGTCAACCCAAAAGACATGACCAAGAACTCATAATGACCATATCGAGTCCGAAAAGTTGTCTTCAAAATATCAGAAGCTCTAATCCTCAATTGATGATAACCGAACCTCAAATTAATCTTTAAAATCACCACAACACCCTGAAGTTGATCAAACAAATCATCGATGTGAGGAAGAGGATACTTATTTTTAACCATTACCTTATTTAATTATCGATAATCAATACACATCCGCATAGACCTATCCTTTTTCTTCATAAACAAGACAGGCGCACCTCAAGGTGAAACAGTAGGTCAGATAAATCCTTTATCCAACAACTCTTACAACTGATCCTTCAATTTCTTCAACTTTATTGCGGTCATCCTATAAGGAGGAATAGAAATGGGCTTGGTGCCCGACTCAACATCAATAGAAAATCACTATCTCAATCTGGAGGAATACCAGACAAGTCCATTGGTAAACTCACGAACAACACGAACAGAATCTAAAGAAGGAAGCGAAACAACACCGGTGTTACGAATATAGGCCAAGTAAGATAAACATCTCCTTTCAACCAATTTACAAGCCTGAACATAAGATATAATTCTCTTAGGTCCCGAATGAAGTGCACTCTTTCAAGTTATCTTTGGCACACCCGGCGAAGCTAAAATTACAATCTTATCAAAACAATCTAAGACAACATGATAAGGAGCCAACCAATCCATGCTTAAAATAACATCAAAATCGACCATACCTAATACAAACAAATCTATAAAAGTCTCACGCCCGACAAAAGTCACAACACAAGATAGGTGCACCCGATCCAACACTAAAAAATCACCTATCAAGGTAGATACACGAATAGGCATAGCAAGAGGTTCACTAACAAAATTTAAAATCGAAGCAAAATACACATAGGAGAAAGTCGATCCGAGATTAAATAATACATATGTAGGTCTAAAACAAATGGGGGCGATACCTATAATCACACCATCAGAAGCCTCTGCCTCAGGTTTGGCTGGTATAGCATAACACTAACCACGACCACCAACTACTTAAGTGGCCCTACGACCACCCCTACGAGCTCCAATAGCTCTGTCCCTCATACCTCTGGTAGCACCCCTACCCTTCACAGCTAAAATAAGAGTATCTCTAAACACACGATGAGGACAGTCCTTGGCTACATGGATAGTCTCATCACATCCATAGCAAACTCTAAACTTTCCCTGACGGCCACCCTGCACTGCTGAACTAGAAGACCTACGAGAACCTCTAAAATCTCTGCCTCGTGGAGTCTGTCCTCTAAACTTGCCAAAACGGCGCACCCTTTAGGCGCCTTCCTAAGATACCCGAGGAATATCCTCTGTCACCTTAACATGATCCACAATACTCTGAAAAGAAGCCCCAAACACAACCATCCGAGACATAAACAACTAAAGGAAGACAACCAAACCTTTCACAAACTTCTGAGTCTTCTCAAACTCGATAGAAATACTATCATAGGAATATCTGGAGAGGGCAGGAAAATATGCCTCATACTCAGCAACTGTCATGGTGCCTTTCTTCAAACGATCTGACTCATCCCGTATCCGATCCCTAAAACTATTAGGAACTAATCTCTCCAGAAAGGCATCAAAAAACTGATCCCATGACAACTCAGGAGCATCAATAGGCCTACAACTGACAAACAATCTCCACTAATCTCTCAAAGCATCTCTCAACTGATAGTAGTATAAGCCACACTATTCACACAGGAAGAGTGAAACACAATTTAGAATACAAGGTATGAAAGAACTTCACACGATAAAGAATAAAATGATAAAAGTTTCCTAAAGACATCATATAGCCTCTCGAAGATAGATACGGACATCTACGTACCAATCCACGAGACTCTATTAGACATCATATTCTTACACTGTTGAGACCAATGAAACCTAGCTGCTCTAACCCAAAAATGAGGGTTATGATGACACTTGTCGCGGCGTACCTTGACAAGTAAGCCTATCACCCAAACTGATACAAAAGGAGAAAAAACAGAAATATTCCAAGGTAAGGCTTCTAGAACGGATCTGAATCATATAAGTAGTCATAACAATGCAAATAGAAATTATCCAAAATACCAATCACGGCCAAAACCAGGTGTCAATGGTGTAAGAACTACTAATACAATCCAAGAGTCAAATACATCAGAAAAATAACCACAAAAAAATGATATTTGTATCCAAATACTAATAAAGACATAACTATTGTAGAAAAATAGAGGTGAACTTTGGATGCATGAATGTCCAACCGCTACCTTGGAAGCTCCAACAATCGCCCGAGTCAATCAAGCTAAGGCACACTCGAACTAGGACCAGCACCGACAGGGTTGTAGGCATGAGTACGGTCCACTTGTACTCAGTATGTATCATAGGCCGACCAAGCAAAGTAGTAAATAAAGCATACAAAATATACACTAAGGGCGCATCACCTACAATCAGAAAATATCCCACAACGGTAGCCCATATCGCTTTCACTAACAGTTCTAATATATCTCACATATATTGTAACATCACACCAAGACAAAATAGAAATACGTATTATAGCATATACAAGAAGAACAAGGGGAAACATGCATATACAAGATCATCAAATACAAGTAAAAGAAGATACGATAAATACATAGATAACAAGTTAATATGGCAATACAACATAACATAATACAATAAAGTAAGTGCAATGTATATGAATATGATGAGGATGATGATGATGCATGAGGTCATCGCACAACCTCTGGGATCATCGCACAATTCCCGTATACAACTACGAAGGCAAACCTCCCAACGCAGGACCCATGGGGGGTTCATCAACCCGTATACAATTCACATATCTCATATCTCTTTTCTGACACATCCCTCGGAAAGGGTTTTATAAGGTGTTACAATATCTTCTCCTCGGCACATCCCTTGGGGAGGGTTTTGAAAAATATTGCCAGTGTTTCTCAGATGTTGCCACGGTGGTACCAATGTTTCATGAATGAGTATGATATGAGGATGTAATGCTCACAATCAATTACAGTGAATATTTTCACAACCAACCACATGATATATTTTTCACAACAAACCACAATGATTTATTTTCACAACCACGTGAGCCAATATCCACTCATTATTTCAGTTTTATCCACGAATTTCCACATGTCTCATATGCCAATAAAGTATGAATATAATTACAATACACTAATGGTACCATATTAAGCATCTTAACAACACAATATAATTATTCACATGTATTCAAGACTATTAATATCACATAGGACCCACACGGTTACACATATCACATAATAACTCTATTTCGACAATTACATCACATGTAGGCCCCCACACGGGCACAACACATAAATAGCCATTTTTCATAATTAGTTCCCACCCTTAACATGTATTTCGTATCATCATTTACTACTCAACCCAGTCTGAAAGAGTTAAGCCATAACATATATCAAAAGCCAAAATTGGTCCGCTATATTTCAAACCCATAACCTTACTTTTCAAGAACAATCTCGAACTCCACTAAAAATATCAAATATGAAATCTACGCTTCAAAATAAAACCAACGACACCCATATTGACTACTTTGGTTCGGAGTTAAAACAGACCCTCGAAATGGATTTTCGAAAAAGAAGGACAAATTTGAACTTTACTTCAAAAACATGTTTTCCATATTTTTAGAAATCTACAGCTGAAAACCCAAGTTAAATCGAGTAAAAAATGAGGTTCAAATCGAAGAAAAACTTTTTTTGAGCTTTACCGAGTAAAATCTTAAAAATTCGCTTTACAATCAAGAATCAAAGTTATTTTGAAGGTTAAATTGATGAAAAACTAGTAATTATAAGATAAAAGCATTACTCAAGTGAAAAGGGGTGAAAATGAGGTTTAATATCAAGCCCTAAAGATTTTTGGGATTTTGAGAAATTAATCAAGAAATTACTAAGAGTGAATTCTTACCTTAAATCCGTAATCAAACCAAGAAATAGATGTTAATCTAGATTCTCTAACTCCCAAAAATTTCACTATTAAGATCCCACACTATTTTAGGGTTTAACTCTCAAGAGGCAAGATAAAAAATGAATAAAATGGACTAAAAATAAGGAGAAATCTGCTATATATAGCAGAAAATCTGCTATAGTAGCAGGTTTTGTTTTTAAAAGTCTAATTTGAACTTCGACGGGGTGTCCGAAATTCGTTCGGAGTTCGATATATGCAAACAAATTATGCAACCATACTAAATTCGAAGTTCTGGACGCGTTGGTGAAGTCAGATTTTTGAATAAACATCATTTTCACAAAGTTGACCCCCAAAAGCCGAAATCATAATTTTCCAAACCGAAGGTCGAAATGAGATTTAAAAGCCGTAAAATCATACCAAATATGCTAACACCCTAAAATCGATATTCTAGATCTGCTGCCAAAGTCGTATTTTCAATCCGAGATCATTTTGATCAAATGTGGGTCCCATACCCATATTTTCAATTTTCCAACTTTCCGATCAATAGGTTGAAATGAGTTCGGGTGCACCGAGACCCGAACCAAAGGTCTACCTAGTCTAAAATTAATATTCCAAAGCTGTTGGCGTAGTTCGTTCGGCCATCCATCTCACGGATCAAAAGATATACCCATAAGTCTAAAATAAGGCTTTCGAAGCCATCAAAAGCCACAATATCGCATAAATGATACCAAAATGCATCGAAAATTATGTCAATCACTTCCACACCCCAAAAATATTATAATGCAATTACGGGGAGGGATGAAATAGTCAAATCACATAAAATCACAGATTTTACATATTTTATCAAATTTTTAGATCGTTACATTTCTCCTAATGCTTTGAATTTTATCTTAAATATCCATCTGCAACCTATGGATTTTTTACCAGCTGGTAGAGTAGTGATGACCCAAGTATTGTTGCTTTGTAGAGCCTCTATTTCTTCCTTTATTGCCTCAACCCATCTAGGGTCCTTAATTGCTTCCTCATATGTCTTTGGCTCTGTAACTGCAGAGAAAGCAAGTAAGTAATTCTGATAATTTGAAGATAAGTTATCATAAGAAACATAGTTAGCAATGTTGTAAGGGAGTTCATGGTGAGTTGAATGCAGAGAAATGAAATCCTTCATCCATGTAGAAGGTTGTCTGTTCCTAGAATAGGATCTGATTGGCATCAGTATGCTTGACCAAGTTCCAGCTGTATGAAGATGTTTAGTGTTTGACATTGTGACTTCATGGCCTTGATCACTATGATTTGTATGCATATGAATGGTGTCAATAGTATGAGTTGATGTAGTTCTATCTGTTTCATGTAAATCAGTAGAGGGAAAGTTAGTGTTTGTAGAATAAGTTACATGAGAAGTATGCAACCACAACAACAAATTCAATTATCAGTGACGAAATATTTTATTCTTAAAAAATCATATTTCGTCATAAAATATCTTTCGTGACGAAAATAAAATCGTCACTCGTTCATCCCTAAACTATGGGTCGTTAAATGTATATTGAGACGACTTAGTGCTTCATCACTAAATAGCCTTGCATTAAACGACGAAAATATTTATTGTCCCCAAATGCGTAGCATTTATGACGATCTTGTTCGTCACAAAAATCATATTTTTTGTAGGTAATAGTATTTATTTTGTCACTAAAGGAGTTACAATGCCGACAAGAATGATGTGTCGCTAATTATTTATTTGAATTAGTGATGAATTAATTTGTCTCTAATCTTCTGTGTATTTCGTCGCGGAACAAAAATTATTTCGTCACTAAATACTATCTTTTCCATACGCATTCTCTATTTGTCTCTAAATGTATAAATTAGTGACAACATTACTTTCTTATCATTTTGTAGCTGAAAGCGATCACGTCGTCACTACAGATACTTTTTTACCTACGAAATAATTTTATCACTAGAATATATCATAATTAGTGACGATAGCAATTGTCACAAAATATAAAGTTAATTTGTAGGTAATAAGTGGGCTATTCAGGGACAAAATTTACTCATATCACCAAATATTGTAATTTAATTGTGAATATGTGATGATTTTAGAAGGTAAATGTAAAGCTTTTACGGACAAAATGTTTCATCACTAATCACAACTATTTGTATTTACCTAGCTAGGTTTTCATAATTTGAAACTAAAATCATATATAAATATCTTAAACTTCATTATAAAGAGCGTTATACAATTTAAAAAAAAAAAACATACTAAAAGAAGTAAGATAATAGCAAAAAAAAAAATAAAAAAATGTCATATTAATTAAGAACAACCAAAATGATATTCATGAGATGATATCTCACTAGATACGCTTAAATAAAAATCAAAATTGACCAAAATTCATCTGACTTGAAAGTCTAACTGAGATATACTAAACATTAACAAAACGACGATAAAGCATTTTTTGTAGCAACTAGTCTTGATTTCTACCTTCCACAACCTGTGTAAAAGATAATAATTCAAGATTAGAATTCATATGTTATGATATTATGATATACTACAACAACAATGATATTCTTAGCGTAATTTCATGAGTCTAAAAAGAATTCGATGTACACAGACCTTACCTCTTTCATTGCGAGGCTAGGAAGAATGTTTTCAATAGACTCTTGACTAAAAAAAATATAAAAAATGCAGGGACGTATATGCTTTATTCAGCACAACCTCATCATCCATATTTTCCATCATGAGAACAAGCTAATAGTAAATAGCAAATTAATATGTAAACATCAAACTAATAGTAAACAATAAATTTCTAGTTTAGAAACATGAACAAAATAACATGCAAATAGAGTAAACAAGAAAATTGAGATCTCTCATAGAACTTCTATTTGGTTCGACAATTTGATTTTTGATGATTGGAAATTCAATCCTAGGTCTAATTGGAAAAATAAACAAAGAAAGTTTTAAAAATAAAATTAACGAGAAGAGATTTATGTAGTTATTCATTGTACCTCAAGAGATAACTTGATAAGGTTCAATGATCACTGTATCATGAAAAGAAAATATAGTTAGGGGCTAAATGCTATAAATTTTTATCTAATTTAATTAAAAGAACTATAATAAAATTTATAATTTAAACTATACTAATTCTAACCTTGACTGAGACGAGCTCATAAAATGCTGCAGTTGTTTCAAAATATCATCTTAGCGCGCTAATACAATTTCCAATTGAGAATTTAACGATGTTATTTGAGATTGTTGATTTTCTACCACGACTTCAGCTGCATCTAATTGTTTCTGTAAATTATGTTGGACAGTAGCAACTTCCTCTTTCACCCTTTTAAGGGAGGATCAAACTTTGGGTGGAGGGAATCCACCTTAGGAGAAATGACATTAGAAGAGTTTTTGGTTAGAGCAGGGTGGTGAGAGAAGATATGCAAGGAACTGGGTACTCAAATGATGTTACAGTTACTACTAGTAGTGGTTTCACTCAACCTAGTAGTAATTTGACCATAGCATTTCAACAAGCAACCCAAAACCCTGGACATCAAATTACAGGGAATAAAATATTCAATGTGGTCAGTACTACATCCTCACCGCTGCAGCCCCTTTTCCCCAAACAAATAACTGTGGAATTTGTATCAACCATGCAATTAGGGACAAGGGCTCCCATGCCAAATCTGTCTAAAAATACTAATAGCATCATGTAGGGTGGTGTATGAATGTTCCAGTAAAAGGAGGATCCCCTGGAAATCTTGATACCTCCTCTCTTTCACCTTCACTATATGCATGTGGTGAAGGTGGAAGAGAAAGGAGATCATGCACCTCTATTGAAAAAGTTGTTCAGATAAGGCATAAGAGGATGATAAAGAACAGAGATTTGCTGCCAGATCAAGGGATCGAAAGTAGGTAAATTTATTTTTTCTAAAAATTGTACTGCCACATATGTCTTTTCTTGGACAGTGTGAACTCCAGGTAAACCGTAAATATACAACAATATAACACACCAAAGCTTAATAGTCATTTCTTGAAGTTTGTTTTAACTTCAGGTAATCCATACGTAATAGAGTGTATGGATTATCCAATAATAAACTGAATATACCTATATTATTTCAAAAGTCACTACTAGTTAACTATACAAGTGTTATTTTGAATCGTGTGAACTTTCCAAAACAGGCAAACCCCATCAAAATATTAAAGTTTTCTCATTCTGTAATGTACTTTTAGCTTCTACCATCCTTGTAAGCATAGAAAGTGTGTCTTTGCATTTTTTTCTAATTATATACAGTTAGCGAAGCAAATATTTGCTTCAGATTTTCATTATCGGAAAAGAAACACTCCATCAGATGTGATATACTACCCAAAGTAATCAGCAGCCTCAAAAGAAAGTCCATCACTAGCATGATCACGAGCATGAAGAACTACTCAAAATACCAAAAATTATGAAATAAGATCGAAGAAAAGTAAGAGATAAGCTTGTTAACATAAATGATAAGAGATCAAGGCCAGAACTGGAAAACACCTCCGCATAATCTATGCCAAGTACTTTAAGATGGATAGCAATTTCAAGTTGCAGATTACAAAACTACTTTAGCAGAGGTTATCCAAGTTAGGAAAGGGCATAATTTTATTAGGTTATTAGTTTAACCTCATCAATCAAAAATTGAACGTACCACATATGACACAACAAAAGATCTAGAAAGGGTAAAGTGCACACAGACCTTACCTTAGAGAGACCATTTCCGATTACGTATTGCACTAGAGATCTCAAAATGATTCATTAAAGGAAAGTGGGCATTAAGTCATACAATAATTCCAGTGAAGATAAAACAAATATTGGATAAGAGTGCAAAGACTTGTCATCTATACATATTATGAGGCATTTATATAAACCAAAAAGAAAAACCAAAGTCAGCTACTAGTTAAACCATCCATGAACAATTCAAAGAAGTAACAGATTTACAATTCAGATAATTAAAGATCACGACAATTAATAATGTACATACAGTGATACCTTAAAATCATAAAACCAGTTATTAATCATGAATTAACAATCCCAAAATCACTCTAGAAACAAAATGTTCACGTTACATTGCCTCTAGCTACCATAACTGAAATCACTCAACAAAATACTTTCCTACTATGTTGCCTCCACCATAACCAAAATCACTCAAAAAACAACACATTCCCGATATCACTCTAAAAATCAACACTTTACTGTTACACTGCCTTTACCATAACCTAAATCACTCTCAAATACTAAGCATTTTAGTAAAAAAAAACATGCCAATTAATCACGTCAAAATCACGACATCTCAAAATCATATAACGACAATATCAATCATGAATCATAAATTAAACTTCAAGGAAAAAAAACAAATTCTCAGAGAGAGATGAGTACATCACGAAATTGGAGAAGTCCGAGTTGGCCAAGGTAAGTAACGACATGATGAGCAGACTCAACAGGAATAATAAGCTGAACGAAAGTCATCTTCTCTGAGCGCATCAGATCCATTGACGACATGTTATATATGTTTTCCAGATGTCTCGCATTCAAGTACGAATTTAAATTAGTCAGACTCCAATACTAATAGACAGAGAGAGATCTATATTCAAATCTGTTCTCTGATAAAAGGGACACCACACTCTTCTTTCACACTGGATTTTTAGTTTATTTGCATTTTGATTAACAGTGGGCAAAGGTAACTAGCTACCATGGCAATGAAATTCGCTCGGCATCTCACATATTTTGCTGTTTTTACTATACTTTTCAATTCAGGATAAAGATAAATAGGTATACACATAAAATTTTAATGCACGGTGACGTTGAAATAAATATAGATGCTGATCATATAAATCAAAACTTACAACCTACTTGGAATAGAAGAGACGACGAATTTGAGATTTGGACAGGGAAATTTAAGAGAGATTTGTTGTGAGAGGCGGATTTGAGAGAGATGGTTGAGAGCAGACCTTTTTGATTTTTATTTTTTAATCTAATTTGACCCTTTTGGTTTTATATTTTATAATTGTAATTATAAGTATTAAAAGAATTAAAAATATATATATTTTAACTCCACCCATTATAAAATAGTGACATATAATTATTTTTAATAATAAATATTAATTTATTAAAATAGTAGCGACCTCATGAGGTCACAACCTTTAAAATTTTATTGGCATTCTTTACGTTTTATAATTTTCTTTATAAATAATTTTAATTATTTTGGCGCTAACTTTTTTCGCTTTTTATTTTCAACCTTTTGAAGTCCCTAATATTGTGTTGCTGAATTTTTATTAACATTTACCAACTTCATGAGGTCTCTTTATTTAAAAATAAATTAAAAAATAAATTGAGGGAATAAGCGATCTCATGAGGTCTCTTATTTTCGACCTATTTTTGAGGTCTCTTTATTTTTATACATCTTACAAATAAGTACTAATAATTAAGCTAAAATTATATGAGAAAAATAGTAAAAAAATAATTTTATCTATTGTGTACAATTAATTGTAGTGTATTTATGTTAGGATACGGATGACCAACATAATTTTTTAACTATGAAATGTTTCAATTAAAAGGAAAAATTAACATGAAAGGTATTTTAATTGGGAAAAAAAATTTACAACTAATTTTATTCTCTTTATATTAGGATACGGATGCCCAACACAATATTTTAATTATGGAATATTTTAAAAAAATATTAGCTGACCTCAAAGTACTTATCAATTAAAATTAATAACTAAATTAAAATTATATGATAAAAATAGTAAAATTGACTAGGATGTTGTTGTTATACTTGGTGTGTTCACGAAATCTATAATCTATAATTTATATCTATATCTATAATCTATAATCTATAATCTATAATATATAATATATTAAAAGTGTGAAGGGCATTAGAAATAGCGTTTGAACTTTTTGTCCTTCATTAAAAGTCTTTGTTTTAGACAAAATCATCTTTTTCATATTTTTTCTAATATTTAAGTGTTACAAATTAATTAAATATATTTATGATAAAAGCTTTTCTTATTAGAAGCCATCAGAATTAATGATTTTTTAATATCTAAGTGTAGAAAATTAATTAAATATATTTATGGTAAAATCTTTTCATATTAGAAGTTATCAGAATTTATGACAACTAAAACTTCTTTTATTTATTTAATTAAAATTAATTAAATATATTTATGATAAAATCTTTCCTTATTAGAAGCCATCAGAATTAATGACTTTTTAATATTTAAGTGTAGAAAATTAATTAAATATATCTATGGTAAAATCTTTTCTTATTAGAAGTTATCAGAATTAATGACAACTAAAACTTTTTTCATTTGTTTAATAATTCTAAATAAACTAAATTTGATTTTAAGAAGATTTGAAAATCTAGAAATAAATATAAAAGCGTTAGAGTAAGAAAAAATTAAGAAGTACTAAATTTTAAAAATTATAAGTACGTAATAAAAATGTGATCAATAATTTGCTAAAGATTTAACTTTAAAAACAAGAAAAAATTTTAAATATAGAAAAAAAATAAAAAATAATCGTGCCACAAATATGGTTCAAATTGAAGCATCTCTCTTAGCCTCTAGCACCAAGGGAAAGAGGTACTGCATGGCAAACGCAAAAGTGATGATCGATGAATCACTTGAAACCTCTAGTGGTAAAATATATATGTTCTTATACTAAAATATATGTTTATATTTACATTATTATATTAAAATGTGAAGGATCTTCGAAAAGTGAGTTGAAATTTTTACATGTCACTAAAAGTATTTGCAATAGATAAAAATATTTAATTTTAAATAATCAAATATTATATGTGCGAGACACATGCAGTTAAATTAGTATCCCGAAATATGTATAATACGTGTACACTAATTGTATATATCTGTATAATTAGTGAGAATTTATTCATTTATTATACATAAATTATACAATAATAATAAAAAAATTTATATACATAGAGATACATATTTTATACAACAACGATACTGTTTCATTATGTACGATATATTTTTCATACATATACATATTGATACAATTTCTATAATATGATGAAAACAGTTGTATACATTAGTGATACAAAAATGATACATTTTTTTCTGCACATAATACATTTTTCATACACATATAGTAGTGATACATTTTCTACATAGTAATGATATTTTTTTATACGGAATGAAACTTTTAAAGAGGCTAAAAACCTTTTCTAAGTTTCTTGGGTCATCTGATATCCATCATTTCTTTTCTTGTCCACACAATACATTGCTCTATTTGTAATCATTAACAATAGTAGCTAGAGGTGTGCAAAAACTGAACCGACCGATAAACCGAAACGATAAAAATTTTATTGGTTTACTGTTATTGAGTTATTGGGTTAATGGTTTTTTAATAGTTTTATAAAAAATATTATTGGGTTATTGGTTCAGTTTGATTTTTTCTTATTGGGTTATTGGGTAAACTGATAACCCAATAAGAATATATATATATATATATATATATATATATATATATATATATATATATGACTTATTATATATTTCTCTTTTACTTCTACAAATTAATAAACCTATTATTTTAATTATACAAACTTTTAATTTCTCCTAACAACATTTAGTTCAAACTTGAAGATTTTTGTAAATTTAAACACATCATGTAGGATTTTTGATTGCAACTAAGATTAGTTTTTTTTTTTCATGTTAGTTACTACTATTTCTATTTTATGAGTATTTTCTTATCGGTTAAACCGAAAATCGAACCGTTAAGGACTAAAAACCGATAAACCAATAAAAAATATCTTATTGGTTTGGTTATTGGTTTAGCATATTTAAAAATCAAAAATCGATAAACCGAACCAATAATATGTAAAACCGAACCGAACCTACCGATGCACACCCCTAATAGTAGCCAAAGAAAATTTTGTATTTTGCTACGAATTTTTTTCGTCACAAATAGTTGAATTATTCAACTACAAATTTTAAAGTTATCGCTATTTATACCTTGCAAATTTTGTGACAAATTTTTATTGTCACTAAATCATAGATTGATTAGAGACAATAAAATGATCGTCACTAATTATATTTATTATTTGTGACAAAAACTAATGTCATAATTAAATATAAAATTTATGGCTAAAGCTTACAACATTTAACTACAAAATATAATTTATCACTATTGTAACAACATATTTTTTGTGACAAAATATTTTTTTATCCAAAAATTAATTAGTTTAAGATAAAAAGTTGATTTGTCACAAACTAGATAAACTATTAGTGATGAAATAATGTGTCACTGATAACACATAATTCGTGACTAATGTTTCTTAATAAAATGACGCCAACTCATTTTTTGGCGGAAAACTTTAGAGGACAAAAGTGTACTATGTAAATTTATATTTTGTCACTAAAAATATGTGACCCATGTATTTAACGACGAAAGATAACTTTTGTCATTAAAAGTGAATAATTAGTGATGAATTTTATATCGTAGCTAAATATCACATTTGTTGTAGTGACTCTTCAGAAGAGAAACTCTCAATATTCTTGAAGAGTGGTACTTCAGGCATGTTGTTTTTTAAAGGAAATTTTGTTTCTCTAAAAATGACATGTCTATGTACAAAGAAGGATTTATTAGGTATGTCATACAGAAGATATCCTTTTTGTGTTTCAGAATATCCCATGAACACAGCTTGTCTACTTCTTGGTAGTAGCTTGTCATCTTGAGTAAGAATTTTAGCATAGCATAGACACCCTAGTATCCTTAGATGCATTAGAGAAGGTTTTCTCTTGTAAACCTTTTCATAAGGGGAGGTGTTTATCACATAAGAAAGCAACCTATTTATGAGATATACAGCAGCAAGTATACATTGACCCCAGAATCTGATTGGGATGTTAGCCTACAGTCTAAGTGCTCTAGTGACTTCTAATATGTGCCTATGTTTCCTCTCATCTACACTATTTTGCTGAGGGGAATATGCACAAGTCCTTTGGTGAATAATACCTAATTCTTTAAACTTATCAACACATATTTTGTTAACAAATTCTGAGCCATTATCAGTTCTACAAATCTTTATTGTTTGATTGAACTGAGTTTGTACAAAAGCAAGAAAGTACTGAATAACAACACATACATCCGACTTCAATCTTAACAAGTAAATTCATGTCATCCTAGAGTAGTCATCAACTATAGTCAAAAAATACTTGTAACCTTCAATAGTAGGGGTTTTATATGGTCCCCATAGATCTATATGAATTAGTTCAAAACAACTACTACTCTTTATACTACTTGCAGGAAAGTGATTTCTAACTTGTTTAGCATAAGAACACACAGAACACTTGTCTACAATATTAGTAATAGCCTTTCTTTTATTAGGTATCAACTTATTAAGTACAGATGTGGACATATGTCCAAATCTTTTATACCAAAGGATGATATCCAATTGATTCAGAAACTGATCTTCCTTAGAATTTTTAGCTGCCATTACTATATTATTGTTGATAGGAGCATTCTCAGGCTGGTTAAGAAGAATAAAGACCCTCTTCTCTATCAATCTCCTTCACCTCCCCACTTGAGAGATCCTGAAAAATGCAAAAGTCAGGGTAGAACAAAGCAACACAATGCAACTCTATAATGGCCTTGCATACAGATAATAGGTTAAATCTAAATTGGGGCAAGTGAAACACATCTTTTAATGTGCTATGTGAAGATATAGTACTAGCACCTGTATGAGTGACTAAGGATATGTCACCATTAGGCAAATAAACCTTTTTGGATTGATATTTTCAGTAATTGTATGTGCATCAAGAAAATTGATAGTAGATATTATATGATTGGTGGCCTCGGTATCTATAATCCAACTTTTTGCATTAGTAGATACTGACAGGGCCTTAGTCATACCTGAACCTGCAGTGTCACCACATATATCACTTGTCTTGATCATATTGACACTAGCATTGGTTTGGTTGGATTTGTGTAGAAGCTGCAACAACTGATCATACTGACTTTTAGTAAACACACATGCTCCATTATGATGACTTAGCTGATCAATGAGAGATGTTTGATCATTTCATTGGTTCAACTGTAGATACAAGCCTGTCACATTAACTACTATATGATCATTGTATCCACTTTGACTAGTACTCACTGCATTAGTATTTGTCATATAACAGTTGCCACTGATATATGATCTATACTCAGCCTCAACATGAACATGATGTGCATTATGTTATGTAGATCCTTCAGTATTTGGACCAAACCTTCTTTTCTTGTTGAAATTAGGTGGATAGTTGGATGGATAGCCTACAAGCTTGTAGCACTTTTCTTTGACATGTCCCTTATCTTGCAGTGATCACATTGCAAGTTGTAATCTGTTTATTTTCTAAACTTGGAGGAACCTGATTTATAATACATGACTACAGGGTCATAGATGTTAGGTGCAGCCCCTAGCAGACCAGTATAGTTGATAGCAGAAGATTTTTGACTCTCATCATTCATGATCATAGCATAGGCTTGATTCACTGTGGGCAAGGGGTTCATTAGCAACAATTGACTTCTAGCCTGCATAAATGTCTCATTCAACCCCATTAGTAACTGATAGAGTTTTTTTCTTTGGATATAATCAACAAATTCTTTGGATTGCACACACTCACAATCAGGAATAGGTACAAGTGATTCTAACTTGTTCCAAAGATCTTTTAGTCTAGTAAAGTACACATAGACACATGAATTGTACCTTGTGAGATAGTTGCAATTTCTCTGTGTAGGTTAAAGGTTCTTGAACCAATAACTTTATCGAATCCTTCTTTCAGTTCTTCCCAAACATACCATGCAGTAGATGCATAGACAATTCCACTCAAGAGATTACTAGATATTGTATTCATGATCCAAGATAACAACACAACATTTACCCTTTCCCATTGTCCCCACAACTCTTCTTTGAATTTTTCTTTCTTTAAGGTCCCATCAACAATTTCTATTTTATTTCAACCTAATAATGCTATACACATAGATCTACTCCAGATAGCATAGTTTTCTGTACCAGTTAGTTGAACAGAAATAAGAGAGACACCACTTACATTAGATGAGTGTAGAAACAATGGATGATTGTGATCTATAACTGATCCAAATTATGCATCTGCATGTGTGGTTTGAGAGGAATTAGTTGTATAAGTTGAATTCCTTCCAAGATTGCCCAGATTCTCATTCGATTGTTCAGCCATTGTCTTTCAGTTTTGTAGAATTACACAGAAATGCAGACCCAGAAATACAGAGAACTTTGATCACAGATTTGACAACAATGAGCTGAACCTTCAAATCTCACAGAATTGATCTTGATCGAGTTCTTAGAATTCAGAACTCTTTGGCTCTGATACCATGAAATTAATCACACACGTACAAGTTCTTGGAACTTCTTTAATGAAGATAAATATGAATATATGAAGTAGAGTAGAGTAGAAGAGGAAAAGAAGAAAGTAGTAGAGAGAATTGTTATTCATTGATTGAAGAGTAATGAATCATAATTAGTTGTACATCTGTGGTGTAGTAATATATATATATATATATATATATATATATATAGGTATACATAAAGAGTTAGTTAGAACTAACTCTTAACAAATTAGCCTAACTACTTTTGAGGCATAGTGTAAGCTGACTAATATACCTTCATGTACTTGAATGCTACTTGGTCTCTGATTTATTACTTAACAAGATGAACAAAGGAATGAAGTGAGGTGGAAGAAACTAGTTAAGCGAACAAACCCAGATGAAACTGTTTTTTTCTTAGCCAGAGGTTTTAATTTCAGTCTTGGATATGAAAAAATCTTTGATAGGAAACGCTTTTCCCCCAAATAAGCCCTTTGCAGCATAAATTCAAATTAATTAATTTTTAATAGAGATATTAAATATCGGATGAAATTTTTTAAAATTTTATTATTTTTTTTTCTTTCACTTGTACTTTTTTCATATTTTAATGGAAGTCATCTCCCCACTGGATTTCCGGATTCAATAGATTTTCTAATTTTCTTCCACTTAATTTTTTTTTAATTAAGTCATAAGATAATCAAAGCGTCTTAATTTGGCTGATTTGGAGCAACTAGGGCTAATACGGAGACTAAAGTGCTTCCTATTGAAAGATTTTTTATTTTAACTGGTGGAATTTGAGACATGTGATAAAAGATAATAAAATCTTAATTTCTAATGGGGATCTTTCAAAAATAGCTATATTTTGCTGGAAAACTCACCTTTCATAGCCATATTTTACATAATTACCATTTATAGCCGTTATATTCAATTTACGCCCGCTGTATTCGATTTTATCAATAGTTTGTATTCATATAAAATATAAATACAGTACCATTTAGCTATTGTATTCGATTCACAGCCGTTGTATTCACTTTTACTTAGTGGTTTGTATTCATAAAAACATAAGTACACTACATATTTAGTCTTGCCAAAAACACTACCATTTTTTTTATTTTTTTTTTTATATTTCTTCTTTTTCGTGTTTTCCTCGTTTTTTCTTCTTCTTTTTTCTGATTTTTTCTATTTTTATTTTTTTTATTTTTTATATATTTTTTTCTCTCTTCTATCTTTCTTTTTTTTTTCTTTTTTTTGGTTTTCTTTTTTGTACTTATTTTCTTTATCATTTTTTTGTTATATTTTATATTTTTTTTATTTTTAAAAAATATAACTACTCGAGCACAAGTCATTGATGATAACATAAATACCATAATTGTTTATTTATTTGTAGTCACACCGTCATTTATATTTTTGTATTTATTGATACAACTATATTTGTATTTGTATTTTAATGTTCGCGCTTGTACTTGTATTTGTATTTTGTAGTTTGCATTTATATTTGTATTTTATAGTTCGCACTTGTATTTGTATTTGTTAGTTCGCACCATCATTTATATTTTATATAATTCACACTTGTATTTTAAAGAACTGTTTTGTATTTGTATTTTATAATTAACTGTATATTATATTGCATTATATTTGTATTATGATTTTATTGTTTTTGTATATTAAGATTATATTTGTATTTGTATTCTATTTTCGTCGATGTCTTTTTATTTTTAAAGAATTATTTTGTATTTGTATTTGTAAGTTGATTGCATACTGTATTGCCGTGATTAAGTACAATTTATCATTTGTATTTGTATACAAACAAGTAAATGCATTAATTGTATTTTCTTGATTCTAAAATATATAAATTTGCAATGTATCATTTGATACAAATGTACTATTTTGTATTTATATGTCAAAATTATTATTTGTATTTGTAAATAAATAAATATCACTTGATACAAATACAATTACAAATAAATGAAACCAACGATTTTAAAAATACAAATACATATTGTATTTTTATAAAAATTTGAATTGTATTTATTTTTATCAATAAATACAACTCGTATAAATAAATACAAATAAATATTCGTAAAAATAAAATCAATCGTTCCTTTTCAATAATTAAAAAATACAAATGATAGTTCACACTTATATCTATATGTTATAATTCGCATTTGTATTTGTATTTTATATTTTCCACTTGTATTTATATGTTATAATTCACCTTTATATTTATATTTTATAGTTTGTACTTGTATTTATATTTTCTAGTTCGCACAAATAAAAGAAGAATAAAATAAAAAGAAAAAAAAAGAGAAAAATACAAAAAAAAAAAAAAAAAAGAGTAATAGCAAATAGAGAAAAAAAAATAGAAGGAGAAAAAAAAAGACGAATGAAAAAAAGACAACGAAAATGAAAAAATTGCAAAAAGAAAGAAGAAAGAGAAAAAAAAAACTGTAAAAAAGAGTAATAAAAAATAGAGAAAAAAACAAAAAAAGGAAAAAAAATAAAAAGAAAAAGAAAAAATACAAAAGAAAAAAAGAAAACAAAAAAATTGAAAAGAGAAAAGAAAGAGAAAACGGAAAAAAAGGAAAAGAAAAAAAGAAGGAAAAAAAAAAGATAAAATGAAAAAGAAAAAATTGAAAAAAGAAAGAAGAAAGAGAAAACAAAAAAAGAAAAAGAGAAAATGAAGAAAAAAAAAGTAATAAAAAATAGAGAAAAAACAAAAAAGGAGAAAAAATAGAAAAAGGAAAAAAATACAAAAGAAAAAAAGAAAACAAAAAATTTGAATAAAGAAAAGAAAGACCAAACGAAAAAAAAAGGAAAACAAAAAAAGAAGGAAAAAAAAGGAAAGTAATAGAAAATAGAGAAAAAGAAAAAATCAATGAGAGAGACTATGAATTGTAATTATGAAAAATTAATAGGCAAGAGAAGGTTATGAATTGTAATTAATTGAAATTAGGCTAAATAAGATAATTAGGAGTCAATATTGGCTAAGTTATGTAATTATCCCATTTCTAATCACCCTACCATACTTTTTGACAATCACATAATTCAATAATTTTAATCAAAATCATGTATTTATATATGTTAATATATATTTTTTGTATATATATAAATACAAGATTATTTGTCGATTACGAAATCTTTGTAATATAGATATATTCTTATGTAAATTTTTCTTTAAAAAAAAAATTGATTTCTTAGGATAATTAAGGAATGGTGTTGGGTTCGAAATCGAGAGGGCGTTATGCAGAAACTATTAGTTGCAAACCGTAAGACGATAAATCAGACGACACATGAAAAATTAAACTAAAAGTATATTATTGGATATGGTTTGGCCAAACGGCCTACAAATTAAAAATAAAATTGAAAATCCTAAAACTTATTGGGAGAAATCTCCCCCTAAACAAGACTCTTTAAACGACTACATTGTGAATGATATTGTGTTGTTGTATGAGAAGAGGGGTCTTCTCTATTTATAGAGTTCCAAAACCTTTCCTCCAAGAAAGAGGTTAGTCAAATATGAAAAAGAATTATATTTTCTTTTTAGGAAAAATAAAAGTAATTATGGTTACTTTTATTTTCTTTCCAAGAAAAAGTAAAAACTTAATTTGGTAAGAAAATCAGGGCAAAAATCCTAACAAATTTCCCTTTTTGGCTTGATTTTCTTCACTTGATCCGTCTTTTTCACATCTTTAATCTTTGTTCTTCACATAGTCTTCATCACTGCTGCTTGACATGCTTAAAAATGGAGCTTTTGAGTTAAAAGTATATGAGCCATTTTCGGGTTAAAAATATTGGAGCCCATTTGTAGGGTTAAAAGTGAATTTTATTTTCAAATATGTGACAGCAGGATTGTTGAAAATATCCCCACATGTAGCTTTTGGACATATATCTTCATTATAATCAAATTGATTGCAACTTTGTTCAACAATTGGACCATCGATTTATTGAACCGTGGGCTTTGATACCACTTGTTGGGTTCGAAATCGAGAAGGCGTCATGCAGAAGTTTAAAGTTTGCAAACCATGAGATGATAAATCAGACGACAAAGAAAACTAAACTAAAAACATAATATTATTGATATGTTTTGGTCAAGAGACCTACATATTGAAAATCTAATATCGAAAAATATTAAAAACTATTGGGAGAAAATCTCCCTAAACAAAACTCTTAAACAATTACATTGTGGATGTTATTGTGTTATGGTATGAGAAGAGAGTTTTCTATTTATAGAATTTCAAAACTTTTCCTTCAAGAAAGAGGTTAGCCAAATATGGAAAAGAATTATATTTTCTTTTTAGAAAAAAATAAAAGTAATTATGATTACTTTTATTTTCCTTTCAAGAAAAAATAAAAACTTAATTTGATAAGAAAATAGAGCAAAAGTCCTAACAGATGGACCACTCATCTCGTCGGATATATACAACACAATGCAAGACTTCTTTTATTGTCTAGCATATATTCCTTCATTTAATTCAGATGGATTGAACAATCCATGTGATTGTTGACAACTGACAATTATATAGTCTTGGCTTAAACATAATTTTTTTAAAAAAATATATAAAATTTTGATGGATATTATCGTTGATGATATGGGATTTTCGAAGGAAGTTCGAAAATTTCCATTTTAAGTAGTAAAATAATTTATTCATATTCATTATATTATCTTTTCTTGAAAATAAAATTTATAAATTTAAAATTCCAGACCTAGTTCTGCTTCTTAGTAATGCTATTAGTTATAAACTTACAGCTACAAAAAGGAGCAAACTAATTAAAAACACAAATTCGCCGAGAAGATGGAAAAACCAAAGTGAAGATGCCAATCGCAATTCTGTTTTCACACAATTGAGAAGTCTTTGATCAACCTTATTACTAGAGAGGAAATGGTAAACGAGGAACGAACTTTAGTCCAAAATGAATATATTTCTTTGTACATACTCATTTGTTCGTTAGCTAAATTCCTTGCCTTGTTGGAAGTCAATCTAGTCTATTTTATTAGTCAATATTTTATCACAACTCCAAATTTCCCAATACCTTCCTCATTGCCGCTATAAATATGAACCCTTTTTCCATTCTTTTCCATGCACATCATCTCTCTTTTTCTTCTTTCCTATACTACAAATGGAGTTACAACCAAATGTTCCGAGATGGACACCTAGTCCAAATAGATCACCACATAGACGTCATGAATCCGAGACAAATGAAAGTGTTAGCTCGGAAGAAGACATTTCTTTTAGCAACATTAACCATCAAACCAAAAATTTCCCATTTAGTAGTCCAACACCAAATATTGGTTCAATTGAAGCACCATCTCTAAGGGTAGATTCTGAAATTAAAAGGTCCTTAGAAGTGGAAAACTATTATGAACCACCACCACAAATTAGTGTTCATCCTATGATTAGTACTAATAATACTACTAATACTAATTATGCATATGATGATAATGTTGATGATCATGTGGCATTGAGTGGAAGGTTGTTTAATACTAATAAAGGTGGTGGTGGTGGTGAAGGAATTTATTTAACATGGAAGGACTTGTGGGTGACTGTGCCTGATAAAAAAAATGGGAGGAGAGCTATATTGCAAGGGCTAACGGGTTATGTTCAACCTGGTGAAGTTTTGGCCATTATGGGTCCTTCTGGTTGTGGCAAATCCACTCTTCTTGATGCTCTAGCAGGTATTCTTTTTTCCGTTTAATTATCTAGTATTTGAAATTTACTGCATCGATTAATTAATTATTTTTTTTATCGAATAGACTTAATATAAGGGGGTAAGATACTCTCATATCGAATAATTTTTTATTCTTAAAACGTGAAATCATATTCTAATTAGAGGTAAAGAAACTAAACTATCGCGATCTAGCTAGCCGGTAAAACATTTAGAGAGAATATGATCGAATAGTGATGATGAATTTCACTTTTTATTTCGTTTGTTCTTTAAAAGTGTTTAAAAGTGCAACGGGTTGAAAAATTCGGCATTCTGCTTAATGTTATTTTATTGTCTTGTATGAATGGTTTATGAACTACCAACCACACACGCTAGTACAAGGATGGTGAAGGGTCCACATCTTCCATTAACCAGAATGTTTGCCCAATTAAAAGAGACTTCTTTTTTTTTTCCATTGAATACTTGGTCCTAGTTTGAGGTTCTGATTCATTTAAATTTATGTTGGGGTCCAACATTTTCTATCAAAATTTCTTATATTATTTCCTCAAATCCAAAATTCTTATTAAAATAGAAAGATTATATATATCCATGAAAGAGATCCTATCACTGGTAGTTTTTTTAAAAAAATCATATAAACAGAGGGAAAAACAAGAATCGAAGCTTAATTTGAAAAAATATAAACTAATTAAGTTTGTTAATCTGATGGACATAATACTATTGCAGGGAGATTGGACTCCAACACAAGACAAACTGGAGAAATCCTCATCAATGGTCGTAGGCAATCACTTGCTTTTGGCACTTCGGTACGCTAACTAACGTCTCACCTTTTTTTTTTTTTCTCTAGTTTAACTTCTATACACCATCATTTCTTAACGTGACTGATTTTTTATTTTCTTTTTCAAAGGCATACGTGACACAAGATGACACGTTGATGACAACACTGACAGTGCGAGAAGCAATTTACTATTCAGCCCAACTCCAACTACCCGATTCGATGTCAAGATCCGAGAAGAGAGAAAGGGCTGAAGCAACCATAAGGGAAATGGGTTTACAAGATGCAATGAACACAAGAATTGGTGGATGGAGTGTTAAAGGGCTAAGTGGGGGACAAAAAAGAAGAGTTAGTATTTGTATTGAAATACTAAAAAGGCCAAAACTCCTATTTCTTGATGAGCCAACAAGTGGGCTTGATAGTGCTGCCTCTTATCATGTTATGAATAGAATAGTTCAATTGGCTAAACAAGATGGAAGGACTGTTGTGGCTTCTATTCATCAGCCTAGTAGTGAAGTGTTTGAACTTTTCCATAATCTTTGCCTTTTGTCTTCTGGAAGGACTGTCTACTTTGGTTCCATTTCTGCTGCAAATGAGGTACATATCACATTCTGACTTCTAAAATGTATACCTAATTAATCGACAAATACATATTGTTCTATATATTAATGTATAATATAATACATATTTTATACATACGCCTAGTGTAGATATTTTTATTTATTTCACTAGTAAAGTAATTATTTTTTCCTGACCTTCCAAATGTGTAACTTGCAGTATTTTGCTTTGAACGGATTCCCATGTCCAACAATGAGGAATCCATCTGATCACTACCTAAGGACAATCAACAAGGACTTTGATATTGTAAGTATTATTGATTTATATCTTCTTCTTCATTTAGAGATAATTAATTACTCATGAGGACTTAATTGGCTATTTATCCTAATTAATTAGGATATCGAAAAAGGAGTTACGGGAAAAACCACTGCCACAGAAGCAATCAACATTCTTGTTAAGTCATACAAGACCTCACAAGGTTGTCAACAAGTTCAACGCAGAGTTATGGAAATTTCCCAACAGGTAATTAATTTGTATAATATTAGTCATGTTGTTTTAGAATCATAATTATGGTTCATATAATACTAACTAATAATTTTATGAACATTTACTTTGTATATAGAGTGGAGGAGAAGAGGCAAAGAAAGGAAAGCAAGCAAGTTTCATTACTCAGTGTATGGTTCTCACAAGGAGGTCCTTCGTGAACATGTATCGTGACCTTGGCTATTACTGGCTACGTTTTGCAATTTATATTGCTTTGTGCTTATGTGTTGGCACTATTTTTCATGACATTGGTCACGACTTTGGCTCAATTCAGGTAAATATTTTATTCGTCAATATATATAAGTTAAAATCTAAAAAGTTCTAATTTCATTAAAGTATTACCACTACAAAATTTAAAAAGGAATTAGCTATGATTTATCACTAAGGTGTTGCTAATTAACCATTAGTTAACATAATTTTTTGATAATCTATAGTTAATTCATCGTTAAATAAGATTAGCGATAAATTTCTGTTGATCACGCCAGAAGTTGTCTTTCGCCCCAATTCCTTTCGTCTAATAACTTCCTTTCTTCCAATTGATACATTATGCAGGCTAGAGGATCAATGCTGATGTTTGTTGCTGCCTTCTTAACCTTTATGGCCATTGGTGGATTCCCTTCTTTTGTTGAAGACATGAAAGTATATGCACTTACTAATTATCTCTATATAACAATTTATCCATTTATATAACATAAAATCTTTTACAATAATACTTATATACATGTCTTCCTCTCTTTTTTTATCTAGATTTTCACTCGAGAAAGATTAAATGGGCACTACGGTGTGTCTGCATATGTGGTGGGAAATACATTTTCTTCGATTCCTTACCTTGTATTAATCTCAGTAGCACCTGGCGCAATGGCTTATTACCTAGTCGGACTACAAAAAGGGTTTGATCACTTTGCCTATTTTGCACTAATGTTATTCGCAACCATGATGTTAGTCGAAAGCCTCATGATGATTGTGGCTAGCATTGTCCCTGACTTTCTCATGGGAATCATAACAGGTAAGAGTGTCAAACAAACGAGTTAGACTAAATTTTAACATATTAATTAAAATATGTCAAGTTAATAAATGAACAGATCAATTCTGATGGGTCATATTTTCGTAAGCTAATTTTACCACCTTTGATAACAGGAGCTGGAATTCAAGGTGTCATGATGCTTAATGGAGGTTTCTTCAGATTGCCGGATGATCTTCCTAAGCCATTTTGGAAATACCCAATGTATTACATTGCATTCCACAAATATGCAAATCAAGGATTCTACAAGAATGAGTTCTTGGGATTGACGTTCCCCAACGAGCAAATTGGAGGGCCATCCATCATAAGTGGTGATGAGATATTGAGAAATGTATGGCAAGTGGAAATGGGATATTCAAAATGGGTGGATGTTGCAATAGTATTTGGAATGGTGATACTCTACAGGTTCATGTTTTTGGGAATAATTAAAACTGTGGAGAAAGTTAAGCCTATGATTAGAGCATTTATGGCTCGTTCTTCCAAGAATCCAACTCATGCTGAAGATCTAGACTCTTGATATAAAGTTGTATCGAGAAGTTCAATATTTTCTTGATCGAGAAAATGTTCTTACTCGTGTATTAATTGTATACTTATTTTCTTGATGATGTAAAAGTTTATTATTAGTTGTTGTATTCAAGACCAATGTCTGGTTGGTCCTTTAATTTACCTACTTTTGTGATTATTAAAAGTTGTTGTAATTTGCTTTTTCCCCTAATTGTATGGTGGATTGATAATATACACATAAAATTTTATATAACCTTGCGCAAATTTTTTTATTTTTTTATCAAACAATTAATTATTGATTAATTAATTTGAAGTTTTTGTCACTTCTCAAGGTTGTTAACATGTGATGCAATCAAATGAGAAGCTAAGTTTCGTTTTTAACTTTAGCATGCGTGTGATTACCATAACAGACAGGGATGCTGCTAAATGACCATAAATTTTTTGCCATAAAATGGCCATAAATGTACAAAGACCATACTAACCTTTTACTGAAATTAGAAAAAAGTAAATTTTTAATATTAAATGCAACTAAAATTTATGTGGGATAAGTTATTACTATCATTAAATGTGAAAGAAAATTAAATTAACTTTATTATGTGGGACCCACCTAACTTCATCCATTGCATTTTCATCCTTCTCCCTCAATCTTCAATTTAGTCTCTCTTTTTTTTAAATCAAAATTTAAAACTAGTTTTATTACTACATTGATCATAATTATATAAAATATTTTTTAGAAAAGTTCATCAACGATTATTAATATATTGATCATAATCCTTTAAAATATTTTTAGAAAAAGTTCATCTATGATTAATTAATTTTGAACTTATCACAATAATAAATTTATTATTATATAAAAGTCATTTAACTCTAAAGTTTATCACATTTTTTTAAAACATTAGTTAGGGTTGATAAATATGAACAATATAATTTTTATAATGTGTCAGTGTTTATTATATTTAAAGTATTTTGAATTTTGATTACCAATATTGAAATATTTTGAAATTAGACTTACAAAACTAAAAAATTATTTAAATATAATAATTAATAAAATTATTTAATTAGAATGCATATTTTTTGCCATAATATTTTGGCCCAAAAATGACCATAAATGTATAAAGACTATACTAACCTTTTCCTTTAAAAAAAAAATAAATCTTTACTATCTTCTAAATTCAAGAAGTTAAATATAACAAAAATTTATATTGAATAAATTATGACTATCATCAAATATGAAAGAGGAATATTTATTTAACATTAAAATGGGAAACCCACCTTAATTTCACCTTCTATCCAATCACACCCTCCCTTTTCGTCCTTCTCCCTCAATTTCTCTTTAGTCTTTCTTTTTTTTATCGAAATTTAAAACTAATATTATTATATATTGATCATAATTCTTTAAAATATTTTTGGATAAAGGCATTAGTGGTTAACTAAATTTTGAATTTATCACAGAAATTTATTTATTTATTAATTATATAAAAGTCATTTCATTCTAAAGTTTATCACAAAAGTGTTTTTCTTAAAACATTAACTAGGTTCATCGAATATGAAAAATATGATTTTTATAATGTGTCAATGTTTATCATGTCTAAAATATTTTGAATTTTGATTATCATTATTGAAATATTTTCAAATTAGACTTATAAATTATTTAAATATAGTTTAAATCTATTAAAATATCATAATTAATTAAAACTATTTAATTAGAGGATATATTAATAGTGAATATAAGTAATATTCACAAGTTATCGAATTACCATAATATAGAGGTACAAAATTATAATAATAATGTGTCTTGATATCTTTAGTTGTTGTTAACTAGGGTCCACAAATGTGAATTTTGTGATTTTCACAATTTCTATAATGTGTCAATATCTATTATGTGTATAATGATTTGAATTTTGACTGTCGTTAATGAAATATATTAAATTATATTTAACGTTTATCTAAATATATAGCTTAAATTTTATTTAAATATAATATTACTTTATTAGAGATCATATTAATAACAAATATAAATTATAATTTGCAAATTATAAAATCGACGTAACATAAGGACGTAAGACGACAACATTAATGCATGACTCTCATGAGTTGCTGTTAATTAGGATCAAAATATGTGAACTATACGCTTTTTATAATATGTGGATGTCTCTCATGTTTAAAGTGTTTTGAATTTTGACTGTCGATATTGAAATATTTTGAAATTATATTTAAAAATAATTGTAATAAAATTTAAATTTATTTAAATATAAAATTTAATAAAATTGCTTAATTAAAGGACATATTCATAAAAATTATCAGCAATGATTCACAAATTATCAAATCAGCATAACCTAAGGGTCTAAGGCTACAACATTAATGCGTCTTGATATCTAGAGTTGTTGTTAACTAGGGTCAACACATGTGAACTGTATAATTTTTAGGATTCTATAATGCGTTGACGTCTATAATGTCTAAAGTGTGTTTGAAATTTTGACTGTATTATTCAAATTATTTAAATATATAGTTTAAATTTATTGCAAGTTGGTTCGGACACAACGACTATAAAAAATAATTAATAATTAGAGGTTATATTAATAACATATATAAATGATAATTCACAAGTTATCAAATCGGCGTAACACGAGAGCATAAGCCCCCACAACATTAGCGGAAGACTTTTTAGGATTGTTGTTAACTAGATTGACACACATGAACTATATCAGGTTTATGATTTCTATAATGTGTTGATGTCCACCATGTCTAAAGTAAGACTCGTATTTGATAGCAACTAACCCTTATAAATGATACTAAATTGATAGTCATGATACATATATTATTTATTAAAAATATATTAATAAGTAATTATATATATATTTATAAATAATATTATAAAAATAATTGATTCATGTTTTTTGATAATTTTTTATGACCTACATAATTTAATTCAAAAGAAAAGAAAATATGAATCTATAACCTTGTTCAACAATAAAATTCTATTTTAATTCAATAATTAAAATAATAGTGTAGTTAATCAGTTATGCTAGATGAAGAAATAAATAAATTAATTAATACTAATAAAAATACTTGGCATAACATAAAATTACAAGAAGTAATGATTGACAAATAAAAAGAAATGAAATGAAACATAAATAATATAAAAAAAAATGAAAAATAAAAATAAAAAGCAAAAACTAAAATAGTAATAAAAAAATTGAATGAAAGAGGCTACATTGTTATTTTTTTCCTTTTATTTTTAATTTAGAAATAATTTAAAATAAAAAGTTATTAAATGTATAATTTATTTATTTGATAAAATAATTTTTTTGTGTCCAATGAGTGTAATATGAAATGATACAAATTATTTAATAGGATAAACCAACTATTAGTAATAATTTGTTTTCACTTTAAATACTTAAGTTATTTGTAATTCTATTTAAATGTAATATTTTATTTTATTCTTTCACTTTAAAATTGTTTTATACATAATTATTTACATGTGGATGGTAATGTGACATAGTCACCTAGTTTTTTTTTTATTTAGGAGGCATGCTTGGTGGAATTTCGTTAAGGGGAGGGGTATTTTTGAGCTAAATATTTAACAGAGGAGTATTTTTGAGCCATTTCAGACAGTTTAGGGGTATTTTTGATCCTTTTCCGAATTCCGTTAGAGGGAGGGGTATTTTTGAACCAAATATTTAACGAAAGAGTATTTTTGAGTCAAAAATTTAATAAGGGATATTTTTAAGCTATTTCAAAATATGTGTGTGTATATATCTTCTAAATCTAAAGTAATATATACTTAACGTATACATGTGTATATGTTTTATAAATTAGTATATAACTATATATATATATATATATATATATATATATATATATAGTAGTGTATGTTTTATTTAAAGTAGTGAATATATTGAATGGTATATATATATATGTGTGTGTGTATATATCTTCTATAGATGAGTATATTTAATGTATACGTTATGTACATGGTTTATTAATTAGTATATAACTATATATATATATAAATATTGTAGTATATATATATGTATTGTAGTATATATTTTATTTAAACTAGTACATATATATTGAATGGTGTGTATATATCTTCTATAGACGTATATATTTAACGTATCCAAGTGTATATGTTTTACAAATTAGTATATAATTAAGACCCAAGATTGAATAACTTTTACAGCTAAATTATATTAGTTCAACTTTTACGGTTTAGGTTTCCTTTCTCCTTCCATTATCTACATGACTCTTTCGATAATAGTCATTCTTTATAGTAATATTTCACTATAATGAAAAAGTATTCTTTAAAACCGACTAGTATTCTTTAAAATCGACTTTCACATAATGTTACTTATACTATATGTCCTCTGTAATAATATAACATCACATTATACTAGTTAAATTGTTTTGAAACAAACAACACCATATAAAGAAATTTAACTGTACAATTTTATATTGTACATTTCTTTTTTAGAACGCAAAAGACTCAAAAATATCCCTGAACTATCTGAAATAGCTTAAAAATTTCTCTCGTTAGATTTTTGGCCCAAAAATACCCCTCCGTTAAATATTTGGCTCAAAAATACCCCTCCCTCTAACAGAATTCGAAAAAGGATGAAAAATACCCCTGAACTATCTGAAATGGCTCAAAAATATCCCTCTGTTAAATATTTGGCTCAAAAATATCCCTCTGTTAAATATTTGGCTCAAAAATACCCCTCCCTTTAACGAAATTCCACCAAGCATGTCACCAAGATAAAAAAAAAACCATGTGATTATGCCACATTACCATTCACATGTAAAATGTTAGTATTTTTTAATTATATGACATTCCTTTCTTTATTATTATTATTATTATTATTATTATTATTATTATTCAAAGTAGTGAAACGAAAAAAACAAAAAAAATAAAAAAAACAATCTTTTGCTAATTACTTCATTAGTGTTTTAAAAGTTCTAGATTTCACCTTTTCATTAGTGTTTTAAAAGTTCTAAATTTCATCTTGTTATTGTCGTTTGGATGAGGGACGGCTTGATCTTGATCTGATGTTGACTCGGAGGAAGAGCTAGAATTTTAAATTTAAAAAAAAGGAATGTCATATAATTAAAAAATACTAATATTTTACATGTGGATGGTAATGTGACATAGTCACGTAGTTTTTTTTTATCTAGGAGGCATGCTTGGTGGAATTTCGTTAAGGGGAGGGATATTTTTGAGCCAAATATTTAACAGAGGGGTATTTTTGAGTCATTTCAGATAGTTCAGGGGTATTTTTCATCCTTTTTCGAATTCCGTTAGAAGGAGAGGTATTTTTGAACCAAATATTTAACGAAGGAGTATTTTTAAGTCAAAAATCTAATGAGAAATATTTTAAAGCTATTTCAAATAATTCAGGAGTATTTTTGAGTTTTTCCGTTTTTAGAAAAAGACTAAGATGAGTGATATTTTTGAATTACGGTCAAATATGCTTGGCTAAGCCCTAGATGAAATTCCAGTCTCTGTGTGTGTGTCATGTTTTCACTTTTTCTGCCTTTATTTTTAATTTCAATATTTTAATGGTAAGTCAAACTCCAGCTAGATTTGCGGATACAACACTGTTTCCTAATCATGACATCTGGACTTTTCAATGAGGAATTTTTAATAAGTTTTACAATATCATCATTTTTTTAATAAAAACATTATTTTATTAGATCACTATGAAATATTTATAGATGCGTTTTTTTTAGTGTGAGATTTATAATTAAAAAAATAAGATAAATTACATATTACAATAACTCAACAAGTAAAGATTACATGATAATATTAAAAAAATTACACTGACATGGATAACTTAAACTCGTTATGGATAGGAAGTTGATGTAAGGGTGTTGAGTGGGTCGGGCCGGGTCAATCTAGAATTGGCCCATTAAATTTAGTCAGGTTGTGGGTCGGGTTGGGCCGAGTTTGGGTTGTGGTTAAGTGGGTCGGGTCTGGTTCGGGTTCAACAGTAAAAATTTTAAAAATAATCCTAACCCGGTCTACTTAATTCACCCGATCAAACCCACCTAAATCCGGTCAAAAAAATAATAATTCAATATACACTATATATACTCACCTATATACATTTTAAATACGTTAAACAATATATATACACTATATATATAGTATATACTACATTAGAATTTAAAAAATATATATACACAATTACACATATATACGTAACATTCAATATATACGACTATACGCACTACTTTAAATAAAACATATATTACAATATATATATACTACAATATATATAATTATATATATAGTTATATACTAGTTACTAATTTATAAAACATATACACATGTATACGTTAAATATATACGTCTATAGAAGATATATACACTACACATATATACGCACCATTCAATATATATGTACTACTTTAAATAAAACATATACTACAATATATATATAGTTATATACTAATTTATAAAACATATACACATGTATACCTTAAATATATACGTCTATAGAAGATATATACACATATATATGCACCATTCAATATATATGTACTACTTTTAATAAAATATACTACAATATATATACATTACAATATATATATATAGTTATATACTAATTTATAAAATATAGACACATGTATACATTTAATATATTCGTCTATAGAAGATATATACTCATATATACGCATCATTCAATATATATGTACTACTTTAAATAAAACATATACTACAATATATATATACTACAATATATATACAATTTATAAAATATATACACATGTATACATTAAATATACACATCTATAGAAGATATATACACAAATATACAAAACATATGCTACTTAATATAATAAATTAATAATACTTGATAGTATATTAATAATATATTAAAAGTAAGTTTTTAATTTAAACTAGAAATTCAATTTAAATCATTAAATGAAAAGTATTACAAAGTAAGGACTAAGGAGTGAATGAATGTTGAATTTTACTGATTGCAAAATGATCCAAAATTTATAATTTACATGAATGAAAAATATACAAATTATGCATCATTTTTTTCAACCCATTCATGTTAATATTAACGGGAACTTGCATAGGATAGTCAAAGTCAACGGGAGCAAAACCATGCATTCGACTTGATTCTGCTGAGTTCTCCCGTGAAGATATAATTTCGTCAAGTTTCTGCTCGTCGTTCGGCTCCACTTCCATTCCTTGATTTCTTCTTTACGCTCTAATCCAATCTCTGAGGCAAACTAGAATATTCATTGCATTGCTTCCCAATGAGTGTCGGTTGTCTCCAAGTTGTTGTCGGCCCTGACTAAAAACGCTCTCTGATGCAACGGTTGACATTGGAACATTCAAGATATCTCTAGCTAATCTTGAAAGCATAGGATATTGTGTTTCATTACTCCTCCACCAATCGAACGTGATGATCCGTCGTCTGCGATCCTCTGGCGGCGATCGAAGATAATATTTAAGCTCTTCCCGATAAGTTGATGTGTAAGCTCTCTCATCAACACTGTTCCAACAAGGTAAATCATAAAAGAAATCAGAAAAACCACTATGTGCCGGTCTTTTAGAAGATGATGGCTCTTCGGGAGGATGAGGAGCGACAATTGGAGTGATATTTGTAGGTACAGCTAAATCAACTAAATCAGCATAGTGATTATATAATTTTTCTATGTATTCATTCGCATCACCCATAGCCGTCCACAAATCAGGTTGTACTTGTTGAGAAGCATTGTTAGTATTTATTTTTAAGTTAGCATAAATAAGAGTACTAAAGTGGCACATAGTATTATATTTCATGCACGGATTTAGCATAGCACCAACCAAGTAAATAGGAGGAATCGAAAAAAAATATTTTTAAAATTTAGTAAACATGGCACCAACAGCTTCTTTATAACCTTCTTTATTTTTATATTTTTGAGCAAACCAGAAATATCGGTTATATATGCCAAAATATTACAAACAGTAGGATAATAAGCACCGAAAAATTCATAAAATCGATATTATAGCTATTATATGTCCTTTACTTTGTTATTTTCTAATAGTACACAAAAATTGTGGTCAAATAATTTTTGTGTTCTAAATTTTAAAGATAGAATATTTTTATGTCACAAACATATTAATTTTTAAAGTTAAATGGCGTTTATGTTTGAAGTTTTTTTATGTGATAGAATCAATGTTATGTAATAGCAGATAAATTTTACCTATCTTTGATTTCAGTTATTCAATTTCTTAATTCTTTTTAATTTTCACCTACAACATGTCTAGTATAAGTGAAAAAAATTATTTTTCACACGATAAAAGCTAATTTAGCAAAAGTAACCTCAGTAAATTATTTCAAAAAAAATATTATAATTAATCGATTTTTCTACTTCAGGTTATTAAGAAATGTGAAAACAATTAAGTGTGGACATAGTTAATTTTTATTTAGAGTGCTAACAAATTATGACAATGGTTAGCTTAATATCTATATTGAGTAATTATTTTAGGTTGATGTTTACTAGGGTCAACAATTATGTACTCTATGATTTTTATAATGTGTCAATATCTATCATGTCTAAGGAATTTTGAATTTAGACAATCGTTTTAGAAATATTTCTTAATTATATTTTAAAACTATTTAAATATGTTGTTCGATTTTTTTAAATATGAAAATAAAATTACGTAGTTAAAGTTCATATTAATAACAAATATAATTAATGATTCACCAGTTAATAATTATATTTTTAATTCACCGGTTAACAAATATAATAATTAAAGTACGTAGGATCGCAAGACCATAACATTAACGTGTGACTTTCTTGAATTGATGTTTAACCAATATCGACTTTTTTTGAACTATATGATTTTTATTTTGTGTCGATATCTGTCATGTCTTAAGTAATTTGAGCTTTGACTATCACTATTGAAATATTTTAAATTATATTTAAAAAAAATTTCAAATATGTAGTTTAAATTTATATAAACATAAAAATTAATATAGTTCATTAATTAGAAGTCATATGTATTAATAAAAATATAAATAATGGTTCCTACGTTATCAAATTGGCGTAACATAGTGACGCAAGACTACAACATCAATGTGTGACTCTCTTAGGTTATTGTTAATTAAAGTCGACACTTATGAACTATATTATTTTTATAACTTGTCAATGTCTATCATGTCTAAAGTGTTTTAAGTTTTTATTGTTTTTATTAAAATATTTTCATATTATATTAAAAATTGTTTAACTATGCAAACTTTTAGTTTTAAAACTCGTAAATAATTTTTATTCTTTTCTTTATGTATTTTTCTTATCATTTATATATATAATTTAAGTGTAAGATTAACATAGGGTAATTTTTTTTATCAACTAAGAAAATTTTTATGCGAAATTTTCAAATGTTATGTGACTTCTTTCCTCTGTACTTTTAAAAATAGATAGAAAAGATTTTAAATGAAAAAAAAAATCATTTGAATTATCATAAGAAAAATTATAGCATAATTAAAATTGAACAACTGAATTCATAAAAAATAATTAACTTTTTGAGTTGGAAATTTTGATAATTGTTTATTTTATGTAATACTAAACTACGAATCAGATTTCAGCAAAAATTAAAAACTAAAAGTTATTCAAAATATTGATAGGTTTTAATATATATATATATATATATACCTCTTATTTATCTATATAAAATAAAGATATATAAAATTTAAAATTAATTAATAAAAATAAAAATTATTTATAGGATAAAATGCATAATTAAGTAGATATGATACATAAATATATAATGTTAAATTAAAAATTTCAGATAATACTCCTTTGGACACACTAATTTTAGATATATGAGAATATAATTAATTAATTTAATATTTTTATTTTTATCCTATACTATTCTTTTCAAACAATAAATACTATGCAATCATATTTAAGAAAATGATGTTAATTTGTCAATTCTCATGTATTAAGATAGTTTTCAATGTATTGGGAAAGAGTAATAAAATAAGTATTTTAAATTTAAGATGAAAGGGGCAAAAATGTCCAAAAGAAAACTACTTTATAGTGTGAATAAGATTTATCACTATTATGGCCAAATTATGGCCAAATTTTATGGCCAAAAGGATTTATCCAACAGACTGATCTACGCGCAACCAACATTTCTGAATATGAATTATGATAGTTATCTTTAGCAAATTCTATGTAATGGGATTGAGAAAGTTAGGTGTCATTTAAGCTGACTAAATAGTTCAAGCAGTTTAATAAGGTGAGTAAAGGAAAGTGTCATGCCAAAAGCAACCACATGTATTGTTTTACTAGATAAAAGAGTTCGTGCTAGCACAGATTTAATATATATTATTTTATTTGTCTCAATTTATATGACAGATAGAATTTGGATTGTCAATCATCATTTTTATACAATTTTTAGATATTTTAAGTTATTAATTATTTTAATTTATTAGTATATATTTTATAATTTTTAAATAATATATGTTACTTTCTTGAGAAAATTGAAGGAAAGGTGTCTTTTAAGTCTTGACTGAAGGATTGGTGACATTGATCAATTTAAAGGGTCAAACATAATTAAAAAACTTGATTAGGTTAATTGTGGACTTGATTAATATTTTCAAAACTTTTTAATCTTTTTAAAAATACAAATTAACCCACACCCACAAAACTTCCCTCCCTCTGCAAATCAATCTCTCTCTTCTCTCTTTCTCTCGATAGTTTCTCTCTCTAACTTCTCCCAACCAACAACTTTTCAAATTTCTCCTTTCAATTAATCTTGCGCAACTTCAACCTCTGGCAACAAATAGTTTTGAGTTCTTGCCCGTTCCTTTTTTACTTTCAACCGTCAGTCGACGTGACAACATTCTCCGGCGACAACAACTTCGAGTTCTTCATCGTTTCTTTTTTATTTTCACGAGTAAAAAAATAGGGCTTTTAAGTTATGACAAAAATGAGGAACTTGATTTGTTGGTGTTTGTTATTTTTTTTATGTTTTTTGTTATTTTTTTCATGTTTGTTATTTTTAGTTGAATTTCTCATCTGGATGTATCTGCTACTGCTGTTTTTTAATAATGGATAAAACATGTAACGTGAATCCAACAGATGAGTATTTGTTGCAACATATATGACTAATCTGTTGCACATATTAGTAATCTGTTGCAACATATATGACTAATCTGTTGCAACATATATGACTAATTTGTTGCAACAAATGAGTAATCTGTTGCAACATATATGACTAATCTGTTGCAACATATATGACTAATCTGTTGCAACATATATGACTAATTTGTTGCAACAAATGAGTAATTTGTTGCAACATATATGACTAATTTATTGCAATAAATGAGTAATCTGTTGGATTCGTTTTATAATGTTGTACTATGAATCCAATATATGGGTCATCTGTTGCAACAGATTAGTCATATATTGCAACAGATTACTCACTTGTTGCAATAGATGACTCATATGTTAGATTCATGTTGAAGGTTCTATCTATTGTAGCAGTAGCAGATACACCAAATAAAAAATTTAACAAAAATTATAATTTTACTTACAAAATAAGCTATGAAGTAATGTCCAAGTGATATACGAACAAAATTTGACCTAAATTTTTTTTAAAAAATTTCAACAGGGGCACAACGAAAAAGTAAAACACATGAAAAATTTCATGAAATAGGTAAAGAAGACAAAAATAATATACCATACATCAAATGCAAAAGGATCAAGGGGACAAACATTTGAGTTCTCCTAAAAACGTTTAAGTTCCCAAATATTTTAATTGTTTTCTAATAGTTGACCGATCTGTTACAACAGATTTTCTATCTGTTTGATAATTTCCAACAGATGAATCATCTGATGCAACATGCTAGTCATCTGTTGATTCAAATTAAGCAATTATTAGTAATAACTAAATTGATTTAGCTAAAATTAAAGACGTCTCTACGACAATGGGACAAACATTTGTGTTCTCCTAAAAATATTTGAGTTCCCTAGTATTTTAATTATTTTCCAACAAATTATCTATTTGTTGCAACAAGTTAGTCATCTATTGCAACAGATGTTTATAACAGGTTAGTCATTTGTATATTCAAATTAAGCAATTATTAATAATAACTAAATTAATTTAATTAAAATTGAAGACAAGTCTTTAATACAAGATCTTAGACAGGGGGACAAATGTTTGAGTTCTCCTAAAAATATTTGAGCTTTAGTATTTTAAATTATTTTTCAACACATAGAACTCGGAACCAAAATGAGCCACGGAATTAAAAAAGTGATCAAAATAGGCAACTTATTTAAAAAGTTACCAAAATAGGCTAAACGTAATAATTTATCATGTTTTCTACTTTTTTCTTAAATGTCAACTAACGGAGTTAACTTTTACAAAAACGTAAGAATTCCTTACGTTTTACGCGATAACCGAGGAAAAAAATACAATGAATTGTCAAAACAATTAAAAAGGTACTAAAAAAAGAGTTGTTCAACGTAACAAAAAGTTACGTTCTTAACTTTTTTATAGCAGTGGTCCCCCACCCACAATTCTTTTTTTCCACAAATGTCTCATCACTTTTACTTTTTCCTCTTTTTACATATGATAATTATGAATTTTTTTATTAGTTAAATTTATTTATATTTTACATGTAGTTCAAATAATTTATTTTTTCTAATAAATTTTTACGTTTTACATAAAATAAATTAAAAAAAGAAGTATCAATTACCTCATTAACTTAACAATTTTCTTATATTTATTCTATATAAAAAAAATTGTCACTTCTATCCTTAATTATCCGATTTCTCTTTAAAAAAATTATACTTTTGAATTTTTCTCTACTCCAAAATAGTGAAATGTTGAATTATCGTCGATCAAATATGCTACTATATACAAGAATTATATTTTTTAGGAGTGTTCCTAAAAATATATATTTTCTTATATTAATTTAAGAGTGTCCCTAAATTAAATTATGATTTTTTACTCCATTAATTATAATATAAAACATATTTGTGCATGTGAGTCTCCTCAATATCCTAATCGAAACACTAATCGAAAACTACGATGAATCACTATCCGAAAAAATTAATTTCATATTTTTAACACACCAAAAAAATATAATTCTTGTATATAGTAGCATATTTGATCGACGATAATTCAACATTTCACTGTTTTGGAGTAGAAGAAAACTCAAAAGTATAATTTTTTTAGAGAGAAATCGGATAGTTAAGGATATAAGTGATTATTTTTTTATATAGAATAAATATAAGAAAATTGTTAAGTTAATGAGGTAATTGATACTTCTATTTTTTAATTTTTTTTATGTAAAACGTAAAAATTTATTACATAGAGGAAAAAATAAATTATTTGAACTACATGTAAAATATAAATAAATTTAATTAATCAAAAAATTTATAATTATCATATGTAAAAAGAGGAAAAAGTAGAAGTGATGGACATTTGTGGAAAAAGAAATTGTGGGTGGGGGACCACTGCTATAAAAAAATTAAGAACGTAACTTTTTGTTATGTTGAACAACTCGTTTTTTAGTATCTTTTTAATTGATTTGATAATTCACTGCATTTTTTTCCTCGGTCATCGTGTAAAACGTAAGAAATTCTTACTTTTTATATTTTTTTATAAAACATAAGAATTTCTTACTTTTACAAAAAAAAATGTAAAACATAAGAAATTCTTACGTTTTTTTGTAAAAGTCAACTCCGTTAGTTGACCGTTAAGAAAAAATAGAAAACGTAATAAATTATTACGTTTAGCCTATTTTGATAACTTTTTAAATATGTGACATATTTTGGTCACTTTTTAAATTCTGTGGCTCATTTTGGTTCCGAGTTCACATATATCTTGTCTATTTAATAATTTTCAATAGATGAGTCATATGTTGCAACAATTTAGTCATCTGTTGCAACAGATGTCTATATTTGTTAGATAATTTTCAATAGATGAGTTAACTATTGCAACAAGTTAGTCATCTTTTGCAATAAATGTCTATATATGTTTGGTCATTTTCAACAAATGTCTTTAACTGTTTGGTCCTTTCCAACAGATTACTCATCTATTGCAACATGTTAATTGAAATCGTAATTGAACTTATCAATTCATCTTTAATTTTGGTTAAATCAATGTTGTTATTACTAATAATGTCTTAATTTGAATAATTTCAAATAAAATTGGTCAATTAACACCTTACTAGAGACGAATACACTTAGATGATCATGTAATTACTATAAGATTAATTGAAATTGTAATTAAATTATCAATTCATCTTTAATTTTAGTTAAATCAATTTAGTTATTACTAATAATTACTTAATTTTAATTATTTCAAATCAAATTGGTCAACTGATCATTCTACTTAAGACGAAACACTTAGTTAATCATGTAATCACTATAAAATTAATTGAAAATGTAAGTGAACTTACTAATTCTTCTTTAGTTTTAGTTAAATCAATATAGTTATTTCTAATTATGGCTTGGTTTGAATCATTTCAAATAAAATTGGTCAATTGATCACTCTACTCAGGACGAACACACTTAGTTGATCGTATAATTGCCATGAGATTAATTGAAACAATAATTGAACTTATTAATACTAGTTAAATCAATTTAGTTATTACTAATATAATGGATTAATATGAATCAATAGATGACTAAGATGTTGCAAAAGATGAGTAATCTGTTGAAAATGACCAAACAAATAAAGACATCTGCTGCAACAGATTAGTCAGCTATTGCAACAGATTAGTAATCTGTTGGAAATAACAAACAGATAAAGTCATATGTTGCAAAAGATTGGTCATCTGTTAGAAATGACCAACAGATAAAGACATTTGTTACAACAGATGACTAATCTATTGCAACATATGCGTATATATGTTTGATAATTTTCAACAAATGACTCATCTGTTGCAACAAATTAAATCTGTTGCAATAGGTTATACACTTAAATGATCATGTAATTACTATGAGATTAATTGAAATTGTAATTATTAAATCAATCTGGCTATTACTAATAATGACTTAATTTGAATCATTTCAAGTAAAATTAGCTAATTGATCACTCTACTCAAAACGAACACACTAAGATGATCGTGTAATTAATATGAGAATAAATGAAATCGTAATTGAACTTATCAATTCATCTTTAATTTTAATTATATCAATGTAGTTATTACTAATAATATCTTAATTTGAATCATTTCAAATAAAATTGATCAATTAACACTTTACTCAAGACGAATACACTTAGATGATCATGTAATTACTATGAGATTAATTGAAATCGTAATTAAAATTATCAATTCATCTTTAATTTTATTTAAATTAATTTAATTATTACTAATAATTGTTTGATTTTAATTATTTCAAATGAAATTGGTCAATTGATCATTTTACTTAAGACGAAACACTTAGTTGATCATGTAGTTACTATAAAATTAATTGAAATTGTAAGTCAACTTACTAATTCATCTTTAATTTTAGTTAAATCAATATAGTTATTTCTAATTATGGTTTGGTTTTAATCATTTCAAATAAAATTGGTCAATTGATCACTCTACTCAGGACGAACATACTTAGTTGATAGTGTAATTACCATGAGATTAATTGAAACTGTAATTGAACTTATAAATTCATGTTTAATTCTAGTTAAATAAATTTAGTTATTACTAATATATTGGCTTAATATGAATCAATAGATGACTAACATGTTGCAAAAGATAAGTAATCTGTTGAAAATGACTAAACAGATAAAGACATCTGTTGAAAATGACCAAACAGATAAAGACATCTGTTGGAAATGACCAAACAAATATAGACATATGTTGCAACAGATGACTAGCCTGTTGCAATAAATGACTCATCTATTGAAAATTATCAAACAAATATAGACATCTGTTGCAACAGATGACTAAGTTGTTGTAACAGATGACTCATCTGTTGAAAATTATCAAACATATAGGATATATGTTGGAAAAATAATTTAAAATACTAAAGCTCAGATGTTTTTAAGAGAACTCAACTATTTGTCCCCTTGTTTAAGGTCTTGTTTTTAATTTTAGCTAAATCAATTTAGTTATTACTAATAATTGCTTAATTTGAACCATTTTAAATAAAATTTATCAATTGATCATTCTATTAAGGACGAATATATTAATTGAAATTGTAAGTGGACTTATCAATTCATCTTTAATTTAGTCAAAATCAATTTATTTATTACTAATAATGACTTAATTTGAATCATTTGAGATAAAATTGATCGATTAATCACTCTCCTCGAGACGAATACACATAGTTGATCATGTAATTACTATGAGATTAATTGAAATTGTAATTATTACGAATAATTGAAATTGTAAGTGTACTTATCAATTTATCTTTAATTTTAGTTATATCAATTTAATTATTACGAATAATGGCTTAATTTGATTCATTTCAAATAAAATTGGTCACTTGATCACTCTAATCATGACGAATACACTTAGTTGATAATTTAATTACTATGAGATTAATTGAAATTGTAAGTTTATATTTAATTTTAGTTAAATCAATTTAGTTATTACTAATAATATGTTAATTTTAATTATTTAAATAAAATTGGTAGATTGATCACTTACTCGGGACGAATACACTTAGTTAATCATGTAATTACGGTGAGATTAATTGAAAATGTAAGTGAACTCATTAATTCATGTTTAATTTTAGTTAAATCAACATAGTTATTACTAATAATGGCTTAATTTGAATCATTTAAAATAAAATTGGTCAATTAATCATTCTACTAAGGATGAAACACTTAATTGATCATTTAATTACTGAGATTAATTAAAATCGTAATTGAACTTACTAATTCATCTTTAATTTTAGTTAAATCAATGTAGTTATTTCTAATAATGGTTTAATTTAAATTATTTCACATAAAATTTGTCAATTAATCATTCTACTCAATACGAAAAATTTAATTTATCATGTAATTACTATGAAATTAATTGAAATCGTAATTGAACTTACTAATTCATCTTTAGTTTTAGTTAAATCAATATAGTTATCTCTAATGATAACGTAGTTTGAATTATTTCAAATAAAATTGATCAATTGATCACTCTACTCAGGACGAACATATTTAGTTGATCGCGCAATTACCATGAGATTAATTGAAACTATAATTGAACTTATTAATTTATATTTTATTTTAGTAATCAATTTAGTTATTACTAATAATGACTTAATGTGAATCAATAGATGACTAACATGTTACAACAGATGAGTAATCTGTTGAAAATGACCAAACAAATAAAAATATCTGTTGAAAATGACCAAACAAATATAGACATTTGTTGCAAAAATGACTCACTTGTTGCACAACTAATTCATCTATTGAAAATTATCAAACAGATATAGACATCTGTTGCAACAGATGAATAAGTTGTTGCAACATATGACTCATCTGTTGGAAATTACTAAATAGACAAAATATGTGTTGAAAAAAAAATTAAACTACTAAAGCTCAAATGTTTTTTAGAAGAACTCAAACGTTTTCCCCCTTGTCTAAGGTCTTGTCTTCAATTTTAGTTAAATCAATTTAATTAATATTAATAATTGCTTAATTTGAATTAACAAATGACTAACATGTTATAATCATTTATTGCAACAAATGACTAACTTGTTGCAACAAATAGGTGATCTGTTGGAAAATAATTAAAATACTAGGGAACTCAAATATTTTTAGGAGAACTCAAATGTTTGTCCCATTGTCTTAAAGACTTGCCTTTAATTTTAGCTAAATCAATTTAATTATTACTAATAATTGCTTAATTTGAATCAACAGATGACTAACATATTGCAACAGACGATTCATCTGTTGGAAATTATCAAACAAATAGAAAATCTGTTATAATAGATGGGTTATCCATTAGAAAAAAATTAAAATACTAGGGAACTAAAATGTTTTTAGGAGAACTCAAACGTTTGCCCCCTCGATCCTTTTGTATTTGATGTATGATACACTATTTTTGTCTTCTTTACCTATTTCATGAAATTTTTCATGTGTTTCACTTATTCATTGTGCCCTTGTTGAAATTTTTAAAATTTTTTTAGGTCAAATTTTGTTCGTATATCACTTGGACATTACTTCATACGTGATTTTGTAAGTATAATTATGATTTTTGTTGAATTTTTTATTTGGTATATTTGCTACTGCTACAATGGATAGAACCTGCAACCTGAATCCAATATATAGTCATTTATTGCAACAAGTGAATAATCTGTTGAAACATATGACTAATCTGTTGCAACAGATGACCCATATGTTGGATTCATGTTACAACATTATAATACAAATCCAACAGATGAGTAATCTGTTGCAACAGATTACTCATATGTTGCAACAGATTAGTCAATATATTACAACAGATTAGTCAATATGTTGCAACAGATTACTCATCTGTTGGATTCACGTTATATGTTTTATCTATTGTTGAAAAACAGTTGTAGCAGATACACCCAGATGAGAAATTCAACTAAAAATTATAATTTTACTTACTAAAATCACCTATAAGTAATTCCCAAGTGATATACGAATAAAATTTAACCTAAAAAAATTTGATCAAGCAACAATAGTAGTGGTAACAACAATGTTCAACAACAAGAAAATGATGATGATGATGAACAAGAAGAGATGATAATGATGAACAAGAAGAGATGATAATGAAGAACAAGATGATGATAATGAAGAAGATGATGATGAATAAAGCAACAACAACAATGACCAACAAAAATCACGAAGAGAGAGAAAACTCCAATAAATGAGAAGAGAGAAACGTGTCTTTTTTCCCCCTCCATTTCTAGTTATTTTAGATTTTACATTCGATCAAAGTGTAAATTAAAAAACTTATGGGTTATTTTCAAACTTTTCTTACTTTCTTAATCCTTAATAAAGTAATTGTCACCCCACTCAATTATTAAGACTTATGTCACACACACTTCATTTTAAAACTCTTTTATCACCTAGAGTCCAAAACCCCTACTTTTTTTGTACCAATTTATGTTGCATTAATACAATTTCGCGAGTCAACTAAATTATTTATATATTTTGTAAATATTTTAAATTGTTAATTATTGTGATGTATAGTACTTCTACTTTTTGTTCCGTCACAATTTATTTTGCACTGATAAAATTTTGAGAGTGAAATAATTTTTTATTTTAGATATTTTAACATGTTAATTATTGTGATTTATAATAATTTTTTCGTAATTATCAAATAATATATTTATTCCCAATGTCTCAATTTATGTGGCTTCGATAAAATTTCGACAGTCAACTAAATTTTCTATATATCTTTTAAATATTTTAAGTTGTTAATTATTATGATTTGCAATATTTTTCTTTTATCCCAATTTATGTGACAATGATAACATTTTGAGAGTCAACAAAGTTTTTATGTCTTTTAAATATTTGAAATTATTAATTATTGTGATTTGTAGTACTTTTTACATAATTTTTTTTTATATATATAACAGATTTAAAAAATAAGACAAACAAACTAAAGCGAGAAAAATATAAAAGAAAATATTCAAGAAGACAGCTGAAGCAAGCATGTTGACCTGCTGTCTGTTTCAGCAGGTGAAACTCCTCTTATAATATAGTTAAATATTTTTCAAACATATGTTTTATATATATAATTTTTCAAAAAATTTCATGCAGTGTTAAATTTGAAGAAATTTTTTTGGAGAAAAAAATAAAATAATTTTTGGGGGCTCATTTTCAACAATTAATAAAATAAAGTTAGTTGTTTAGATTTTTTTTCTTTAAAGATATTAAGTTAAGCTAGAAGATAATTTACAGTGATAGTATACTCACACATGTTTAACGATAATATTTGTGTGTGTCTAAAATATTTTTATTAATTGACAATTGATGCACGTATGGCAGCACAAAAGCAGATACGTCGCATGAGATCCACGTATGCCATACGAGATACACGTGTAATGCACTCAAAAGCTAATTTTATCGAATACACTTGAATATTTTTATTAAAATTTAACTTTAAGCCATTAAATTTATTGAGCCAGCCTTCCTAACAAAGGCGATCACCCCATAAATGAGGACTTCTAATTAAAAATAAAATAACAACATGCTACTCCATCATAATTTTTAATGATCTCGTCAAGGCTTCATAATCGTAGTATATAGATTATCAAATGTTCAAGTCAACATTTTCTAGGATTACCTGCTCTTCCATTTAACAATATCTGTCATATTTCTTTCTTACACGCTTTATAAAAATATAATATTAATTAGAGTTTTTTTAAAAAGAATTAATTTTTCCTTATTTATGTCTTAAAATATTAAATATTTACACTATTTAGATACTGTTTATAGTCCTAAAAGTAATTACTACTAAACATAAACTAAAAAAATAATTTATCTTTAACTTCTACAATAATAAATAATTTGACATAATAAATCATAATAAATAATTAGAGTCAAAGCAAGTACTTGTAATTACTATGTAGCAAAGTTTTTTTTTTTTTTTATAAATATTTATATCGTCCTTATCATAGTTTGACCAAGAGTACAGGTCGACTAAAATGAAGTACACTGTCATTTATCAGCCAATTCTTAGATTCTTCATTAATTGTGACGCCTTAAAAGGAGAAAATGAGTCCCTTAAAAGTACATTTTCTTGGTGAATTATATGAGTATATGACGGCTTAATCGAATGTGATTAGGGCATTGGTCTTTGCAGCTGGGTATCTATTTAGGTGGATTCACTAGGTTCTCGTGAATACATACTTTTCTTTCCAAATAATACTTCCTCCGTCCCATTTTACCAGTCCCAAATTGACTAAGTTGATGTCCCATTTTACTTATCAAGATAAGAAAAACTTTTCTTTCCATGTGTTACCCTTTGCATTAATTACCTTTTCTTTAAATTAAAATGTAAACATCATTTAATAGAGGTACTTTAATAAACTAGCCATGTTATTTATTATTTTTCTTAATTATTGTGTCATCTCAATTTGGAACAAGTAAAATGAAATGGAGGGAGTAATATATAGGAGTATTATATTTTTTAAAAATATTTAAATATAAATATATAAATTCACGTTCGATGTATTATATAATGTGATGATGATTGAATGCATCTTTTTAATGGGTTCAATAATAAAAACTTAGAAGTTAAATAGATCGAGTTCACTTTTTAGATCCACCTTTTCATAATAGTGTACCCTTTTCTCGAAACTCTAAATAGTCCTCAGAGTCTTTGGCTAAAACAAAGATCATGGCCCAATAGCTTATAGCTATGATAGTTGTCGAACTCGAAATTAAAATAAGCCATAAAATATAAAAGTAACCAAAATATGTCATTTATTTTAAAAAGTTATTAAAATGGATTAAATGTAATAAATTATTACGTTTTTTACTTTTACCTTAACAGTCAACTAACAGTTAATGTGGTTTGTAAAACGTCGTTTTTCACAAAAAATAAAAAACAAAAAGCAGTGTGTAGTCACGTCTTCTTTATGTCAAATCATGAAAAACATAATAATTTATTAGGTTTTACAAATAGTGTGTTTGTAAAACGTAATAATTTATTACAAACTATAAACTGTGTTTGTCCTACCCACATCACATCACATTTACTTTTTCTATTTTTAAATTTAATCTACCCCACTCACCCACGTAAATTTAAGGAAAAATTATAGAAACTAACATCCTTAAGACTATAATTACAATAAATAACAACACTTTTTTAAAATTACAACTTATAGCAAAAGTAACAATATTTTATTCACTTCATAGTAATAGAAAAATATGTATTTTTCAGTTGTGCATATGTATTTATGAGTAATACATATATATTTGTATATGTATTTATATAGCAACATTTTACTTAAATACAAAATACAATTTTTTACTTTTCGTAATTATGAAACCGTTGCTATAAAAGTTATAATTAAGACTACAGAGTTGCTATTTCTGAAATTTTCCCTAAATTTAACCCCCCAACCCCAACCCAGGTAGAACCCTCCCACCCCACCCTTAATCCCACCTAACGCCTCTGCCCCTACCTCTTTTTTTTTTTTTTTTAATCTACGCTTTGTTCTCTTCCATTTCTAGTTTTAGTAAAATATCAAGGTACTAAGCTCCACTACTAAACTTTAAAAAAGTCTTGCAAATTTGAAGAATTTCCGCCGGTCCTCCACTTCTCACCCTTCGGCGACACAGTGTTATTGTTGTTTCTATCAATTGTTCTTCAGATCCGATTTAATAATCTAAATATTGCAACATCAAGTTAGGTATGTTTTTATAATCTCACTTTAAGTTTTATTTAATATTTTGTTTTAAGAAATGTTTTTTGGACCCATTAGAATCAATGAACTGATAAAGTTGCGGTTGGACCCATATTGTTTTAATATTTTTGGAAAATTGGACCCGTGTTGTCTTTGTCGAAAAAAAGTGAATTTGTTTGTATTTGGTAGTTTTGATTTACACGTGATAATTTGTAGCATGGAGTCCACATAGACATAGAAAAAGAAGTTGGTAATTATTAAGAGTTCACTGTCGAAGTTTATTAAGAAATCTTTAACAATTTCTGTTGAGTATACAAAAGCATCGCAAGCTACATAACTTACAAGCCAATGAAAACTTAACACAATGGTTTACCAATTTGCACCAAAAAAAAAATAGTTGTTCGTTGAAAAGGAGATTTTTCTTTTGTTGTACAAGTCAAGTTTATACATTCCATTTTAATTCTACAAAAATATAGATGACAATATCACTATTTTTGATCTTCCTGTTTAAGGAATGTAATACCTATCATTAATTTGTTACGATAGTTTTCAAGCTAAAAACGGACAAGATTTAAGTGTTAAAATAGGTAAATATAACTAGATTGTGTAAACTTATTTAGAAAACAAAAACAATGATGTTTATCTTTTAACAACTATTGACGATGTTAGATTTTGGTATGTACATATAATAATCTTTGAATTTAAGTATGGGTACAGGTTGTTATTTAAATGGAGCGTGTCGTGCATCCTGGTCCCGTTGATCCTACACTACTTAGACTGCAGAGTGATCATCGATCGGAGTGGCTCTGGAAAAAAAATGATACCATTCTACTTGTGTGTCAGGCCTTTCAGGGTAGATATGGCTTGGTCTTTATTTACCTCACACCCACCACATCAGCGTGTAGTAGAATATTTAGATAGTTCGGGTTTATATAATGTAGTAAGAGTAGGTAGAATGCAGTACGACCGACATCTTCTTACGGCCATGGTTGAAAGATGGAGGCCGGAGAGTCATTGCTTTCACCTACCTTTCGGTGAGGCGACGATCACTCTTCAGGATGTACAGGTCATGTTCGGTTTGCGCGTTGATGGCCACCCAATTTATCTATCGAATATTTCTGGAAGGGATTGACAATGGGGTGCTATGCTAGAGGCACTCACGGGATATGTTGGGCCCATTAAGGGCAGGAGTTATGTGACTATGAAGTGTTTAACTGATTTTATTAAAGATGAGTTAGAGATTGAACCAATTGGAGATGATACTCCAGTTGAAAGGGTTGAGAAGATTTCCCGATTGTACATGCTTGTCATTCTTGGGGGTATCTTATTCCCAAACTCATCGGGCTTCGGTATTAGACTACATTTTCTGGTGTTCCTAGACCCCATTAATGATGTTGCTACTTATAGTTGGGGCAGTGCAGTATTGGCCTACTTATACAGGTCACTATGTAGCGCGTCATATAGAAATACAAGTCCTATACAAATTTCTTCAACTCATCTAGGTAATTAAATGGCTTATGTTATAACAGTGTTTTAATATAATATTTGTATGATTTGTTAATTAATTTTTTTGTCACTTTGAAGTATGGTGTTAAGAGAGGATGTTGCCTCGACAACCTGAACTATATGAGCCAGAGGATGATGACGTAGCCCTGCCATATGGCAGGAGATGGACAATGGGTGTTGAAAGAAACACCGAGTCACATCACTCTCTCATCCCGATTAGAGATCAGATAGATCACATGACAGAGGAGCAGGTATGTCTTACCAACTTATGTTAAATGTGAGATATTAGTAGTTTAATGTACTAAAAGGCCTTTAGTATAATTATCTTATCTATTTTAATTAGTTGTTATGACTCACTCAAGTAGCACCATAAAACAAGTAATAAATTGAACCTTATAATATAAGTGATAGTGATGTTTGTACGCTACCAAGACTAGTTAATTTATATAAGTTTATTTTTAATTGTTAATTATTGTTATTTATATACTTTTATTGTAAATTTCAGGAATAAAAATAAATTAATGTATTCTTCAAAATCTTTTAATGTTGTATCTTTTATGATTGTTAAATCTTCTGGTAGCATGATACATAAGAAGGATATACTTAAGTAATTATTTTTTGAGGTGGTAGTTAAATCTTATTATTGCTCTTATTAATTTATTTAATTGTCTTTATGTAACATAATTTTTGTGGACACCGTACGATGCAATATTGCATACACTACCCCTGTGTTCCAAGATTGATGAGCGTGTATGGACTGCACGAGTGCCTTTGCTATTCTTAGAGATAGGTGAGTACCATGTGCCTGATTGGGTGATGCGACAGTTTGGTCAGCCTCAGCACATACCCCAGCCCCCGGAGTGGAATCCCATGCACTTTCACGTTGATCTGCGTAATAGGTTGGATCAGTCGGTGATTGATCTATTACATAGATATAAGTTTCTTTGGAACTCTCGATATGGTTGTAAGGTTGTGCCGGTCCATGGTGCTGTACTGAGAGATTATGTACAATGGTTCTTGAATCACGGACGGTTATTGATAGGCAACCCTGCTTTAAAGGTACTTATAATTTTATAAATTTCTTGTAACAAAACATATTTATATGTTGTCGGAGTTTATTTATTTTTGATCAATGTATGAGATAGTAATGTACTACAACTTTATAATCCTATTATCCCTACCTTTACGTACAGGACTATCACGCAGCTGGATTTGTTCATTCAGGTGCTACTGTTGCTGCGTTGACTAGGGGACTTCGCAAGATGTTGAAGGTTTCGTTAGAATGGAAAAAGGATCCTGCACGTGCTTTGTGTGGACATGAAATGGAAAGTATGGTAACGCAGACACTAGAGGAGGCGCACGATGCCACTGTGTATGAACTTTTAGTCGTTCAAAGTGTATTTTTCTGTTGGATTAAGAGAAAACCGAAGAAAGATACCAAACTTGGGAACAAAAGTTAGCAATTTTGAGGAATTTATACAATGTCTATGTTGCCTTAAATTACGAACTAGTTATCAGTATTGGGACGAAATAAGCCTGGACATACACGGATATAGATATTTATTATAGTCGTAGTTGATAATTTATAGTATGTGTGACACAGATCAGTAGAAACTCGAGCAATAGCAGAGTGAGCCGGGGGTTACTTACCGGTGATTCATGGATTTTCTTGTCCCATTCTTTTTGCACGCGATCATTAACAAAAGAAAATAGTGCCATGTCCTTCATAAGATGTAAAATAATACAATTTAACCGTCAAATTACATATAGCATAAGGTAATAATGCTGGGTATATTATTGTTTTGTTGTTGTAATCAAAGAACTTAATACTTACATGTACAAGTCTTCCAGTTTCCCATTGAAGAACTTGGTCAAAAATTTGAAATAGGTAGTTTATCCAACATTTAGAACTTGGTATTTCTTTCTTCCAAAAATGGATATATGACTTAACCTTGCTTCTTTAAACCACTGAGAAAGGAGCCAGACAAGGAAGTTGTTGATTGCTCTACTTGTGGATCTTCGGGTTATGCTATATCTGGAGACGTGGAATTGTTGGGAAAATTAACCACGGGAACAGATGCACGATACATCATTATGGTGGAAAAGGTATTTTATCACTTGTTGGAAACTTTAGTCAATCATTCTTGCAAGAAACTAAAAGTAGTTCCACTTTTTAGCATGCTATATTCCAGCGACTAGCTGAGGATCGTGTATTCAATCAAATTCCATGCATTCTGATCACTGCCAAAGGATTCCCTGATATTGCCACTAGGTGAGGTTGAAGATTTATGAATGTATTTTCAAGCTCACAGAATTGCTGCTTGAAGACTCCCCATTCAATTATTAACTCATAGCATATTGTAATCTCTAAAAACTTTCAGGTTTCTGCTGCATCGAATGTGTAGGATGTTCCCAAATTTGCCAGTCTTGGGGCTGGTTGACTGGTATAAATGAATTCACTAGTGTAGGCACCTTATTAGATGCAGCACAAAGTTCTTATTTGCTGTATCTTTTCAAAGTTTAATTGAGTGATTTTGGTGCTAAATTTACGCGGGGATTTAATTCTTGCAGCAACTGAAGTACATTTTGGATAGTGGTCATGATCTTCCGTTACCTAATGGTCTAATGATCAATGGCCATGGATAGAATGGATACACATTTACATTTAATCCGGGTAAATGCTAACTTGTCTGGTTACAAAGATCTTGCTTTTGCTGTACCTCATCTTCTTAACATTTTCAACTCATTCTCATGTTGTAATGTAAACATTAATTTTCTTTACTTATCACATAGATGAATAAAAGTGAAAATGATCCATGATTCGTGATTGACTAAGTAGTATCACTTTCATTCTCAAACTGAAAAGTTTCATTCTCTAGTAATTTATGTGTCTTAAAGTCAATTTGCTTACATATTGACTTTGCAGGTGAGTAATGCGTATAACTTTGCAGAGCAAAGACTTAAGGTCCGTGAGATCCTTCGAAGCCCTCGCCTTAGCACTTTAGGTCACGAGACGTTTTTCGAGATCAACATTTCGCCAGTTCAATCCTGCAGTGTAGGGAGCTATACGTGTGGATATTAGTTTGAAGCCTCGCCTTAGCACTTCAGGTCACGAGACGTTTTTCGAGATCAACATTTCTCCAGTTCAATCCTGCAGTGTAGGAGTTATACGTGTGGATATTAGTTTGTGCCTGTTATAATGTTATGTAACTTGCTGGAGTGAAAATTTCAACTTTGTGTGAAGACCCAACCATTATTTTCTTACACCGACAGTTTTAGAGCTCCATTGGCTGCATGATTGACTATTCATAAACAACTTTTCCTTTATATGGCATGTTCCATCACTACCGGAGAAAAGAAATATGTCTGATTTGTCGCTGTATTATTGACCAGTCAGAGTCAACCTTTTCTTTATGTAATACATCTCTTCACCAATGAAGAAAAATAATAATAAAAAAATTATTTATTACGAAAATGTAATATTTATTTCCTCTTTAAATACTACAAATACATTAGCTGTAGCACCACAAAATTATTTCAGTCATTCACAATGCATAGAAATGATCGATTCAAAAGTTGGTCTGAGCTAAGAGTCCAAAAGTGAGAGGGAAGCACTTACACTCCCAAAAAATGTTTTGGTTACTACACTGACGTAACAAGTAAACAGTGGTATGAATTACTTTGTCTACTTCTAAATGAACCTATTTCTATCTATTACGATTTAGGTGTTGCCAGGCATATCATCGAGGGAGAGACACAATCCTCTAAACCAAAAGATGTCTTAATTTGGGGTGAAAGACTACAATGGCCTAAACTATATTCAAAAAGATGTGATTGTGAAGTCTTATGTCGATGGAATGGTTTGACTGTACCACAGGCAATAACTTTTCAAACATATAAATTCAAGGATGAAACGGGAGTTATTGAACACTTGAATAAGGAAATATCTGAAATAGAAAAAATATTAGAAACCTTTCATGCATTAGACGATCTTAACTATCAGGGAGCTAATGAAGAAGCACACTGGCAACTCCTAGAAAATCCAAACTTACACAGAGATGCTTCCTATCCTGTATATCCAATTGTTAATGAATGGTTAGATAGAAAAAAATATTTACCACAAACATTAAATTTTGGAGTGGCATATTATTGTCTAAATCAATTTAGTATTTCTGATGAGTCTACGCAAAAAATGAGCGAAGATTGAAATGTAAATAGTAGTTATGATGATGACTTAGATTTTGTTATTGAAACTCCGCAAGAACGATTATTATGAATAATTTATTGGTCATAACAATTGTTTAAATAAGCACAAAAACACAAATCATTCATAAAATAAAATTTTAACATACATGAACAAAAATGTCCATACATTAGTACTAATAATGCGCTCAAAAAATGATGAAAATTAGTACAATAGAATCAACTCTGAAAAGTACTACCATCACATGAGTTATTTCTAACTCGAGATGAACTGGCTTTGTGATCTTGTGAGGGACAATTGCGCTTATCATGACCAGTATGTTTGCACAATGAGCACTTTCGAGAGAGCGTACTTGCCGGAGCGCCCATTTCATTATGAATGCGGGTTATTTTTTTGGAGCCCAATTTTCGTATAAATCTTTTGTTCGCTATCATATTAAATGGACTCGAAGGCCAATACGCTTCATGGCCAAGTGGATTAAATTGCCCAGAGTAGGCTTTTTGATAGCTACGTTTACTATATTCCTGTGCAATATGATCCCATGCTTGGTACCCAATTTGGTCAAAGCCCTTAATGGCATGGGAACATGGAAGGTGATATGATTGCCATTTACGACATTGACATATTCCTTGCGACACATTAACGATGTGCTTATTACCACCACAACCACGGTATGTACGTGTCAGCACCTCAAATATATTATCTCTTTGTTGGTGATAGTTGATGAGCGTGTGGCCCTCTGATTTTAGATGATTATCCTCAAAACGCTTGAATGGATTTGACATCCATTTTTTATTTTTTGATATTAACCGTATAACATAAGCTGATCTTGTAACAAATCGATCCACAACCTGTTTATAAGTAAGTCTTACCATCGCGGTAACTGATAGTCCCCTTGCTGACTTTAGGATTCCATTGAAGGACTCAGAGTTATTTGTTGTCATCATTCCCCATCTCCTACCACCGTCTTTATGCACTGTCCATTTGTCAAGATCAAACTTCATTAACCACGCATAGGCTTTCATGCTAATCTCTTTAATCTCTTCTATTTTTTTCAAAACCTTTTTCTCCTGATGATGTGTTGCAGCTGCCCATATAAGATTGTTTAGAGTAGCATTTTTAAATTTTCTTTGAAAATTAGCCTTAAGATGCCTTAAACAGTATCAGTGGTAAGCAAATGGGGCCTGTCAATTAGGTGCACTATATAGAGTTGAAAGTATTCCCTGATGCCTATCCAATATCAGTGTTATGCCTCTACGACCCCTAACAACATGTTGGTTCAAATGATCCAAAAATAAGGTCCAAGTCTCTTTACTCTCATTCGCAGCTATAGCAAAGGCCAACGAAAAAATTGAGCCGTTACCGTCTGTTCCAACTGCAATCAATATTTTAATGTCATATTTACCGTACACATGTGTTCTGTCGATCGATATCACAGGGCGACAGTCAAAAAATTCATCAATACATGGCTTGAAAGTCCAGAACACATAGTTGGATACATTTTCATCAACATCATCATGCCGCTCCAACTTCCATTCAACTACAGTGCCAACATTATAGCATTTCAAAGCATGCATATATCTCGGCAACTGATTAAAAGAGCCTTCCCAAGTACCATATATTATTTCAAAGAACGCTTGCGTCCGAGATAGACCTTTCTTCTGCTTACCGTTTTACCATATGCTTTAAGGACAACTGTCTGACAATCTTTGATGGGAAACCTGACATGTTCAAATCATAGTAATTTTCAAACATAAATATATATTTCTTTATTGAAGTGAAAAATAAGCCAAGGATAAAATAATATCTTGGCGTTTTTTCTATATCAGTATGAGAACGGAAGCAATCATCTCGACATTCAAGTTGAAGTGACCTTCACGACATGTACCTATATTACATGTGTGTTCATCATGGTATTTCCCGATAGTCCACATATTAGTCTCTTTGGACTTATATGTAGTGGCCTTAAATCCACACCCTTGATCTGCCGCCTACAACTAATTCGTCATGACGTTTTTGTCGACTTATAGACATGGTACTCTCTCCCCCACTTGTAATGTAAAAGATAAACGCTCTTTGCACCTCCTTATTTGACTTGAACAACATGCCTTCTTCAACATAAAAGTTACTATTCATAAAATCTTGTGGTTCACATCACGTACCTTGTGATGTACAGTTATCACCGTGGATATCTGTAAACACATCTGGACCATCTAAAGGGTGGTCAAGAAATGGATTTTCACGATGATAAAAATCAGGAATATGCACTGATGGTGACCTGACTACTAACTGTACATTTTGTGGTGGCAAAGATTCTTCAACGTAAGTAGGACTCATGGACATTGATCTTACTGAGCGATTGGGAGTCATAAATTCATCATCACTCGATGATGCTACAAATGAAAGTTCATCTTCAGATTCATCAGCGTTAGGCAAATAATCACTATCTCTCTGTGAGCTTGATCGATAATTTGGCTGATCAACATTGTCGATATTCGCAGGAACATTAGCCTGATCTTGAGTAATATTTTTCCTAAATATGAAAAATAAAATATATATATATATATATGTTTATCATATTAATTAAAACTACTTAAATTAAACTTCACATGGTGAATGTACAAGTAATAGTCAGCTGCGCCAAAACTAGATGACACATGCACATTAAAGGATGTTTCATCATTTTTCATTGATCCAAACTGTGAGATCTGTCCAAAATAATGATCATGTTCATAACTTGGAGCAATATTCAACTCATTCTGTGCTAAAGACCTATAAAGATAAATAATAATAAAACACTAAAAATAATTTGTTATAACTTTTTAGTAAAAATAACACAAATTAATGAATGTTACCAGTCATTTTCGTCAATAGTTCTGTTCAAATCAAAATCATATCCGCCGGTAAGAATATTTTGATATTGACTCATGCAAGGAAAATCACTAGACTAAGTTACGGGGACCTGAGTTACGGAAACTATCTCTGGGCTTTTACGATTTACTAATTGTGAAAAGACATCATTCGATAAAGGAGAACGACGACAACTTGACCTAGGCTCCTTTAACTTATACTTAAGCACAGTTAGCTTGATTTGATCTACGTAGTTATTCGGAGCCCTCAAAAAGTCACCCAACGAATCGTCATCGTTGATTAGCCATTCCCCAAAATGTACTTGTCCTTGAGCCAAGAATGACGTTGGATATTTTCCAATTATAATCAATTTATAATCGAAACTGTTCAAACCCATCCTTTTATAAAGTGAATGACATAACTTTTTAAATTGAAGATTCAGTGGATACTTGACATTATATTTTGGGGGACAATTATAATGTATGGTGTTTCCATCATAAATAATATCACCATCCCAAAAGAAAGAAACTCTAACTTTTGGTTCCAAAGACATTCTTCGTGATTGAAACTAAGAAAGATAAAGAAATGATGAAAAAATATTAAACATGGTGAAACTCAATGTTCAAGCTCATCTTATATAGTGTTTGCACGAGTTTGGGAGCCAAAAAAAAAAATGGAAAAAAAAATATATCACCTAATTATTTACTTCTCTTTTATGACATGTGACATAAAATCTTATACATTTTGGACTGATAAATTTAAAAAAAATATTAAAAAAATTTCAACTACGGCATTTTTAGTTATTCAGTCCTTGTGTATGAGTGGACACATCAATAATTATACATTCAATTGACAATTTTAGAAAAGAATGTAATTTTTTACTACGTTTTTGTAAAATAAAATTTTTAATTAATCATTTTTTTATTTATAAAAAGTTACTTTTTAATACTATTTATGAAAAAAAAGTCAAAAAAATTGGCTAGGTAGTACTTGAATTAACAAAATCAAACAACTTTTTAAAATTTTTTTTTGGACTAAAAACGTAATTAATAGTTACAATTTTTGAATTGTAATAACAAGGTTCTAATTTGTAAAAGTTATAACTAATTCATAATATTTAAATCATGTTAGTTGGTGGAGTCCTAACAATTTAAGAGACAAATGTAAAGCAAGTGTCTCCCATAGTAAAGTTATTGATTTGGCTGTTGAAATAAAGCTGCTGATGGGACAATACACTATTTTTTTTGAATCTTTGTGTAAAGCGTAATAATTTATTACTTTTTACTAAACTGTTTGTAAAACGTAATAATTTATTACGATTTACAAAATTTTTGATGGGACAATACACTAATTTTTTTGTTTGGATTTTTGAGTAAATTACGTTTTATTAAATTTGCTTTCTAAAAAAAAATATTTTCAACGGTAACAAGTTTCAATTATCCCTCTTCTTATTTACTATCTCTCTTCCTCCATCACTTCATTATCCCTCTTCCTCTATCACTTTCAATTAAAAAAAAAAACTCATTCTATTTCTTCTACTTTATCTACTTATTTCTAACTCCATGAATTATAATAGGAGACTTGTTTGTGCATGTGGGTCTCCTCCAATTGTGAGAATTTCATGGTCGGATGACAATTTCGGACGTAGATTTCTCGGTTGTATGCATTATGATGTATGCAATTTTCATTTTCTATCTTTTTTTTAATGTTTTGTGACAAATAAATTTTATAACTGATTTTTTCATGAATTGTAGTCTCTATTTCGAAGTAGTTGCAACTTTTTTGATTGGTATGATCCAAAATTTCCACGTCAAACCAATATTGTGATCTTGAGTTTGTTGAAAAAGACCAACAAACAACAAAGAGAGTTGAAAGACAAAAGAATGTTAAAACTAATTTTGTGCATTAGTTTGATATGTAATGTGATGATGTTCATTTACGTTTTGTCTCGTTGAATTGAAAATTGATGTTGGTGTATGTAATGATGCATTAGTTCGATAAGATGGTATATTTTGACGGATATAATTATATTTCTTTGGTGATTAAAGCATTATATTTGTTGTACTTCTAATATTTCTTGGTTATTGTTGACTTCTCTATAAGAAGATGATAACTTCTAATATTTATAGTTATATTAGTTGTCGATTTTTAGCCGCTAAGGATTTCATTTTCGATTTAACCGATAAGTAACTAACATCAAAAGAAACTCAATCTTAATTGCAATCAAAATTCAATCCTACTTATATATTTATATATATATGGAGGGTGTAAAAAATAATTTCATATAATCTTATTCATTATCCAATAACCCAATAAAAAATTAAAACCGAATCAATAACCCAATAATTTTTTTATAAAATCATTAAAAAATCGTTAATCCGATAAACATAAATCAATAATATTTTTATCGGTTCAATTTTTATACAATGATAACTTAAATTGTGATTTCTTACTCCATAAATTGTAATAAAAAATGTATTTGTCCATGTGAGTCTCCTCAAAATATTAATCAAAACACTAATCGGTAACTAATATGAAACATTAATCGAAAAAGTAAATTTCATATTTTAACAAAATTTTTTTTTAGAAGAACTAAGAAAATGAGAGATGGGACGGGAGTTTACATTTAAATAAGGTGGTAGGGGCAGGGGTGATTTGGTGGGGGTTGGGGTCGGGGTGTAAACAGAAAGTAAGAGCAAAAAGAGTTACTAATAAAATAAGAAAGAAAACTGATTGAATAGAAGGAAGTGAAAAAATTACACAAAAATTAGAAAATATAAAAAATACTGAAGATACAATAGAACTGGTCGTATTTTCAATAAATAAAAAGAAAATATCTATATTTTCAATAAATAAGATAGAAATAATTAAGAAAAAATTAGAACAATTATATAGTGAAGATCCATTAAAAGGATGAGAAAAACATAAAACTACTATAAAAATTGAATTAATAGATAAAAGTAGCATAATAACTCAAAAACCATTAACATATAATTTTGACGATTTAATTTCATATATACTATTTTCACTTTCTAATTCGTAATCTATATAATATATTTGCATATATTCTGTGGGTAGGGGCGGTTAGGTGGGGTTGGGGGGTTAAATTTATGTGGGTGGGGTGAGGTGGATTAAATTTAAAAATAGAAAAAGTAAATGTGATGTGATGTGGGTAGGACAAACATTGTTTGTAGTTTGTAATAAATTATTACGTTTTTCATGATTTGACATAAAGAAGATGTGACTACACACTATTTTTTTTTGTGGAAAACGTAATAAATTATTACGTTTTACAAACCGCGTTGACCGTTAAGGTAAAAGTGAAAAACGTAATAATTTATTACATTTAGCCTATTTTTGTAACTTTTTAAATAGATGACCTATTTTGATCACTTTTTATATTTTGTGGCTTATTTTTGTTCCAAATTCATAGTTGTCCTAGGTTATAATGAGATCGACAAAGTTTGGGGGTCGTATAGGCAATTACATAGTGGGACAAGTCTAATAAAATCTTTCACTAAAAAAGAGTGCATCCCGCCAAATTAAAGCAACGAAAATCTCTATTAAAGACGATCATGCATCTTATAAGTCGAGACTTCTGATTAGAAATAGAAAAATAATTTATCACTCTATCTGTCTATCATAATTTTTAATGGTTTCGTGAAGGCCCCATACTTCATTATCGTAGTATATATAAATTCTCAAACGTCCACGTTAACATTTTCTAGGTTTAAGTTGTATTCCTTCCATCTTAAAATATTTATGGTGTTTATCTTTTACATACTTTTTAAAGATATATATCAATTAGAAGACTTCTTTCTCGAGTAACTATTTTACCATTCATTTTGTCTTAAGATATTAAATATTTACTCTATCGAGTGTTCATAATCTTTAAGAACAATTATTACTATTAAAAATAATGAAAAAAACCCACACAGTTTTATCTTGAACTTTTGAAATGACAAATAGTTGATCCACACGTACACAAACAAAAATCACAATAAATAATTAGAGACGGAAGAAAATAGTAATTACCAAATAACAACGTTGTTTGTCTTGTTAGTATAATTATCTTGTCCTCATCATTATTTGACCATGTGTACATTGAGACGGAAGAAAATAGTAATTACCAAATAACAACGTTCCATTAACGGTACACGGCTTGAGAGTACATTTTCAAACATCGACCACTACGTACTATGTATGATGATGATCATTATTCATTATCTTTCTTATCTTATTTTCTTTTTTTTTTGGAATAAAGCAGATGAGAATACAATAACAGTTGACTTGACTTAAGACTATTATATTCATGTTGAAATATACTCATATAAAAAATCGTGGAGTAATTTTGACCGTCGTTGTTTTGCACGCTGGTAGGATAAAATATGGAATATACCGATAAAAATTGTAGTAGAGTGATAAGTATTTTTTTTTATCTTAATTAAAATGTTCAAGTTCGAGCTTGGTTAGGGAATCATTTTTGGTACCTCATTATGAGACTTTTCGATACAAATACAAATTAGTTGAGCCCCATTATGAGGTATCACTACAAAAAAAAAGGCAAAATCGACCACAAATTGTGGTCGGAAAAAACCGATCACTAGTGGTCGAATTTTTTATTTTATTTTAACAAGCGACCACAAGTGGTAGCTTTTTTATTTTAAAAAATCAAAATAATTATTAAAATAATTTTAGTATTAATTATTATTTATTTTGCAAATGAAAAAAATAAAAAAACATTTTTTTTTTTTTTTTTTAAAAAAAAACCGACCACTTGTGGTCGGTTTTTTGAAAAAAATAATAATTAAAAAATATATAAAAAACCGACCACAAGTGGTCGGTTTTTTGATTATTTTTTAATTATTTTTTTCAAAAAACCGACCACTTTTTTGAAAAAAATAATTAAAAAATATGTATATATATATATATATATATATATTTTTTTTTTAAAATCGACCACTTATGGACGTTTTTTTTTCTTTTTTAAAGAAGCGACCACAAGTGGTCGCTTTTATATTTTAAAAAATTATAATAATTAATTAAATAATTTTATTATTAATTATTATTTATTTTTCAAATAAAAATTTTAAAAATAATACAAAGGTTTTTTTTTTTCTTTTAAAAAGCAACCACAAATGGTCGATTTTATATCTTAAACTAGTGAGAAGAAGCCCGTGCAAAGCATGGGCCCAACATCTATTATAAATTAATATTATAATAATAATCATATCAATTAATGTGACATTTTTTGAATTTTAAAAATTAAATAAATTTATTTTGTTAAGTAATTTTTGCATATATTCTTAAAAATTATTAAATTATCAATTATTATGATTTATTATTCAAACATAAATTTTATTTCAAAAATTTAATTCACGATCAAAATTAAACTCTACAAATGTATAAATTAATAAAGAGCCTGAAAAATCAAATTCGATGGGCCTTTATTACTGTTTTTCAGATAACACGGGCTCAGTATATGTTATTTTTTGATATCAAACAATGTGATCCAAATAGAATTTAGATAATCAATCATACTTTTAATACGTTTTTAGATATTTTAAGTTGTTAACTATTGTAGTTTATAGTATTTTTTTTTGTTTTCAAATAATATATGTTACTCTCCTTGTCCAAACTTTTGTGGTGTTGATAGTCAATTATATTTTAAAAATAATTTAAGTTTTTAATTATTGTGATTTATTATACTATTCTTCTATTTCAATTTAAATGCCATTGATATAATTTTAAGAGTCAACTAAATATTTCATATCTTTTAAAAATTTTCAAGTTGTTAATTATTGTGATTTATAATATTTTTTACGTACTTTTTGAAATATATAACACATTATTTTTACTTTTAGATATTTTAAGTTGTTAACTATTGTAATTTATAATACTTTTTATGTAATTGTCAAATAATATATGTTACTCTCCTTGTCCAAAATTTTGTGGCATTGATAGTCAATTGCATATTTTAAATAATCTAAGTTTTTAATTATTGTGGTTTATAAAACTTTTCCTTATATTCCAATTTAAGTGGCACAATGCTTAGACTATAATAATTAATTAGAGGTGATATAGTAAAATTACGATTGAAGCAAAGGAACAAACATATGTCTTAAATTATTCACAATAACTAATACCAAGTGAAATAACAAAATTACTACAAAAGTACGTGTGATTTTTCTTTTAAAAAATGGGCCTCATATAAGACGTGAAGTTAATTTGAAACATCAAAAATTAACTTATTATTTTATATCTATTTTATTTTATTATTAAATATATATTTTTGTAATATTTAGATGATTTATAATAATTAATTAGGATGATATTTAGTAAAATTACGATTGAAACAGTTGAAGCAGACATATCATATATGTGTGTGTATGTATAGGTATATATATAGATATATATAGTATATACATATAATATAGTGAACGTATATTAATGACATAAGATAAACCAACCGATAATTCAACTGAGTATTTGTGAATTACGTTACGTTGTATATTATTATGGGGTAGTAAAATCGGGTATGTAATGTATATAGTATGTATTTGAATGGTGATAGCCAATTGAATATATTTATATATATACGTATATCTTGTGTAGTGATGAAATAGATATGTAATGCATCGTTATCATATATTATTATTATTATTATTTATTATTATTTATAATTATTTATGGTTTACTATTATTATTATTATTATATTTTTTTTTTATTATTATTATTCCTACTATTATTTAAATAGCAGCCTAAATTAAGATACTTTGCATAATTTATTCCCCTTTTAATCCAATTTATTCAATTTCTTACGATTTTAGCCTAATTGTATTTACTCCATTACAATTATAGCCTAAATCAGACTCAATCTATTTTTTATTCTCAATTCTAACCCAATTCTTAGACTTTGAAATCTCAACCGTTGATCAAAATTGATCTAAAGGTTGAGATCAAAAGCCTTTCTTTTCCCTTTTAAAGACAAAAATCAACCCCCAAACCCTAATCTCTTCATAACAACCCCCCCTTCTCTCATCTCTCCCTTTTCTCTCTCTATCTCTCTTCTCTCTAAAAAATCCTACGACAAAATTATCAAAGCTGCCTTTCCCATCGCCGATCGTCCCTCTCCTCCGTTAGCGCCTCCTCCGCCGCCTTTCCCTTGCCAGCACCGCCACTGCACCAGCCATGGACGCCGACCTCACCTCTACTGCCAGCCACTGGCGAAGCCACCCCTCCAGCCGCCGCGTCGTCATCTCCACCATCCACCGCCAGCAGCCAGCCCCACGCCGACGAAACAGATCCAAGGCCCCCGCCGGACCAGCCCCAACGTCAACCCCTCTCCGTCAGGTTCTATGAGTTTAACTGAATCCATTATTTTTTACTTATACTACATATACATATGCAAAAAAAAATATGTGAAAAATATTTGTACATATAGTAAGATTTCAAGCATTTTGAACCTACTTACTAGATCCTGAATTCGGAAGTATAAAAGATAATCTGAAGACTTACCTTTAAGTGCAGTGGTAAAAGAATAAGTAGATGGATCAATTTCATCTATAAAAAGGAATAAAACTTTATTATAAAATAGTAATGAAACAATGATGAGGCGGGGCAATGAGAGAAGTAGCTTTATTACCTCTTAAGGTGTATCCAGGGGAAAAACAATACTAGAAATGGGAATATTTGATCTAAAAGATTTTGCATCTTCTCTGAAACTTCTACTATAAGAAGCTGAAAATCTTCTTGAATTTGTGTTTTCTCTGCTAATTTTAGCCTTAAGACCCATTCTCTAAGGTTAAAATCTCTATCATTTTGCTTTCTTGAATTTTCAATAGGTGATTATGCCATGCTAGTTTCAAGTTTCATTATGGTTTTGACTTTAAAATGTTGTTCACTTTTTTAAATAGAAGGGCAAATAAAGAGGATATATAAATTTCAAAAGAAACTGGTACATGGTATATGCACTTAAATATTAAATACATTATATGGTACAAATATTGTGAGATTTAAGAAATTGGAAGAAGATTAAGCCTTAGACTTAGACTTGGAATTTAAAAGAATACATGAGTTTTGGCCTATAAATTGCGTTTAAGGTAGAAAGTTGATTATAAAGTTGGATTCCTTTGCTTATAAATAATATACATTTGATAGATCGTGAAAGTTCTGGGGCGTGGAAGAAAGGAAAGACTTTTGCGAATTAGCTTGCTTATCTTGGATTCTTCGGTTGAGGTAGGTTATGGTTTAATTGAAAAAGTGAAGTGAGTTAGTGAGTTGAAAATATTTTAAGTGTAGTTATTTGAAAGGTGGACTTGTGTTTTGAATATAGTTAAGTGTGGTCACTTAACAAGTGAGTTAGTGAGTCGAAAATGTGTAAGTGTAGGTACTTGAAATGTGGACTTGTGTTTTCAATATAGTTAAGTGTGGTCACTTGAGAAGTAAGTTAGTGACTTCAAAATGTTTAAGTATAGTTACTTGAAAGTTGGACTTGTGTTTTGAATATAGTTAAGTGTGGTCACTTAAAAAATGAATTAGAGACTTAAAAATGTTTTAGTGTAGGTACTTGAAATGTGAACTTGTGTTTTGAATTTAATTAATTGTGATCTCTTGAGAAGTGCATTAGTGAGTCGAAAATGTTTAAGTGTAGTTACTTGAAAGGTGGACTTGTGTTTTGAATATAGTTAAGTGTGGTCACTTGAGAAGTGAGTTAGTGACTTCAAAATATTTAAGTGTAGGTAACTTGTGAAGTGAGTTAGTGACTTAGAAATATGAACTTTTCATTTTGAATTTAGTTTAGTTTGGTAACTTGTGAAGTGACTTGATAATGTTTAGGTGTAGGTACTTGAAATGTGAACTTTTCATTTTGAATTAAGTTTAGTTTGGTAACTTGTGAAGTGAATTAGTGACTTGAAATGTTTAGGTGTAGGTACTTGAAATGTGAACTTTTCATTTTGAATTTAGTTTAGTTTGAAAACTTATGAAGTGACTTGAAAATGTTTAGGTGTAGGTATTTGAAATGTGAACTTTTCATTTTGAATTTAGTTTAGTTTGGTAACTTGGAAAGTGACTTGAAAATGTTTAGGTGTAGGTACTTGAAATGTGAACTTTTCATTTTTAATTTAGTTTAGTTTGGTAACTTGTGAAGTGAATTAGTGACTTGAAATGTTTAGGTGTAGGTACTTGAAATGTGAACTTTTCATTTTGAATTTAGTTTACATTGGTAACTTGAAAATGTTTAGGTACTTGAATTATGGATTAGTGACTTTTGTTTTGAATTTAGGTACTTGAAATGTGAACTTGCGTTTTGATTTTAGTAAACTGTGGTCACTTGACAAGCGAATTAGTTACGTCAAAATGTTTAAGTGTAGGTACTTTAAACGTGAACTTTTCCTTTTGAATTTAGTTTAGTTTGGTAACTTGTGAAGTGAATTAGTGACTTGAAAGGTGTAGGTATTTAAAATGTGAACTTTTGTGACTTGGAACTAATTATTTGAATGTGATTGATTATGTGGATGGAACCTGATTACAGCTGGATATATCAACACGAAATATTGATAATAGAATGGGTGAGGCTGAGAATGAAGATGCAGATGATAGGTTGTTGTTTTTAGTTTTTTGTATGTTTTATAGTTTGGATTTGTAACCTCAATAAATTTTGTAAATAATTTGATTTTTAATGTTGTATTCTTATGGTGGTTGGTTGATTGTATATTAAATGATTGGTGGGCTGTATTGTAAATAATTTGATTTGATTTTTAATGTTTGTAAATGATGGGTGGGCTGTATTGTAAATAATTTGATTTTTAATAGTTGTATTTTGAAAATTTTCAATATTTTTTTTATAAAATTATCAAAAAAAATCGACCACATGTTGTAGGTTTTTTTGAAATTTTTTACAAAAAACCGACCACATGTGGTAGGTTTTTTTGAAAATTTTACAAAAAACCTACCACATGTGGTAGTTTTTTCTGAATTTTTTTACAAAAAACCTAACACATGTGGTCGGTTTTAAATTATATTAGTAAATTAATTTAATTAAAAACCGACTACATGTGGTCGGTTTTTAATTAAAATTAATAAATTAATTTAATAAAAAACGATCACTTGTGGTCGTTTTTTTCCCTAAAATTATTTTTTCAATTTTAATAAAATAATAATGAATTTTAAAAATAAATATATATATTTTAAAAAATCTACCACATGTGGTCGGTTTTTAAAAAGCCACCACTACTTTTCCGACCACAAATTTTGGTCGGTTTTGTGGTCGAAAATTGGGGAAGACCGACCACTTGTGGTCGGTTTGTGTGGTCGGTTTTCTTTTTTTTTTAGTAGTGTATTACTTAGTATTGGGATTATTTATCCTACCATTTATGACATAATGATTGGATAAGTTATCCAATACATGGAGGATAACTAATTTTAGGATAGCTAATCCCGAGATTAATTATCTCGAATAAGTCTTTCCCAACCAAACAACCCCGTAGTGTCTTGTTCTAGTAGTTTTGGCGATGTTTGTTGCTTTGGGTAGATCGATTGTAATATTATTTTTTGATAGTCACTACCTATTGTTTCTTGTTCTTATATTAAGTCTCTTTTAGGCTATTTTTGTATTGAGGAGGAGATCTTGCGAAAACAACCTCTGAAACACCCTGGGTTCCTGAACATTAGAAAATTTCCTGGATTTCTGGTTTCTAGTCCAGGTACAACTTGTGGGTACCAATCGTACCCTGGGGTACGAGTGGTATGCCTTGGTCGTATGCTGACCAGTGTTGGTTGGTGGGATGGAGTTAGTTACTGGAATGGACACGACTTGGGATGGTACGAGTCGTATGGTTGGATACGGGTCATTTGGTTTTGTTTTTCCCTTAACTTAATCTTAGACTTAGTAACTTAATTTCGATCTGAGTACGAGTGGCTTGCCATGAGCCATGAGCCAGGGTACGAGTCATACCATGAACTCGTATGGTGGACAGTGTTCAATCCTCTTGGGATTCTATTATGCCAGGGGTACGGGTCGAGGGTACTAGTCGTATACTTGGATACAACATGGTTTGGGGTGAGTCGTACCTTGGACAGTGTTGGATCCAAAGGAGGTGGCCTTGGGTACGAGTGGTGGGTACCACTCGTATTGGAGGGTACGACTGGTATGGATAGTTATATCCCTCTGATGGGATTTAGCTACTTTTAAGTGGGGGCAATTTGGACATTTTCCACTTAACCTAATAAGGCTTCATGACTTATAAACCACTTGGGAGGCTATTTACCCTATTTTTCTATCATTTAACACTTAGAAACTTCTCTTAAACACTCTATAATTCTCTCTAAGGCTTTTGGGTAAATGAAGGCTAGGGTTTCACTAAGGTGGACTATTGTTGGACTTTTAATGAAAACTATTGCATGGTATGGTTTGGTAATGGAACCCTAAATAGTTTAAATGGTTTGGAATAGTTAAATGGAATGTTTTGGTTAAATAAACACACTTGTGGGGTGCAATTGAATCCTCAAGTAATCATAATAATGGAACACTTATGGGGTACATGGGACTCACCCAAGTTAACTTGGTAATGTGATCTATGGGTACATGTGAGTCCCTTGATCTCATAAGGTTGGCTAAGGAAAATACTTAAAAGTTATAATCGATATGACGATACTACTAATCATAGCCTTGGTTTATAATAAATTGGTTGGATGGAAAATGGTTTTAATTGGGCAAGGATAGCGGGGTGTGATAGCTAACTGTGAAGGTGGGAGTCCAACAGATGAACAACGAAAACTCATGTTTGCCGACATAAGGGGTTGGTCATGGCGACCATATATATGATAATCATGAGCTACACGAGAATCCTCTAAGTACACTGTACATATATATCATGGAGAGTGAAGGGTACTTGGGAATCCCCTACTCTTATGGTATCTCCGATTCGTGTGGCTACACGTATCGGGGACCGTTCAGGGGGTTACACTGGACCAATTTATCCCTTGATTTGTTAAGGATGATTAAGCTTCACATACCCAGGTTAATGGTTTAATGCATGCTAAACCCGATTCCTTTTCCCGGCATGGTTATATATATGTATGGTTTGTATGCATATAGTTGGTTTACTTGGTTTTACTGGATGACATTATTTTATCCTTATCCTGAGTTCATGTTAGAGTTCACCTGCTAACCCATCTTCGAGCGACTGTATCCCCACATGATACAGAAATGGGCCATTCTACTTCTCATGTTAGCTATTAAACATTCAGGATCAGCTATTGGATTGAAGTGATGAGCTTTCATCTTTCGAAAGGCTCCATTTCATAGATATTTTCATTGACTTTGGTTTATTTATAGATATTGGTTTTGGCTATGGTTGGGGGCATGTCCCAACCAGATATTGTTTTTTTTTTTGGTTAGAGACTTTTGTGGAACTACTATAGGTTGGTATGAGCGGGATCAGTATTGGTGTCAGCCTTAGTATTGGCATAGGTATTAGGGATGACACCTTTGGACGGTATTATTGATTGTTCCATCCTTTTATGTTGTGTTATAGAACTTGGTTTGGTTATTATTTGGTTGTCGGTCTATGGCTTGGTTGGGTTACCAGATGGGTTAGGATGGTAGGACTCGATTAAATCTATCTCGGTTATAGACCTATCCCAGAGTCTGAAATTGGATAGTTACGTTATCTTGTTAAATGTTTAGAATTCATCCAACTCAGGGAAGGTAACTGGAGGTTGGGTAACGGGGGTGGTCTCTAGTCCTGGTCGTACTTGGGACGCCCATTACAATAAGACCCCGGGTCGGGTCGTGTCAAGTTGGTATCAGAGCTTTAGGTTCATGGTCAATTGGGAGTCCACAAAGCCATGTCTACTAGAGTCTCTTTTAGGGGTATATAGCGCACCACACTCATAAGAGGGAGACTACAAGGCATTTAGGAACATTTCACTTTCTTGGTATTCTATTTTTAAGATTGGAGTCCAAGTCTTGGAATTCTTTCTAATCCTTGTTTGTTTGGTTTTCAGATCATGCCTCATCGATCTGGAAAACAAGAAAATTCTTCTGTCCCATCTAGGGATGATGTTGATAGACTATACTCGACATCTGGAGTTCATACTCGGTCCAGGGGTCCTATCTCTAAAGGTTCTGGAGTTCCACCTGTTGCTACTAGTCCTTTCCAGGTTGAGGTGACTAATGTAAAATTTCGTCAATTGATTCATACTCTTGCTTAGTTGGTTGCTTTTTAGGCTGAGCGGGATGCATCTGGTGTTCTATCTGCGGAGGCCACAAGGGTTGGCCAGTTCATGAAGATAAATTCTCCTACTTTTACTGGTGTAAAGGTGGAGGAGGATTCTCTAGGCTTTTTGGATGAGATGGAGGAAATATTTAGAGTGATGCAGGATACTAATATGGAAGGGGTGAACTTTGCAGCTTATTAACTCAAGAAAGTTGCATACCAGTGATATGAGGAGTGGGATAGAGATAGGGATAGGGGTGATGACGAGAAGTTGCCTTTATGAGAGGCCTTTTCTAATGCCTTCTTGGACCGCTTCTTTCCTCAGGAGCCGAGGGAAGTGAAGATGGAGGAGTTTTTGAATCTCAAGCAATGGAAAATATTTGTCAAAGAATATGCCTTGAAATTTCATCAGTTATCCAGCTATGCTCCAGATTTAGTGTCAGATATAAGGTCTAGGATGAGAAAGTTCACTTCTGGACTGTCTCGGGATTTGATCCTAGAAAGCAAGACTGCTATGCTAATTAAGGATATGGATATTTTGAGGTTAGTTATTCATATACAACAAGTGGAGAAAGAAAAGAGGAAACAGGCGAAGTTCGAGAAAAGATAGGGTAAGACGAGCAGGTTCTTTAAGCAGGAAGGTGCTCAACAACAGGGTGGTCAGGATGGCGGTAAATAGAAAAAGAAGAAGTGAGGGATTTCTGGTTCCTTCTTCACAGTTAATGCTTCCTACCTAAAGTAGTAAGGTGACAGGCGTCAGCAGGGTGGCGATAATTTTTGGGGACAGGGTGCCCAATCTCAGGCGAGTGGGGCTTAATCTGCTTTATCATACATTTTTTTCCAATTCTATGGCCGTCTTCATCTGGGATTTTGCGATGAAGAAGGGGCATGTGTTTTAAGTGTGGCCATCAAGGTCATATGCTCAAAAATTATTCGATTGGAAAGGGTGCTTCGGGAGCAGTCAAGGCTCCGATTACTTCATCTTCTGCTCCTACATGTAATGGTGCTGCTTCTGCTTCTGCTCCTACTTCTGGTACCGACATAGGCCAGAATAGGTTATATGCTCTTACGTCTCAATAGAAGTTTGAGGCATCACCTGATTTTATGGCTAGTGCATTACAACTCTTTTCTCGTGACGTGTATTGTTTGCTTGATTCGGGGTCCACTCTTTCTTATGTGACCCCATTTGTGTCTATGTGTATTGATTTTAGTCCTGAGGTTGTTTCAGATCTTTTTTGGGTTTCTACCCCTCTAGATAACTCGGTTATTGCTAAGAAAGTCTATAAGGGGTGTGTGGTTTCTGTTGGTGGGAACCAGACCTTGGTGGATCTATTTAAACTGGATTTGGTGGATTTTGATGTAATTCTGGGGATGGATTGGTTACACTCTTGTTACGCGTCCTTGGATTGTCGGACTCGTAAGGTTGTCTTTAGGTTCCCTGGTGAATCGATTATAGAGTGGGAGGGTGTTTCCCTAGCTCCTAGGGGGAGGTTTATTTCTGATCTTAAAGCTCGGAGATTGTTCTCCAAGGGGTGTCTTTATTACTTGGTCCAGGTTAAAAATTCTAATTCGAAAGGTCCCTCTTTGCATTCAGTTCTAGTGATAAATGAGTCACCTGAGGTCTTCTTGAACGATCTTCCTGGTGTTTCTACGGATAGGGAAATCGAGTTTGGTATTGATCTGGTTCTGAACACTCATCCAATATCTATTCCTTCTTATAGAATGGATCCAGCTGAGTTGAGGGAACTTCAGGAGCAACTTAAAATTTTTTTGGATAAGAGGTTTATTCGTCTTAGTGTATCCCCGTGGGGTGCACCGGTATTGTTTGTGCGCAAGAAGGATGGTTCCTTTTGGAAGTGCATTGACGGCTTTTCATACTCGGTATGGGTACTTTGAGTTCTGTGTTATGTCATTCGGTTTGACTAATGCCCCGATGATATTTATGGATTTGATGAACAGGGTATTCAGGCAGTTTCTGGATCTTTTTGTCATTGTGTTTATTGATGATATCTTGGTGTATTCTAAGAGTGAGGTGATCATGGTAATCACCTCCATGTTGTGTTGCAGACCTTGAAGGAACAACAGTTGTATCCTAAGTTTTCTAAGTGTGAGTTTTAGTTGAACGCTGTAACTTTCTTATGTCATATTATTTCTAGTGAGGGGGTCATGGTGGATCCACAAAAGGTTGCATCAGTTAAAAGATGGCCTAGACCTACGACTCTAACTAATATTCAGAGCTTCTTGGGTTTGGCTGGGTATTATCGATGGTTTGTGGAAGGTTTCTCGATGGTATCTTCCCCATTGACTAGGTTAACTCAGAAGAAGGTAAAGTTTTCTCAGTCGAATGCGTGTGAGGGGAGTTTTGAGAAGCTTAAAAATAAGCTGACTTCGGCTTTGGTTTTGACATTGCCTGAAGGTAATAAGGGGTTTATGGTTTATTGTGATGCATCTAGGGTGGGGCTTGGTTGCATTTTGATGCAACATAGGAAGGTGATTGCTTACGCTTCCAGTCAGTTGAAGAGGCATAGGAGAAATTATCCTACTCATGATTTAGAGCTTTTAACGGTGGTTTTTGCTTTAAAAATATGTAGGCATTATTTGTATGGTGTTCATGTGGAGATCTTTTTTGATCTTAAGAGTATAGTATGTGTTCACCTAGAAGAGCTTAATCTCAGGAAGAGAAGGTGGCTTGAGCTTCTCAAGGATTATGATATGAGTCTTTACTATCATCCAAGTAAGGCTAATATGGTTGTTGATGCACTTAGCAGGTTATCCATTGGGAGTTTAGCTCATGTGGATAAGGAGAAGCGGAAATTGGTGAAGGATATTCACCGCTTGGCTAATCTTGGAGTTCATGTTTTGGACTCCGAAGATAATGGTGTGAGGTACAAGAAGTGGTTTGGTCGTCTCTTGGTGCAGAGATTAAGGAGAAACAAATTCTAGATCTTATTTTTATGAAAATCAAGAGTGATGTTGGTGGGAGAAAGGTAATGGTATTTGACATCAGTGGTGATGGTACTTTACGGTGCCAAGAAAGGTTGTGTGTTCCTGAAGGTGACGATTTATGACAAAGGATTTTGGCTGAGGCATATGAATCATGCTATGTTGTACATCCCGACTCGATGAAGATGTATCATGATCTCAAGGAGAAATATTGGTGGAATGGGATGGAAATGGATATGGTGATTTTGTGGCAAAATGCATGGTGTGTCAATAAGTTAAAGTTGAGCATATGAGGCCTGGAGGGTTGTATCAAGAAATTGATTTGCCTGAATGGAAATAGGAGGTGATCAATATGGATTTTGTTACCAGTCTTCCTCGGTTGCGAAACCAATTTGATTCAGTTTGGATCATTGTGGATACGATGACAAAGTCTGCTCACTTCTTGCCAGTAAGAACTTTCTTTTTGGTAGAGAATTGTGCGAAGTTTTATCTTCAGGAGGTTGTAAAGCTGCATGGAGTACCTATTTCAATTATCTCTATGTGTGGTATGCAGTTTTCATCTCATTTATGGCGGTTTTTCCAGAAAGGGTTGGGTACTAAGGTTAGTCTGAGTACTGCTTTTCACCGCAGTCAGATGGGCAGGCAGAGAGGACCATTTAGACATTAAAGAATATGCTTCGGGCATGTGTGATTGATTATGGTGGTAATTGGGTTGAGCATCTACCTTTGGTAGAGTTTTCTTACAATAATAGCTATCATTCTAGTATTGGTATGGCCCCTTTTGAGGCATTGTATGGTAGGAGGTGTAGATCTCCTATTGGTTGGTTTGAGCTTGGTGAGGCGAATATGTTTGGTCCAGATTTGGTTCATTAGGCTATGAAAAAGGTGAATGTGATTTACGAAAGGCTTAAGTCTTCCCAAAGTCACCAAAAGTCCTATATGAATGTGAGGCATAGAGACTTGGAGTTTGACATTGGGGTTAGAGTATTCCTCAAGTTGTCTCCCATAAAGGGAGTAAAACGATTTGGAAAGAAAGGAAAACTGAGTCTCTGGTATGTTGGTCCTTATGTGGTTTTGTGGAGGGTTGGTAAAGTTGCTTATGAATTGGAGTTGCCTTCCATCTTGAACTCCGCTCATCCGGTATTTCATGTCTCTATGTTGAAGAAGTGTCTTGGTGATCCTTCTTCGATTGTTTCTTTGGAAGGTTTGGGTATCATGGATTATTTATTTTATGAGGAGATCCTGGTGAAGATATTGGATCAGCAGGTTTATTGATCGCGGACCAAGAAAGTGGCCCCGATTAAGGTTTTATGGTAGAACCACAAGGTGTAAGAGGCTACATGAGAAGTAAAAGCGGACATAAAGTCCAAGTATCCGCATTTGTTGTCTGCTCCGGATACTCGTGCGGAATGTATGTGTTCTTTAACATATTTTTATTTTTTGAGTTTGTTAAAGAAAAGGTTGATGTCCTTGTATCTTTGTTTTCTGTCTTAAAGGTAAGATTAGAGGCATCTAAGGGGTGTAAGTCATGCATGTACTACCTTTTCGATCATTCGGGGACGAATGTTCCTAGTGGGGGAGACTGAAACACCTTGGGTTCTTTAACCTTAGAAAATTTCCTGGATTTTTAGTTTCTGGACCAGGTACGACTTGTGGGTGCCAACCCTGGGGTATGAGTGGTATTCTTTGGTTGTATGCTAACCAGTGTTGGTTCGTGAGATGGAGTTGGTTACTGGAATGGATACGACTTTGGATGGTATGAGTCGTATGGTTGGATACAGGTAATTTGGTTTGGTTTTTCCCTTATCTTAATCTTAGACTTAGTAACTTAAGTTGGATTTGAGTACGAGTGGCTCACCATGAGCCATGACCCAGCGTTTGAGTCGTACCATGGACTCTTATGGTGGCCAATGTTCAATCTTTTTGGGATTCTCTTCTTCTAGGGGTACGGGTCAAGGGTAATAGTCGGATACTTGGATACGACATGGTTTGGGGTGAGTCATACCTTGGATAGTATTAAGTCAAAGGGAGATGGCCTTGGGTACGAGTGGTGGGTACCACTCGTATTGAAGGGTACGACTAGTATGGATAGTCGTATCCCTCTGACAGGATTTAGGTACTTTTAAGTGGGGGAAATTTGGACATTTCTCCACTTAACCTAATAAGGCCCCATGACTTCTAAACTACTTGGGAGGCTATTTACCATATTATTCTATCATTTAACACTTATAAATTTCTCTTAAACACTCTATAATTCTCTCTAAGACTTTTGGGCAAAGGAAGGTTAGGGTTTCACTAAGGTGGTCTAATTGGAGCTTGTGTTGGTGATTTCTCTTTATCATCTCCTTTGTTTAAGGCATGTTCTCTTCCTCAATTTTAGTTCTAACTAAAGGCATGGTTTTATACATTGTTTTCATGGCATGATTATTGTATGGTTTTGGTTTTCCAATATCTATTGGGGCTTTTGGTTATAAATGGTTGGTTATGGTTTTCCCATGTTTTAATTATGTATTTACAATGTTTTAATGGTGGTTTGGATACTTGGTTTTATGGGAATCATTAATTGATAATTAGAATTGGTTTGGAAAACACTATGCCCCCAATTTGTTTGATAAAATGTCTATGAGAATGCTTTTACTATATTGTTGGACTTTTAATGAAAACTATTGCATGGTATGGTTTGGTAATGGAACCCTAAATGGTTTGGAATGGTTAAATGGAATGGTTTTGTTAAAAAAACACACTTGTGGTGTACAATGGAATCCCCCAAGTAATCATAATAATGGAACACTTGTGGGGTACATGGGACTCCCCCAAGTTAACTTGGTAATGTGATCTATCGATAGTACATAGGAGTCCCTTGATCTTTTAAGGTTGGATAAGGACAATACTTGCAAGTTATAGTCAGTATGACTATACCACTAATCATAGACTTGGATAATAATGAATTGGTTGGATGAAAAATGGTTTTAATTGGGTAAGGATGGCGGGGTGTGTTAGCTAACCGTGAAGGTAAAAATCCAACGGATGAACACTGGAAACTCATATTTACTGACATGAGGGGTTGGTCATGGTGATCATATATATGATACTTATGAGGTACGCGAGAGTCCTCTAAGTACACTGTACATATGTATCATGGAGAACAAAGGGTACTTAGGAATCCTCTACTCTTATAGTATCTCCGATTTGTACGACTACACGTATCGAGTCCTGTTCAGGGGGTTACACTGGACCCATCTAGCCCATGGGTAGTTAAGGACGGTTAAGCTTCACATACCCAGGTTAGTAGTTTTAATGCATGCTAAACCCGATTCCCGTTCCTGGCATGGTTATATATATGTATGGTTTGTATGCATATTACGAGTTTACTTGGTTTTACTGGAGGGCATTATTTTATCCTTATAATGAGTTCATGCTAGATTTTACCTGCTAACCCTTCTTTGGGTAGCTGTATCCCCACGTGATGCAGGAATAAGCCGTTCTACACCTTCTGCTTAGCTATCGGACATTCGGGATTAACTATTGGATTGAGGAAGTGAGCTTCCATCTTTCGGAAGGCTCCATTTCATGGATATTTTCTTACACTTTGGTTTATTTATGGATATTGGTTTTCGCTATGATTGGGGGTATGTACCAATCGGATATTGGTTTTCTTTTGGTTAGATGCTTTTGTAAACTACTATGGGTTGATATGGGCAGGATCAGTATTGATATCAGCCTTAGTATTAATATTGGTATTGGGGCTGACACCCTTGGATGGTATTGTTGGTTGTTCCACCCTCTTATGTTATGTTATGGAACTTGGTTTGATTATTATTTGGTTTTCGGTCTATGGTTTGACTGGTTTATCTGTAATGCCCCGAAAATACACCCTGGACGCCACAGGTGTTGAACCACAAGCAATCCCAAGCTAACCCATGAACTGGCATACTGTTAAGCAGTTAATGTAATATGTATAAAATAGTTGAGTTGACTGTGCGAAAACATAATCATGACATAATCTGAATAAATACAATAGTGATAAAGCTTCCAATATGATAAAATGAGAAAAAAAACTGAATTAACATGGCTGACTCTGACTGACATCTATGAAGCCTCTACTATATTGACTATAGGTAGTTGGGACATGCTTCCAACTACCACTAATCAATACATATGGAAAATAAATAAAATGTACATGAACTAAAGCAGAGTCACCCTCTATTGGCAGGTGCTTTGGTGAGTTATGTTTCAACCCTCAACTGGCAGGTTAACATCTCAAACCTATGCTGGCTACGTAGTTATGAAACACAAGTATTGCTACTAAGAGCTACACCCTTAACTGGCAGGTGAGCCCACATCCCTGGGTTTGCTCGATGCTAAATCCTACTCCCAACTAAACTAACACAAATTACTAACTGGTGCATGCACTGATAACTAATAACTGATAAACTCAGTTCATGGTATTCTAAAAATAATAGTGCATACGGATTCTGAGGTAATTATTAATGAGTAAATTGATACTGGAACTAAAATTGGACTAAGCTAAGCTTAATTGGACTCACAACTAACCATATTACTGACGGAATAATTTTGATATGGTATAACTGAAATCATTCTGTAGATACTAAAAACTAGGTAAACAGCTAAATTTCGGGTATTCAAAACCCCCAGGACTTGATAACAATAACAACAGGACATACTAAAGCTTCGGTACATAATAAGTAGTCAATATTCAAAACCCAATCATTAGGGCATTTCATCAAACACTTGGGAATTATGATCTTGAACATAAGAATGTCTTAAACATGGGAGCATAGCATGATTACATGACTAAGATCATGAATTAGGGGATTTGCATAAAATTCACTAGGAATAGAACATTGGAGTTTCATCAAAACATGCAAGGATCATAGATTGAACATAAGAATATCTTAAACATGAGGGAACAATAGAGTTACATGGCAAAGTTCATAACTTGGGGATTCATCTTGAAAATGATTGAATATGATATAGGAATTTCATCAAACATGTGGAGACCCTAAACTTTTGCATGAGAATGAGCAAGCATGAGAAAATATCATGGCTACACGGATCAATTCACAACTTAGGGATTTGATATGAAGATCATAACATTAAAAATATGTAGTGGCTCATTTCGATTAAAAACACATATACTCTTAACTTGAAATCAAATACATGAGAATCATGAGATAAAAATGAGAGTAGTTAAACCATGAAAACCACATAAATTTCAATATTAAAAACATGGATTAAGGATTTAACATGTGAAAATCACCATTCGAACATATCAAGGCAATTTCAATAGAAGCCATTTGCAAACATGATACATAATCGAAATTCATGGAGGTTTCATAGATATAATTCATATTAACATGTAAAGATCATAACTTTGAACTTAAAATGGGTTTTGGGCTCTATGGGTGAAAGGAGACCCATGGATGAACTCCCACATACCTTAAAACTTTAAATAAAAAAGAAGAAAAAAAATCTTAAAAGATTTCTCTAATTGGGATACTTTGATTCTTGATTGTTCTTGAAGAGGAGGTGATGGAATGAATGCTCTTGAAGGGGATTGATTAGGGTTTGTTCTTGAGAGTAAAATAGGATAATGAGAGAAAATAATGCCCTAATGGAGGATTACAATTATGTTTTTATGACCAGGGTTGAGGTGGAAAAAGACCTAATTGCCCCTCATTCATTTAACCAAAAATTCATAACCCGGATTGTGGTTTGAAGGCTCACCGCGACGCAGTATAATCATGGTGGCTTATTGTCTCACACGAAAAATGCCATAACTTTTCACTCAGGTATCGGATTAAGGCAAAATTGGTATCGTTGGAAAGCTAATTCAACTATCTACAATTTGGTGGGTCTTGAGCTGAAAAATTCTACATAAATCAAAAGTTATATACTTTCAAAGTTGACCCTTGTAGAGCTGAATACCAAACATTGAATGAATCAAAGGATCTTAGCTCAACTTTACTCTAAGTGATTTCTATGAACATTCTTCCCCTAATAAGCACCTCACACACTAGGATAAAGATCATGACACATGCATTCAAATTATGAATCAAGAACATGATGAATACACCTTCACCGCGGTGCGATGAGTGTCTCATTGCTATTCCTGGTGCGACACGGTGGAACCGCGTTGAGCTGCTGGAATTGAAATCCAAACATGACCCAATCCTTGTTCAAAAAATCCAAAACTTACCCGAGACATGCTTCTTACACTCCTAACTATGAATTAGCTCAAAAACTAACGTCTCGGGGTCGTAAAGACCAAAATAAAAATCCTCGAAGTTTAGGGGTCTTGAAAATGGCTAAGTCTCCAACACTTAGTGAAAATTTCAAAACTTAAACCCCTTAAGTATTCAATTAAGAGCTGAATCAAGCTAGGATTAGTGCAGGGTATTACAATATCTCCCCCTTAGGAACATTCATCCTCGAATAAGACTGGTTGTACTGAAAGTACTGTACTAAGGTAACTGAGATCATTTACTGAACTTGCATGACTTGGAACATGAATGCATAAATGAGTCTGAAACATGATACATAAAATGAATATCATGAACTAAACTGATTCCTTGAATACATGTAATGCCATGAGAATGGTTATAAGGTTGAGATAGAAATGAGAGAGTCAACTTATTAGTAACCATTACTCTAGGATAAATCTGATTTTATGAAGAAAAAATGAGAGGTTTAGGACATAAAAACTCAGGGGATAATATTATCTCCCCATTGGGATCGTTTATCCCCCGAATGATATTGACTTGGCTGAAATACTAAGTAAAGACTGAGATGATGCTCGGGCCACTCACAGACTGAATCATGATTGAATATCTAGAATCTGATACTGATGCATGATGCCTAAACTAAGATGAATTCGTAATTTACATTAATACAAATAGTTTATCTCATGGAATGGCCATATTCATAAAACTTTGGATAGTAAGACTAGATCAGAAGATGAAAAAACCATAGGAACTTGCCTGTCTAACTGCTAAACTGAATTACTTGCTATACAGATTGAATTATGCTGAACACCTATACTCAACTATACATTTCACTTGTATACCAACATGACATTGAAGCCTATCTTCATAACCACACATGAACTTGTATGCAAATAACCACAAAAGTATCTTACTCATATTCTCTAAACCTCTATCCTTAAAACTTCCATGCACTACCCCAAGAAAACTCATATAGAATTTTAACTAATCACGACATAAGGAGAGGTCACTGAAAGTTAGAACATGAGGACCTGAAATATGAAAGAATACTATGCATAATATGACACTTAACTGAAGCTTGAGAAATAGAGTATCAATATAATAGATTCATCAAAGAGGTCTAAACTGAGGATATACATGACATAAATAAAATTTTGCTGATCATTTAGAGTGTAGCATAAGTACTGGAACTGAACATAATGTAAAGCATGAGTACATGAGTATATGAGTCATGAGCTGCATGACCTGAGTTTGGAGTATATGAATTCATGGAACATGATTCGTACTGCTGAGTGAACTAGAACTCCTTATACTAGACACTGAAAACGTATATGATTCTATGGAAAGTGCGTGAATATAAGCTGTGTTTATGGAATTGACATGTAAAGAATGCGTAGGTATCGTGATGACTGAAGTATAAAACTTTTCACTGGGATAAGAATGGGTCGGGCATCATCCTCCCTTACCGCTTTTCTACATATACTGCATCACTATTAGGATCTGAGAGCCTAACTTGGTTTCTTGTTCTATCATCTCCCCCTTAGCTTTAAGACATCATTCTAAGTATGTGGACCTCTTTAAAATCTCTAAACTGAACTGAAATCACTTTACTCTGAGTTCACACCATCTAGAGCTTAAACTCTTCTTTCTATTAGCTCAATATTCAAAGATTCAAACTTAGATTCTAAAACTTAACATGTATATCCACAAATCTTCAATGAACCCTATTAACTTCCTTCATATCCTACTAACATCACATCTAAACCATGAAAATTACCATTACACCAATATACCCAACATCAACAACATATACTTTCGACTCAACAAACTTAAATTCTTGTATACACTATTTCAAGCCTACTGATTCACCCTTCATACAACTAGCTCCATGAATACAAAATCTTCTCAATCCAGATAACACTATCCCAACTCAACTATTGCTAAACTTCTGAGTTCATGCTTCTAATTCTAGATCATATGCTGTCAAAGAATTCTGAGAAGGGATCTAAAAACACATTTGGCATGAATAGATTAACATAAGAATTTGCATAAGTTCCTCTGAGAATATTTCTACTGCACGATTTGAGACATAAAAGAAGGAAAACATTTCCTAAATGCCCTGTAGCCTCTCAAAGAAAAGTACAGACATCTACGTACCATTTCGCAAGACTCTACTAGACACAGTTTCATTGACACCCTAGGACGCTTGAACCTTGTTCTCTGATACCAAGTTTGTAATGCTTCGAAAATACACCTTGGACGCCACACGGTGCTTGGAACCACAAGTGATCCCAAGCTAACCCATGAACTTGCATATACTCAAGCAACTAATGTAATATGTATAAATAGTTGAGTTTACTATGTTTAAACATAATCATGGTATAATCTAAATAAATACAATACCGATAAAGTTTACAATCTGATAAAACTGAGAAAAGAACTAAATTTACATGACTGACTCTGATTGACATCTATGAAGCCTCTACTATACTGACTATAGGTAGTTGGTACATGCCTCAAACTACCACTAATCAATACAAATGTAAAAGAAATAAAACAGTGTATGAACTAAAGCTGTCTGGAGTTCCCGAAATAAGAGAACTCATCACCTGCTGGCTGAAAACTATAACTGTCTGATCATGATATGTGGGCTACAAATGGTACGTACATTTAAAATAATGTATCCACACAGACATATCTATGGATCAGTACTTGTAGAATGTACTGAGTATGCAGGGGTGAATGCAATAAGTAAAACTGATTTCATACATAATCTTTAAACATGCATGCTAAGTGTAACTAAACTCACCAATAGGCTGGAATAAACTGAAAGTTAAAATATCTTAAAACATGAGTAACAAATATGATCTGATAAGCTGGTGAATCATTACACTTAGTTTCTTAAATCTTTACTTTTATAATATAAGTAGAACTAAAGCTGTGATACGATAAAACATGGATACATGAATAAGCGAGACCAAACATACTTGTACTGAGCTGATCTGATTAACTAAATAACTGATGTCTGGGGTTATGAAATGATTGAACTCTAAGTGAAGGGGCTAATTAGTACCTATATACTGAGTAGCATATATATGAATATGGACTACTGATAGTCAACACTGAATAGATGATGACTGAATACTGATTATGTAATACTGAACTATAGTTAGTTTGAATATCTGAATAGATGATGACTGAATACTGATTACGTAATACTGAACTATAGTTAGTCTGAATATCTGGGCTGAAACTATGGGATACCGTGCACATGAGATAAGGACTAATAAAGCAACATGAGATAAATAAGTAGAAATGCATAAAAATTATATTATCTGAGAATGTTGTACTAAGTGCATACAGATTCTGAGGTAATTATTAATGCATAAATTGATACTGAAACTGAAACTGGACTGAGCGAAGCTTAATTGGACTCACAACTAACCATATTACTGACTGAATGATTTTGCTCATGGTATAACTGAATCATTTTGTAGCTACTAAAAACTAGGTAAACAACTAAATTTTGGGTATTCATAACCCCAGTACTCGATAACAATTACAATAGGAGATACTAAAGCTTCAGGACATAATAAGTGGTCAATATTCAAAACCTAATTATTAGGGAATTTGATCAAACACTTGGGAATCATGAACTTGAACATGGGAATGTCTTAAACTAAGGAGCATAGCATGATTACATGACTAAGATCATGAATTAGGGGATTTGCATGAAATTCGATAGGAATAGAACATGGAAGTTTAATCAAAACATGCAAGGATCTTAGCTTGAACATAAGAATGTCTTAAACATGAGGGAACAATAGAGTTACATGGCAAAATTCATAACTTGGAGATTCATCTTGAAATTGATTGAATATGATATGGAAATTTCATCAAACATGTGAAGACCCTAAACTTGTGCATGGGAATGAGCAAGCATACAGAAATATAATGGCTACACGGATCAATTCATAACTTAGGGATTTGATATGAAAATCATAACATTCAAAATATGTATTGGCTCATTCCACTTGAAAACACATATACTCTTAACTTGAAATCAAACACATGAGGATCATGAGATAAAACATGGGAGTAGTTAAACCATGAAAATCACATAAATTTCATTATTAAAAACATGGTTTAAGGATTTAACATGTGAAATCACCATTTGAACATATCAAGGCAATTTTAACGAAAACCATTCATAAACATGATACATAATCGAAATTCATGGAGGTTTCATAGATATAATTTATATTAACACGTAAATATCATAAATTTGAACTTAAAATGGGTTTTGGGCTCCATGGGTGAAATGGGACCCATGGATGAACTCCCACATACCTTAAAACTTTAAATCTTGAAAGCTTTCTTGAATCGGGAAACTTTGATTCTTGATTGTTCTTGAAGAGAAGGTGATGGAATGAATGATCTTAAAATGGATTGATTAGGGTTTGTTCTTGAGAGTAAAATAGGATAATGAGGGAAATAATGTCCTAATTGTAACACCCCAAATCTGGTACCCCGAACGCTACGCGGTGCTCATAATCTCGAAGGACCACAAGCTAACTCTTTTTTAGTATTTATAACTGAGCACTGTATAATACACTATAAAAATGTGGAAAACTGGCGAAAAACTTGCCATAAGGTTCAAATATCTGAAATACAACTGAAAACTAAATACTGATACATTTGTCTGAAAAACCTTTAAACTGTCTGAACTGTGGAGTTGATGGGACAGGTCCCCAACTAACTCCGTCTACTAAAATTCTGAATCTAGTGCAATAATAAAATAAAGATTATCCTCGAATGATGAGGACTCACTGCTACTGACTGAATCTGAACTGCTAAGGGTGCTCTGGATCTCGTGCTTCTTAACCTATGGTATAAAACACCATAGCGCAGAAAAGTATACGTCAGTACGATGGAATATACTGGTATGCTAGATGAGGTAAGGCTAAATGCAGGGGATCATATGCATGAACAATACTGACTAAATAATCTGAGTATACTGAATGAGGATACATGCATGAATGCACTAACTGTAGCTGAAATCATAGAAACACTGAATACCAAATTCTAATAACTGGATTTCTAATAACTGAGTCTACTGATACTGATATATGATTAAATGAGGTTGAAATCAGTCCTATCTAGTGGGTGATCTCTGAATATACTCATAATAAAGACGATTAACTGAATCTGAGTTCAGTCCTATCTAGCGGGTGATCTCTGAATCTAATGGTACTTGATACTAATTGACTGTATTTGAGATCAGTCCTATCTAATGGGTGATCTCTTAATCTTTTTGCACTGATACTGATACTGCTTGACTAAATCTGAGATCAGTCCTATTTAGCGAGTGATCTCAAAATCCTTTAATAATACTAATGAGTGACTGTATCTAACAGTCCTAAATCTGTGCTACTGAGCTGAGTTCTTTTACTGAGATAAATTCTAAAGCTGAGATTGTGGGAGGTAGTCATCTAACCGATATGCCCCGAATCTGAACTAGTGGGGTCCAACCTGTAACCCCAGCTGGAAGGGTGTCAGTACCATACCATGGGTAAAGACAACTGCTATGGGGTTTGTCCTAATCTAGTGGGTGACCCCTGAGACCAGTCCTGTACTATCGGGTGATCCCGGAGTATGTCAGTCCTATATAACGGGTGACATCTGATACCTACACTGGATATGTAGTTCTAGAACTTAGGTATTGCTTCTAGGGATCTCAGTCCTATCTAGTGGGTGAGCCCCTATCCCTGGGTTCGCTCGGTGCTGAATCCTACTCCCAACTGAAAGACACTAAACTGATTACTAATTCATACTAGGCTTGACTGAACTGTTACTGATCGTACTTGTTTGACTGAGCTAAACTAAATTCACTGAGTTTCATTGACTGACAGAATATTACTGAGTTCTGAATCGATTACTGAACTGAAGCTGGAATGCTAATGATACTGAGACCATTGAGATTTTCTAAGATCTGTAACTTTCTAAGTTCTACTGAGTTCTATAACTGACTGAGAATACTACTAATCATGGCATGACTGAGATTATCATGAAACTGACACTGGCTCTAGACAAACAACTAAATCGTCGGGTATTAAATACCCCCAGGACTCGATAATATAAATAAATAAGGCATGACAATTCTTGAATAGCATAACAATAGTCTATTATTCACAATAAAATCAAGGAAACATCTCTTCAAGCACTTGGAAGTCTTAAACATGTAAACATTTAGGGATGCATACTATTATCTCATAATTCATTCATTAAGGAATTCACGTAAATGGGAGTGCATGCAACATATCATAATTCATTCACTAAGGCCTTTAAACAAACAGTTGGCATGCATTAACTTATACACAATTAGGAATTTCTGGTCAACATGCTATAATTACTCTATTTCCTTCACATAAGCATTTTATCAAACATATGAGGAGCATACTTTATTCAATACACCTAATTATCATGGCTACATCAATCAACATGCATCTTGAAGGGGTTTATCATGAACATCACTTAAATATTACATACTAGGAACAAAGCTTGGAACTTTGTAAACAAAACATGAATTAAACTCAATACCAACATGGACTTCAATTTCAATTCACATGAATCATAAAAAAATCATAAATATTCAATCTTTGAATTTAGAAAAAGGTTCTTGAACTTCTTGGGTGGAAGGGACCCAAGAATCAACATCTAACATACCTTAGTTCTTGATTTTACGAATATTGACGGAGAGACTCTTTAATTTGGATCTTTAATTGGAAAACCCTAACTTGTTATTAAGAGAAATTGAGAGAAGAGAGTATATTTTGGGGAAAAATAGGGCTGAATCTCGTGTTATAAGGTTATATAGGGGTGGAAAATTGACCCAAATACCCCTCTGGATGCGGATTTTAAAAAGCTTAAAATTGGACACCGACACGGCTCGTCGATGACATCGACGCGATACTCGATGCATCGCGCCATGATCGCTCTATGATCGCACCAAGCCTCAGTACTTTTGACTGGAAGTCCTGGAACAATATTGACCAACGGGATAGGCGACGCGACGCACCAAGATTGCGTTGGTCCACTGATTTGGGATTCCAAACGTGGTCTTAACGAAGTCCAAAAAATTCAAAACTTGTCCGAAAACCCCTATTTACATTCTGGATCATGAATTAGCTAAAATATCAACCACCTAAGGTCAGGAAGGTCATGAAATAAATCATCAAAGTTCGAAGGCTTATGTAATTAAGAAGTTCCAACACTTAGCCAAATTTTTTAAGTGTGAAGCTTCCCTTGACATGCTTTAAAGAGTTTTAATGACTAGGAAAATTTGCGGGGTCTTACACTAATGGATGCTTAAAATCGTGTTTTTATAACCTGGGTTGAGGTGGAAAAGGAACCAATTGCTCCTCATTCATTTAAACCAAAATTCATAACCCGGATTGCAGTTTGAAGGCTTACCGTGATGCGGTATAATCGTGGTGGCTTACTGCCTCACACGAAAAATACCATAACTTTTCACTCGGGTATCGAATTAAGGCAAAATTGGTATAGTTGGAAAGCTAATTCAATTATCTACAATTTGGTGGGTCTTGAGCGGAAAAATTCTACATAAATGAAAAGTTATATACTTTCAAAGTTGACCCTTGTAGAATCAAATACCAAACTTTGGATGAATCAAAGGATCTTAGCCCAACTTGTCTCTAAGTGATTTCTATGAACATTCTTCCCCTAATAAGCACCTAACACACTAGGGTAAAGATCATGACACATGTATTTGAATTATGAATCAAGAACAAGATGAATACGCTTTCACCATGATGCGATGAGTGTCTCATCGCTATTCGTGGTACGACGCGGTGGAATCGCATTGAGCTGCTGGAATTGAAATCCAAACATGACCCAATCATTGTTCTAAAAATACAAAACTTACCTGAAATGTGCTTCTTATACCCCCTGAACATGAATTAACTCAAAAACTAACATCTCGGGGTCGAGAAGACCATAATAAAAATCCTCGAAGTTTAGGGATCTTGAAAATGGCTAAGTCCCCAACTCTTAGGGAAAATTTCAAAACTTAAACCCCTTAAGTATGCAACTAAGTGATGAATCAAGTTAGGATTAGTACAGTGTAGTACATTATTGGATGGGTTTAGATGGTAGGACTCGGTTGGGTCAGTCTCAGCTATATATCTATCCTAGAGTCTGGAATTGAATAGTTACGCTATCTTATTAAATGTTCGGAATTCAGCCAACTCAGGGCAGGTAGATGGAGGTTGGGTTGGGTAACAGGGTTGGTCTCCGGTATTGGTCGGACTTGGGATGCCCATTACAACAAGGACCCGGGTAGGGTCGTGTCAACCTCTCTACCTCACCTTTGAGATAGTGATATGAATTACGTACATTCTACCCTTCCCAAATCCCACTTTGTACAATTGGATAGGTTGTTGTTACTATTAAATTGTAGGTATCAGAAAGAGAAAAATCAATCATACCTTTTTTCCAAGTGAAACACTTCAATTATATTATATCATAATATGTCTCAGATATTTGTAAGACATTACTGCATCATTTACAATCCAACTTGGGAATACAGAATTCCAAGAAATTCGACATAAACTAAAAATAAAAAATTTAGCTAAATTATTAGCTAGTATATTCCATGCACATGGAATATATACAAAATCGATCTTTTCAAAAGAACTCATCAATCTCCATATATTCTCACAAATAGTACCTATTTTTTAGGATATTGTCATTTTTATAGCATTTGTACCATATTCTTTTCATCTGATAGTATATGAATCTTTGACCAATTATTTTGTAACGCTCTTTTCAAAGCATGTCGCATTCCTAAAGCTTCAGTGGTGATAGACTTCCCGACAAATTGAATAGGGGTTCCAAGGGTATGAAGCAAATGAGCACAGTTATCCATAACTGCCATTCTAATGCTTGCCTTTTCAAAAGTCAAGTCAAATCCAATTAAATCAACTAACAAGCCTGACGATTACAATTGATTATATCTTTTTCCTATTAAAAATATGCATGGACTCCAAAGGTGGAAATAAATTTCTTTAATAAACATAATGATACTTAAAATATTATTAGTATTTGTTTTTCTATAGAAAAGAAGAAAAGATAGAGTCAAAATATTATGCTTGTATTGTTCATTCATGCTTAAAAAATAAATAGAGAAAAGACTCGTATTCTACTTCAACTAGGGTATTAAATAAACTCCTATTCTATCTCAACTAATTAACTAAATTTCAAAAATAAAATACTACATGTAAAAATAAAGAATAACACTAAATTTCTCAATACTTCAACACTCCTCCTTGAGATGTGTTCTGGTAACTCCAAGTTATCCATGAAGAGCTTCAATATCTGAATTTTGAAAGATATATATATATATATATATATATATATATATCAGCGATTTGATCCATGTAACAACACTAAACAAGCTTGATTTCCAGATCTCTCAGCTTCTCTAATGCATGAAACTTAATGATGATATGCTTTGTTTTACTATATTGCACTAAATTTTTTGCAGTTGCAATTGTTGAAGTGTTATCATACTTGACATTCTTTGCAATGTGAGATTCCATTCAATGTCCTTTAGAATTTTCCTTAATCAAATATCTTGATTTACTGTTGTAGATGCTGTTATATACTCTGCCTCTACAATGGATTGCACCACTATTTCTTGCATTTTTGAATTTTAAGAAAACACACCAAAATTTAAGAAAAAAGCATAACCAATAATGCTCTTCATATTGTCAATATGCCTAACCCTATCTGTCATGACCCGAGCCGAGACCCTAGCCACAATGGGCATCTCGAATCACAAAGGCTGGACAGACCCTTTAGCATACTATCATAAGAACAATTCATATAAAATAGAAGAGAGAAAGATATAATAAAACTCAAGGAAAAACTTATAATCAAATCTTGTCAAAAGTGTTATGGCAACACAATAACCAAATTTCATCTATGAAGCCTCAACTGAATACTAACTGTCTAGGCCAGCACAGGGCCTCCTACTGGACGATAAACTAAAAGAATCCCACATATGAATAAATGCCTTCAAAAAGATCGATGGCTCACCAATTCTATCATATACAAATATTCTACTGATGTGATGGGCCATGGGACTATGCCTCAGAACGTACATTAAGAGACAATGCAGCTGCCACAAGGACAGTCAATACTTAGAATATATTGGTATGTAGAACAATCCAAATACAACATATATTCCATATAAAATATTTGAGAGCATTGTGAAAATAATTTAACATAATAGAGATAAAACACATGGGCATACTTAAAAGCTCCAATCAACCTCGTAAAACATAGACTCAACTCTTTTCTTTAGTTTTAAGCTAGATGGTCCACCTTACATCTCTAAAATACCATGGGCTATATGGAATCCATCCTTAACTCAGCGGCCAAGCCCCCCATCCATGTTTGCCGCAAGGATTGGTGTTTTCATAAACTGGTATAACCCCATGTGAGTACACCGTAGGAAGCCCCTCATGTGAGATGTCCTAATTATCCTCCCATGTAAGATAACATATCATAAATCCCACGTCGGTAAAATATAATTTTTGGCAATGAGTTATCTGAACTCGTGCCTTCTTCGAGCAACCATCTAACTCTCTTTGACCTATTTTTAACCTCTTAAAATCATTGTTCATACATTCTCAAAATATAGTTTGAACTTGGAAAAGTCTGTAGTCTGGTCTAGTCTGAGTATGTCATGGCCTTTATTTAATTTGGTATCATCATACCAAGACTTCCAAGCCGTATAAGTCATATCATATCATATCATATCATATCGATATCCCTTTGTTTAAAAGCATATTATTTGACCACATAAATAATTCAATTATTATATGAGAGTTCTTATTTCAAAAAAATATGAAAACTTATGCAAAACGCTCTCCTTTCAAGACATTAACATCGGGTGGCCATCATTTTCATAAATCACATACAATTCTTTTATTTAACACAAAAGTACAGTTATCAATAAGAAACACCTCTTAAACACATGTAAAAATATAATGCATATTTGATAAAGAGGCATTTAAAACTCAAGTTTATCATCATTCATTAAACAACCCCAACACTAGTCAATAAATAAATCTCATGATCTAAAAAGGGGATTTATAGTTTATGTTTTCAAATCCACAATACATGTACATATTGCATAATTATTTGAGAACCCACAACCATTGTCAAATACATAATTCTTAACATAAAATAGGGGTTAATGATTCAAACACTTCAAACTCATAACATATGTACATAATAAAAATCTCAAACTTGAAGAAAACCCCATGGTAAATGCATAATTCCATCATAAGATTGGGGTTTTAAAATTCATGTTTTCAATCAACTTCAAATCCTTAACTCACACACATGCATAATAAGGATTATTAAAATCAACATACTTATGCCCATAAATTTTAGGATAGTTCTACATACCTTTTTGATGAACAAAATTCGAGATATCTAAATCTAAGCCTTGAAAGTATTGAGTTTTGAATGAGACCCTAACTTCTTTTTCTCTTGAGAGTGGAAAGGAAAATGCGCAATGAGAAACTAATATATAATGAGAAAATAACATTTAAAGTGTGCTTTTAGTCATGGGGGTAGGATTTGATGTGATGAAAATACCAAAATACCCCTAAATAAAACTAAAACAAATCGCAGAATTCTTTAACTGACAACTAGGTTGACAAGACGTCAGTTTGGTGATGTCTTATCACCCTAGTCGTCAACTCTAGATGGATTTTTCCATTTAATGGTTAAGGCTGACGACTTGAGTTGATGGCTCATTACCTTAGTCGTCACCTAGTTGACAACTCGTCAATTTAGTTGTCACTTTTTGACAGACAAATACTCCAATGTAAAATGAGAATAACTTTCTACTTCAATACCGAGTTAAGGTGAAATCAGATGCATTGGAAAGAAGACTCAAAGATTTTTTATTTGATATATAGTAGGCCACTAAATCATTATATTCTAGGAGTAAAAGTCATTGAAAGTTGACCCAAGTTTGAACATCCCCTAAAACTTAACTGGTAGAAAAATTCTCAACTTGATTTTGAATTAGCAGATTTTTACTATCTCACTTCATTTCCAATGATGTTCCCATACAATAGAATTGATTATCACACTTATATTGACATAGAATCATTAGGTTTGGGTTTATATACATAGGAACAATGGTTTAAATTCTATCCTGAAAATGTTGGGTGTTACATTATCTCCCCCTTGGAATGATTCATCCTCGAATAATGGGTAGGAACTTGTTGAATCTACAGAAGTATGGAATAAAAGACGTAACCTCACTTGAAGAATTTTGCCTCAATAATACTTACATAGGCATCAAAATAAAAGGGTTTCATGACATCACCAAGTGAATCATGTCAGCAAAAAGCATGGGATAATTAATATAGAGATGACCTTGTACATGAGTTTTATTGATCATAATCATCACAACATAAGGCATGAGAATATTTGGTGATCATAGGTATTTATTTATATGATACCTAAATAAGGTTTTTGTCGAACATAGTGATGATAGGCGTATTTACACGCCTAAAGTACTATAATTTACCCATATTTTAGCTAAGTTTTGAGGACAAAATATATAATTCATGCACTTTTAGTCCTTTTTCCTGTAAGTGAGCTAACAAACGTGATTAGCAAGTTTTCAGGTATAAATGATGAAGATTTCAGCATTTTATGGATAACTTGACGCCCAAGGAAGCTTCACGAAAGAAGGAAAGGAGAGCTTGGACGCCTAGGGACTAAAAGTGACGCATGGAAAACCTGTCCCGGGCAAAAACAACATTTCTAAAGACTTTGGGGATCAACAGTAACTTAGTAGGATTAGGATAATGATGCAGTAACCTAGTAGGACTAGGATAAGTAATGCAGTAGCTTAGTAGGAATATGATATGGGTGTTATAAATACCCTATTTTGCTGGAGATTTTTATTATTCCCATCCATCCACCATCCATCCATCCATCAAAACAATTCTCCACCACCCTCATCCCTATTCTATCCTTCCCCTTTTTCTTCATTAATTCATTGTTGACATTATTTTTCATAGATTTGACTTTTAATTTTTACAATAAGAGAAAAGCTATTTGCAAGGAATTCACGTGAGATTTTTATGATGATAATGTCTATTGTGTTTTCCGTTGCACTCATGCGTAGCTAAACGTCTCTGTTGGGGTTATGGAAGCCTTATGAGATACTATTTATTGCTATGATTTTGTGAATTCTTGACACGTATGCTTCTTATATCATTACTCTCTTAATCTTAATCTAAATTCTTGTGGTTGCAAACACATAAAATACGCCAGTATAGCATTAACTTGTTCGAAAGAAAAGTTATATGTCTAGAAAAGAGATAATGTCAAGGTAATAGGGCACCAACCCCTGTTAAAAAGTTAGTGCCGTAACTGGATTAACCTCTTGGAGAATTTGTACCGTTAGATACGCTTTAAGCTTGAAAGAGTTAAAGTGAAATAATCCTTGATGGTCGAAAGACGCCTGAATTTACCATAGAATACAATTCTCTATAAGCACATGCATGTCTGAATTCCGCATAACTCATAGCCAATAGAGACGTATAACTCATAAGGTGGATATAACCCCAACTCTCAATTCTCATTGGTTAAACATCTTACTAAATATTCTTTCTTTTTACTTTGCTATTTTCCGTTTTCACTTTGTTACATTATTGCACGTTACAATCCCCCCTTTTACGAAACTTTCACCAAAAGTCTATTAATCTTTGCTTACTTAGTGACCAAGTATTCTCTGTGGGATTCGACACCCAACCCAGTTGGGTTCTATATTTGACAACGACCGCTTACACTCTTACGAGAGCTGTAGTTTGAGCATTATCAAAAATTGGCGCCGTTGCCGGGGAATACAGTTGTCAACTAAGTTTGTGATAGTTACTAGACCCTTTGGTCAAAGATTCTCGTACTTTACTTTTAGTTTTTTTTTCTGCAGGTTTTGTTCAGTGCATGCCCCATACTCGAAGTTCTGGTCAACCGTTATTATCTATCAATCCTGAACCACATCGTATTGGCAGAATGGAGGCGCAACGTGACATTGAAAGAAGGGCTGCTCAACAGGAGCAAGCTAGATTGGCTGCATTGGCTGCTGCTCAAGTGCATCAACAGAATATTGATAACCCAGGCCATGCAACGAATCCTGATGAGGAGGACCTAGGTGATGACGAGTTACTAAACCCTAGGCATGATGCTGAGGTGGCGACACCTGCTAATAGAAGAGATCGTCAAGTCAGATTTAGACCTGAACGCCGAGCTATGCAGATTCTGTTTGATGATGATGATGACGATCTGGACGGAGCTGGTGCCACAGGAGCTATTATTCCTCCACCCTTGGCACCTGGAGCCAAGTTTGATAATCACTAGCGCTATGATTCAATTATTGCAGCTCAAGGGATTATTTGGTGGACTTGCAGGCGATGATTCGAATATGCATCTGATAAACTTTATTTCTACATGCAAGTCATTCGACAATCCTGGCGTTGGACAGAATGCAATTCGACTACGCTTATTTCCATTGTCTCTGTCTGGGGAGGCAACTCTATGGTTGAATGGGATGACTCCTGATTCTATTACTAATTGGAGGCAATTGAAAGACGTTTTCCTAGAAAGATTCTTTCCGCCATCCAAAAGAGCACAGTTGAGAGATAAAATCAGCAATTTTCGACAGCTTCCAACCGAAGCTCTCCACGAAACATGGGAGAGATTCAAGAAGAAGCTTATGAGATGCCCAAACCATCATATGACCAATGTCCACCTAATGGAGATACTATACAGATCCTTGAATTCAATAACTAAACCAGTGGTGGATAATGCGGCTGGAGGATCATTTATGGACCTCACCTTTGTTCAGGCAAGCAATATGCTAGACCGGATGACGAAGCAAAGTAGAGCTTAGCATACCAGGGATTCTGAGGTAGCAAGCCCCACTTTGTCTATTGGCATGACTGCAGAACAAAGGAGAAGAGAAGAAGAACGTGACCAAGATATGGCCCACATGAAAATGCAGATGGATCTTCTTACCAAGAATTTATTATCAGGAAAGACCGAAAAAGTTAAGGCCGTTGTAGCACATGGAAGAGATGAATCTGATTTTGAGGAAGAAGCTAACTACTTGAATAATCAGGAGGGTTTCTGAGGCAAAGCCCAAGGAAACCACGGTCGGAACTATTATGATAAATCAGGATACAAGGATCGTGATCAAGGTAGTTGGAAGAATAAGACTGACAGGAGTGGTTTGTATGTTCCTCCTGGAAATCGTGAGGCTGTGGCGTCTGGATCTGGGAAGATGTCCATGGAAGATATGATGGCTAAGCTGTTGAAAGGAGTGGAGGCAACCAACATGGGCATAACCGAGGTGAAGAATGATTTGTCTTCAATAAATCAATTGGTTAACTCGCATTCTACTGCAATAAAACAGCTGGAGAAACAATTGAGTCAACTGTCAGTGACATTCAATCAAAGAAAGGCTGGAACGCTACCTAGCGACACTGTGCAAAATCCGAGGAATGATGGATCGTGTATGGCTATTACTACCCGAAGTGGTAAAGTGTTGGAAAATCCATCCAAAGGCAAGCAGGTGGTTGATAATATAGCAGAGAATGTTAGTGATGCAGATTTTGATGATTCTGTAGAAGCTGCAAATCAGAATGAGAGCGTTCATGAGAAAACTATTCTCCTTCCACCACCACCTTTTCCTCAGAAACTGAAGAAGAAGGCTGATGACACTCCTGAAAAGTTTGATAATCGGAAGCAAGATAAAGAGAAAGTGGTGGAGAAAACGATTCCCCTTCCACCACCACCTTTTCCACAGAGATTGAAGAAGAAAGATGATGATACTAGGTTCAGCAAATTCATGACGATGTTGAAGCAGCTGACCATTAATGTTCCTTTGGTGGAAGCGCTAGAGAAAATGCCTGGATACGCTAAATTCATGAAGGACCTTTTGACAAAGAAGCGGGCAGTAAGTTATGACTTGGCAGATGAGGTTCATTATTGCAGTGCGATTGCCACGAGATCGTTAGTTCAAAAGAAGGCAGACCCTGGTGCTTTCACTATTCCTTGCATAATTGGGTCGTTGGATTTTGCTAAGGCATTGTGCGATTTGGGATCTAGAATCAATTTGATGCCACTATCTATTTATAGAAAGTTGGGGTTGGGAGACCCTACTCCAACCAATATGTGGATCGTGCTGGCAGATAGGTCGGTAAAACGACCTGTGGGTATCTTGAATGATGTGTTGGTGAAGGTGTCTACCTTCATTCTTCCTGCAGACTCTGTGATTTTAGATTGCGAGGTGGATTCTGAAGTTCCCATAATCTTGGGACGTCCTTTCCTTGCAACAGAAAGTGTGCTTATTGACATGAGAGATAATGAGCTTTTATTTCGGTTGAATGACGAAATGGTCCGCTTTGATATATGCAAAGCAATGAAGCAGCCCGAAGATATGAATGTGTTCTCTGTAGATGATGTTTATTATAAGGACAAGAAAGAATTATCTGTAGAGAAGCAGCTTACTGTTGAGCCACTATCTGATGTGCTGTTGAATGTTGAGCATAAGGATGATGAAGATTATGAAAAAACTATGTGTGCTCTAACAGAAATAGGGTCCTATTCTCATACTCCAAAGCAGTTGGACCTTGATCTTAAGAATCAACCGTCACCAATAGCAAAGACTTCCATTGAAGAGCCACCAGTGCTAGAATTGAAAGAGCTCCCCAAGTATGCGTTCTTGGGAAGTGGAAATACACTTCCGGTGAGTGTTGCAGATGATTTAAGTGAACAGCACGTAGAGGCTCTTATCTCTACTCTGAAGAGGTACAAGAAAGCTATGGGTTGGTCTATTGATGATATAATTGGTATCGAAGAAGATTGCATGCCCACAAGTAAACATCAACGTCGTCTGAATCCATTCAGAAAATGATGCACCATCTTCTTGATGAAGTCTAAGTAATCGAGATAGCTATGTCGTGCCGCGATAATAAATCAAGCGCTTGGTGGGAGGCAACCCATCATTTTTAATTATTTTTGTTGTTTTTGTTTTCTTAGGATTTTGTCGTGCCACGACCAAAACTAAGGCGCTTGATGGGAGGCAACCCATCATTCTAATCGTTTTTGTTGTTTTTGAGTAAATGCAGGTGCAATAGTTGTAAACGAGGAGATTGGTTTCAAATTTTGATTTGGAAGAATTGCATGTTGAAGGTGGTAAGTTAGGATTGAAGAAGCAAAATGCTATGGGTTGGGTATTTCCTATGAAAATATAGGCAACGAACAAGGCAAGGCCTATGCTATGGCCTAAGCTCTCGGATTCTAGAGTGCCATAGCATAGGCGCCGCCCATGCTCAACAATGCCATAGCATAGGCGCCGCCTATGCAAAAGACTTTTGCCTCTGAATCTCATATGCAATGGCATAGGCGCCGCCTATGCCTAACAATGCCATGGCATAGGCGCCACCTATGCTCAACTAGGCCTTGCAAAAGGCGCCGCCTATGCCAAGCATAGACAAAGCATTAGGCGCCGCCTATGGTCACTTTTGGTCTCCAAATTTGATTTTAAATGGGTCAAAACCCGACCCAAGCTTGCCCTATAAATAAGAACCTTAGTCTTAGACCAAAAATACATTGCAAATCATACCTAAGCGCCGCCTACCTCTCCAAATTCTCTCAAAAATTTTCCTTTTGCTCTTTTTACTTTGCAAGAACATCTTCCGAGGCCATCAACCAAGTAAGTACTTCTTTGTTCTTCTTTTATATTCCGTAAGTACTACACTACTACGCCTATAATGAATTGTTAAATCTTGAAGTAGTATTGGTGATTTGAATGTGGTTGATTTGTTGTGATACAACTAAGTGAGTGAAAGAATACGTAAGGATGATCTTGACTTGTTTCCAACTTGTATTTAATTTTGATACACTGTCATACTTTTACGGAATCGACATGGTCAAGATAATTGCATAATCTTGTAACTTGAAAGCTTGCATGCATTGAGTGACTTGTTCATCAAGATGAAAATCATGGTTAACTACAAACATAAGATGCTGTGATTATTTCTATGCCATAAATTAATACAATATCTATGTAGTAGTTTTGTTCAAAGTGATGCATTAGTCCAAGACATGAAAACATAAGTCAAGATTACATGCAATAGAATCGAAAAGGATAGTAAGAGGACATGAAAGTATGACTGTGCTGAACATATTGTTGGAACATATCACCTAAATGTATGTCGATGAAGTCTGAGTAATCGACATCATTTACTTAATTAGTTTGTGTCAACAAATTAAGTGTGGGGTGGTGCCACTATTGTATGTTTGTCAATTAAATCTTCTGAGATGAAGCTAACATGACTTTATTGAGATCTCAGGTAGAATGGCACAAAAAGGACAACAAGAAAATGAAAAAGCGCCCACCACACAGAAAGGTAAGAAAAGAGGAAGAAAAGAGCAAGCTGAATCCTCCGTGCTGCAAATACCTCGACACACTCTTGGAATCAAGTGGGGTACTTATGAGGAACTTCTGAGGATGAAGACTCTGATGATGATTCCGACGCAGGGGGTATGACCCCAGACATAGAGGAGGAGTCCGACTAACCAGGTTCTTCTTATTTATTTTCCACTGAGGGCAGTGTGTCCCGTGTAAGTGTGGGGTGCTGGTATTTGTATGCTTTACTTCTTTATCTGCATTTGCATTTATTTATGTTTGTTTGTTTTGTTTGTTAGTAGTTAAATTTTTAAATTTTTAATTTTTTTTTTACTTTGCATGAAATTGTTCTGAGGGGCAGCATGGTATTATAACAAGAGTTTGTGCTAAAATCATTACTATTGAGATGTTTAGGCTCTAATTGTGACTCACTATGTGATAATTGTGTGGTTCAGCTCCTTCATCTGTTGGGTCAAGAGTCTATACTACTCCCAATAAAGTCGAGCATGTGCCTTGTGTGTGTAAGGATATAGTATATTATGTGTTTGTGGCTGATGCTAGAACTTGCCTGGTGTGTGTGTGAAGCGAAATAAAGAGTGTGAGTTTAGGAGATGATTTAGGCATTTCTTTGGCAACCTGTGATTGTTTACCTTCTTTTTACCTACCCGTGGACATTATCCTAGTCAACCCTTTTGAGCCTTTAAGCCTATTTTCTTTGACAGCCTCATATGAAAGCCTAATCCATTTTTTCAAGACCATAATTTGATCCAAATTCCTAAGCGCTTTAAATTGTAAAGTCATGTGACAAAATAAGAGGAAATTGGATGAGTGTGATGCCTTAGAATGTATTGGTGCTTGAATTCGTTAAGAAAAAGAATTGCTATCATAGAGGTGTGTTATGAAAAGAAAAATGAAAAGAAAACTAAAAAGTTAGTTATGTTTAAAATTGAAAAACAAAAGAGGTGAGAAAGGGTGGTAGATTAAAAGAAAGTAGAAAGGTTGTTTAAAAGAGAGTATTAATGGCATAATGTGATGTATTAAAGCGCTTAGGAACATAGTCACTATTTCTGGCCAAAATAGTCCTACCCGTCTCTTAGCCTACATTACAACCTGTAGAAGACCTATTTGATCCTAAGCTTAGCATTCTGATATTTAGTGGAGCATTACACTAAGGGCAAGCCTATGGTCATCAATTGCAACATATGAATTCTTTGTGAGAGTGAGAGCAAGGAAAATCTTACACCCATGTTTCGAAAAATGAAATACTTGTGAGTGATTATGGGTGATATATTGTGAGACACACATGGTTGATGAGTTTTGGGTAGTTGTGTATGATTCTTTGTGCCTTAACTTTTGAATACGAATTAGCCATCATCACGAGTCTTAGTTAGAGGTTAAATTGTTTCTAGTAGTGATCAGAAAACTACTCTTTGTTAATGATTGTCGTGCCTGTCTTGATGAATATTTTGTGCTGTTACTGTGAAACCCTAAGTAGATGTTTAGATGGACATGATATTTTTTTCGAGGACGAACAAAGCTTTAAGTGTGGGGTGTTGATGATAGGCGTATTTACACGCCTAAAGTACTATAATTTACCCATATTTTAGCTATGTTTTGAGGAAAAAATATATAATTCATGCATTTTTAGTCCTTTTTCCTGTAAGTGAGCTAACAAACGTGATTAGCAAGTTTTCAGGTATAAATGATGAAGATTTCAGCATTTTATGGATAACTTGACGCCCAAGGAAGCTTCACGAAAGAAGGAAAGGAGAGCTTGGACGCCTAGGGACTAAAAGTGACGCATGGAAAACCTGTCCCGGGCAAAAACAGCATTTCTAAAGACTTTGGGGATCAACAGTAACTTAGTAGGATTAGGATAATGATGCAGTAACCTAGTAGGACTAGGATAAGTAATGCAGTAGCTTAGTAGGAATAGGATATGGGTGTTATAAATACCCTATTTTGCTGGAGATTTTTATTATTCCCATCCATTCACCATCCATCCATCCATCAAAACAATTCTCCACCACCCTCATCCCTATTCTATCCTTCCCCTTTTTTTCATTAATTCATTGTTGACATTATTTTTCATATATTCGACTTTTAATTTTTACAACAAGAGAAAAGCTATTTTCAAGGAATTCACGTGAGATTTTTATGATGATAATGTCTATTGTGTTTTCCGTTGCACTCATGCGTAGCTAAACTTCTCTGTTGGGGTTATGGAAGCCTTATGAGATACTATTTATTGCTATGATTTTGTGAATTCTTGACACGTATGCTGCTTATATCATTACTCTCTTCATCTTAATCTAAATTCTTGTGGTTGCAAACACATAGAATACGCCAGTATAGCATTAACTTGTTCGAAAGAAAAGTTATATGTCTGGAAAAGAGATAATGTCAAGGTAATAGGGCACCAACCCCTGTTAAAAAGTTAGTGCCGTAACTGGATTAACCTCTTGGAGAATTTGTACCGTTAGATACGCTTTAAGCTTGAAAGAGTTAAAGTGAAATAATCCTTGATGGTCAAAAGATGCCTGAATTTACCATAGAATACAATTCTCTATAAGCACATGCATGTCTGAATTCCGCATAACTCATTGCCAATAGAGACGTATAACTCATAAGGTGGATATAACCCCAACTCTCAATTCTCATTGGTTAAACATCTTACTAAACATTCTTTTTTTTTACTTTGCTATTTTCCGTTTTCACTTTGTTACATTATTGCACGTTACAATCCCCCCTTTTATGAAACTTTCACCAAAAGTCTATTAATCTTTGCTTACTTAGTGATCAAGTATTCTCTGTGGGATTCGACACCCAACCTAGTTGGGTTCTATATTTGACAACGACCGCTCTCACTCTTACGAGAGCTGTAGTTTGAGCGTTATCACATAGAAATAGAGGTATCCTCCACCTTACATGATACGACCAATAGACCTTAAATTTAGTGACACTACTCGACTATAATCTATCTAATAAATTACACAATTTATTATTTACAACTTACAATTCCCCCTAACACACCTAACTACGAAATTCTAAGTCCTGTTGTATAGTACTTCCATGTTGAAGCCTAAATCGGAGGAAAAAATGCTAGCTTAAGCTATGAGAGCCTCTAATCTACATCTTTTTAAAAATATTACTTAACCTTATCACTATAATCAAACAACCTTAAGTCTTAAACAAATGAGTACTAACCACATAGCACATTGGTTTTTGTATTCATCAATCACAATATTCAAGCCTATCTCTACTACACTCATTTTAAAATTCAAGGGGGGGGGGGCGTAGATTGAAACTTTTCTATGAGTCGACTCTTGGCTCCTTACAGTCGACTCTCCTGTAGATCAGTATATTTCACAAAATAGATTAGGTTTAAAATAATCAAACAAATAAATAATCGAATGTAATAGACATAGAGATTTATCCTGGTTCAGATCACCAATGTGGTGCCTACTTCCAGTCCCCTTGGGTTTCAATGTTTCCTTAGATCATTCAATATCGGGCCTGAGTACAATGATGGAAAACAAGTTTCAAAGACTTATTTTGTTCTCCAAATCTTGTGATACAACTTTAGTTTGTGTTACAAAGTTGACTCGATCCTAGTCTTGATACAACAATTGTAAATTATGAGTTACAAAGCTTTGTGAGATTAAGATTGAGACACTTTGATATTCTTCTTTAAGTTGCGTCACATTGTCCATCCTTAGTCTTCTTCTCTTATAGTCTTTAGCTGTTACTCTTTGTAAGGAAACCCAAGATATTTCTTCTCAATCAAGGATTTGAATTGATTCCTTGATTGAGGAATATTGTTGTATGATATGTCCATACAAGGTTTTCTCTCACGTTTGTGGTTTTTTTCCTTCTTCTCTTGTAGTAATTGATGCTTTTCCAAGTTGGTTCGTGATCTTTTCTTCCCTTTTGCTTTGTTGTGATTTACCTGATCTACCGTGACTCTAGGATCAAGATGTTCCTTTCTTTTGCTCTTTATTTTGATTGATTTGTTTGGATGCTGTAGATCATGATTTGATATCCTTTCATTCCTAGAGTTGGCTTCATCCATCATTATCAGTCTTCTAATATCCTGCAAAGATCCACTCATTAGTTTATCATTATTAAAATATAATCATAGGAGGCTAACAATTTTTTTCTTTTTGATAATGACAAATATTAAACATAAATTAACTTCTCTGTTAAGGTGGTCGACTGGCTCCCCTGTCATTCTGGCTTGGAGGCTATAGTAGACTAGCTTCCCATGTCTTGTTGATTGATGTGATCATCTCCTCCCCTTTTTGACATAATCAAAAGGACAAATGCAAATAGAGTAAGTATATAACAGAGCAGAAAACCAAACACAGAAACAAGACAGAGAATATAGGATATACAAAGCTATGATAGAGAGTAGCAAGAAAAACACATTGGAAGAAGAGTAGGTAGTATCTTTATAAAATTCAGAGAACGAGAAGGGACAAACCCCCTTTTGAATCTGATATAAGAGCTCATCATTATTTAGCTAGTAAATAGGTAAGGGTGTTGTGCATGTTAGAGAAGAAGCGGTCATAGGATTTCTCAAAACTCTTGGTGAAGTTCGAGTATGAGTTCTAAACAGAGATTGCAAGATCATTAGAGGAGGAAGAAGACCCAGACTTTGATGGAATCAATTTTGGAGAACATTCTGTTAAACAACTTTACCCCTTCCTATTTGAAACCATTGAGGGAGAGTCACACTTTGCCTTTATTGGTACTGGTCTCTTTGCTTAGCTGTAGCAACTTTAAAGTCATCTCCTTGATGTTGGATATTCCTTACTCAATGGTGGTGAGCCTTTTTTTCTCCCTATCTATATAGAACACAGAGTTAGGCATAGATTTACTTACCCTGGGTGTGTCAGGCCGACTTTTGACATAATTCTTTTTACACTATTCACTTTCAATCAGAATATAACCCATGCTTATGAACGTCTTTGAGTCATTAGTGGCATAGACTTCTACCACTGGATAGGCTGAGAGATAAACTCTATAGTGAAGGAAAATCTAAGTGATGAGCAAACCATAGGGCAAACTGGCTGAAGTGTGAGAGTCGGCGGTACTTTCTATATATATATTCTCAAATCTAGGTACTCCTATTGATCTTGTATTACTTAATAAAGAAGTAGAAAACAAACATATCTCTGCATGTCACATTATTGAGAGATCCCTTTTGAGAAATCAAAGTGGTTGCAATGATGTGGGCCAAGATTCTATTTCAGAAGATGAGCGAAAGATGATTAAAAGAGGGGCTACTTGAGTCGGGATCTGAGACGACCTTCTTTGCTTTGTCAAAACTTACTCTAGAATTCTCCAACTAGGTGTCGTTCATGAATGGAACAATACCTGATAACTTGGTATCAAAAACTTTCTCAAATAGAAAGTCTTTGAGATCAATACGTGTTCCTAAAACCAGGGTTTCCAACTCACCGCTGTCTGGGGAAAGATGAAGGTTAGCATGAACATGCGGATGGGGTCTTCAAATACTTCCAAGCCACATAGGCGAAACACCATCAACAAGTCTTGGGCTTTGAAAAAGTATCCAATATTGCAGTGGGATTCCTTTAGGTGAGAAAGATTGATGTATCAACCAAATATAATAGAGCAATTTTTGAAGGTGAGAAACTTTATTTGTGAGTGTAAGTAAAGAATTTATGCATGTCCTATAGAAAAAAAGAATCTAGAGGAGAGGATCGCCTTTTGTTAGAGGAGGAAATGGGGCTTGAAGCAATTTAATTCTTGGAGATAGTTTACTGGAGAGAGTACGGGGAGGCTTCCCATGAGGATTCAAAGAGAAGGACGAGTTTGAAGTTAGAGGAATTTTGGTTTGGAGAAGTTTTGGTGAGGTTAGCCATTGAACAGGTTTTTGTCATGGTAAAAAAAAATAGGGATGGATGAGAATAAAAGAGATAAAGAGGAAGGTGTAGGGATAGAGTTGAAAGAAGAGATACAATGGTCTTGGGTTAGGGTTAGAGATGAAAGGGCAAAAGAGTGTTGGGAAGTGAGAGGGTACTTGGATGGTAATAATGATGGAAGTAGAAAATGTGGCATGTAAAGAGGGAGATTTGAAAGGAAAGAACGGGGGTTAGAGAATAGCCGACAAATTTTGTATAAAAAATAGGGGTCTTTTGAAATCATTAGAGATTTGTCAAAATATATTGTACCCAGTTTTTCTTTTAGAAAACAAAATCTTTCCTTAAAAGTTATTATGTAAAAATATCAGCAAGCTGATTTTCAGAGTCAACGAATAAAAAAAAAATTATTACGTGATCACGGATAAAATGATACTTGACGTCTATGTGCTTATCCCTAGAATGATGCATAGTATATTTAGATAGACTAATATCACTGGTGTTATTACACATTATGGGCACAGATTCATTAGACACATTAAAATTAAGTAGTTGATGCATGATTCGGGATTTAAGTACATCAGCTCTCAATGGCTATGTATTCAACTTCAGTTGTTGATAGTTTAACTGAGGTTTTCTTCTGTGTCATGAAATTAGGGAATCACCTATAAGACTCCTTTCAAATTATCCTTTCATCAGATTACAAAATTCTCACACAAAGAGAAGTTAGAACTATCAATAATAACATTATCAATGTAAATTTGTACAATAAGAGGATTTGAATCAAGATTTTATAAGAACAGAGTTGTATCAATTTTTCTTTCTTGAAAATATTTATTTAGTAGGAGAGTACTCAATTTCTCATACCAATCCTTTGGATCTTATTTGAGACCATATAGTACTTTTGACAGTTTGAAAACATGGTCTGGATACGATGGATTTTCAAACCCTAGGAGTTGTATTACGAGAACTTCTTAATGAATAAAACTATTTAATAAAGTGCTTTTGACATTCATTTAATATAGCTTAAAGAATTTAAAAGAAGCTAGTGCTAACGATATTCAAATCGATTCTAACCTTATCAAGGGGGACAAAGGTTTCATTATAGTCAATACCTTTTTATTGGGAATAGACTTGAGCTACAAGTATGGATTTATTTATGATAACCTTACCTTCTTATTCAATTTGAGATACAAGGGCAACGAATGCTTGTTTTCTCACTGATGCTCTTGTTTTCACTCTGTCATCCTATTTTTTGAAGATGAAATCATTTGGATCGCTAATATCGTATTTTCATCCTCTATGAACACTTGGTTTTGTTGTTTCTGATGTAGAAGTTGACTCCGGAGGAGGTATAGTCGACTTGTCTTGTGATGGATCAAAGGTTGTGCTAGTATTTTCTCCAGATTATAGATCATTCACCTGTTCCTTATTATTACCTTATTGTGGATCAAGCATTTTTACCCAACGGATGAAAGTAGCTAATGTTAGAATTCTTTCCTCTCCAGAGTTCATAAGGAATCCCTTTTAGAATAGGTCTGATCAGGCATCCTTTGATGGGGTGACATGTTGTCCTTACTGCTTTTGCCTAAAAGTGATATGAGAGATTATGTTCTTACACCGTGGTCCACGTAGTTTCTTAAAGAGACCGATTCTCTTCGCTCCACTATGTTATTTTATTGAGAAATTTTGAGAGTGTCACCGATGAGAGGGATGTCTTTTTTCTCATGTTTGATAGAGCGACTTTCATCTTTAAAGGAGACTCCAAATCCTGTATCACATAGCTGATTCATACTGAGCAAGTTATGTTTAGGGTCATCTATTAAATACACCTGAGTAAACTTGCATGATGAGCTGAGCTTTACTGAGGTGACTTCGATGACGTTACCTTTACCGTTGTCACCGAATTTGACTGATTCCTCAAAAAATTATTTCTTTCCATTCACGTGCCTAGAATATCCGCTATCAATACACCATATTTCCTTTTATAGCTTTTGCGGGCATGTTCCTACAAAATAAGAAAACTAATTCTCTTTAGGTACCTAAGTGGTCTTGGGTCTTTGTAGGTTAGAGGTGCTTCCTTTAGGCTTCCAAACCCATACACTTTTAGTCTTATGCCTGTAGCTTTAGTATTTTTGCCCTTTATGTCCACAAATAAAAGAGACAGGTCCTCGGGAGGAGTAAGAGGTCTTGGCTGATTTAAATGATTTTGACGAAGAACTTAATTTTTTTTTAAAAGTTTGATCTCATTAAACTGTGACTTGGTTATCTCTTCATACAGTTTAATTTTATTTTTATTTCATCAAGCTCTTCATGAAGTAAGTAAACTTCAATTTGACATGCTTCAATTTCTATTTCCTACCTTCTTTTCTTCTCTTTGAGATTCGTTTAAATCGAGCTTCATAATTTTTCTTCTTTTGAGCGAGTTTGTTATATTCATCTATAACTATTGAAGCTCGTCAGTTATCATATCTAAATTAGATTCAAGAGTATTACAATTATGAAAATCATGTAGTCTTACCTCACTAGATTCACCTGTTGGAATGAAGCATATATTGATGACTTCTATTACTTTTTCAATTTTATCTTCATCACTCCAGGCTCCAAAATTTTGACTCTTTCTGGATATTTTCTTCTTAATTTTGGACAAATTTTGTTTGAAGTGTCCAGGCCTTCCACAGTAATAACAACGATCATTGTTTCTAGTGGAGATTTTAGTTTTGGCTCCTTGGGATATTTTTTGTCTCTGTCTCTTGATCTGCCTTACTCCACAGTTAATGAGGGTCATTCCTTCGCTATTGGCATCATCCAAAATGTCCTCTTCTTCAGATGGAATAGCGTTGAAGGCTACTGGTTTCTTCTTTTCCTCCTTATGGTATCTGTTGATATAATTTCGTTCATATGCAATTAGGTTACCTCGTAGTTTGTCATATGTCATGTTGTGAAGATCCCCATCGCCTTGGTTTCCCAAAATTTTGGGAGACTTCGGACCAACTTCTAGACTTGCAGGCTATGTGGATAGATCATCCCAGTGGTTTCAGTTCGCATATGATCTTGATGAATCTGGCAAACATTGTTTTAATGTTCTCATTCTCTTTCATTTTGAATAGCTCGTATTAATTGACCAGGGCAACAATATTTCGCAGTCTCTTATGTTGATATCTTTCCGTGTTCTTCTCCACTAACTGCACAAAGAAGTAAACTTATAGCACGTGCATTAGTTTGGATTACCTCTTGTTATTTTTTGGTGACCTCGAAACTTTCAAAGTTTTCTATGTCAGTACTACTAGATTTCTTGTCTTTATCCTTTTGCTTCTATTTGAGTCCTGGAATCGGCTTTGGAACTTTCATAATGACAACCCATGCTTAGAAGTCATTTGATTGAATAAAGATTCTGAATATATTCTTCCAGTAAGAGTAGTGCTGTCCATTCAAGTATGGTGGCCTTGTGGAGGAGTGACCATCTTAAAGAAGAGCACCGGGAATTTAATAATTTTCCATTTGATCTTTGCCCACTTATGGTTAAGCAACACTATTGGTGAAACCTGCTCTGATACTAATTGAAATTCAAGAGGGTGGGGGTGAATTGAAAATTTTCTGTGATTCAACTATTGGCTTTTCACAGTTGGCTCTCCTACAGATCAGTACACTTTACAAAACTGATTAGGTTCAAAATAATCAAGCAAACAAATAATCAAATGTAAAGTAAAGACACAGAGATTTATCCTGGTTTGAAACACTAGTGTGGTGCCTACTTCCAGTCCCATTGGGTTTCAATGTTTCCTTAGATCGTTCTATATTGGGCTTGAGTACAATGATGGCAAATAAGTTTCGAAGATTTATTTTGTTCTTCAGATCTTATGACACAACTTCAGTTTGTGTTATAAAGTTGACTCGATCCTACTCTTTATACAACAATTGCAAACTAAGAGTTACAAAGTTTTGTGAGACTAAGATTGAGACACTTTGAGATTCTTCTTGAAGTTGCCTAACGTTGTCCATCCTTAGTCTTCTTCTCTTATATCTTCAGTTGCCATTCTTCGTAAGGAAACCCAAGCGATTTCTTATCAATTAAGGATTTGAATTGATTCCTTGTTTGAGGAATGTTGTCGTATGGTATGTCCATATCAGATATGTCCACACACGACTTTCACTCATGTTCATATCAGATACGTCCGTGATCTTCACTTTCTTATGCTCTTGTAGTGATTGATGCTTTTCCAATTTGGTTTGCAATCTTTTCTTCCTTTTTTATTTGTTGTGATTGATTTGATCTGCCGCGACTTTGGGACCGAGATGCTCCTTCCTTTTTCTCTTTGTTTTGATTGATTCTCTTGGATGTTGTAGATCATGATTTGATATCATTCCATTCCTAGAGTTGGCTTCATCCGTCATTATCAGTCTTCCGATATCCTGTAAAGATCCACTTATTAGTTTGTCATTATTAAAATATAAATGTAGGAGGCTAACACATTTTATAGATCTCCCTACTAAAAATCAACAACTTCAATCACTCTCACAAAGATTTTCACCACTTATCTCCTTTCTAATTATTTTACATAACAAAAGTTCATCTCCCCCTTCCCTCATCACCAATTACCTTAACTCGAGTAATCACACTAATTTTTTCAAAATCAAGAACATCTATTCCCTTATCTAAAGCATTACTATGCTTCCATAACCATTATCATCCTAAAAGAAGGAGGGTCAGTGAGGGACTAGAGCCCAAGCATAACAAATAGGAGTAACACTATTCAATTATAACTTATATTTGTTGATCTACTCAAGGTGGGGCCTGAGATGTAAGATATGATACAATAGGTAAGTAGTGCGTCAATTATCAAATGTCTAGATCATAAATAAAGAGTCGTTCGGGCATAAACATAACACAGTGTTAGTTCTTAGAATTGGGCACAGTGAGAAACATGAGCTCATATATCATGAGTTGTATAACATAAAGCTGGGATATAACATAAAGCCGGGATTCATATCTTCAAGAGATAAGACAAGAATTGTTGCTCGAAGCTATATCTTCTCAATTTAAGAGTTGAAAATGACCATGAGTTTGAATAAACCTTATCTCTCTTAGCTAGACCCGACATAAAATGAATTGGTAACATATAGAAAGCATAGTTTCTTAGAACTAAGCATGATATGACACATGAATTTATGGATTTCAAGCAATGAGAACACGGATCTTGAATACTTGAAAGCTTGGATTACTAAGAGACATTATTGCTTTGGATTACTAAGAGACATTATTGATTTGGATTACTAAGAGACATTATTGCTCTAGTTCAGGGGTTGAAGCATGGCCATAATTTTCATAGAGAAATTGAACCTTAGGCATAGACACAATTTGAATACATAATACATTGGTAGAATGTCCTCTTAATCTGAAGTGGGAGAATTTTGCTCGAATAAGAATAGAGTTATCATGGCTTTTCCCTGAAACTTAACACCATGGGAGAATTTAGGATCTGCCTTAGTTCATGATCTCCCCCTTTACTCAAAGGTCACTATCCTAGACTTGAGGACATATCCTCTCATTAAATCTACAAGCACAACACTTAGCATAATGGGGTTATCACCATATACGTGAACGTCAAACTCCCCTGATAACTATAATATGAAGATACTACCCTTTAGGAATACTAATCTTAACTTTTACAAAGTTCTATAGGCATCACCCTATAACTCACACTCTCATGAGCATACACATCCACCCTTCTTAACATATAACAACTCATTCTCCACTACTTAGTATACTAGCATTACACCTCTAATTGCATATACTCACAACTTAACAAAGTTAAAAAAAAAAATTAGACTAAGAGCTCATATCATCTATCTATATTTACCTCAATTAAGCTCTTAAGAGCACCATATTGCAGCTCTATATCCTTCTCCATACTAAGAAATTCAAGAAGATGATCAAGCTACACATGACACTTATACACATAAAATCGTATCTAACAACATGCTACCTGGGGTTCAACTTATTCTTATATACCTAACGCTCTCTTTCACCTAATGACTCAGCCGTTAACACTAGTCCTCATGTATATGTATCATAATTTTCCACTCAAGTTTTCCACAAGTTGCCAACCTTAGCTATTACACACATCAATCAAGCCTAATAACTTGCTCCCACAATTCTCGTATCACTATCCTTGAGTTAACATTCTTACCACCAAAATCCATATCTAAAGTTCAAACGTAGTGTTTAGCACCAATCATGTTCAACCGATGAAACATCCCACATAATATACTAGTCCACCTAATAGAGAAATCAACCTAAATTTCTTATTTTTTTAACTATGACATACAAGGACATTTTCCTTCACAACATTAGTACTATACCTTATTATTCATTCATGCCTTCTCACATACTGTACTAGTTTACAACTACTAGTGAAAAAAGAATCGTAGGGGTAAAGTCACATCAGAAGAATAATCGACCTTACTTTTATACTATAACCCATTATGATCTATTAACATATTCTAATTTCTCACATCATGTCTACTTAACCAAGCATAAATTTACACTACTTTCAGAATTCTATAAACATTATTGAGTTTCCCCCTTTTCTATGATTTCCCCAAGAAAGTCTAAATTAGGAATTATTAGCCACTCTATCCTTCCATTCACAATCTATACATGATTTTACAACCGCTAAAACTATCCATCCTGAGCTCCTTCCCTTTTAAAAAAAATAATTATCATAGCTAATAACTTCCTCCACAAACTACCACATAATCTACAAATATTGCTACAATATTAGCTAATCACCATAAAGGGCATATCACCATGCACTCAAAGGTTATATGACTAAAACTATCATTTTTACCTAAAGTCACTCTCATTCTGACTTCTAAACCTACGAATTCATGTCACTAACTTTGGGACCATCATACTAATCATAGGTTATAACACCTTAACATAAACTACTACTCAGGTAGAAATACTGTTCCAATATTCTACTGTATATCATTACCCTTAAGTGTGACATCTGCATTAAGCTTTTGAAAAATGACTGAATACACTTCTTATTTCAGGCTCAAACATATAATTAATATAGATAGGGTTATACACTTGAGTCAATACACTTTATACACTAATGGAATCCTCTCAAGTCCTTGGTCTAGTTCATGACTTTATAGATAACTTAATCAGAAAGGACCACATCATTAAAAATCTAAACTTTTGGAATTATACCACCTCGACAATGAGGCATGTCCTATAAAATTAGACCAAGAAAGGAATATGGATGACTTTTATATGGAGAAAAATATTGCACAATCTAGTGTATGAAAGAATGGGAAACATCTCATAAATGCCCGATAGCTTCCTAATTATAAGTGTGGTGCATGACACACCCATAAGTAATACTCTACTAGATATGGCTTTGTGGACACCTTGAGACCCTGAATCTTGCTTTGATACCAAGCTTGTCATGACCCGAACCGAGGCCTTGGCCACAACGGGCATCCCAAACCATGATGGCTCAAGAAACCCCTTAGCAAACTATCATAAGCATAATTCATATGAAATAGAAGAGCAAAAGATATAATAAAACTCAAGGGAGAACTTATAATCAAATCATGTCAAACGTGTTATGCCAATACAATAATCAAATCTCATCTATGAAGTGTCAACTGAATACTAACTGTCTAGGCCGGGACAAGGCCCCCAGCTGGACTATAAACTGAAAAAAGCCAACATACGAATAAATATCTTTCGAAAGATGGATGGCTCACCAACTCTATCATATCCAAATGTTCTACTGATGTGATGTGCCATGAAATTGTGCTTCGAAACCTACATTATAAGACAATGCAGTTACCACGAGGACGGTCAATACTTGAAATTTATTGGTATGCAGAACAATCCTAAAAGAATATTTATTTCATAGAAAATAATCGAGAGCATTATGAAAAAAATTAACATAATAGAGATAAAACACATGGGCATACTTAAAAGCTCAATCAACCTCATAAAATATAGACTCAACTCTTTGCTTTAGTTCTGAGCTAGATGGTACACCCTGCATCTCTAAAATTCTATTGGCTAAATGGACTCCACCCTTAACTCGGGGTCTAATCACCCGATCTAAGTTTGCCACAAAGATTGGAGTTTTCATAAATCGGTAGACCCCTCATGTGAATATATTATGGGAATCCCCCCTTATGAGATGTCCTAATTATCCTCCATGTAGGATAACATTTCATAAATCTCGCATCGACAAAATATGGTTTCTGGCAATGAGTTATCTGAATTTGTGCCTTCTTCGGGTAACCATCTAACTCTCTTTAATACCATTTTTAACCTCTTAAGATCATTGTTTATACTTTCTCAAAACATAGTCTGAAGTATGAAAAGTCTGTAGTCTAGTTTGATCTAAGTATGTCATGGAATTTGTCTGATTTGGTATTGTCATACCAAGACTTAAAAACCGTATAATCCATATCATATCATGTCCAACCCTTTATTTAAAAGCATTTTATTTGACTATCAAAATGATTCAAGTATCACATGAGAGTTCTTATTTCAAAAGCACATGAAACTTAAGCAAAACAGTCTTCTTTAAAGACAAAAGGAATAAGAAACACCTCTTGAGCACATGTAAAAGAATAATGCATATTTGATAAAGAGGCATTTAAAACACAAGTTTATCATTATTCATTAAACAACCCCAACACTAGTCAATAAATAATCTCATGATCAAAAAAGGGGATTTATAATTCATACTCCCAAGGCCACTTCAAAGATCATAATACATGTACATATTCCATATTTATTTGAAAATCCACAACCATTGTTAAATACATAATTCTTATCATAAAATAGGGGTTCATGCTTTAAACACTTCAAAACCCATAACATATGTACATAATCAAAATCTCAAACTGGAATAAACCACATGGTAAATGCATAATTCCATCATAAGATTGGGGTTCCAAAGGTCATGTTTTTCAATCAACTTCAAAACCTTAACTCACATACATATATAATAAGGATTATTAAAATTAATATACTTATGTCCATAAATTTTAAAATAGTTCTACATATCTTTTTGATGAACAAAATTTGAGATATCTTGAATCTAAGCCTTGAAAGTATGAGTTTTGAAAAAAACCCTAACTTCTTTCTCTCTTGAGAGTAGAGGGGAGAATAAGAAATGAGAAACTAATATCTAATAAGAAAATAGCATTTAAAATGTGATTGAAATCGTGGGGGTAGGGTTTGAGGTGAGTAAAAGGCCAAAATACCCTTAAAAAAACCAAAACAAATGGCAGGGATTCTTCAACTGATGACTAGGTTGACAAACCGTCAGTTTGGTGACGTCTTGTCACCCTAGTCATCAACTCTAGCAGGATTTTGACATTAACTGGTTATGGATAATGACTTGGTTTGATGGATCATAACCTAGCTAACATCTTGTCTACTTAGTCGTCACCTAGTTGATGCCTCGTCAACTTAGTCGTCACCTTCTGGTAGACAGACACTCCAAAGTAAAATGAGCATAACTTTCTACTCCGATACCGGATTAATGTGAAATAAGATACACTGGAAAGAAGAATCGAATATCTTTCATTTGATATATAGTATACCAACTAAATCATTATATTCTAGGAGTAATAGTCGTTGTAAGTTGACCCAAGTTAAAACATCCACGAAAACTCAATTGGTAGAAAAGTTCTCAACTCGACTTTGAATTAGGGATTTTTTACTATCTCAATTCATATCCAAAGATATTCCCACACTATAGAATTGATCATCACAACTATGACATAGAATAATTAGGTTTGGGTCTATATATATGTAGAATGATGGTTCGAATTCTATCCCAAAAATATGGGGTGTTACACAATCACTATCAACAA